>OY720641.1:82538618-83138618 GCA_963169105.1 Ceriagrion tenellum | reverse complement strand
GAAAGTGGTAGGTAGCATGTGGAGCATATCAAGGAATGAGTGCTTGTCTAAGGAAGCGAAAATTGCCGTGTACAAAAGTGTACTTCTTCCCACTTTGCTATATGGTAGTGAAACATGGGTATGTCAGGATAGACATAAGAGTAGACTAAACACCGTGGGTATGAGTTATCTGAGGAGTATTTGCGGCAAAAGTAGGATGAATAGGGTCAGGAATGAGTGGGTCATGAATGAATGTGGGTTAAATGCTCCAGTAATGGACGTGTATGAAAGGAGTGTGCTTCGTTGGTTTGGCCATGTTGGGAGAATGGATGAGAGTCGAATAACGAAACATATATATGAGAGTAGAATGAACGGTGTGAGAGGTAGAGGTAGGCCGAGAAAGTTGTGGTTGAATGTGGTTGAGGAAATTCTTAGGAGGAGGAATATGAGGAGTTTTAAAAACAGGAGGGCGTGTATGAAACAGTGTTTAGGGGTAAATGAGACAAAAGAGTTTTGCAAGGATAGGTCAGTATGGAGGAAATTATTGAAGCAGAGTTAGGTGTACAATTATGTATTAATGAGCGAAATATTTTGACTGTGCCTACCCCGGAAGGGAACGGCGTGATGGGTATGTATGTATGTATGTAAGTATTTGCTGAAAATGAAGTAGCGGGGGAGATATTTTTAAATATTTTTAGGAGGTAAGAATTTTGCGAAATACAGCTCTCCAGATTCGGATATTACGGAGCAACTTTATTAAACATATTTTATCACTTATTTCTAACTTCGAATTTCAATTATTTCTCTCCGAAACATTCACCGAGGAAATTTCAATGCAAGAAGAATGAAAATAAATACTTTCCCTATCATTGTCATGAAAAGAAGACTACCGGAATTGATTTCCTGTTCATAGTTTGTTAATAGGTAAGTTATAAACAGGATGAATACTGATAGTTTCCTTATTATCGAAGAAAAATAAATATTTTTACGTTGCATATTTTGTTTTTCTCATGATGTTGGGTATGAAACGGTTCAAAGGAACAAAGAAATATTTTAATGACTGGGATTTGAATTAAACATTATTAACTCGGTCGGAGTTGAGCATCTGAGCCCCAAGTCCACCTCTAAAAACCCTCCGTTGAGAACGATCCACGTACGGGGAAGATAATATTTCGCTATTAGAAGTCAAGGAATGTGGCAAATACCCATAAATTGCCAGTATTTTCGCTGTTTATCTTTCGCCGTGACAAATTTCGAATTGCTTGTGGCATTGCACCACGGATTTCCCATGGGATATTGGAAGGGCCTCGGACGAATAAACGAAATAGATGAATAACCTACTTCGCTCTAGATAAGCCTCATTAGAGACGTATGAAAAATTATAACCCATTGCAGAAAGATTCATTTTGAAATGAAAAAAACTTAGGAAAGCCGCACGTTTCGTTGAGAACTCCTTCGAGGATCATCCAAAAGGGGCACTGCCAATTACAGGGGTTAAAACTGAAATCATTGAAGGCTCGACGGTCACCTTTGAAGTGAGGATATGAGAAAAAAATCTGGCCTCACGAGGTTCAAATAGAATTGAATGGTGACATTTTGTCCCCACGCCTTATTGAGGAGCTGAAAAAAATCGACAACGTGAGAAAAATGCTCTGTCAGTGGGACAGATAACATGTGAGAATTTGTTTTCCTGTGTACCAATGACGACTGCAACTACAAAAAATCCTCACATTAATTATATTGACTTCACTTTTCGCTCCTTCTTTCTAAAAATAGTTTTTTTTTCTATTCTTTACTAATCTCATGGATGATATTCTGACTTCCCGTGCCCGAGCGCTATTGCGGTTGCTCTCAGGGTGGTATGCAGATGTTGTCGAAGAAGTTCTGTGATGCGCTGCAATTTTTATTATTTAGGGTTAGACATTTGTTTGGGTTAGACATTTGTTTGATTTTAAATTAATCAAAAGTTTTCCCACGATAAATGTTGGGTAAACAACTCTAATGCGACTCAGACTGAATGGAAAATAGTTACGACGACTACAAAATATTTATCTCGGCATGGATTCCGGATTATCGGGTTTCCTTTCAACTCATCTAACCACCGTGAGTTTCGTGCATTGTTTGACTAAACTCACTGTTTATATCTGGTATTAGTGCTAACAGATATACATATTGCCTGCTCTCAGCTGTAATGATCATCGTGCTAAAACTATCACGATATATAAGGTACCGTTCAAGTAGCCAGAATGTATTTACCCAGATAGCTTAATCGTAAAAATCGGCTGTAGTTCGGCTTAGTATTTACTATATGTTGACCGTTTGGCCATCTAAGGCCCTATATGTGAATATCATTGTATATACATATATATATATATATTAATTAATATATATAAATAAATTATATATATATATAATTTATATATGTGAATATCATTGTATATAATTTATTATAGATATATATATATATAATTATTAATTAAAATTCGACTGGACCGGGAATCGAACCATGGACCTTTGGATTATATATATATATATATATATATATATATATATATATATAAAAAATCCAAAGGTCCGTGGTTCGATTCCCGGTCCAGTCGAATTTTTTCTGCTTGGAATTGGCCATCTTTACATCTTCACACCACCATTGTGTCTGTTGATTTTATGTGTTCCTATCCACTTTCTTTCTACCTTTCTGTATAAACATTTATATGAGCATATATATATATATTTATAATTTATGAGCAGACAAAATAACTTTTTTATAAAAAGCTTTTATCTATTTTTTATTTGGGCCAAAAATAAGTTTTTGAAAATTAATTTCCGTCTTAATCAAATTTGTAAATCTGTATCAGAAATTATATTTATCAGTTTAATACATTTAACAGTTTTCTCTCCTATTCTGGTATTCTATTTTATTCTTAATTACATCCCTTCCTCTATATGAGATTTAAGTTTTGGTAATTTTATTTGTTATGAATGAGTTTTTAAATACTAATTTATGTATTTTTTGTATTAATTTTTGCATTTATATCAAACCACAAAGAATATTCTCGGGTCACTTAAACTATACAATTACCTCCACGTTTATTCTACCGCTTGAGGTAGATTTGTATGGGCTTTATGGAGAGCATTACTAACCAATGAGTTTCTTTTACTACCAGTCATTGCCTTACTATACTTCAATCTCCTACTCGGTGTACTTCCTTCCTTCTTTTATGACACATTTAGTGCCTCAGTGTTTCTCCCTCTTCCCTGCCAACCCAAAATTCTTCATTTCATCCATTTTATCTTCATAACTCCTCTTCAAGCTCACTCCCAAAAATAAATTTAATTGTCTTTCTCAATCTACTTACTCTGCTGCCCAAAATTTTTCGCCAGTTGTTTAAGTTTTCCTTCAAAAGGAGATTCACTGCATCGTTGTGAGTATAGACAAATACTATCGTAAATCCTACTTTATTATATGTATAGTTTTTTACTACTTCCACCGATGGCAAGCATTTTCTGCTAGAAATCGAAATTGAGGTACAAAATATGCCGGTTATTCATTTCCTTTTATTTGCAGCCCATTCATAGGAAAATCCGCTTTTTTTGACGATTGCTCGCATGGTTGACAATATGTTTAGCTAGAAATATGCTATTTTTTATTTTAATACGCGAGAAAAAACATAGTTTGGTTGGATTTTGTCGATAACATGAAACAGGGGTCATGTTTTCATTTTAGCTGCGAGAATGTGAATTGCAATGACATTTAGGTCATTTCAAGGATAAACCACCGTAAGTGGCAAGCTCTTCTTCCAGAACCATTCTTTTTGCCTTCCCTGAAAAGCCAATCTTCGCCCTACCTACTGTTTACTGAGCCCTACTAGTTGCTGTTGTCTTTCATAATGCCCTTTCCTCAAGTTATCTCGGGATTCCGAATGTTTGTAGATTCCGTATTTAATTTTTCACTGCCCTCATCTTTTTGATTTTACTTAGAGTTTCCGTCATAAGAACTCCCCTCTTTGTGGAAGAATCCTTCAGCTACGCAACTCCCTTCCTTATCAGTCATATTTCACTAATTTTTGTAGATTCTGAGAACGTGAAGGGCTTAAAAAATCACGTTAACCCTCTGTTTTCACGAACGAACTTCCCTTATTATTCATGAATTCGCTATGTCATTACTAAGAAAAGTATTTAGTACTTTGTTTATTCAAATCTGTGCGAAACTATCGCTCTGAAAATTTCAAGGTAAGAGATTAGAGGTGTCCCCACTTGTAGACAGCTGCTTCTTTCGGTGCCACAGTAGTTTCGCTAGCATTCCATCAATGGTGCACCACTTAAAGGAAATAATAAACCAACAAAAGTAACGGAAGGACAAGAAAAGGTTAGCCTTTTGAAGTGGGAGAAGGAACGTGGACACTTTTCTCTCGGGGGAGGAGAATGTGGGAAGAAAAAAAAGAAGGGAGTGGAGATCGAGGAGGAAAGGGGCTGGAAGGAGCGAGCAAAAGCATTTTGAGTGATGCGGGCTTGGGGGAGGGGAGAGAGGAGGATGTAGAAATAAGCCGCGTCGAGGGGATGGCACACAGAGGAAGGTGTTGGATATCGGTGGACAAGAGAAGCATTTATGGTTTTCCCACCGGAGTGGGGTGGAGGTCGAACGAGGGAAGGGGGTGGTGAGGGAAGAGGGCGGGGCTGACTAAGTGGTCGGAGCAGAAATTGCTCTTGGTGAGGGGGAGTGCGGGGAGAATGAGGCGCGGGACTGATACCGCAAAACCGGGAGATTGCAAAGTTATCACCGCAGTTAACTTCAATACGGTTTTGAACGCTTGGAAAACACGGTGTGTCATGGGTATGCAGGAGTAGTACCATGAAATAACCTACTTGACGAATTTAGAATTAATCATGAGCAACATTACGTTTTTGGGGTCTAATAAGTGATCCATTTGTAGAACATTATCGTAAAACGATTGAACATAGTTTAGTGATCAATTAAACCTCGTATTTTGCCTTCATCAAAGGAAAATATTTTGAGGTAATGTATTTATGGCCTTGGATTGTCAATGAGCTTTAAATATATGGACCAATTCTGGCTGATAGCACTAGAGGAGGATGTGTAGCGGCAAAATATGAAGATGAGAATTACATCATGCATAAAATATGTATTTGTGATGCTTTCTGTTAACAATCGCCTTTAAATACGCTGAAACGGCATTAATTCACTGCGCAAATAAATCGGCGGTTTAAATTTAATGGAGGATGATGTATACTGGAGGGAAATATCTTGATCTATTTTCCTCGTGATGAAAAACCGCATTTAGTCTAGCTAGAGTAGAGCGTTTGGTGTTGATGAAAAAACCTATTCACACTTGAGCTGAGTATACTTGGGAGTTTTTATGAAATGGATAATTCGTTTGTGGTAATTTGTGAGGAAATCTGCGGGTAATTTTTTGTTTAATCAACATCCATACAACGAGATTTATAGGAGGTTGTCCCGATTTGTTTTCTACTCTAACACCTAGGTGTAATGCTCAATGATTTAACTGGTTGTTTCAGGCGAAACTTTGTGGAATTTGCTTAACATAGTGAAATTAAAGCTGTAACTTAGTAATTCCACATAAACTTTATTAACGATCTATGTTTCGACTGATGAAGTCAATATCAGATACATGCATAGAAAACTGTTCACATATGTAGTCACAAAGTGGTTGGAGGCCGATTAGGGTGGGAGCGTAGTGCAAGGTTATTGATGGGTCGGAAGGAATGGGGTGAGTGGGTGAAGGAGAGGAGTTCTGAAAGGAAAGGATACCGAATGAGGGATGAACCTGCATTCAGATGCCCTCCAGTGGAGAGCTGATGACTTCATAAGTCGAAACCTAGGGAGTTAATAAAGTTTATGTGGAATTATTAAGTTACAGCTTTCATTTCACAATTCAATGATTCCATTTTAAAGCCATGATAAGAGAGTATCAGGAATCTGACCCAAATAATGACGTATTCTGATGGGAAACGGCTAATTAGAGGCAGCATTATGGTGTTTTGCATTCACACTGTTCTAACGACTCACTTGTGTACGCATTATATACGATGTCTGGTTTTTCTCTGGGAATCATGATAACCTTTCGAAAGGAAATTACGCGTTGTCATGTGATTATCTCCTCAACGCGAAATACTCTCACAAAGCATGAGTACAAAATAATGATCCTGTGTAGATGAACTCTATATAAGCACGATTTTATGCAATGGTTAGGACTTTTGCCGTCTATCTTTGAATTCAATTATATATTTACAATTTTATCCTTGTCACGAAAAATAGCTTTCTCAAATTATTTCCTCATTTTTCATCTTCCTCTTCAATTAAGTCAGTGTTTGAGTATGCATTACGGTCATTGTTATTTTCTCTTCCATTAATTTCTCTAATTTTCTCTTTGTTCTCTTAATTTCCTTCTCCAGTGGGATCACATTAATGGTCTTAATTAAGAACCTAAAACAGGTTTTTTAGGCTGGAAGGATAAAATTATGGACCTCATTAATCTTTAAAATACCCGAAAGTCTGATGGGCGTATGCCGTTATCGAGTCATGTAGATTAGATATTGTTTTTTTCATTAACCGACTAGTTTTATCATTCCCGTGAGGTATTTATCGTGATGAGCAATAAGACGACTAATTATTTTAAAAAGTGAACTGTTTACAGTTTCAGGCTTCACTTTGTGGACTTCACTTAACTGGTCTTTCCATTCCCCCATAACTATAGGAAAACTTCTTTTTAATACTAAAGACAAAATTGAAACTTTGGACAAATGTGGTGTTTATGCTTTAAATTGTGATTCATGTGACGCTATGTACATTGGCCAAACTGAACGGTAAATTGAAATAAGGATTAAGGAGCATAGAAAATGTTTTTTAATTGGTGACGTTTCTTCTATGTTTGCGTAACATTTATTACATTGTAATCATTCAAGTGACTTTAAACCTGAAATTTTACATATACAGGATAAGGGCAAAAAATTAGATTTCCTCCAACAATATGAAATTGTAAATGCCGTCAAATGAAATTCAAATTTGGTAAATGACCTCACATTTGACGTGCATTCACCACTGATATCAATCAGCTTTTAATGTTTGTTTGCGTCATATACTCAACTTTGCCATTGTTTGTTGTTTATCCCCTATCCATCCCCATTGACGTCATTCTCCTTTCAATCAACCTTTTCTTTCCCTCCCCCCTTCTTGTCTCCACCCTCCCTCCCTAGTCTCCTCCGCCCGCCCTCTGTTTGGTATATATGGACAACGAAAATGTTAATTTGTATCTTGATAATGACATAACTTTGTCTAAACCATGGTCGGAGAGAATAAAACAGTGTGGAAAGTACAAACCGAGTTCTCTTTTCAAGCGAACTGTTTGTCTATCACGTAACTTTTTTATCCCTTATTGGTCATTCATTGGTTGTTCAAGCCTAAGATTGGTTGACTGCAGCCCTCCTTCTTTCTCTATCTAATGCTAGTTCCTTTAATTCCTGGTATCTCTTCCTATGTACTTTCCTCTTTATTTTCTCCATGAACTAATTCCTTGGTCTTCCTCTGCTGGCTTTACCCTCTATTTTGCCTTCAATTATGTTCTTCACAAACTCATTTTGTCTTAGGGTGTGTCCAATCCATTTTGTTCTTCTTTTCTGTATGGTGTTCCATATGGTCCTTCCCTCTTCTACTCTTCTGTACACTTCATCATTTCTTATCTTGTCCGTCCGTTATATCTTCAGCATCCTCCTCCAGCTTCAGGTTTCGAAGGCTTCTATTCTTTTCTGGTCAGCTTTTCCAATGGTCCATGCTCCCGATCCTTAGAGTGCTAAGCTCTACACGAATGTTTATACATACTGTTTCCTGGTTTGTAGCCCTATCTTCTTTGAGCCCTACAGTTGTCTTTTTCCCATGAACGTCTTCTTAGCTTGGGCTATTCTCCGCTTGATGTCCGCTGTACTTTTCTGTCCCACGTGATGAATAAGTATTTATAATAATAATATATCGTTATGACTACGAAATCGTGCTCAAGAAAAAAGAAGATAAATGCTTTAATTGTAGTACTAATTTGTCGTACTCATTGGTATAAGCCTCCCTAAATTTCACACCTAGCCGGCCTCGGCTCAAGGTCATTATCATTGATCTCGGTACATATGTGACATCATCTTATTCGATCCTCCGCTGTACCAATCGTTTGCATATCTCCACAATTACTGTTGTCAAGACTACCTTAGATGTGGAAATATCTATTGTTACTGCACCCACATTGAAATTTAAATGTACCTGCAATCATTCTTCATGCCGTCGGAAGGGCGTGTGGTCGAAGTCGGTATGTTAGTAGCCCTGAAAAATGTAGAGTTCTTCATCTACATCTAAATACTGCCCTACGAGCCGCCGCACGGGCGTGTAGTAGGGGGTGTAAGGACACCAGCTATATAAAAATGTTAGGGATAAGGTGTTTGGGAAGTGAAATGGTGACGTGTAAGTGAGGTGAGTTAAGGAAGAGAAGAGATATACACCAGGAAATGTGTTTTTATTATGTTGAAGCACCTCATTACAACATATATTTTGAGCATGATCTTGCAGGGCCGTGAAGGCTGGATAATGACTACTGCGGAGCAAAAGAGAGCGGAAGCAATGGAGATGAGGTCCCATCAAAGAATGACGAGGGTCAAATGGACTGAGAGAATCGCTAACGGGGAAACCCTACTTACAGTTAGAGAGAAAATAAGTATAATGGAAACTTTCAGACGAAGAAGAGACATACTTATTTGGCACTTTTGCGACGATAGCTCATTGAAAATTATAATGAAAGGAGAAATAAATGGGAATAAATACTGAGGAAGGCTAAGAATAGCACATTATAAAGGACATCTTATGGCCAGTGGAAGAAACGACACATATGTATACCAGAAAGTTATTGGACTAAACTATTGAACTATAAACCATGGCCCATTCAATAAGTGTTGCATAAATATTCGCTAAATTTATTGGTTTCATAACTTATGAATTATGAGTTGCATAACTATCCAAGATGGTGGATGTGCAATGAACCGCTTGGAGACTTAATTACTAAATAAAAGAGTTGTTTTGCGACAAATGACCAGTTAATTTCCTCTTACTGACTAATTATTATGTGCATAACAATTAGTCATTGGCTAAGCTATCACAAATTTTATTCGGAGGTGGAAGATTAGCTCGAATATTCAAAGCAATAGACTATTGGTAAATTAGTTATGTAACTAGTAGATGTGTTCCCGCAACTTGAATATTTTTATGAGAACTTTATAGATCTCATTACTATTGATGCCATAGTTAATGTTGTTGCTACCGGCGATTATTGAGGAATAATGAAGGAATGAAGTGGCTTTCTGGTTGGAGAATGGAGTGTAGAGCTGAAGAAACCAATTTTCGGCCTGGTGATGATAGCGTTTTGCTCTGTTTCAGTTGCGGTAGATGATGCTTGAGGAAAATACATTTACAGGAGCTATCTGTTTGACAGTCATCAGTTTCCAATGTCGTAAGGGCTTCCCTATGCCATTTCGATGGGCTCTTTGGGACCATGATCAAGTCAATCAGGATGTCAGCATTGTGAGCAAAGTCTGGTATCTATGGTAATTGCTTGATTAAGTACCGATGCGTTCGAGGCTCCCGTCGTACGTTAGAGAGTATTCGAATGTCACATTCCCTCGCTATCTTGCAGAAGTTAGATTATCTATACTGTCCAAACCAAGAATGACCTTGTACAAAAAATCGTTTTGTACATGGGACCTAATATATCTAATACCGTGCCAAAAATAATAAAAAGATGGAAAAAAAAATTTTGAAAATGGTGAAACAATGGCTACTATCTTATAGAATTTTTGAATACTTTTTTTGATTCTTTGCTGTTTTAGAAAGTGTTTTATAGCACTGCTAACCAAATAAAAATTAAAATTTTGCAAAATGTTCAAGGAAAGTTTCTGTCAAATGAAAATGTTGAATTTTTCAGATGTTCAAATGTTTTTTGTTTCATTATCCTGTGAGGGGAACATGTTACACATTGATGGTGACTCAGTTCAGGTCTTGACCTTGGAGCCACCTAAAGCTTCCGTTAATATGTTTAAAGTATTTAATAAAAGTTTCTCTCGACTAAGATTGCTCTTCTCTAATTTTTGTCTGCCAAAAAGTAAAGTTTTTGTCCTTTTCAGTTTGTTGGGCATATGCTGACGATCGTATGCATCGTGAAGTCCAGTTAGAGATAAATTCTCCTTTTAAATTTATTGATGTATTTTTTCCACGATTATTTTCAACTTAAATTGAAATTTGAATGGATCTTATCGCATATTTTTCTAAGTTATGGAGTAGAAACCAGCTTACCTTATTCCTCCATATTGTTTCAGGTTAGTTGCGTTGGTAGGACATGTTCATAATTCGAATTGAAGCTTTATATTGCGATACAAATTAAGTATCAATGTAGCTGTGATGTATCGCTTATCCCATGATGCCGTGAACTATTAGTACTCTATCGTATTTATCGGCGGGAAAATTTATCTTGCCGTAATTTTGTTCTGCTATTCGGCACCTACTATTTTTGGAATGGTTTCATTAATGGTTTTTATGTGTACGGTAGGAACTTATCAATTCAGGCTTGAAGGTGTTTTTTTTTGCTGCCGGACGATTCTGTTGGCCCGCATGTCCCCGGAATCCCGATAGGCTGCTGAGCCTGTCATCAGGTTTTCCAGGGACCGAACCAACAGAACTTGACATACATCCATGCCCTGGGTGGTGAAAAACCCACCCAGGCGGGACTCGAACCCGCGACCCTCGGTTTAGCAGGCGAGGACTTTGAAGATATGGAATGGATTTAATGGGAAAAAAAAGAAAAATGTATACCAACTGGTAGGACCTGAGCTGGTTTAAGTTATAATATAAAGTATAACTCTATGATGCATTCTTATCAGTTTTTAAATATGCGAAATTATTGATTTTTCATGGTTTGCGTATCACGAATGAGATGTGATACAGAATACGTACGGTCAAATATGAAGTAATACCCTTAATGTCGAAGAGTACATGTGATGCTATTCGTTGGGATTATGGAAGAACAGGTGAGACAACTTTGACAAAATGGTTGCGATTGGTTGAATAATTTCATGATCAGTTAATAACCTTCCAAATCTTGAATAGATGAGAAATAGAAATAAATTTTCTGATACTAAAATATCACATTCCAACTCCCACGGTTTTCGAAGAAATAAAATCTAGAAATCACCAGTCAGTTTTCTGAAAATGTACCCTCGCGGAAAATATAGTGATATTACCTTGAAATCTACTAATAATTTCATTATAATAACCCTCTTTTCGAAACTTGAGTGCCCTGTGGGTGACAGAGCGTCGACACCAGGGTCTGTTTTTTTATGGAAATCATTGTTGGAGTTAACGCAGTTAAATTTATGTTCCAGTCAACATAATTCTAGATTCTGCATTCGAATAATTCTACGTTATCATCAACAGTCATCATTCCAAATATTGATTTTCTGCTGCTGACAATTCCTGACAATTCCGTTATCCTCTCAGCCAACCGTTCCATTCCTGCTTAAGGTCACAGGATTTTCTGACAACTTGAGTATTGCATTTTTGAAGTGCGTTTTAGACACTGATATGAAAATAAATTGGGATTCCCAATTACTCCTACAGTAATTCTCCCTTGAAAGTAGAGATTTTAACATGGCCTCTTTTGGAGATTGCCCAGATGATAGCAGAAAATCGTCAGTTTGAACGAGAAAACATATTCAAGCTTTTAAGGTAGTTTGAGTGGAATATCATTTCAGCTGAAAATAAATAAATTTGTTCTCGTTTTAAAGAAAAGTATCTCACCCCTTCAAAAGTACAAAAATATCAGCCCCCCTCTACTTTTCGAGATGTGTGAGAAATAATCCCAGCTCTTAAACATGGGTAATAGTATGTGTATTCACTCTAGAGGGACCATATTTTTAAAAAAATCAGGCATTTTCAACTCCTTGATCTCGTCAAAAAATTATTAGTGTGTAGTTTGTATGTTTTCTCATCTATTTTTGAGAATTAATCATATCGTTACCGCAGTAATTTTTTCAGTATTACAAAAAAGCCTTCCGTTTTGAAGGAGTTTCAAACGTACTGTGTGAAAAAATGAGTCAAATAAAAAACTTCTATAGATATCTATTATTATTATATATGTAATTATTTAGAATTTCAGTCGCATGGAAGTATTTAATTACACCATTACTAATGGAATATTTAATTCATGCTTCCTACAGCCGCTAAAATTATTGCGTATACTTCGAATATGGTCTCCACTATGAATAGGGAACTCTCTCGCTCACACTACCTTAAAATTATAAGAAGCGAAAGGTCCTGGAAAGTTGAATAAAAATTATATATAGGAATCTTACGACCTATTTACGAAATTTGTTAGCGAATTACTGCCGTAATTTAAGTCAACATGTGGTAGCTTAAAGCTAATGGCGCTGCAGTCGGCTCTTATGGCCGAACAAATGTGGTCATTAAAAATATTTTATTGGAAAAATACGCGTATTTTGCATCTTAATTTTTGTTCTTAATCGGTTACCTGTTTCATCAGCAACAGCAGGATTTTTTTAACTGAGTAAGAAAAATGTTTTTCAGTTTTCGTCTCGACTCACACAGTCAAGCCATAGCCACCTTAAGTTTTCATTTTCACATCGCCCCTAATTTGCCTCGTGTATTTGAGTCGTGGCCTTTCTAAACATTCTTTTCAATTTTTTAGTCCTCTCCTGGCTGTTTTATCTCGGAATGAATTTGCCTCTTCTACTTTGGAGAGCTTTCACGGAAGTTTTTCTCTCAAACTCTTTGAAGAACCTCTTAATTGGTGATCTCTCCGTCCATTTTATCTTCATCATCCCTCGATAGCAAAACTTTTTCTGAATGACTGGCTGTAATCTACATACCACTCTGTGAGCCGTCGCGGAGACGTGTGGTCGGTGGTGTTGGAAGGCCAGCCATGGTAAGGGTGGATCGGAATAAGGACCAGGTAGAGGATAAAGGTGAATTGTGTTTTAATGACGCGTGTTGCGTTAGCTTCACGATGTTTTCATTATAATAACTGATGATTCGTGGAAAGAAAGAATTTCAACTGATATCATTTCGGTTGTGTATCTATCTTATTTTGTACTTCTGTCAGTACTTGGGATGTAATGCGGGTCAAAATAATTTTCTCCGTGACACACTGAAACTCACACGGTGGACATTTTTCGAGTAATCTAAGCCTAATGTGTAGCCTCCGAATCTTCAACACCGCACAGACCAGTCCTTCCGTCAGCTGTTTTTCTTTTGGTATCGTATCCAAGGATCGTGTCCGATTTCAGCTTTATTATGTGACTTCATGATGTGGCTTTGTTTTGTAATTTCTTTACTCTTGAATCAAATTAATTATCATTACTTAAAAGAATAATCATTGTTCGTTCAAGCCTAAGTTTGGTTCTATATTTGGCGCTGGAGGAGATTACTGAAGATAAAATGGACGGACAAAATGAGAAATGATAAAGTTTACAGAAGAGCAGAAGAGGAAAGGACCATATCGAACACCAGACAGAAAAGAAGAACCATATGGATTGGACACACCCTGAGACACAATGGGTTTGAGAAGAGCATAATTAAAGGCAAAATGGAGGGAAAAGTCCCCAGAGGAAGATCAAGGAACAAGTTCATGAACCAAATGAAATAAAGAGGAAAGTACATAGGAAGAGATACTAGGAGGTAAAGGTAAAGGCATTCGATAGGGAAAGGTGGAGGGCTGCAGTCAACCAATATTAGGATTGAACAACCAATGAGAATCGTATCCCTGGCTCGTGTCCGATTTCTGCGTGGCGTCGGGCTATCTTTAGTGATTTCATTACTCTAATCAAATTAATGAACATTATTCTAATGAAATATTACGACGCAGGGAACTAAATGCTCGCGGTGCATTCATGATATGGCCCAACCAGAGCAAAGTAGCATCTCCATTTCGCTTTTTCATCGAAAATCCTTCCTTCTATTCGTTTGATGAGTCCTAGCGTCAAATGCAGTACTGCCTCGTGCGTGTTTCCCCCTAAGCCAGGTCTGAAGTTAGGATGTTTCCTGCGTATTTGTCTACATTTCCCTCGTTTATATTTACAGAAATATTTATAACAAATAAATGCACGGAGAGAAAAAAGTGATATAGGAAGCATGCAAGGCGAGCTGTTAGCACCACGTAGCAGATTAATAAACAACCTATAAAGATCAAATTAAATGATTAGGTACACTTTCCACCTAATTATAAGTCTAAGTGGCAGCTGTTTCATTTATACCCATGTCGGCCTATCGACTCCTCCCGTTTACCTATCCGAAATCCTCTAGTTCGTCCCTCGTTCTCAGCCGCCGCGTCTGATTTGAGTTCTTCTCGCCGCCTCTTTCCTCTCCCTCTCGCCCGCATTACCCCCCGCCGCTCCCCGCCAGTCACCCACCGCCGTCTCCCCTCGACACTGCCGGATGGGCTGCTCTTGCCTCACCGCCCACAAAATCGATTTCGCGCGACAACTTCCAACTTAAGGGATTAGGGGAATTTCAACGCCATTTCTAGAATCTGTGAGACGCTCCGCCGTGGAAGGCAGACTTCCGTTGCGTCGTCGGACGGCTGGCTTTCAGAGTAATGATGATGGAAGCAATTAACGTGCATTTCAAATATTTGATTCAGAGTCGAGAATAGCTTTCGAACATGCAATTTGACGGCTGGCGGTTTTGTGTTGGAAGTGACGGAAAATTTATCCTTTGGTTATATACCTACCTATCGTGATGGGATAGATGTGATTTTTTGAAACAATTTAGACCATAATTATGATGCTTAGGGATAGGATTCCATGTTGGCGGGATTCTGAAAATTGCTCGTGATTCAACTAGGTGCCCTATGTAGCTTATGGTTGTAATAATAATTTGTGGATAATTAAAAGAAACAGTGAATATTCCTCTTTGTTTTCTTTCCTCGTCTTTGTCAAGCATGCAACCGTTCGAATTTGTGCTCAAAATATATATACTGATTTATGTAGTTTTTTATTCTTATATGGCATACAAAATATATTTCTTCTCACGCTTATTTTTTGAAACAATTTAATTTCATTCGCGACTAGGAATTTTTGTTAAAGTTATTTGTATGTTCATTTCTTTTCTGACATACAGCCCTTCAAGTACATATTAATTGGTTTGGTAATGAACATGTGGTCTACTGTGCTATTTTGTGAATTTTCATCTTGTTACCTTGATTGGAATATTTTAGTTGGAAATACTCCCACTCAAATTACTTGGCTTTATTTGGACAACAATGAAACTTCACCTACCACTTTTATCGGCTTTTCCCAAGCTAAGTTTTTTCTATAGATAAATTTTAATTTTCCCAAGCTAAGTTTTTTCTATTACATGGGTATCCATTAGTATTGTTAGAAGTAAGATCTCTTCCCATGAAACTGAATTATTCGGCCGAATCTGTCAGCTTTAAGTAAGGATGGTGGAAACTTATTTGTTTGAGGCGATATAAGAGAAAATTCTTCTTCGTTGTAGCTTCCCCTTGTTTTCGTTCCACTAGTTGGAGAAAACATTTTCTCATAAATATCACATTACCTGTAAAAATCTGTACCCTGTGATGGAATCATTACCTCATTTGTGTACATAAAAAGGAAGTGCCAAAAGATCAGGTAGGTACTTAGGTAGGATCGTACTAATTATAATGACGAATTAATATGGCTGAAATTACTATGAATAGTTTGAAATGATCGTAGTGATGTCTCTCGGAACTAAAATATCTATGAAGGTGAGATATTCCTGTCAAGAAATGTACAAGTTCCGGTAAATACTTAAACTTTTGCTTTACGACTTTGTGTTGGGGTGATAGCGATTATGATTGTTTTTCGATTTTTGTATATATCACTTTCTACGTTTCATTATTGACTCATTTCAAGCAGAAGATTGAAGGAGTTGTGTTATTACTCAAAAGATTCTGTGGTGGTCCTAGCAGCCAACGTAAGCGGTGGAAGATTTGTAATTTTTAATTTACACAGCTTGAATTCTTACTTTACCTGAACGTTGCTGCCTCACTCGTGTCTCAATTCTTTCTTTACAGCGGTCAATTTTGCCCTCGGTTGTTCCTTTGCATAAGCAGCTGGAACATCAGGGTCAAATTTCGTTTGTGAGTGGAATTAGAAAGAGCATGATTGGCGAGAGGAGGCGAAGTTGATTTTTCTTCTGTGGACGTTGTAATCTGGTCTCAACTCCTTAAATAACCATCAAAAACTGCTCCTATTTTAACTGACAATTCCTTACCCTATTTGTCTCCAGTGAAAAAACATGCCGCTTCTCGGTGATGACATGGAGACTCGAAATTTTGCGTATAAATCACTTACCTAACGTTTCATTTATTTTTACATGTACATCAACTGAATTCATGCATACGTAATTTATATTGACTTATGATATACATCCCGAAAGGAATGTTACACAAAAAATGCGATGCTTTTAAGTGGATTAAAAAGGTCACTCCATAAGTGCTGAGAAATTCTGTTTTTATGCATTTTTGTTTATTTTATTATGAATTATTGCAAGGGGGCTTTTATTTTGCTCGCACCCAAAATGTTTTAGGGCTTTCCGTTCATGATGTGTAAAGAGCCACTATTTAGCGATGAATGGTGCTTAAAGTCTTGCTATCCTCTTGGATTTTTAAAGACTGACATTGTTAGTTCAACGCATTTAAAAATATTTTGTCATTTCTTGGAAGAAAGTATTCTTCGCCGTCGTGGCTGCCATAGTGTGCCAGTCTTGAGCGTGAGCACAGGTTCCCGTCAATGAATGGCACTGTCCTGTTGGAGAGAGTCGTCAGCGTGAAGTTTTGCGGGATTTTGAGAGGATTATGAAGGTGGTGGACTTCGGGACGCGACGGAATAATTTTTTTTCGAACCCGGAATGGGTGGAATTCGGGGAGTTATAATAGCATTATTAACCAGAAGGTTGAAAATATACCAAACACAAATAAAAGCGTCCCCCAAAAGATGTGTACTGCTTTGTGCGTTTCCTGGAGAACTCGAACAATTCCTCTTGGCTTTGTGTGTACGAGTGGTGGTGTTAAATGAAAGCGTGGAAGGGTCTCTTCAGACTGCGTGGACTTAGGCGTCCGGCACAGCGATGTTCCACCTCTTCGCGGAAAGAGAGGTAAAGGATTTAAACCCGAAACCGTGTTCGGAGTGACAGGCTAAAATGCCTCAAGCGCCTAATCCTCTTTGCCTTACAGAAAGAGGCAAATAGACCTGCTTCCTTGCTAACAGTTAACGCGGAAACCGTTTGTCCCATTCAAGTAGCTTTTGTGCCTGCCAGTTCCCGTAGGGAAGGTCACTTCATTAGAGCTGTCGGAAGTGAGTGTCCGCCTTATCTCCGTTTGCTGATCGTTGATCTACATTCCGGTTGCCACCCAAAGAGTTTTCAACCCGACGAAATGTAAATACAGAAAGCGCAAGAGGAGATTTTCTTATTTAAATATCGCCGATAGAATGTGCTAATCTGCTTTTAAAAGATCTTGGGTCAAAAATAATCTTAGTATGCATTGGATTTCATCTTAAATTTTCAATGTTTTGCATTTTTGATCAAAGTTTAGCTTTCGATAACTACTGTTAGTATTTTTAAAGGGTGAAGTTTGGCCCACCGTTCTCCCGGCTTCGTTAGGTGTCATTAATTTTAAAGACGAGCATTAAAAATATTCAATTATAACTTTCTCGACCAATATAATATAGATTATAATGAGATTCCTAAATAGTTGGTCATTGATGTATCTAACAAATATAATAAATGTTAATGTTAACTTTGATTTTATATTTGTTTAATGTGTTGACAAATGTGAATTATTAATTTCATCTTTATTTATTTATTTTTGAAAAATTTTTAATGGTTTATTTTAATTCAATTGTTGGTTGTTTACATATTTATTTTCTGTTTGGAGTTGTTATGAATGCACTTTGTTATTGTTCAATATTAAGCTCAATGGTAGGCTCAAATTTTCGATTCCTCAACTGTTGTACTAATAATTGTATTATTATCTGGCTGTATGTCTCTGTGTTTTGTGTTGCAAAGCCCTGAGACTGCCAATATATTTGACCAAATGTTGGCTGTGAGTTAAATACATCAATGATCAAATATTCAAGAATTTTATTATTAGCTTAAGAATATATCAGTGGTTATCTATGCCATTATTTAATTTAAATAAAATATTGCCTCAACAAGTCCCTACACGATCATTACCACGAAAATTCATTTATTATTTAGATTGAGTCCGTGCGTGCTGTTGCCACAACTGTACATAGTTGCCACAACTGTACATTCCCCTCTGGAGCTATAGAAAGGAGTCCGTGCCATCTACCAGGGTTTTGGTCTCATCAGGCCTGTACTTTTTCTTCTAATAAGTTACTGGTCAATGAAATTATCCCCTTTATTTTTTTTATAAATTCTTCACATATTTCCTCTCTCTTGTCATAATTTCATTCATGCATACATACCCATCATACGTCGCCTACTTATGGGGTAGGCACAGTAGAAATGTTACAAACTTGTGATAGGTCTGAGCAGCTGACTTTGCTTAAAAAATTTCCACCATACTTCCCTATATTTGAATGCCTATTTTGTGTCGGTTACGCTCATACGTTGTTCAAGAACAGGGGGTGAAGCGAAAAGCCAAGTTGACACGCCAGTCCTGGATATCATTAGACATGGTTCCTACAGAAATTAATTATTTATCACTAATACGAATATAAGAATCATGTGAGATAAACGAAAAATAGTAAATTGGTCATGTGATTTCCTAACTGACTGCAAACATTAGAATGGCATCCGACGTCTCTCAAAGAAGCATGATTTTTCTCTCTTATGAAAAACGTCATAAATTCTAGAGTAAGTGGATGCATTATATTTTTTGTTGAAAAATTGCCTAAATGGTGACTCAAAAGCTCTCTCTTAGAATCTCAGGCACGTTAACTCGTGGTGTATTGGGTGGAAGCTCGATCTCAACCTTAATAAATCCCCTGCAGTACGCTTCCTATGGAAGAACTCACACCATTGCCAAAACTCAAAAGTGGAGGGGTCGGACAAAGGAGTCGGATGAAGTCAATTACCTGGGAATTAACTTGACATCAGATCTAATTTCAGGAAATCATTTGCGGTTTGCATCAAAGAAACTATGATTTATAACATGAAAAGCAAGAAGGTTCTGATATGGAAAAGTGAAAGATAAATGCTTCTTTTCTCTGGGTAGGCCTCATCACAAATAAGCCGCGAGCATCTCGAATCCTTCACAGAAAGGTTTCATTCGCGAAGTTAAGACTTTACAAAGGAAAACCACACGTTTCGTCAACAACTGCTGCAAGCGAACAGATAAAGCCTCACAGCAGATGGAAGGATTAGTTTAGGACCCGTCAGAGACTCGGAGTCTATACGCTAGGCTTGAGAAATTCCGATCAGACAAGTTTCAGTACGATAAGATGATATTATTTTAACCCTTGACTCTATCTCTAGTACTGACAAGGGACACAAAAGGAGAGAGATACATTGTCGAACTGACAGGGACGAAAGTTTCTTCTTTCTACTCGCCATTGATGAATTTAGCAAAAACAGCGAGACACTAACATAAGAGAAATGATTTACTCTTAATTCACCTCCATTCTCTCCCGCCAGCTGTACCCTATTCCCTTCCTATTCATGGCTCGTGCCCCACCCCTTGCCACACTCCTCTGCGGTGGCTCACAGGTATGGAGTATAGGAACTATGGAAATGGAGATGCACGTGTTTAAGGCAATTGCTACAAGATCATCCTCACCAGGTCGTGACTGTGGCATTACGGAGAGCGCTACAGCCTAGTTCGTGGATGACTGAGGCGTCAGGCGTACCCAAACTGGAATTCTAATATAATGGTGAATATGTAAAGAGAAACATCTAGAAAACTGAGATGGAGGGAAATATTTTATGGTGTAGTACTTTTTAACTTGTTTCTACAACTCTTACGTAAGAATCAATTATAACTGTTTTAAGAGCATCACCTTATTCCTTGTGATCCCCTCTTTTACCACCCGTGATCGGCCCTCTTTTATTCATCATTTATATTAATGGCCTAAGTTTTCGAGTTAGCAGTAAATTAAGATTATTTGCAGACTATATAGTTATCTGCAGTGAAATAAGCGAAGACGCGGACTTAGAAGTTCTGTCATCGGACCTTAACAGCGTTCATTCGTGGTACCAGGAGTGGGGGTTAGAATTAAATATTGGTAAATGCACCACTGTTAACTTCTTGCGAAAGTCATCATACAAATGCCATACCTATACTGTGGGTGGAGTAAACATAAAATCTTCAGATACAGTAAAATATCATGGAATTGCCGTAACTTCTGATTCATCGTGGGGAACTCACATACAAAACATTTGTGACACAGCATTAAAGAAATTAGGTTTTGTTAAGCGTATAATAGGAAGGTCCTCGGATGAAAAAGTAAAAGAAAGATACTACTTCGTTCTGGTCAGGCCACCCCTCGAATACATCGCGAGCATTAGGGACCCTGGTAATAAAGATTTAACCAAAAAAATTAATTAAATACAAAGATGAGCAGCACACTTTGTTAAAAACTGCTACGAGCCAACATGTAATGTCTCACAACTTTTAGAGGGATTAAGGTGGGAGCTCCAAGAGACTCCAGTGTTTAGGAAGCTTTGCCACATTATTATTTTCTTGTATTTTCTTATTGATTATTCTTATAGTCTAAGTTAGTTATTGATCTCAAACTGTTCAAAATCAACCGAGTTGAATTATTAAAATTGCCTGAGTTGTGTAGCTGATTTTATATAAGTACCATTGTTTTTCATAAGGTCAAAATTGTCTGGAAACTGAGCAACAACCAAAGAAATTTGCCAGGATTAAAACACGGATTGGAATCCAGTGCATTAATTAAATACCTCCTATCTTAAAAAATATTTAAATATAATAAAAAATATGTCATCTTCCCCTGAAGATGACATAATGTGCGGAAACCCGGGTCGTGTATTAATTTTTTTCTAAGTGGAATTTGCATAGTTTTTCTTTTCTAACATGGAAAAATTACACTCTATTCACCCTGAAACCGTACAGTTTGTTATATGATATGAGCCCAGTGCGGCCTCCTTTGTCTTAAGCATCCGGATAAAACTTCCGGTTGACCTGCATATGGTGCTCTACTGCCTGAGAAGACTTATTTTGAGCCACTGAATTTATTAATCTTAAGAAACGCTGTTAATTTATTTTCAGTTTCTTTCCATGATCTTTCCCGTCCTCCCTCACAAAGGTTCTTTCCATCATGCCCTAAGTCTACTCCGCAATCGTGTTCCCCTTCATTTGCATGTTTGTTTAACACGTGTTATCTAGATTTTGTTCGCGCCTTCGTTTCCATTGTATTTCTCTTCGACTTTTGCTCCCGACAAGTAGGTCAAGTTATTTTGCCGTGGCTTTTTTCATAGCTTTTTAATTTCTTTCTCAATCTTCCCTCTTGATCAGCGATTTCACTCATTAGTGCAACAGCTGCTTATCCAATTTATTTTTAGTATGACTTTTGAGGTTTCTCATGCTTAGTTACTGCGAATTTTCTTAAGCAACCTCTTTCTCCTTTCTGTGATTTCTTTTCTTCTGTATTTTCTATGCAGTTTTTTCATTCTTTCTATTTAGTAGTTTCCAATGTCCCTCACTCTTTATTTTCTTTTGACAACATTATAATCTCTTAGGCTCCTGTAGAATATACCAGTGGACTCATAAATAATTGATCCATGGTACGGGTGATGGTTCGTGTAACGAAATGGGAACATTCCGTTACACGAACTCACTTTGTGTAACTTTGAATGACTGACTGCGATTTTAGCGAACCAATCATTATGGACGCACACATGAAAAAGAGTTTATTAAGAAATTGCATGAGGTCGATGAACATCTGCAGATTAAAAAATCCTCTGCGACGAAAGACTTAGAGAGAGCACTTCAAGTGTAGTGGTCCGTCCGTCAAATGAAACGTTTCTCTGTGGTCTCTGCGCCTCTCGTTAAGAGTGGGCTAATTACCGATGATGGGTCTCTCTGCTCACTTCCTCACCAACACGAAGAATCTTTCCTCTACCTATCTTTTGATGGTTTTGTGCCTGTCGAATGACGGCTGTGAAATTCATTTCAATAAATAGTGAAATGCCCTTATTTTTCGCGCAACACACTAGTGACTTTCGGCCTGCCAGGTCAAGGTGTTGACCTACTGCCTTAATATTCGTTGCCATGCACTCGGTAACTGTTATGGCAATGTTCGGGTATTTTAAGAGGAGAAGATATTATGCTCATGTTTAATGACGCCATTATCCTCCTTTTAATTTTTTTTAAACACTTTTTTTATACTTTGGGTTTTTAGCTATTTGTCAGTTCTTCAGGTTTTAACTATTTGCTCATACTTTAATATTTAAGCGTTTTCTTGTGTTTTGGGTTGTTAGAAGTTCCTTCCGGAGATATAAGCGAATAAAAAGTGAGTGGTAGGTATATAAGATGAAAATAGAAATATTCCGCCACGAAAGCGGGCCAAGGGAACTGCCATTGAATGTTTCATTTGCTTGGAACCGCGGCTATTCTCCCAGGAGGACGTGACGGATGTCTATGAAGGGTCACCGACATGGAAATCATCATTCGTAGCTTAGCACGAAACAAGGTAAGGTCTCAACCTCCTTCCTTGAATTCCTCTCTTCACTTGCTCAGCCACCCTTGGTGACCTCAAGGGAATACTATCAACTGTCCTGAATCCTTCTCATTTGCCCCGAGCATGAGGAAACCTGGGTATTATTGTGGTCTGCACATTGGCCTGTCACGCAGTGTGTTCGGATGGATTTTCTTCTTTGAAACTAGCGCCAATACCCACCTGTCCGTGGTTCGGTTCCCCAATGGGATAGATTTTTTCTCGTAGGTAGTTATTGTGAGAATATCCACCTGCTCATAATGTCGATCGACAGTGATCTCTCTGTCAATTACCTTCCTAAACCATCAACCTAACATCGAACGTTCACTGTTCTTTCATAAAGATCCGACGTGTACTAAGGATACAAGATGAAACATTGGGATTTGGGTTGTCTTTCGCGTTGATTAATCCTATGCGACGACTGTCATATTCCCCTTTTCTGTTAAAAAAAATGTTTTTCTTAGCAAAAAATGGAGATAAATGTAATTAGAATGCCATTAATAGTGCTATGAAAGCTAGGCTACGGAAAACAGTTAAGTTTGGGATGTATTCTCTGAAGTGTTATACAATGCTTGGATCTATTATATGGCATAGTACTTGCGAGCAAAATAAACTTAACTGTATAGCATAACTGACCAAGAGACACTTCCCGTTTCCTCAACATTCTCCTATATTATCTTCGCCATCCCCGGTATTCCTTCTCAGCTAATTAGAAGGCTCCATCTCTACATAGGTGGACTAGTGTATTTATTTATAACAAGTTAAATTGCCAACGGTTTTAATATGTCACATAGGTGGACTAGTGTATTTATTTATAACAAGTTAAATTGCCAACGGTTTTAATATGTCGTATAATGTACATTGATAAGGTTTTTCCTTGCAAAATTCTTGATCGGTACGGTTCAGCTCCCATGAATATAAATACAGGATTATTTCTCATCCGTCAAAATTTTCTCGGCTCAAAAACGCTGTCGTCTGACGACGTTCAGACCAGAAAGCGCCTGCTGCATCGCCGAGGAAACTATCGCAGAGAATAAACCAGTGCGGTGTACCTCACGGAGATACTGCTGTTTCAAAATCACCCCGGAAGCCTTTTTCAATATTTACGAATGTAATAGCCTTGAGGGGATAGCATATCGCTGGTGATGGCTTTGAACGTTTGATTGGTCTGAACGTATTGGATTACCGTAACACCCAACGCAGGCCGGTGTTTAAGAGTTGATTAAAAGGAAGGCGGGAGAAAGGGATTGGCGGAAATGAAGGAACCGAATGTTCGTATTTCTACCCCAACCCTCGCAAACCCCGTTACCCTTCCCCCACTCAACAACACGTATTTATCTCCTCGCTCCCTATTCAACGCGGTATGTTACACGACCAAGACTGCTTAAAGAGTTTTAGCCCCCCCCCCACCCCTCATCGAAGCCGAACGACTAGGGTCCGACCCGGGGCAAATTAAATCCTCCGACGCCGCACTTGATATCGTATGTGACGTGGATATTTCCGGCGAAAACGCACCCGGCATGCGAATCCTAACCCATCTCATTCCCTGCCGTACCCCCCACTCGCTCCTCGTTTCTCTCGGCTGTGATCCCCAGGGACAGGGTTCTCAAACTAAACCCCCCTTTTTAGAGAAAGAGAACGTGAGGGTTTGGATGGAAGGGTGAGTTTTTGGCCTTCGTGTGGGGGTGGGTAGGGTAGCAACTGGGAGAGCCGTCTCCACTTGCGAGCATAAGGCATTGGAAACTTTTATTTTTTCGTGTGCAGACTGAAGGTGGGCTTTTGGGATACGGACCAGGGAGAGGAGAAGGCATGTAGCAGAGGGAAAGGGGGATCGAGGTTGTTGGCCATGATGGCAGGGGTTCCCCATGGAGAATCCGTAATCGGGGAGGCGGTCGGTCTGCTGGTTTGAGAGGGTGGAGCATGGCTGGAGAGATTGTGAGGGATCGAGCGGAGCGTATGAGATGTTTTCGGAAGAGAGAGAGCGACAATCTGGTCAGGGGAATGAATATCTGTTGGGAAGGAATGAAGCTCCTTCACGCACGGATGAAGAACAACGACCTCTCGTTACATAGAAACCCTGTTGAGTTGGCTCGAGGACCGAGAAACATCATTCAAATAAAGAGAGAACATTTTTGTTTTTAATCCTCCCTACAGCAAAGTTGTGTGATAAACAACGTTCACATATTTTATTTTAAGTCTACAGCAAATCCCAGCTATGAATTTGTTAAAGTTTTACCGAGCAGATGGGCATTTATTCATTCGAAAAAAATATTCATCGTTGAAGGTATCACAAAGCACGCGAATAATATAATCCATTAATTTACTTCAAAAATAATTAAAAATGTGTAATTTAAGGAAAAAAATCTACGGTAGTTTTAATTTTTTATTTTATAAAACTAATTGTATGTGATCTTAATCTTTTTAGATACTCAGGACAAAAATTTGGCCGAAAAACTTGTTTTCAATAAAAGTATATTTCTCGTTAATTATTACGGGACTTTGTTATTACGGCAGCGTCAACATTCAGGCGGCGTATCCGACGGATGACTTCACGGGACGTTATCGCTGCCAGCTATACAACGCATTTTCATGCAAAAGTGAACTTGTTTATCCTGATGTGATGAAAAGCGTAGTAATTATTTCCATAGTGAATGACCAATTATAATATCATTTGTTGCTGAAATACACATGGAGCAGGTAAGCGACACCTTGCGGTGTATCTGACAGTCGAGATGCTGCTTTGGATCTCGTGAATTTACAAATTTTTACCCAATTTTTAAATGCAGTTATTAACATTTGCGGTAGATGCACATTCGCATGGATTATTGTTATATATCTGAGGTGTTCGAAAACTTGGTGTCGTGTATATCACTCTAGCGTGTGGAATTAATTTCGTGAATGTTCCCCCGATTCCACCTTTATCGCGGTTGACGACTGATGGGCGGTTGCAAGAACATTAAGTTATAGAATAAATAGTTATGAGATCCATGAAGTTAGAGATCAAATGAAAATATTCGGGTTGCAGGAACACATCTACTAGTAATATAACTTATTTGGCAATAGTTTCGCCGCGGGATAAAATTTATGAAAGTTTAGCCAATGAATAATTGCCAGTGCACATAATAATTAATCAGTAAGATTAAATTGGCAAGCCATTAGTCACAACAACTTTTTTATTTAGTAATTAAGTCTCCAAGCGGTTCATTGCGCATCCGCCATCTTGGCTACTTGTGGAACTCGTAACTCCATGCCATAAGTAATGAAACCAATAACTTTATCGAATGTTTCTGAAAAACTTATTCATCTACATCTACACAATACCCTGCGAGATGCTGCATGGGCGTGTGGCAGGGTGGGTTAGGTCACCAGCCGTGTAAAGGTGTACTTTTGAATTGTTGAATATTGAATTTGGCCATGGCTTATGGGTCCCAATTCTTTTTAACATACTTCTACATCTACATCCTACCCTGGGAGCTGCCGCATGGGCGTGTGGCAGTTGGTGTCAGGACACGAACCGTGTAAAGATGTAAGGGATAAGGTTTTGGGAGGTGAAATGGTGACGTGTATTTGTTGAGCTCAGTTTTTATTGTGGTCGCTTATTGTGCGCGGAAAGAACGAGTTTTTGTAATTATCTGTTCTGCAATGTACCTCTCTTATTTTATCGCTTCTGTCAGACCTAGAGATGTAGTGAGGCGTCATGATAGTATTCTCTGTCTCTCTCCGAAATACACCAGTTCTGAATTTCTCAAGCAACCTAAGCCTAGCGCGTTTCTTTGATTTTCTTTGAATCTTATTAGTTTTTTGGTTAGCATGAGTCGTTCCTGCAACTGGCCATGAATCAGTCGCTTCTCTGTACCATTCATCGGGGATGAGTAGTTAGTTTTCTTCCGACCATTCGCGGAGAGAGCGGGAAAACTGACCATTCCCACTCTCCAACCCCTTTCCCTCATCCCGCTTCACTCCGTCCACTTCAGAAGTATGGCGCCTTGAGGTGACCCATTCAACCGCCACCCCCTCCCCCATTCGAAAGTCCGGCCAAACCAAACCTCCCAACAATCCCCCTGCCAAGACAGGAGGAAGGAGGGGAGGAGTCGTCTCGGATTCATTTGTTGGCCCAACAATGGGCTTTCTCCGGAGCTCTCCGCACGCCTCTGCGCTTCGAAAACACTACTCGCTCGCAGAACCTTATTTTCTTCCACCCACGCGTACACAAGAGTGCGCGGCTGGCTTACCTACCTTTCTACCCCACACTCTCCCTCCCCTCTCTCCTTACTTCTCCGAGCGCATGTCATCTCCATCCGAACAGTGGCGGAGTGGAGAGGTGTACAGAGAATGGGCAAATCCCACCCCCCTTGACCCATTCATTGATGAGTAGAAATAACTTCTAGTCTGTGCTGGAAAATGCCTCCCGGTCGTGGGGATGAGTGAGGAGGGGGGGGGGAGGCGCACACGTTGTGTCTGTCTGAGTGGAAGAGTTGTGGGCTGGGAGTGGGGGGGGGGGGGATAACCGGGATGGAGCTGTCGCTCGAGCTTTTGACTTGAGCGTCCCGAGGTCCATAATGGCACGGGCCGGACGCCGTCCGTTCGTACGGGGCATCTCTTGCGGGAGAATGCACACCGGGATTTGGAGCGAGAGGTGGGGAGTGGTGGGATTTTTCTTAAGGGTCATCCAAGCGGTGAGTGACGTAGGGTGGGGGGAAGTCTTATTTTTCGGTGTTAATGGGCATGCCAGTCAGGGGCGAGTCAACACAAAACAAGTTACATCCGTTTGTCGAAGGATTGACACGAAGGGGGTATTGAGTTGGTTGGGTGGATAGAGAACTAAATTCCCGTTCCATATTTCGCGCAGTGTTTCTCTCGATGCAGTTACATTTGTCCTAAGAGAGGGAAAACAAATGGAATTCTATAGTACAGTTAATAAAAATTGGTCCCCGCCATCTCTGAGATAAATCTGAGTGAAAATTCCCCTCCTCTTCGAAAGAAAATGCGGGATTAGTTGACATTCGTGTGCATTGGTTATATATTTAAATATTGCAACAGTATCCGATAGAAATGCGTGTTGATATAACAGTTTTGGCAAAGAAGGTCGTTATATAACTTCCGTGGTCCTATCAACAATAAGGACCTAAATATAAATTGTGCGGTATACTTCTCATGCAAATGGGAAAAATTGGGAAATTCATCCATATCTCATCAATTTCAGAATATCTACATTACCTCACCGTACGTAACTAGGGCTGAATTTGTAACTTCCTAAATTATCACCCTTTAAGTGTTTATTTTATTCCGCATATCTACTGTCATCCCGACTCGACTACATCGATTATTAAATTAACTCGAGCTATTTTGCTTCCTCTTTCCAGGTTGAGCGATATTAAGTCAGTTTTCCACCGACTCATTTGGATTAGGCATTCAGCCGCTTTCTCTAAATACAAACCTATAGACTCGTTATTATAATGAGTGGAAAGGATTTTGGGTTTGCCGGCGAAAATGTTGTCAGATAGACTCGTGATTGTTATTCTACGTAATTTTGTTAACAAATGAATGAGAACACCACAAGAAATGTGCAATTGTGAAATACGCTCCATCATTCAGCTTCCAATGATGAGATAGTGAAATTGTTATAGTTATATGATGTATTTCAAAATACTGAATGGGAGAAGGAGAGATCAAAATTACATTCAAAACATTTTTTAGAAGGGATTTCCTTGTAAAAGTAAGTTTATACTAGTACAAACAAGTCCACTGTGGGTGGAGTAAACATAAAGTCTTCAGATACGGTAAAATATCATGGAATTGCCTTAACTTATGATTCATCGTGGGGAACTCACATACAAATACAAATTTTTCTAACAAAGTAGCCGATGGTGATGCTTTCAATCCTTTTCTCTGAATTTAAGGCTGGATCGAAGTGGCAAACAATAGTGGTGACCTCTCGTCTGCATTCCGGGTGAAAATTATGTGGCGCGCTGTGAGCTGGATGGCGTACGTGGAAGAGGACTTCTCAAGGTATTTGCTCTTCTTTCCTGTACCGGCGTTTTACTCTCTCGGTCCCTAACCGGATTAGTTGACATTCGTCTGCGTTGTTAATATTTTTCAATATTGCAAATTTACCCAATGGAAATTTGTGCTGAGACGGCAGTTTTAGCAACAAAGTTCGTTCCATAACTTCCGTGGACCAATCAACAATAGGGGCCTAAATATAATTGTGCGGTATATTTCTCATGTAAATGGTGAGAATGGGGAGAATTGACCTCATCAACATCCATATCTCATCAATTTCAGAACATCTACATTACCTCACCGTGCATAATTAGGGCTGAATTTGTAACTTCCTAAACATCTCCCTCCAAGTGTTTATTTTATTCCGCTTCTCTACTGTCACCCCGAATCGACTACATCGAATATTAAATTAACCCGTCTAACTATTTTTCTTCTTCTTTCCTTGTTGACCGATATGAGGTCAGTTTTCCAAAGTCTCATTTGGATACATTTATTTTGAGTTCACATTTTTCATCCAAACCCATTTCCTCTACATTTCGTACGTTGCATCTCTCGATGGCGTACATTTGTCCCATAAGAGAGAAAACAAATGAAATTCTTTATGACAGTTATTAAAATTTGATGCCGCACAATGTGCAAAATTCATCCTCAGGGCAATTTTAGCAGTCGAAACAGTCTGTGTAGTTCTAAAATGAAAGAGATGAAGAGAAGAAAGGGAAGGAATTTATGGACCCAATATTAGCTTCTTATGCTACGCATCGTTTTTGTGCTGTCTGTACATGATTGCATTCAATATTTTGCATGTACCCACTCAATAAGAAAAATGACTGCCTATTGTCTTAGATGACTAATTTTTTTCTGTTAGAAGTCAATGATAATCACGAAATATCTCTACACCAATACCCGTGATCAAAGAACTTCAATTCGTTGCATAACAATGTTTTTGGAAGGCTTTGATTAATTGGTTTTATACTTTAGAATGGAAATTTAGATGATATTTAATTCATTTGGTCTGAAAGGCATTGTATACAAAACTATGGACCTTAATCTAATTTGTCTATTGCAATCATGTTTTCAGTAAACACCGATAGCAGTTATTTAAAGCGCGAACTTTCGCAGACCCTTCTACCGGCTTTGTCAGGCAAAGGAGTTCACTATGTGATCCAACTAGACGTTTTCAAGCTCTTAGCGAGTGTACCTTGCCTTGCGAACCGATAGAAAGGTTTTTCTCGTTCTTTATTAGTATGAAATTTTAGGGGATATTTTAATCGTTTGTTCTTAAAGGCTTTGAATACAAAACTATGGACCATTGGCTAATTTGTTTATTAAAACATGTTTTCAGTAAACACTGATAGCAAAAATAATTTTCAGACCAAACGAATTTAATATCGTCTAAGTTTACGTGCTAAAGTATAAAAATGATCAATCAGAAGCCTCCAAAAAAAGATAGAAGCCTCGTACATCGTGATGCGATCAATTTGAGTTCTTCGATCACGGGTGTTGCTGTAGAGAGATTTCCTGGTTATCTTAGACTCCTAACAGAAAAAATTTAGTGTTCTAAGACCATCGGCAGTTATTTTTTTACTGAGTGGGTACATGCAAAATAGTGAATGCATTCATGTAAAAACCAAATATATCATAACAAACTAATGTTGGGTCTATAAATAAATGCTATCAGTGTTAACATTAAACAAGAATTCAATGAACACAATGCTACAATAAAAAACTTTAGATTAAAACATACGTTGTTTGAAACAATTTCACAATCTCTTAAGACCGATTTACACGGTGCATTTTATTGTACGAACGAATGTATGAACTCTTGCATGAGGAAAATTGTAACGTGTAATGCGGTAAATTTTATTATTGTATGAATGACATAACGGGAAATGGAACCTACTCTACTTTTCATTCAGTGTCTTGTAAATTCTATAGGCCGCTTTACACGGTACACTTCATTGCACAAACGGATGTATCATAGATTGTACAATAAAATGAATGGAATTAGAACAGGCTCTATTCCCAGTTCAGTCATTTAGACAATCATACAAATTGCCATTTTACACGGTACAATTTTCCTCATGAAAGAGTTCAGACATTCGTTTGTACAATAAAATGTATGAACTCTTGCATGAGGAAAATTATACCGTGTAAAGCGGCAAATTTTATGATTGTCTGAACGAATGATTGTTTGAATGATTGTCTGAATGTAAATAGCACCTGCTCTATTTCCATTCAGTTTCTTGTACAGTATGTGATACAATCTTTTGTAAAATAAAATGTACCGTGTAAAGTGACCTCTACGGTGCTCATCGGTTGCACCAAACTTGTATTAAAAAACTGTATCTAAATTAGTCCGCGGAACTTAGTGCCATCCCGTTTTTGTCGATTTTTGTATCTGTCACTTATTGTATGATTATTGTGTGTGCCACTTAACAATTGGTATCACCGCCGTACGTGGGCAAGTTTCAAACGAATGAGGCGATTCTCTCAGGCACTGGACCTTTTGGCCTTTTGACTGGAGGCCTTTTGCGCCGGCCTCCCACGCATCTCCCACAGGACGGACCCCGTTCCGTCTCCCCCTCCAGGAAACCCTTCCAACCACACGGCTCGATCATCCACGCTTGCGCACGCGGGCTCGGGAAGCACGCTCGTTGCGGCGCGGCACGGCAGCGGCGCAACCGCGGACAAAAGGGACCGGCGGCGAGAAGAGGGAACGCAAGCACACGTCACTTAACATGGGCGAGCGAAACCCAGCAGAATGGGAAGTACGTGGAACGCGAGGGGAGTCGGCATTTGGCGCTCGAAGGAGCGGTCCTCTTTCCTCTCTCTCCCCGGCTGCACCCCCCACAGCGGTGGGCTAGGAACGGAGTTTCGGAGTGAATGAAACGCTCTCGAGTTATCCTTTCCGTGCCGCCTAATCCGATTGAGGCCCTCTCACGGCCCAACGAATCGTTTTCACGCCATTTATACGTGGGAGCCACACACCCTCACTCGGGAGGAGTAAAACTCACCCTCTTAAGGACTCCTCCCTCCCCCCATCCACCCATTTCACATAACCCCTCCTGTTCCGTCAACATGGACCATCACGCACACAATCCGTTAACCATCGCCACCACCCTTCCCCCTTCTCCCGTTCCCACTCTAACTTTTATCCCTCCTTCACAGTCACCTTCTCTGGTCGGCTTCTTGGGTTGGCGGCGGCGACGATCGCGATGGATTTCGCCGCGGACGGTGGCGGTGGACCTTTCATAGGTCGGCTGCGAAAAAACTAGTGAAAGGTGGTTGGCGTACAATAGCATTGACACTGCAGTATTGGCCTATCACCGGAAAAAATCAACATTTTTTTTACTCTTGAGTATGATTCGTACGATCTCATCGAAAGACTTGGTTAAGAATTAGTTAGTAATTATTTAGTAATGCCAATGTGATGGCAGTAATTTCACTATAACCATATACGTCAAGCTAACGTGCAACACCTCAATCTTAATCATATATATATTGAAGTAAGTCGAGAAAAAGCCTTGCCACTCAGTTCAAGAATTATATTGTGCTTTGATCCTGACAACCGAGCGAGTGAGATAATTTGGTCGTTGTATAACTCGTAAGGGATATCAGCATTTATGCGCGATCAGCTCCACTGTCTGAACATTCAATAAACATAAGCCACGACCTGAAAAATTCCTCCCTGCGGTTGCGGAATCAAGAACGGATAATTAATATTTTGCCTTAATATTTGTCGATTGGCTGATTTAAGCCACTCTCTGGTTGACGGTAATAGATAAATGATGCGACATAACCTTAAGGAAGGCTAGTCTCGTTGGATGCCAGGCGAGATTTTCTCAGGCTATTATAAATTAAACTCTTAGCATCTTAAATATATCGTAACAATTATGCGTATCGCTTAAAAGAATCTTTTACGGAAACAGAAGGTCTCGCTAATCATCCAAAGAGGATTCATTTTTGAAAGGCAGTGGGTTTTCCCGCTACTCGGTCAGAGTCCGCCGCCACAGAATTCAGTCAGGGTGAATATTCGCGGCCCCCGCTAGGTCATCGGTCTGACGAAATGATTTCTAAAGATTGAAAGTGGTTAAGATTGGAGAAAGTATGTAAACATGTTAGTTGAGAATAGCTTGCAATTTTTAGAGCCATTGTCCGAAAGATAATATTTGTCTGTCGAGACAAATTTTGTAAATATAAGAAAAAGCAGCCCTAAAGAGCGGGACTGGAATAAAGTCTATTGCCGCAAATACGGCAAGGCAACATCGTGATGGTCGACTCTATAAATCCAATCCTTTCTAATCGTTTTTCAGTTCCTCGAACAATGACTTCCATTTGCGTTCTTTCATCCCATGCCACTCATCGTTGGGCGTCCAGTTATGTCCAAATATTGAAACAGAGACTTAGAATTTGATGACCAAGATAATTATAAGATGATAATTAGGTATTTAGTGTAAATAATAAACAAAGAGTGCAACTAATGGTGGAGGGTGTGAAATTTTCTTGAATGAGTCAAAGGGAAACAATGAGTGGAGCAGATAATTGGAGGCTACGGTAGACGGGGTGGTGTTGTTATGCTGGTGAGCTCTTATTCATTTTGGCAGATGTTTCGAAAGAAGACTTTCCTCTCGTCACTAGGTCTGTAGATAGCATTATTGCTAATATATTTATTTATTTATTTTATAAATTGCCCACATACAGCAACAATGCCAATTTACAGCGGCACAATGTAACAACACATGAAAGGCAAGACAGATTCACTCAAACATAAGTAACAGCAATAACAATATGGAGAAAATGGAAAAAAATAAATAAAGACTCACGGAGAAGGTATTACCTGTTAGGTGAGAAAGAGCGCGGCGGGTGAACGTCTAGGAGGAAAGTGACAACGTGTCAGTGTCGTGTGGAAGAGAAATAATCGTTTGGGAGAGGCGGAATAGAAGGGAGCGTTTGATTTAGGATAATCTGGGAGTGGTCATGTGGAGTAGAGAATGCGTGCGATTGGGTCTGCACGGGACTCTAAAACTGAAGCCAGAGATCAGTTCAGACAGTTAGTTGCTGAGTTGAGAATGCTGTAGATGAGCCTTAGGTCAGTTTTGAGCATTTGTTTTGGGAGATGAGGGATGAAGAGAGTAGTATTATGGTATCAGCTGGCATATTGTGGAAATGACTTTATATTTAACGATTTTACCGAAGAAAGAGGTAACACCCTTAAGGGTCAAGAGGTAACTCTTAAGGTAAGGGTGTGGATATATTTACAGATTATGACATTGGAGTTGATATTATTATACAGGCGGGAAGAGTTCTTCGATAGGAAGAGCCTGTAACTGTTTAGAAATGACGAAAATGGAAAATTTCAACATGAAAAAAGGAATAATGTCTTTCAGATGAGTATGTTGAAGTACATTCAGGACTATTCAAAACGTACATAATTAATACGACACTCATAACATTTCTTTAGTATTTATAGTCCTCTTCCAGAACTCTGTTGTAGAATGACCCCAGATGAGTGTTTTTCCCGAGTATTCTGCTGTATAACGGTGAACAATGCTCGTTACCGAAACGCAATGGGAATTTCAAGACTTATTCCAAATATCCAAGTTTTTCATGAATGGTCACCAAGGATCCTCCGCCGTGCGTTCTACTAGCGTCTGCAGTTTAGAGTATTGCGCAAATGATGACGATATCTACGTCTGGCTACAGCGAAAACTACTGGTCGGGGTGATATGACCTGCTGTCAAATCTCTGTACTAAGAATCACTGCTCTCATTCAACGTGCAATTAATTGCAATATTTTATCCTTCGACTTGCGAATTTTAATCTTAATGATTAAGCAAACTTCTGGAACTTTATCGAAGAGAAATACAATTTTTCCTTTACCAGAGATAACCTCAGAATAAAGTTGGGGGAATAATGATGCTAAAATAATTTCGTGAAATGTATTTTTCGTTCTTTCGTGCACCGACTATGATTTCATGATTATACGCTCTCATTTTTAAGGAAAGTACAACTCTCATGAAGATAAGGAAATGAACTGAAATCTTGCTTCCATGATCAAAGCTTAAATACATTTGTTGAATATGTTTCCTCTGTAAATTGGTTTCTTGAAATTACGCCAGCAACTTTTTCTATATAATCAAATAACCTACTACGAGAAAGTTGTTTTTGTCCCAGCGGGCCAAATATTTATATGATTACCGTGGCTTCGTTTGCCAGGAAGGGAAAATAATGCTTTATATGACTAAAAATTTCTTTGCAAATAAATTGGTGCAAAGGCTACTTCCGCTGTTAACGCGTTTGTATTCTCAAAATAGACATTTACTTATTATAACCGAGCAAATATGTTTTAAATCAGTACTTAACGATGTAAAGGTGTACTTGACTTCATTCTGTCGCGGTCCAAAACTAAATTATCAGAGGTTTTATCCATTACTATTCTCATTCTTGAGTCGACTGATGCTCATGTTATCCAGATGACATTGTGCGCTTAATTGTCTCATTTTGGTCACGAGAAACATCTTACATTTTATGAGTAGTACCATGACATTAAGAGTGCATGAAGTAGCTTATTATCAGCAGAATGACGATATTTCCTAACAATAATAATAATATATATTTATTGTTCAAAGACTTCGAATTCTTTGGAACATAGTACTGTTAATCCAAAGAAACTTTGTGACAAAAAAAATTTTCAGGTCTCTACAGTTTACAAATATGTACATTCAGTAAGCATATGGAGCAGATGTACTCACAGATATGAATAATCGTACATAAATTATTAAGTACTTTCCCAGCGAATATTATGTGTGAAATTCTCTCGGGATTCACACCGGGTTAAATTTTTGGTTGCTGCCAATGTTTCGATGGATAACACTTCAATCGTCATCAGGGTAAATCATAAATACATTAATACAATGATATTTACAGTTAGTTTAATGCATATTAGTAATTTTGGGAGGGATATTTATAGAAATTAAAAAAAATAAAATGAAGTGTGCAATACAATGAAATTCAGACGGCGCGCCGTGGTGCTATAATATATTTTTTTATACAGGAATGATAACTTTTCCGATTTAAATTTATGTATATTGTTAGATTTGATAATGTTGTCAGGAATACCATTCCATATTCTTAAGCCAGAGTTCATTGTGGATGACTGAATACATATTAGTTCTACACTTTGGAGTTTTAAATCGTCTTCTTCCTCTTACACATCTGCCTGGATCACTCTGGTTTCTAATGATATAGTTATATAAATGTTCCGTAGTTTCCGTTGATAATATTTTGTAGATAAAGACAGATGATTTAAATATTTTTCTATGTTCCAGTTTCATCCACTTCAATTAAACATTGTAAGGAGTTGCATGTTCGTAAGTATTTGCATTACGTAAATATCATACTCGGCAATTAAGCAGGATTTGTTTTTTTTGTAATTCCTTTGTTAAATGAACAAATTCAAGAAGACAATAATCGATATGAGGAATTAAAAGACGATTGATGAGTTTTTTTCGCAGCTTAAATGGAATAAGATGTTTAAATTGTTTCATCTGCGCTAATGTCTTATACTTTTTGTTGTAGATGAAAGCAACATGTTCATAATTATAATTATGTGCAAAGTTTGAAAGTTGTCCTAATTCTGGTTCTAAGAAAAAAACTTTTTGAACGTCGCTAAATGACATTGCATGCAAGCGTGGCAGCATTAGACATATAGTTTTACATTTAATAGATTCAGTGAACGTTTGTAAATGTCGTTTGGGAAAGAGTTTGAATAAGATATCTCAATCGGACAATTTTTCGGACGGCTGACGACACTTATGTACATGGGTTTATGTATTTCCTTTCTCCATTCACCCAGCCCTCTCTATTTCAACCCCGACTTCTCAAAACCGTCTATAGCACCTCCCTATCTCTCCCCTCCCTCTTGTATCCCCCTGCCCCTCATTGGAACACCCCTTTCGCCTCTCAAGCGTTTCCCGGGGCCAATTACACGGGCGGGGGTTAGAGTCGATATGAGAGATAGACACACATACACTCGCCCCGCTCTTCGCCTGGTGTTCTCCGCTCTCTAGCGTAAAAAGTTTTATTTTTTTTTACTCCCCGAGAAATTCGATTTGTGTTTTCGTCGGCTTCTCCGTCGCGACTCCCGTGGAAACCCACTTTCAAAAGAGGGATTCGCGAACAAGGTTCTGCCCCGTCCGGAGGTGGGTTTTTAAACCCTCCTCTCAGTCTTTTCCGGGCTGACTCCAAGCTTAGAAACCAGGTCCTTTGCGGTATGTGGGCACTGAAGGACCCCTTCACGCCAAGGGCCTAAAACCGAATTGTTGGCGGTTTATTCGTCTTTCCCGAGAGTCATTATATACAGTTGACTTGCTTGTGAGTGGCTCTCCTAGATTCGGTGGAACGCTCTTGAGTAGATATTGTAGGGAAGTGGTGATCCTCTTATCAGATCCCTCGTTCGTGAAAAGCACCATGATGTGAATAATCCTGAGAGCGTATCATTATTTGTTAAAATGTTTTCAGCAGGTGTTTCTCGCACCACTAGAGGATAACTCCTTACAATCAAATCATCCTTAAGTTGAAGGGAGTATACGAGGAAGGAGATAAGCTATGAAAGGGCAGGCTATTTGAAGTGTATAATAGAGGGATAAGGATTCAGAAGTACATATTGCGAGCCATATATTAGACTTAATGTCCGTCATGCAAAACAAATTACTTTCTCCACCTGTTACATAACGTTGTTGCATTAAGGTAGTTCGAGCGAGATAGTTCCCTAGTCATAATACCATTTTCGAATTACACGTTTATATTTTACCAGCTGTAGGACATATGCATTTAATGTAGCATTATTAATGATGCAATAATATAGCTTTACATAACAGAAATTGTAGGTAATTAATAAAAATATCGAAATAAGTCTTTGACTTGACTGTTTTTTTTCGCGCGGTACGTTTGAAACTACTTCAAAACGGAAGGTGTTTTAGGATCCCGAAGAATTTACTGCGATGACAATATGATTAATGTTAAAAAATAGTTGATAAAACGTTCAAAATACGTAGTTATTGACGAGATTTAGGCGTTATAAATTCCTCATGTTTTAAATAAGTTCCCCGTGGAGTGCAAATGTCTCGGAAAGTTATGTGATAAGGGGTTGAATTTTTGGTGTCATTGGAAGGGTGAGATATTTCTTATTTAAAATGAGACCAAATTTATTGATTTCTAAGTGAAATAATATTTCGCTGAAACTACCTCAAGAGTAACTGCACTCAAAATATCTGATCTTCGTAGTTACGCCGGGAATTACCGGGGATTATTGAAAGTGTATGGTATAGGATGAATCAATTTTTTAGGCAGGCGTGGTATCCGATTGTTTACAGACTGAATAATTCTTTCGCCGCAATCCCCAGGGGAAGACTTCTGGGTACTCTGTATGTTGCAATTGTATATTGAATGGCAAAGATAATCTTGCTTCTTTCATGACAGAATAACTGAAGAAATAAGAAAATAATAACTTTCCGGTTTAATTAGCTGTAGAGGATTTGATGTATTTGAGAAGCCAACTTAATGGGTATTGAAACATGGATAATCTTATGCATTAACGTACATGTCTATAAAATTGGATGATATAATACACTAAGCCATTATGACGATGTATTAGAGATTCATATAGCCAAAGAGTATTGCTATTTACGTACTTATATTTATTTTTATGCCGGAGTGATATGTGTATAGTGAAGTGTTGTCCACACACTGAAAATATTATAGTTGAATTATAAGTTGTCTGAACTTTTAGCGTATTTTATTTAAGCACTCGTCTTTACACTATTATTACAAATTCCTAGTCCTCGTAGTCCACTGTTGCGTCCGTTTGTCATGCGTCCAAGACAACGCGACAATTCATAAACAAACATCCATACTACATAGAGGTTGCTTTAATATTTCAAAAATATAATCCAGTGACGTTATAACTGCTGGCGATATGAACATTTTTAAATTTTTTGCCTTTTTTTTACCGTCGGGCCGGCATTATAGTGAAACACGCGCTTTTTATCACCAATTAAGTCACCATTGTTCTCTTTTTTGAAATGCCGTTGGCAGTGCAAATTCTACGAAAATTCAGAAATAGTGGAAAGAAATGGATATGAATAATTTTCTTCCCCATGACGAGTTGTTTATTTTTTTAAGGAGAGAATTGGAATACTACCAAATGTCTTGCCTGCGTTCTATTCTCTTCTAATTTTCTTCCAGGCCAGTGACACTTGACTCGATTGTAAGTGGAACTTACTTTACTCTTAATTTCTTTTTTGTGCAATTAATACATTGTACTGTTTCTCTTATTATAGATGTAAATCCTGGAGGTACTCAATACTCCTCCCTACTTACTTCTATTAAATCCCTTCAGTATTAAAAATAATCTGGACCATCTTTTAATCGCTTTATTACAACAATTAAATCTTACTTCCTTTTTTGTAATCTGGTACGAAAAATACTATTTAAAGTACGTACGATCAAAAACTAAAGAGCGATGATATTGCTGATTGTGAAATCGGACATTCGCGTATAGTAAGTTGCTAATCTTTGTTAAATTTCCTCAATTTCAACGTCTTAATGCCTTCTCACTAGTAAAGTTTAACTTTTGTCCCTTTCCTATTTTGTTGTAAATCATTTTCAGTTCTTCGTAGCTTTATCTCAGAAATCGAATATGAAATTCGTGAATTACTGATGCTGACCTCTTCATACTCAGATATTGAAACATTAAACTTAAATCTTTTACGAATAGAAGTCTCATTGTATACGAGGAATATTTATCTATTATAGTTATTAACTGTGTGTCTTTCCTCATGAATGTTCTTTAATATATGTAATATGTGTTGTATGCGATTATGGTTTGCTTTACTAGATCTGTTGGTGTTAATAATGATGGCTCTAAGGATTTCAAATAGGCGAGGTGGAATTTACTAGGCGACAATTATAAAATAACATTGTGGTGGGAAATCCTTGCCTAATGCAGTGTGACTTGCGTTTCGCCGCGCAAGGAATTAAATATCTCGTATGGAGTGTTTTCAAACCCTATGAACTCGTACATTCAATGTGAAAATTCCGTCGGCCGTTTCCATGGCGATGAATACGAATGCTTTAATTGTTTCCGCGCGCCCCTTTGGAAAGGTACCCGGCACAACAATCGCCTCACATTTGTATGTGCTCCACGCAGCGAAAACTCTGGAGCTTATATATTTATAAAAGAAAAAAAAAACCTTTTGAAAGCGGAAAGACTTTTTTGTATCGAACGAAGAGAGTTCTCGCCTCAGTGCTCAGCACGCTCTTAGAGAAGGAAAACAGATGGAGAGGTTTTCTAAGGGAGTGTTGAAATCGCGGTGGGAGATTCTTACGCAAGGACGAATCCACACCGACCATTGTTGCAAGGCGCAGCGCCTCCCTGCGGGACAGTGGGAGGTCCCCTAACTAAACAGCTACCCATCTTCCTTTGGCCGTTGGGGCTGCGAGCGTATTGCCTTGGGGCCCTCACGCTGCTCGCCGTGGGCCGTGTCGCGGAATTGACTGGATGGGGCAAAGGAATACCACGAGTGGAGCCATTATAGCGCCTCTTACTATATCCACCCTCTTCTGCAGCAGTTCCATGGTAAACTCTTATGTATTACCTATCGAAATGGTAATATGTAACCATTATAGCGCCTCTTACTATATCCACCCTCTTCTGCAGCAGTTCCATGGTAAACTCTTATGTATTACCTATCGAAATGGTAATATGTGGAATAAAATGTTTTGATCCAAAGGTATCTCATTAGTCCGGGCGAATTTGCGTAATGTTGAGAATTTCTATCTTCTAATTTTTTACGGTTAGCAAAAGAAATGTAAAGGAGCAATTTTAGACATGCGCTGTTGATGAAATAATCATCTGATGGATTTAAATATGTCTTCAACTGAACCATACTAAACTAATGATCTCATTTTTTCTGCGTTCTTGCGGAATCCGCCGAAATATACTGCTAATTCCAAAAGTTTAACTCTTCCATTTGTTTTTCTTTGCTCAAAAAATTCCGCTTTTCTAGCAAGTGACGAAGAGCCTTTCGTCATTACTAGCAGTATTGACACTCAAAGAACATTTGCACGGAAATAAGAATATGGAAAATCGGAATTTGGTATGATGACGTTTGGAATGTGATCGAAATTTTATTTGATGTCTAAGTTATTCTGGTTGTTTAATTTAATTAAGGTTGAGTTTCGTAAGTGGCTGGATGGATTTCCTTTCTTCTTTCAGTCGAAAGCATGCATTAAGATGATGAGTCATTCTGTGGTCGCTTATTCATAACGGTCACTCATAATTTTTAGGCCTTGGGTTCAAGCGTGACTACTCGTGGTCTAAAAAAATAAAGTTTTGATTTTTCAGGTCTCAAAGTGTAGGGCTTTGCTACCATAATTTGGGAAATTTTGTAGTTTGCTTAACACTTTTTATCTACGTGTACTGAAGGCCTTAATGCAGATTCAGTGGAAATACGGTGCTGGAATTTATTCAACCAGTAACACATGGTGTTCCGAATTTTTATCATGCAATTCTAACATATTGTTGGAAAAATTAGTTAGCAAATGGGTATGCAGCCATGGTAATACTTAATACTACTTTTTGAGGACCTTGGAATTGTCAAGTAATAAAATAAATAAATATTGAACAAATACCCTCACAATTTGTTCGTGGGTCATTTTACCCTCCGCGGTACGAGGCAAGAATTGAGCTTCGGATGGCACCGAAAAAATCGGGTTGATTTATTATTAAATCCGTCTACCATCTTCTGTGTAGTTTTTTTTATCCCTTTAGCTAAAAAATGAAAATCTGATTGACTACATATCCCGGTTTTAAGGTCTTTGAGATAAGCAATCTCCTTGAAAATCAATATTGCCAAAAACCAATTCTGTAAAGCAGCATTTTTATTAAGGTCAACTACCGGCGAAGGTATATTAAAATGGAAGAGCTTAAAAATCGTCTGGATTATTATGCATGCAGAGTCCCCTCTATCTCTGCAATTTCTTTTATCATCTCAGCATACGTCATACCATACCTCCTCCTGTTCATAAAACCTATTATCTATCTTCCCCTTCTCCTCTCATCTCACATCTCCACTTCCATTACGGTCAGGACATGGAAATCTACGTTAATATTTGTCTTAATTTAAGAGTGAAGTTTTATGTGCACAAACATTCGGTGATGAAGCCTCAAAAAGTAATTTGTGCTAGTTTTTAAAATATTTTAATAAGTTAGACGTTGTTTTTGAAGTTCCACCTGGGTAAATTCTTGCGCGGCAGTGTATACATGCGACATACTGATCATTTATAGGATCATTATGAAAATGATTCCGAACTTCTGATATTACAAAGCTGATAGCACAAACAACCAACAGCTTTGCAAACACTACTTACAACACACATAGAAAATAGTTTGTCATTTATATCGAACTACGCCGATTCAAATGTGTTTTGTTGTCACGAGTACGTGGCGCGAAAATACAAATGATCGTTGAAAGCACGGTTGTACATACATAAGTTTGTAGTTGGCGGTATTTCCGGAATCGGAATCGATTTTTCATCCTTTGAAGTACTCTATTCTGATTCCGATTTTTGGGCTAGATTCAAGGAATCGCAGAATCTAGTCTACCCATCATTAGTCTTAACTGACCTTTATTACCTAAGACACTTATCGACGCTTAATTTCATGTCTCCCATGGAAAATACGTCAATATTTTGGAAAAACTGCGCAGATTCGATTGAGAAAAATTGTGTTTTTCACCGAGACCTACCTTATTTCATTTTGCATCCCTCAAAACTACTTTAAGAGCACACAACGGACTGATTCTCCCATCGATCACGTATTTTTTGTGCAGCTCGCCCTCAGTCGTATACGAACACCCGTTGAATTTTTATGCAACAAAAATAAATGGAAACGATGCATTTTTTGAACGAATCCTCGCATGAAAAACACTAATGAATTTCGGGTGTTACCCGCACATGTACACGTTTTTATCAGATAGACTTCCCAATTTTTTTTGCCAAGCTTCGAAGCGTCATCCATGTGATGAAGATGATGTGTGATGGATTTAATCCCCTGAATTGTACGTTACACATAAATTGTTTCTCTCTACACCTCTTTTCGACATTCTCACTCACGCTCACTACACAAGACCAGTGTATGGAACGAACGGGCGAAAAATATGTATATTCACGTCCGATTCAAAGGATTTAAATGATTGTTTGACGGAAGCGAGCGTATGTATCCTTGGGCCGGCGAGTGTATTTGAATAGAAACCTACCTCACGCCCGGATTGCATATGCATGGGCGTGCTCCAATGGATGTGTATTCAAGCGAGGTTTGTTCTCCTGCCACTGGGCGGCGGTGTGTTCGCGTCTCCCTCCCTCCCCACATCTCTCTCTATCTCTCCAGTGAGCGACTGAAAACTCAATAATAACGCCGCAGGCAGACAGGATGGAGAGGCTGTCGAGATCATTTGAGAAATATTTAAGTCGAATATCAAAAGCGATTCCTCTGCTAGAGAGGGAATATTTTTGCTGATATGCTTGCCCGCCATTCTGTCTACAAACACAAAAAGAATTATTTTTACCCGAGTCTCCCGAATTCCCGCTTTAAGAGAACTCGTTATTTTTTTAATTTGTGTTCCCATTGTTTAAATTTTATGTATTTTGCTCTGGTGTTTTGCAAAATTCTAGCTCTTTAAGTTCTAATGTCGGAAAATAGAAATTTGGTGAAACTTATCAGTAAAATTGCGAGTACATTAAACAAGGAAGGTTTACGTAGCTCTTGGCGGACGCTGCTGGATATTAATTCGTACTTTTTTTATTTAGATATTTGTCATGCAATGACGAATCTCAGGTCACTTTCTTCATTTAAGTTTTGAGAGCTGCACATTTATGCTGACGTTTTCTTAATTAGACTTGACATCTTGTAGTAAAATTTCCATAATTTTTATCCAAGGACGTATTCAAACATCGAGGTTATGGAAATAGATGGGGAGGGGCGCACATTGGTAGGTTCAATCTCAAGATGGAGAGAAGGATTGATTGGACATCTGTTGCTGCACTCTAACTGGATGGCTGGATTGATGGAAGGAATGGTGGAGGGACGTGCAGGAAGAGGAAGACCTAGGCAGGAATTTCTGAATAGGATTGGAGGAGAAATGCAGAAATAAAAAGACTTGCTCTGGACAGAAAAAATTTCATGCCCACCAATGTTAGGGTTGAGGAGAAGAAGAAGAAGCTTTCAAATATTTTTCAGAAGGTATCTGATGTTGGAATAGAAAGTTTTCCCAACGGAGTGTGACCAATAATTGAGCTCCGAGTGCTGCCAAATAAATCCTTCTACATATAAAACGCTTGCATGGGACTGATACTTTTTTCATTCGGTAATGCAAGCTTCCTAACACTACCCACCACGCTGTTTTTCGACGGCTAGCAGGGTGAAAGGTAATTGTTGATGGCATATGATTTAAGCCATTGCGATAGATGGAGAGGGCATTACGTCATTAAACTGTTGCTTGATAACCGAAATGACAGCCATATTGGCTATGCCTGCTTTTTCCTTGGTTCCCTTTTAATTGCACGACGGAATGGACGAATTTGTACATATATGGAATTATAGTCATCATTTGTTTGAAATGTAAGGCAAATTACTATTGAAACATATATTGGCTATTTAGTACTATGGATTATACTCACTTTTATCATAGTTTCCAGCGGGAATGCGGATTATTATCAATCTAAATAAATTGAAGTCATAGATACAAGGAGAATGCATATTAAAGTAGTAAGTGCATGCTAATATCTAGTAAGTTATTGAAAATTAATGTTTATTCCTTCCAAAAAAGCAAAGGTGTCCTCTTGCTGTGGCTTCATTGAAGTCCATTCTCCTTTGTGTTACCATCTTTGATGGATAGCAACGGATTAACATCTAGTTCATACGTATCCTTCTAAATTGCTATGTGAATTGGGAAGCCAGGATAGAGTAGTGGTCTGCGCATTGGCACGCAAAGCCGAAGGTCCGTGATTCGAATCCCGGTCCAGACCAATTATTTATCATGGCAAATTCCTTGTATATCACCGCCGTATATGCCGAATATTTAGTGTACTTCCAAAAAGGAAAAGAAAAAATGTATACTACTTCTTTCAAACAAAAACATCGAATATTTAGGTAGACTTGAAGGTATTACCTGTGTAAAGGGTACCTTCAATTAATATAGACATGCGTGACCAACAGATAGATAATCAACAATTAGTCATATAAAAACATACATATTACATCAACAATCTCCGATAATAGTCTTACTATTTTTATAAACGGAAAAATGTGTATATACAGTTAAATACATAATAAAATGCTTAATCTATACTTTTCTGTCGATCGAAAACATCGTAAAATTAAAAAATTTGCCAGTCGTCCGGTAAGCGAAAACGGAAAATCGGAGTAAATAAAGATGGCGGATTGGCCACGCCTACTTTACAGCTTTCAGCATTGACTACCACAGCAAGCACCCTCTCCATCTACCTCAATTGTTTAAACTCACCTTTCTACTAACTCAAGTCATGGGGAATTCCAACTTAGGTAACCACGGTTCCCATGTGGTGCCTGTGTCTTTATCAGGCCATCTGCAGGTTCCGACGAAGTACTGGAATCCAGAAAGACGCACATCTTGAATTTTTATGGTGGTTGTCCGAAGAGATTCAACTTGGATTTGTACCATGAACCTTCGCCCCTTCTTTCCAGATGTCGAGAATACTGAGAGGGATAAATTAAGGGAATAGTTTTGTATTTATATTTATATATTTATGGTAATGAAAAAAACATCTCCAGAGTACGAAATGCCCGTGTAATTAGGACCACGTACCTTCGATTTCATTTAGCTCACTTCATCATTTCACTGAATGCCATATATTTTCTTGACAAAGATCTGTGCTACAGAGCTCAAAGAGCTGTGCTACATTACTGTTTAGTCACAGCTATAGAGTGTAAGGTATAGAACGAAAAACGAACGGGCCCGTAGGATCGGGTCAATGGATTGTGCGGGAGGACCGAGGACCGACTTCTATGGAACGACCGTTCCTTTCGGTCCGTCGTTCCTTTCAGTCCATCGGTCGTTTCGGTCAGTCGTTCCTTTCGGTCCGTCGTTCCTTTCGGTCCGTCGTTCCTTTCAGTCCATTGGTCGTTTCGGTCAGTCGTTCCTTTCGGTCCTTCGTTCCTTTCGGTCAGTCGTTTCATTCGGTCCGTCAGTCCTTTCGCTCCTATTTTTAAGAGATAGGATGTTCTTTATAATCCCCCATAATTTCATGTGCGTTGTAATAAGCAGTGTTTTTTCCTTTATTTAAATTAAACCTACTTACGAACCAGTATAAAAAGTAGGTAATATTACATTTCATTTTTCATTTCATCCTACATTCTTCAACGCCGTTATTACGGTATACTGTGTATTTATAAGTTTTTTTACATTTTTTTAGCATAAAGAACATGTTAAAAATAAAAAGGAACGGTGAATGAGTGAAAAGGAACGGGTTCCTAAAAGGACCGGTTCAGAGTGAACGAGTTCCCAAAAATGAACGGGTTTGCCAATCTCTAGGTTAAACCCTTACCTATTTGCATCTATTTGTCAGGGAAACGGCGGAATGTGCAGAAATTTTCGCATAGTGAACTTGATACGGAATCCTCTGTTAGTTCAACAAGTATAACGGACATCATGCGGAAAATAGCCCAAGCTAAGAAGGTTTTCATGGGGAAAAGACAACTGTAGGGCTCAAAGAAGATAGGACTACAAACCAGGAAACAGTATGTAAAAACATTCGTGTAGAGCTTGTAACTCTAAGGATCGGAAGCATGGACCATTGGAAGCTGACCTGAAAAGACCAGAAGCCTTCGAAACCTGGTGTTGGGGGAGGATGCTGAAGATCAGATGGACGGACAAAATAAGAAATGATGAAGTATACAGAAGAGTAGACGAGGAGAGGACCATATGGAACACCTCATAGAAGAGAAGAACAGGATGGATTGGACACACCCTGAGACACAATGGGTGTGTGTAGAACACATTTGAAGGTAAAATAAAGGAATGGCCCAGAGAAAGACCCTGGATTAAGTTCGTGGATGAAATAAAGAGGAAAGTACATAGGAAGAGATACCAGAAGATAAGGGAACTAGCATTAGATAAGGCAATTAACGACCTATGCTTTGAATATTGTCTCATGTTTTTTAATACATTCTAATTTTGTTACATTACGCGTCATATGATTAGTGCAATGATGTTATATTGTACTCTGTCCCAGTATTACCTTATGGATGTAATGGGATCTGTTGAATGAAATATTCTCTTTTGAAAAATGTATTTAAAAGTTATCTGAAGCACGAAAATCTTCTTTTTGTCGTTATATGTGGGTACTAAATGACTTGATTAGTCAATTTAGTCTTAAAAATCAGCCACTAGTTTAAATGGAACTTTTCTATGTATGGGATGGCTTTTACCTCGAAGAAAACTCCCTTCTCCTTTACAATCGTTTTGATTTAGGCACTTTATTGTTTAAAAAAAAAAATTAAAAAATTTTGTGGTAAATGGATAAAATGGACAACTTAAAATGTTTCATAACTTTTCATGCAAAGTTGAAAAAGCCAAGGAAAATAATGAATACAGCCCGGACTTAGGTGAAGCCATTTCAAGTTCAGGTTACAGGGAACGAAGCTCTCATCAGCGATTTTTACTGCGGCGTCGTTCTTTTCTAAAATACAAAAGAGCCCTTAGGCTCTTCTCAAAACAAGCTTTTCTCCTCGACCTTACGGAGCCGCTTTTCTATTTCCAACATTGATACCTAAGCGGCTTCCTTTTTATTCGCATCCCCTTTCATAGGGACCTTTTTCTTCTTTTCTCAGGGAATTTTAGATGAAGTTGTTTTTTGTTTTTCCAGCAAATACCAATGTGATTGGCCTCAATTTCCTCTTGAAAGAAACCATAAATGTGTAATGCAAAATTTTCACGTATTTCTCTTGCCACTGGAGAGAACTAGACGCAGTTCAAAATATACTCTTGCGAACGTTTGGTTTAGCTACGGTCTACCTTCCAATTCACTTTTTTGAAACTAGAAAAAAAAACTTTTTGTCATGCTGCGTAAATAGGTAGTATTTTTAGATATGTTTATGATAACAACCTTTTTCACAGAGTTCTTAACAAAAGTTCATCTTGGAGGGCTACGTTATGGGTGCTTTACACGTCATTGGAATAAGTTAATGAACTTTTCCCATGACTTTAAATCCTCGCGACTGCATATTATGGAACGGAATACCTCTTTGATACGGGGATAGATTTTATTTATGGTGCAGGAAGACATCGTGATATATTCATAAATGGTACTTATTTTGTAATAGTTACTTCAATGTATTCCCAAATGCCGTTACTGATTCACGCATTCGTGTTACTACACACTGTGAGTCTCAAATAGCAACCAATATATGCGTATTTCATCCCCTCGAAATACTAACAATATCGAACGGACACTGCTCTGTAAATTTATTCAGACGCCAAACATTTTTGGATGCGATACCTTTGAAAATATATGATCCCATGAATATAGGCATTTTAAATCGAGCGCTGGGTTTTGTTATAACAACGATAATTGCCTAACTGAAACTGTAGGAACTATAGCTAATGGAATCCGTTTCACCGTGAAAGGCAGCCTCAGGTAAAGTTGGAGGATGTTCTAGAAACCTTACGAAATCTGTCCATGAAATGTCGAAATCTTCTTCGTGATGAAAAGTTAACATGGTCTAATTCAACACTTTAATTTCTCTCACCGACTCATGTTTCGCCATATCATGCCATTTTCAAGGTATGATATGCCGACGACATAGTTTGCTGATGCGATATGACTGATCTGCCGAAACCCGGGTCGGTGAGAGAAATTGAAGTGTGGAATCAGACTAATTTAACTTTTCATTATGACGAACGTTACTGATTTCCACCGAGTTTCGCCGGGATCAGTATCTTATATTGAAATCTTAACCATTCTTAGGAGGCGTAATAAAAATTATGCATAGAATCATTGTTGACTTAAGATCGAGTTATTTCATCAAACTGGGTGAAATACAGTCAAGTAATCGTGAAATATGACCTTTTATTGAAGTGCTGACCTGCGTCGAATAAATGAATTTAATAGTGGAGATAAAAATGAGTTGAATGGCTGGATGGGGACGATATTTAGAGGCAATGGGATCGATATCGATGTCCGTGATGGATGGAAGAATGTTGGGAAGATGGAAAAGAGTTGAGAAATAACTGAATGTTTAGGTTTGAACTGTGGTGGTATGATGCTGTGGAAAATGAATCGGTGTGAAGTGTAAGCGGTTGGAACAAAGAATCAATAAACACCTGTAAGTCCATCTTTAAATTTATAGTTTACTCGTGTAATAATAATCAGTATAATGATTATAATTGGCTAAATTCATTTCACTATTTTAGGCATTACAGTGAAACCTGTGTTAAGCGATCACCGACGGTTCCGCAGAAAAATGGTCGTTAACAGGGGTGGTCGTACGACAGTTTCCAGGAGTACATATTATGCAAATGAACGGGTTGATTTGAAAAAAGTGGAAAACTCTTGGAGAGACGGTTTCGTAGAAGCCCATATAGATAGCATTTATTTCCTCAAAGTTTAGTTTCACCTGAGAAATTTCAATGCAGATTAATTTGATGTGCTCATACAGTGAAACCTGGATTAAGCGACCACCGACGGTTCCGTTGAAAAATGGTTGTTGAGAGGGGTAGTCGCTTGACAGGAGTGGTCGTTAAGAGGGGTTTCACGGTATTTGCTTACCTTACTCAATTCACGTTTGGCCATCATTATCATAGGCTAACAGTCGCCTTTCTCTATAGTGAACACTGAGCATGGGCTTCATTAAATGCCTTAAAAACGCATCATATACTGTTGGCATATGCATTTTCTCAGCATCACTTAGATTATATGACCACCGCTACGTGGCAGCACTAGTGAAACAATTTTTAATGTGGTGCGAATGTTTTCCGATAGGAGCGCTAGCTCCAACTGTTATGTACTAAAAGTGTTGCTAAGGCGCCAATTATAAATAACAACTGTGAATTAATCGAGTACAATTACTCCTGCTTAATTATTTTACTTAAGCCGAAACCCATAACCAGGCACATATTTCAATATATACACATATTCTTCTTTCCTTCCCTATGTCTCAAGTTATAATTCTTTTCCCTCAATATCTTCTTCACCTCTTTGCATTCCTTCACTTATTCTGCCTCTTTCATTTTCCGAGTCAGTCTTCCTTTCCTCCCATTCATAATTAACTCGCCATCGTCATCTCTGTCTTTTACTTACTTAATCTTTCCTATTAGTCTCTCACTTGTATCTGCTCTCTTTGGCCATCTTCCAGAAGACCAAAATTCCGTTTCCGTGCTATATTGCTTTCCATGTTTGAGTTTTTCTTGTAATGTTCAATGGCATTTTAAAGGGAAACCTTCCCGCTCTATTCGTCAAATATATTTTATTCAAATGCCATTCATCACTGTTTTCTCACGTTAAATCAGTAAACGGAATTCCACTCTTGAGGTACTACACTTTTAGAACCCAAAAGAATGAATAATCTCTGCCACTTCGATACGAGCCTGGGTCTGTGAGATCGGAAGTCAGTCCTCATAAATGCCTAAAAAGATCTAAATAATCATACCGATTTCATTTATGGTTACGTATGAAATTTCTACTATTGGTTTGTTCTTTAAATTCATCCTCTTTTCTCCAAGATCATAAGTATTCAACATCGCCAAAAATTTTGAATTATCACAATGGGTTCGAGAAATAAAGGATACGACTCGAGGAAGCTCGAGATTGGATTTAATAATAATTTTATTCCTCAAAATATTTTTAATTATCGAATTATAGTGTTAATATAACCCTGGAAAGGTACATATTTACATATTAATGAATATATAAATCCCTGAGGAGGATACCCACCAAGCCTGCCAAGTCCGTACCTGCCTACCAAGTACGGACTCTGCTAGGAAATGATAAAATAGAAAAACGTGGGCACATGCGTGATTTCTGAATATGTGTTCTGAAATATTGTCTGGTAATATCTCTTTTCATAAAATGACGACGAAGTAGTCGTCTTCATTGGTCGTTCAATCCTAAGACTGGTTGACTGCACACCTCCACCCTTCCTTATCTAATTCTAGCTCCCTCACTTCCTAGTTAGCTCATCCTAAACACCTTCCTCTTTATTTGACGTATGTATGTATTCCTGGGGACTTTTCCCTTTATATTTCCTTCAATTATGTTCTTCACGAAACAATAGTGCCTCAGGGTGTGTCCAATCCATCTTCTTTTTTTCCGTATGGTGCTCCACATGGACCTTTCCTTTCCTTTTAGCATTGATTGTTGGCAATAAATATACTGGCCCGGCCCTGCTTCCCGCGTGAATCTTAGAAGTGATTGATCTGATCTATGTACTTAGGAACCGGGCTGAGGTCTAACATGCACAAATTTTTCGGCTAGATAAAGGTTCAACCTAAAACATTGAGTAAATATAATTTTAAAAAGCTAAAAAGTAATCTATTCACTCATGTTATTTTCTTATGGGAGAAAGTAAAGGAAATCAGGTACCAAAAGACCCAATTGGATTTTATGGACAAACTTAAGAGAACCTACTGGTTATGAAAATAAATCATATTGTTACGGCAGTAATTTTTCAGGATCGTAAAAAAAACCTTCCGTTGTGACGGAGTTTGAAACATCCCGCGTGAAAAGCTGAGTCAAGTAAAGATTTATATTGGTATTTTTATTTGTTTATTTAGGAATTTAGTCATATAAAAGTATTTAATTACACCGTTAATTTTGGAATACTTAGATTTGCGGACGATCAGGCGTTGGTTATTGGATCTTCGATGGACTGCAAGCTTTGGTAGAGGCTTAAGAAATTCAGTGCGGGAAATTCGGAATGAAGATAAGTCATGAGAAAACAAAGGTAATGAGAGGGACAAAGAAAGCGAGGCAGGTCATTAATTTTTGAGGACACAAATTCGAGTAAGTGGAGGATATTAATTGCTTAGGAAGTACGCTAGAAGAAAGCGGGCATAGTAGCTAAGACATACGGAAGAGAATCGCGTTAGCTAAGGAGGCGTTTAATAATAGAAGGCATTTGATTACGGTGACCTTGGCTACGGATGTGAAAAAGAGGCTGGTGAATAGCTTGATATGGAGCGTAGCGTTTTATGGTGCAGAAACGTGGACTCTCAGAAAGGAGTAGGAGAATAGGTTACAGGCATTTTGAGATGTGAGTGTGAAGAAGGATGGAAAGAGTCAGGTGGACGGAAAGGAAGACTAACGAGGAAGTGATTGAGATGGTGGGCGAGGAATGGAAACTTCTGAATGAAATCCGGGATAGGCAGAGTAGGTGTCTGGAGGATGTAATAAGGGGCGAGGGGTTGCTCAAGAATATGATAAGGGAAAGATGTTAGACAAGCTGGGAAGGGGAAAAAGGGAATAGGTTTCATGGACGGGATGAAGAAGGTTAGATCATATACTGAGGCGAAAAAGTGTGTACTAGAGGGAGATAGGCCCCTGAAAGTGTAGAAAACCGGAAGGAGATTTTCTGACATTCAGCAAAACCTACCATTACCGGTAGAACGCTAAAAAAATTCATGCATCCTACAGCTGCTGTAATTACTAGGTGACTCTCTCGCTCAAGCTACCTCATCCACCTTACCGGCTCGATCCCGGAGCATATTCGGTCTTCTTGATTGTTTTCTTATCTCGTCCCTCCCGCAGTTGATTTCGCCAGTTATCGGTTATTTTCCATTCCCCTCATCCTCCTGTTGAGTGAATTCCCTTTGGTTTCCCCTCACTCCTCGCTATTTGCTTGCAAGTCTTCCTCCAGTATTTCCCTCCATTCACTCCCACCTACAATATAATATATCTGCGCCGTCTCTCTTTCCTCTACTCCTTACCGCACTCCCTCAAACCGCCCGCTTAAATCCTTTCCCCTCTCAACCCTCCCTCCATTCCCACGGGATGCTCCTATCCCCCTTTACCCTCCCCCTCAAGAGCTCACCCTCATCGTACCCCTGATCCAACATTCCCTCCCCTCCTCCGCCGACGCCAGCCCTCGCCCGCCAACAATTACTTCCACCGTTTATCTGTAATTTCGAAGCGAGAGAGAGAGAGAGACGCGTTTCTCTCCTCGCAAATGGAATTAATGCAGAGTCAAAATTGCGCTCTGTTGGATTCGTATAGGGAAGCAGTCAACGGTCCTCCTTGCTCCTGCCGCCTCCTCCCCCGCCTCCCTTCCCCCGTCTATCTCACGCACACAGACATTACACAGCTTGAGGCCATTGAGTTCAAGTGAACCGTGTCGATGTCTTTTACTTGTATTCACGTAGCTCTCGGCGACGTTCCTGGTATATACCAACTCCCTCCCTCCACCCGCTGCTTTCATAACGCCCCTGCCCGGCCCAACCGCCGCCCGCCCACGCCTGCCCCCGCCATTTTCTCTGCCCCCGTCGATTTCGACGCCCCTTCCGCCCCCCCCCCCCAGCTCGACTCTCTCCCTCGCCCCGGGGTGATTTCCATATCCCTTTGCCCCCTTTTCTGTTCGGAGCTCGCGGCGACCGGGGAATTCTCTTCTGTTCATCACCGTATCGGCTGTCCAAAGTTGAATTTTAAATGACCGGAATCGTTTTTATTTTATTTTTTGTTTTTTTTTTGCTTCAAATTTGCAAACTTCCCCCTTTTATGTTCCTCCGAATCCAGGGTCGCTCCTCTTTTCCTCTCGTCTCTTGACTCCGCCGCCCTTTTATCGAGGGCGCCCACGGAACGTTTTAACGGGTGACATGGCGAATGAATAATAATAAGAGTCGTCTGCCCGCGGAGATACCCGGCTACCTACGTACCCCTCCATTTCAAAAGCGAAGTCATCTGTCATCTTAGGTGACGTTAAAAAATCTTTCTTTTGTTAGAGCTTCATCATAAAGGGTCTGGTATCCGCTGTCCATTTTCCCTCGATGTCCGACGGAGGAGATATCCAATTGCAAGCGTGGTGACAGTAGTCTCTGCGTGGAAATAATCAATTGCACAAAGCCATTAAATGGTCCGGCAAGGCGGCTCTATTTTACGCCCGTTTTTTTGTAAATCTAATAAATATTTTTTTTCATGTGATAACCGACATTAAAGCATTCTTGTAGGTGGAGTATACATAAAATCTTCAGATATAGCTAAATCTCTTGGAATTACCTTGACTTCTGCTATATCGTGGGGAAAACACATGCAAAACATAAGGGGTACAGTATTAAAGAAACTAGGTTTTGTTAAACGTATTATAGGAAGGTTCTCGGATGAAAAAGTAAAAAAGAGATTCTACTTCGTCTCAATTTAGGCCACACCTCGAATACGCCGCGAGCATAAGGGATCCTAGTGATAGAATTTAACCAAAAAATTAATAAAATACAAATAAAAGCCGCACGCTTCGTTAAAAACTGCTACGAGCGAACATACGACGTTGTACAACTTTTACAGGGATTAAGGAGGGAACCCCTAAAACCTAGTACGCATTGGGCGGATATGACGTCAAATTCAAGTGGCCGCTGACGACAAATTTTCTAGATACCTAGTCAGATACCAAGTAAATGAAAAAAGCAGAATTGCTATGCTTGCTAGGTTCTAAGTTAGAACTCGGGGTGTGATAATATGGGCTTTTATGGAAAATAGAAGTGAAGAAACTTTCAAATGATACTATTTTATCATTACTACGTATATTTGTGTGATATTTATTAATTTTTTGCGGAAAAATCGATGAATTCGCTATATTTAAAGGATTTTCCAATGTGAATATACTGATAAAAGATTTGGTACCTAATAGTTGTGTGAATAATTCCATACACTGTAGATGTTCCGTCTTTGTTTACTTCATTGGACCTACAAATTCTATCTTCCTTGCTCTGGAAGGAAAAAAAATGATCTCGTTGAAAGAATTATGGTCCGATGGAAAGTACTCTCAGGTAGCCATAATTTCATTGGCAGCATCATTTTAGCTAACGAACATCATAATTGTTAATAACGTTGAGCATTGGAGAGGTTTTCACTGCATGCTTCAAAGAAGGGGGAAAAGAAACCATTAGAGTAAATGTAATTTGTTTTCAACTTAATTACCTATGTTAGTTATAACGCGCGTATTTATCAGTAATCAGTCGATGATCGTAGGTAGTTTGTTCGAAGTGTAATACATTAATATATTGTTACGTGTTTTTTCATATGGGCAACAAATATTATTATGACTTTTTGTGCATAAAGACGTTGACTTTGGTGAAATACAGTGAGCGATATGTCGTCCACTTTACCAGCCCCTAGCCATCGAAGCATAATAGTTATTCACCATATCATGGTATATGAGAATTATTTTAGTCATGAGCAATACGATTTTAAAATTATATTCCCTTTTAATTTGTTGCATACGGATGGAAAGCATTTTAAAGAAGTAATCGACTTCAATCACCCACAAAAATTATGGACACGGATGGCGCTTTTCGTATGTTTTACGAGATGAAGGCCGCATGATGTCTCTTCCACCGTAAAAGGGCTGCGAAAGTGTCAGGTAAGAATTTCACTTTGCTTGCCTAGGTATCAAGATATCTTGTTATCAAGTTAACTATGCGTTTGCCAAGTTCGAAAACGGCCTTAGTTTGCTTGATAAATTCAGAACTGGTGTATTTCAGAGCGACACAGAAAATATTATCATGATGCCTCACTACGTCTGACAGCAGCGATAAAATAAGGGAGATACATTGCGTAACCGATATGTACAAAAACTCTTCTCTCCATACACACCTTGTTGATGTAGATCTACTCTTCTCCGATTGTTTCGTCTTGTTTCCTTGTGAATTAGTGCCATGTCTCTGTTTTAAGTGCTCAACTCGGCGCTTTAATCTGGACGACCCCAGGTGTTATATGATGTTGCTTGAATAGTTTAGGATAAGTGCGTCTTTGTTGTCATTAGTAGTGTGCTCATAGAAGGGTTTGTTGAACTCACAAACATCTGCCTCTGTCAAGGCTATGCTCTGAAAAGCATTCGAGCTTTTAGTTTAGACTTATGATCGCCTTCCATCATTGGTGGTGGTTTTTCGCCGTATCGGAAAACAGTCAAAACTATTTGATAGAGTATCGAATCATCCCATCAAGCAAAAAGGACAGTGAGGAGCGTTATTGTGTAGTGTAGAGGCTATTCTATCCACCTGTCTTATCTTTATTTCAATCGCTTGTTTTCATATGGCCGTCATTTTTTTCGATGCTTCATCTGGGCTACATTGTGTAGCTGTTCCAGCGCTCTCTATCTGACCTGTCAACATACTCAGAACTATCAACAGACTATATCTAATCGATATAGAAGCAAGGCAGAGTGAGTGCCGTGAAATGAATAAAAGTTTTTCGACCGTTGGATACACGTTGAAAGTTTTGAAAGGGAAGAAACAAAATTTTTTTATTCACATTGCAGGTTTTATAACTCAAACTCTCACTTGTCGTACCTCGAAGTTCCTCTGAACTGAGGTAATGCAAGGATGTCCTATATATTTACAAATTCAAAACAAGACTGCTCGGTTTCGGTTTTGGAGAAGATATCCAATAGAATCGAATCAAATTATAGTTCACTCAACCTCGTAAAAGACAAACTTGAGAATTTCACGATTTTATGTGGACCTACATATAATTGCTGTCATATTTGCTGTCTGTTTAAGCAAATTAAGTGAACATAGGTATCCCGGTATTCCATTTAATTTTTGCGTGCAATTAGGCTATGTAGATACGTTCCGTGTTTCTGTTTGCATTCGAATTTAATAATTAGAAATCAATTTTCAGTCCTAGGTATAATAACACTAGATCGGAAGTACGAGAGCTGCCGTTATCTATACTCTAAAGCGGTAAATTGAATAAGAACCTTCGGAAAATTCGATGAATGAAAAATCATTCGCATTATCCTGCGAATACGAGCTCATGACGTCCATATTGGTTGGTTATGGCAAATTGAACCACAGAATGGGAATGGGATTGTTTAGGAATAATATATGGGAAACTCGGTTCATTTGGTTGATTTGATTCATGCGATTTGGTTCATGTCAATTACTCTTTTTTAAAACCGTTCCAATTATATACGAAGATGACTCTTTCATATGATATGCCTACAAACTACAGGATTTCGAAGGGAATGAGGCATTTTGGCTTGGCCGTTGGTGCGCAGCCGTTTGGGCGCAGGCCGTTTGTGCCCTGGCTGTTGGGCATAGGGACGTCTGGACGCTGGGAGGTTTCTGTTATCACTCGGACTGGTGACGATGCTTTTATGATTTATGGCTAGTGGTAGTGAAATTAAACGTTTAAAATAACAATAAAAGCCAAAAATTTGATAGTAATTGTTTATAAAAATTTCCATCCTGAAACGAGACCTTCATTGCGGCATATAGACATTATTCATTTATCAATAATAACATTTTAAACTACATTACATAAATCTTCACCGATTATTATTATTTTCGCTATATTCATTATGATTCACTACCCCCTGCCGAACGCCCTTTTTGTGGCTTGCAGGGTGATAAGTAGCAGGCCGATAACGCTCGCACACACGTCATGGAATACCATAATCGTACCCCTGGTCCTTCCAATACGGCGGAATAGGCATGTTAATGGCGCCAATATTCCCCTGTGTTATCGTGCCTTAAGGCTCCTATTCTTTTCTATCATATATGGCCGTTACTGAATGTGATCGCATGCCGGCAACTGACTGTGTCCCAGTACGGGGGAAATAACGCAAAAACAGAGCGTCATCGGGCGTTCGCAGTTGTCTTGCGAACGACGCCTGACGTTTATATTTGATCGAGACTTTATGACCGCGACTGCCGCGCGCGTGATAACAATCATCACAGCTCGTCAAGGGAAGGATAGTCCAAACAATTTATTCAGCCGTATAACCTTCGCGATGGGGAGGTTAGTGTAAATAAATCCCGGGAATAGTATCACTCGCTCCATCCTCCACACCTGAGTGGGCGGGCGTAATGCGTCCTCCTCCTCCTCTGCTAAAAAATCCTCCCCATCCCATTCCCCTCTCCAAACTCCCGAAAGGGTGAGGGGGAGTAGGATATCCCCGCTTATTCCCCCCCTTTCCCTAACCTCACCATCACCCCTCCATTCCGACAACAACAACAACAATATTCCTCGCTTCCACCGCAGAGATCCATTTCAGAAAAATAAAACCTCTTGTTTATAAAAAGAAAACACTCACCCCGCCAAGACTCGTGTGTTTGAATAAAAAATAACCGGGGGTAGGGGGGGAATTTTTCTTCATCTCGCTCCTTCTTGGATGGGGTGCGTGGATGTGTGTCCGAAGGGCCTCAATGTTTGTTCTCTTTCCCACTCTCTCTTATTCTTCTTCGCTGACTTTACGCCTCTCACACCTATCTTCTGCCAACAGCCTCACACCAACGGCCTCCCGGGAAGTGCCGTAGCATTTTTCCTTGAGGAACCTCGTGGTGGAGTGTCAGTTGGTCATCCGAGGATTATGATTCCAACATTCAGATTATTTTTTAATGCAATGGGCGATACATAATTATAATACATCTACATCGACATACTACACTGTGAGCCGCCGCGTGGGCGTGTGGCAGTGGGTGTTATTACACCAACCGTGTAAAGATGTAAGGGATTAGATTTTGGGAGGTGAAATTGTGACTTGTATTATGGGAGTGTATTTAGTGGATCTCAGTTTTTATTGTGGTCGCTTATTGTGCGGAGAAAGAACGAGCTATTATACCTATCTGTTCGGCAATATATCTCTTGTTTTATTGCATCTGTCAGACCTAGAGATGTAGTGAGGCGTCATGATAATATTCTCTGTGTCGCTGTGAAACTCACCAATTTGGAATTTCTCAAGCAAGCTAAACCTAGCGTGTAGCTTCCGAGTCTCTAGGGACTCCCAATTCAATTCCTTTAAAAGTTCTGAAACATTATATGTTCGCCCGTAGCAGTTTTTAAAGAAGCGTGCAGCTTCTCTCTGCATTTCATTAATATTTTTGGTTAAATCTTTATGACCAGGGTCCCAAATGCTCGCGGTGTATTCGAGTAGTAATCGAACAGTAGTAAGGAGTGCGACTTCATTAATAGGAGATTGATTGCTGAAAATCTAATTTCATTGACCGAATATGAATTATTTATTAAAAACTTAAAAAGGTGATGACTAAATTTATTTCCCATTTAATTACTATTTTCTCCTAATATTGTGGCAATTTTATCGGTAAAAAATTAATATATCGTGTTTCACAACTCTTAGAGGAATTTGGATGGGACCTCCTAGAGACTTGGAGGTTAGGCTTAGCTTGTTTAAGAAAATCAGAACTGGTGTGCTTCAGAGCGACACAGAGAATATTATCATGACGCCTCAATTCATCTCTATTTCTGAAAGAAGCGATAAAATAAGAGAGACACATTGCCGAACAGATAGGTACAAAAACCCGTTTTTTCCGCGCACAATAAGTGACCACAATACAAACTGTGCTCCACTCAATACACTCTCATAATACACGGCACCATTTCACCTCCCAATTCCTTATCCCTTACTCTATGGCACGGCTGGTGTCTTAACACCCCCTGCCACACGCCCAGCGGCTCACAGGGTAGTATGCAGATGTAGGTGAGAATATATCGAATACCTTCCGCAATCTGTTTAAGCTCAAATAAAATTTTTAAGCTGTGTAGGAATGAGAATTCTCAACCGCAAAATGTCTCCGTCATAAGCGTGACATGGTGGGCCATAGGAATAGGAATGTTTATCATTTGGGCAAGCATCCTATAACAGAATTCATTTGTACCATAGACGTTTAAAGGGAAGGCTGATAGCGCAAGGGTTACATGGGAAAGGTGAAGGTTGGTGAGAAGGCCGATGTCGCCATAACCATCCACGAAATAAATTTTGCTTAGAGGACCATAGTTAAACGACCCATCTGACTGACGGATTATTACTCTTGAAGTGCTCTCCACATTGTTGAACGATTGATCATCCTATGACTTAAAACCCGGAAGCTACACGTTAGGCTTAGCGTGCTTGAGAATTTCAGAATTGGTGTGTTTCAGAGCGAAACAGAATATTATCATGACGCCACACTACATCTCTAGTTCTGAAAGAAGCGATAAAATAACAGATACTTGCCGTACAGATAGGTACAAAATTACAGACTCGTTCTTTCCGCGCACACTAAGCGACCACAATAAAAACTGAACTCCACGAAATACACTCCCATAATACTCGTCACCATTTACATCTCCTAAAATCATATCCCTTACATCTTTACACGGCTGGTGTCCTAAGACCCCCTACCACACGCCCATGCAGCGGCTCGCAGTGTAGTATGTAGATGCAGATAGATATAGGTGAACCTTTCACTGAAACTAATATATTTGACTTTCTTCATAGTATGGTTCGTCGAGGAATCGACTATTCCAAAATACTGCTTATATGCGAGCGAGTGGAAAGATGTGGTCTTATAATACCTCTTCATTATAATTTTGATTCTTTTCATCAACTGCATGAAACTTTGTTGATATAAAATTAATTTATGAACAATTTATATTTGCAGATTTACAAACTTAATTTTAAATATTCTAGACAACAATGTATCGTACGTGCCTGGTTGTTGATATACATTGTTTTTTTTGTTTTTAACTAGGAAAGTTTATAACTACTCGCGTACTTTTGCAATGAATTGATGGGGAACCTACTATCAAATTTGTTGTTGTAATAATGATATATCCCTCGGAAATCGGAGGCTTCGGAAATGGACAACCCTGGGAATCTGCATTATGAGTCATTCATTGCTTGTTCAACCTTAAGATTAGTTCACGGCAGCCCTCCACCCTTTCATGTCCAATGCTAGGTCCCTAAGGTACCCCCAGGTATCTCATCCTATGTTCTTCCCTCTTTATTTGGTCCTTGAACTTATTCCTGAGTCTTCCTCCGGGGACTTTTCCTTCTACTTTGCCTTCAATTATACCCTTCACTAAGCTATTGTGCCTCAGGGTGTGTCCAATCCGGATTGCTCTTCTTTCCTGTACGGTGTTCCATATGGTCCTTTCCTCTTCTACTCTTCTGTACACTTCATCATATCTTATTTTTCCCATCCTTTTTATCTTCAGCATCGTCCTCCAGCACCGGGTTTCGAAGGCTTCTAGTCCTTTCTGGTTGGCTTTTCCAATGGTCCGTGCTTCCGATCCATAGAGGGCTACGCTCCACACGATTGTTTTCACATACTGTTTTCTGGTTCCTAATCCTATCGTCTTTGAGCACAGCAGTTGTCTTTTTCCCATGAACTCCCTCTTAGCTTGGGCTATTTTCTGTTTGATGTCAGTTGTACTTCTTCTGTCCCACGTGATTGGACTTCCGAGTTTCATGAGTGTGTAACCGTAAATAGCATCCAATTAGAGATCGGAATTTGATTCAATAATATCCTCCACCGTCGGAATTCGAAGCCGAAAACCCTTAGGGGAGAAGTCAGTACATTAGCCACCGCACACATTCGATCCTCTGAAAGAGGTAGGTTGTCCGGAGAAAAGCGGTAGGAGGATGCAAGAGGGAGCTATGCCCGGATTAAACTATTATTGTACGTAACAACGTAACTTACCGTCATGGATTCACTCTACTCCGACGTGATTTTGTTCCCCCTCGTACAGGAATCTCACCGAACACCTGAAAGAACTGCTGGTAATTTTGAACGGAATCAAATTCTTTCTTCTCTGTGGCGGCTTCATAAACTTTCGAGACGGTTTAAAAAGTAATGTCGCTTCTGTTTACTTCTTTCATCAAAATGACGCTTTTAAGTTCTCCATTTTTCTTTCCTTTTATTTCCCTCCTCCCTGTTTCAACTTTGTACTTTTGAAATGGTTTTAAACTGTGAAACCGCTCTTTTTACTTCTTTCATCAAAATAGCGCTTCCTCGCTCTTCCTTTTTCATTCCATCTTTAATTTTCTCGCATCATTTTATTCTGTTGTCCTTGTCCTCTCCATCGCAACAGAGATAGAGGTTTTCAGATAAGCAATGCGTGTAAGCCAATCATGAGACTCATAAGATAAAGAGCGGGAAAAGAGGGCCAATCATAAGCAAGATGGGCCCATTCACATGGTATGTAATAAGTGACACCCTCCTGGCCAAAATTATCACTAGGTGGACGATGGCAGACTACGCCTTCGAAACGTCGGTGCCACAAACCGCCATCGCCCGGTTGGAAACCTGAGAGCTATACATCCTAAGCATTCGTCGGAAAAGCCTTAAATTTTACACCTCAAGGATGTTCGGTAGGGGAAGATTTAGCACCAATATACACAATTTTGTACACATGTAACTCTCACCAGCATGCACTACTCTATAAGTTTACTGCCGAGGCTACAGAAATTATTGAATTTATGTATGATGCAAATACGCAAACGAGATGGAAGATTCATGCAGGGATCGTGGGAAACGTGATTCTAGTACTACGTCCAGATTTAAAAAAAAACAAGCATTAGGGAGCAAATTAATTTATCAGCTACACTATCTGCCGTTTAACCTACTTCAGTATTATTGGCTGTAATAATGGTGTGTTATGTCTGTAATAATAATCAATACCGGGAAAAAAGACATTTCAACCTTCCTTTTCTACAGTCTATGCCTCTAATTTAATCCTCATGATCTGATCTACCGCAGTATGTTTAAGTACGAATTTCGAGCCTTGGTGCATATGCACCCGTGCGAGTGACTTAGTACCACATCATTTGTTAATGCAATGACTGGAAATTAATGACTTCGTCGGGAAATAAACTGATTTTGAATTTACGTAAAATATTTGACGACGGAAGTTTTTACGAAAAGCTTTCGCTGCTGTGCGCATGGTCGTTGGTGGTGTGACCAGGACGTAAGGAGCGTAGCGGGAGAACAGCAAGCCAGCCATTACGGAACAAACTCGGCGGTGCACACACAGACACGGGATCCGAGAGCGATCTGGGCGTATTTTTTCTAACATCGCCTGGCCTTCCCTTTTTCTATGTGAGCAGTTCGAGGGGGGGTGTGCTCGCCATTAGGCAGACCTCGCTGCTGGGCCCTCCAAAGGTAGAAAGGGGGACTGGCGAAGGTGTGTGTACCCTAGAGGGGGGGAGGGCGTGGGGAGGATGACGGGGCATGTTTCCGGCCCGAGGAATAACACGATATCATTGCGGCAGGCGGACATTGGCTCTCCAGATGGGTCAGCGGGAAAAGGACGGCGGGCAATGGATGGGCTCTGGGAGTGTAGACGTGGAGGATGAAGAAGCAAATGGATGAGGTAGGCATGGACGGCGATTTCAGAAAAATGACCTCCGTGCTCACCACACAGTGGTAGAGAATGGTTCCCGAAGGTTCCCGTAGGCTCTGAAGTTCTCTCAACAAACGACCTAAGTATTGATTGACAATAAATCAGCTTTTAAGAAACGAATTTGAAGATAATTATTTGAATAAAATTGTTTTTAAACAACCACGTTTTTAAAACGGACTAAGAAGTATATAATAATTTCTCCTAGCCCCATACAGATTCCTAACCCTTATGGATTGTCCTAAAAAATTGTGACTGTGAATTTTAATAGGTATGAAAATACCCGTAAGATTTAAAACGAAAAACATGGGGCGCATGAAATAGATAACTGTTGCATGACACGTTCACCTAAGTAACTAAAAATTTTATTGTAAAACAAATGATAAGAACTATTGTGTGACTTTTCTCTACGACAGCTACTCCCTACACTCCTTACTATTATCTATTGCGTACGCTCCACGTTTTTCTTTTTAAATCTTACAAGTATTTTCATAACTGTTAAAATTCGCAATCACAGCTTTTCGCAACAATCCGTATGGGGCTAGGAGAAATTATTTTATTCTTCTTGGTCCATTTTAAAAACATGATTGCTTAAAAAGTTTTATTTAAATAATTATTTTCTGCGTTCAAGTCTTGTGTGATCATATCTGGAATGGAAAATTGTTATACCTATCTACCAATAGATTGTACAGTTCAGCGGATAATGCGAATGAATTTGTCAATAATATCGCATTTGATGACGCAAGATTTTCCATTTGGTGCTCTGATTTTTTCTCTAGTGCTAACTTTTAGTGTCCCGCTTTTTCCCTTAATACTAACTTTTGTCATTAATAATAATTATTATTTAGTATTGTATTATATGTATTTTATTGCATATTATTGCATTGTCATCCAGTTTTGAGCCATGTTTAAAGTTTCAAGTCTATAGCTCATCGAGAAGTTAGTTTAAAATTGATTGCAAAATTTGTTCTGAACAGACAAACAGACAGACAAGAAAGCGAGTTAATAAAAACGTGGTAATAATAAATGAGCTTAAAGAATCGAATTTGAAAATAAGTGTTTTTCGGTATTCATTTTCTCCCGTTGTAGATTGAACAAGAGGCTAGGCGTGACTTAACTGGAGAGAGGAGGGAAGACACTGAGAAAGTGGTATTTGCCTTTTTAATAGGTTTCACTCGTGTAATTAGTGCTCCCAAAAACAGGTGTTTTAATAGAAGAAAAACACCGCTATCATAACCATCGTGATTTGAATTCATATAGGACTGCTTTAATACGCAATATTGGTCATAATTTTGACTCCATCAGTTTTCGTGATTTATCTGAATCGGCACATCCAATTTCGTGCGGAAAAATTGTTGTACCTTAGGGAGTGCAGATTTTGGCTTTATTTTCCCCATCGCCGTATTTTTTCGTATCTTGAAGTGAACCGTTTCAGTCGCGGAATTCTGTTAGTGTGTTAATGTTAAATACTGCTTATGCCCATACGCTTACTCTCCCACTTCGCATTTTAACATTCATGTGAAGTACTTTCTCATAAGTCCTTCCTTCCCACCAGTATTGTAAATATCTAGTTTTTATATATTTGTCGATTTTAAGCAGGAGTTTCACTCTAGCTTTTCGACTTAGTCTTGTAGAATGAATTTTGTATTCCTTATTTTTTTTGTTGGCCGGACGGTTCTGTTGGCCCGTATTAATTAGAGAAATTGCCTAGGATACTTTTATTAAGTTCTTTCAGAGTTTAAAAAAGCCACTCTGTTTCCACAAAAGACAGAGATAGTTTGAGAATTACTATTTCGCGGATGTACCATCTAAGTCAATACTACGATTCTTAGCGTCCGGTGGCGTAAAATAGCAGTCGATGTATATCAAGGAGGTTTAAAGTTATCTCCGTAAATTTGGCGATTGAGCGTTTCCAGATGTACGTGGATCGGATTCAGAACATTGTCTAGAGGCATTATATTTAATGATAATAATGTAATGATAATAATCGGACTGCACATGAAGATTTAATGGACAGAAAGCAGAAATTATGGTATGCGGTCGATGTATGTTGTTGGAAGGTTTATACTCTACAAAAGAGGTGCTTAATAATTTGGAATCCTTAACCTACCTTAGAGGTTGAATTATATCGTATGGAAGAAGCTCATCGGACATTAATGCTTGAAAAGAAGATAGATAAATGAATTAGAAAGCAGTATCTGGAAACACTAGTGTGGAGTGTTGTGCTATATGGCTCAGAGACACGGACTATTGTTATGCTGGAACAGAGGAGAATAGGGGCTTTCGAGACTTAACGCTGAATGGGAATGTTGAAGACCAAACGGGCGGATTGGATCAGAAACGGAGAGAACGTAAGAATAGAAGAGAAGAAAATTATGCTGAGCCTTCTTAAAAAGGCCAAGGTTCCGATTAATTGGGCACTCTACGTGAGTGAAAGTGCTAGGAGTATAGTAGAAATGAAAACAGAATGGAAAGCTCCTAGAGGGAGATCGAGAGTCATATGCATGGGCTAGCTGAAACGGAATTTGACTTAAAATAGCTACAAGGACATAAATTGCTGAGCAATTTGTTTAATGCTCCCCATCTGCCTAATAATTATTCTTTCTATATGCCATTGTACCATGAAATGAGAGCTTCTAATGCATTCTCAATGGATGTTAACTATTTTACTCCATGTTCAAATGCCTTTAATAGAAATGTCAGAAGCAATGTTTTCTGACTGTTTGTCTTGTTCTATTAAATTATATACGTATATGTTTATTTTAGTTTACCTTACTCGATTGTGTGCGTTTGTTTTTCTTGTTTAATTAAATCATATCTGTATGTATATTTTTTAATTAATTTATTTTTTAGGTTTATTTGGATATCTAACTATGTGCTTTTATTCACTGAAAAGCTGGTACTTCTTTTTGCCTTATACTTGTGTTCAATGTGTACCTTTATAAGGGGTTTATACCCGTTCAATAAATATATTATTATTATTATAAAGGAGCATGCAGTGGGTGTTTGAATGGAGGGCTTCAGTCAACCAATTGTAGGATTGAATGCCAAATGAAAAAACAATTATAATGCCGACAGTTGGGTATGTATAGAAAACTGAGTGGTCAGCAGAAATGGAAAAAGAGGATTTCAAATTGTACGGATGTAAGAGAAAGATGTAAGAGTTTGTAAAGGAAGTGAGAAACACAGCCAGCCGTAAACATGATCAAGTAGTATTCTCCTCCTTCCTGCTAAACTAATTTACATGGAAGAGCCATTAAGACTGGAAGCCTTCAAAACCTGGTGCTGAAGGAGGATGCTGAGGATAAAATGGACGGACAAAATAAGAAACGATGAAGTGTACAGAAGAGTATGAGAGGAAAGGACCATATGGAACATCTTAGAGTAAGGAAGAACAAGATGGATTATACACACCCTGAGACACATGGGTTTGTGTAGAACATATTTGAAGGTAAAATAAAGGAATGACCCAGAGGAAGACCCTGGATTAAGTTTGTGGACCAGATAAAGAGGAAAGTACATAGGAAGAAATAACAGGAAGTAAGGAAACTAGCATTAGACAGAGAAGGGTGGAGGGCTGCAGTCAACCAATCTTAGGATTGAACTACCAATGAATGAACCCGCATACTAACTGCATAAAACGGTGGAACATTGAAATTTTCAGAAAAGGTAGATGTAGGGTATTTCGATGCTGATTTGATATTCCCTCTGAGGACGAATTACTGTGCCTGAGTTACCCCATGAAGATGACACATTAACAGGACACCTAACGAGGATTTCTGCGGGAAAATCTTCCGCATTCCTGCCATTAATCGCGGGCTCTTGATGTAGAATACCAACTGCCGAGTCACTTGCAAGATGATGGAGGTGTGACATTAAAATATTACTAAGGACTTTTCAGTTCCCAACTTTACTCAGCGTCAGGGTGGAACTATTCACCATCGCTGAAATGCACCATATCTTGCCCTTTACAAAGGAAATAATATTACTTGCGACATTAGAGCAATCATAGTTTTGTGAGTCATCAACTTTCGACCCTTAACTATGTTAAATATTTTCCTGATAACCGCATTGATTGTGTTGATATTACATTTGTGAGTTAGAATGCATCTCATATCTCAATAGGGAGCTGTTGCCATGAAATGCTTTACGCTCACACAAAGAGGCAGTTTTGCTTGCTTTTGAAACTCAAATGCTGTGCATTGCTCAAGTTGGCCTTCGAGAGAGTCTTTGTACGAGTGGTGTGCATATCATTATTTTTCTTCTTTGGACTTCGCAAAAGGCTTCAACATCAGGTAAGAATTGATGCCGTAATTTCTTGATTCAAGCGACGGACTGAGCTGCGCAGTAGAGAGTTACGTCCCATCTCCCTCACTTAATCAGACTGCACTATAGGTGTGCTATTCCAAATATATTTGATCATTTATTAATTATATCTGTGTTTTTATTCGATTCAAATGAGTAACTTTCACGCAGTGATTCTTAGGTAAGAGTGGGTAACATTCCCGTGATATCTGTATCTTTAAGAGTTTGGCTAAGTGGCTAACTAGCTGTCAATGACGAGAGTATTTATAGCTTAGAAGTATACATGTATATTTTCTTTTTTTTTTCCTGTGGATAATTTGTCATGTTGAGTTTTAGATTCCTGTGGCTTCTTTATCTTTGTAAAAGAAGTGACTTTGTTATTCCACATACATTTTATTTAAGACGACCCCGGTTTCAATGCAGCTCGTCATCAACAGGTGATAAAAACCTGGTGATAACGTGCCACTTCGAAAACCGGGTCGTCTTAAATAAAATTTATGTGCAAGAACAAAGTTACTTCATTTACAATGTATAGTAAATTCCATGAAGCAACGCCTAAGACAACTGAGTGCTTTATCTTTGCCGGAGCGTCTTCAGTCATCAAATCTGTGGAAAATATATAAATGAATGCTATCAAAACAAATTAACTGCTGACGACAATTGTTTTTGTGCTCCAATTATTTTTTTTCCTCCAAATTGCGGTGAAAGTTGATGGTCGTCCCTCCAACAATAAAAGTCCGTTGGGACTCATTCATTATTATCACAATTCATGCAATCGTGACTCTGGTTGACTGCAAGCCTCCATTCTTACCTGTCCTCAGCTAATTCTTTCTCATTTATCTCTCTCCTGTTTCATGCTCCGTTTTACATGACTTGCGTATATGTACCTCAGTCTTCCTTTTAAGACTTCATTTTGTGTCAAGCTCAATACAAGTTCGATGCCGCTTTGATTTCGCAGAAGAGACACAATGTAACTGATCGAGTGGACAATTCAGTAGCCAAATCAAACAGAAGAATACCTATATCTACATTCCTCCCTGCGAGCCACCGCATGGGCGTGTGGCAGGGGGTGTTAGGACACCAGCCGTGTAAAGATGTAAGGGATAAGGTTTTGGGAGGTGAACTGGTGACGCGCAGTGTGGGAGTGTATTTAATGGAGCTCAGTTTTTATTGTTGTCGCTTATTGAGCGCGGAAAGAACGAACTTTGTACCTATCTGTTCGGCAATGTATCTGTCTTATTTTATCGATTCAGTCAAATCTAGAGATGTGGTGAGGTGTCATGATAATATTCTCTGTGTCGCTCTGAAACACACCAGTACTGAATTTCTAAAGCAACCTAAGTCTAGCGGACAGCTTCCAAATCTCTAGGGGCTCGTATCTTAATCCCTGAAAAAGTTGTGATACACTATATCTTTGCTCGTAGCATTTTTAACGAAACGTGCAGCTTTTCTTTGCATTTTATTCGTTTTTTTGGTTAAATCTTTATGAGCAGGGTCTCAAATGCTCGCGGCGTATTCGAGGTGTGGCCTAACCAGAGCGAAGTAGCATTTCTCTTTGACTTTTAAAAGTTGAAAAGTTACAAATTCTCCACAGTTGACTAGTGTCCTTTGGTTAGCGTTTTTAGTGAACATTGATAATGTCGCAACATGCATTTAAATGTAGTCATAGGAGCAGAATTCGTAGATCTTCGACCGGTGCTCGGATCGTGCCGTGCTCCCCTCAACCGTTCTGGGGTGAATTACTCCGCTCAGGCGTTAGAACGGGTGGCTCATAGGACTTTTGTGCATTGTAGGTAGCTTTTAGGCAAGAGAGTAGGTCAATCAGTGGGATTCAAAAGTATAGAGACCCGATAATAGCCTAGGAGTAAATCCGTGGGCCATGGGCCGAAAATACTTGGGGGAAGCACTAATAAATAAATGTTACTTCCATAGAGAAAGTAATTTCAACACTCACTCTCAAGATAGCTGCGAAACTTCAAAGAAAAGCTCGCTCCTCAGTGGTTTCAGGTAACATCAAAAAGATTGCACACAGAATACCCGAAAACCACGAACCGACATTCATCAAGCCAAATACGATATAGATGTAGTTATAGTAAGTTTCCGTAACGTAGAGAACAAACGTGCCTAAGATGAGCATATATTTGAAGACGCAGATACATTAATTGGAACAGAGAGCTGGCTTGCAGAGAATATTAACAATAGCGAAGTTTTTCCGACAGGATATAAAATCTATAGACGTGATCGACTCGATAGGACTGGCGGTGGACTATTCATAGCAGTTTAATCGTATTTGGATAGTACCGCACACATATTAGACGACAATGAAATAGAGAGCGTTTGATGTACCATTAAGGAGCAAAACAAAGGATATATGCACATATGCTCATTTTACAGGCCACCAGATTCCAAAATCGACGTTTTGTACAAATTGATGCTCAATTAACATCATTTACCTCGAAAGATAACAAAAGCGTAATAATTATCGGTGGGGATTTCAACCTCCCAGCTAAAAATTGGAAAACCAATAGCGTTGAACGAAGTGCAAGGAAGCGTGATATAAGCGAGGCCTCACTTAACCCTTTTAGTGCGGCGGGCCGATATATCGGCTTTGGCATCTCAGGCGTAAAGTGCGGCGGGCCGATATATCGGCTCATAGGCAAAATATTGTATAACTTTTGCACACAAATATAATTACAATTATTTTTTGTACGAAGTATAAGCGTTTTTTTATTATTACCTAATTCAATGCATACGCAATAAGAAAAACTGCATATGAATATTTTAAACAATAACTTTATAATATTTATTTTTCTAGAGTGATACATTTCATTCTAGTTACCCTCCGCATTTCTCACTAGAACCGCTGGCAGGGGTCAGCACTAAGAGGGTTAATATACTTTCACACCACTCAAATAGTAAACGAACCTACGAAAGGTAATAAAATATTAGACCTTTTAGCTGTTAGTACCCTAAAATAATTAAACACGTCAATATCCTCGAAGGAATTAGTGATCATAAAGTAATTTTTACGACTTTGAAAACAACAGTAGATTCCACTGTAAAACCCAAACGTAAAGTCTACTCATTTGAAAAATGCGATCACATAACATTCGGAGAGACGTTAGAAGCTTCATTCACGAAATTCGTTGCCACAATGAAGAACGAGAGCACCGAAGTATCTATCTTAGAGATATTTTTTGGAAATACTACGTAAAAGAATCGATGAATATATTCCATACAAATTCAAACGGTAAAGACCTAGTTGATATTACCACGAAATAAGGTGGGAGCTCAGGAAATAAAGACAACTACACAATCTAAATTAAAATTTTATTAAGTTAAGTAACAAAACAAAGGAGTTTGCGGTGAGAGAAATATACGTTGCTCAACGCTCAAAAACGAAGAAAATAATGCGCGCTACTCTACGAAACTTCAAGAAAAATATCCTCGGTGAATTACTAGATAAAAACCCCCAAGTCATTCTGGTCTTACGCGAGAGAACTCCTGGGCGAATCTTCGACAGTAGAGTCTCTACTGGATACAAACGGCAAAGTGGTCACCACCAGTATCCACAAAGCCAATTTATTAAACCACTACTTCGAAAGTGTATTCACTAAGGATGACAAAATTCACAATTTAGACATTCCTTACTTAAACGAGGCGATGGCTGACATAACAATTCAACGTGATGGAATAAGTAAACAACTGTGTTCAATTGAAGGTAACCAGTCCCCAGGTCCAGAAGAAATACCTGCACGCGTGCTCAAGGAGTTAGCGCTCAGATTGCACCCTCCTTAGAAATTATATTTAACAAATCATTATCCGAAGGCAATGTGCTCCAAGACTAGAAAATAGCCAACGTCACTCCGATATCCAAAAAAGGAAATAAAAGGGACCCAGGAAATTACCGGCCTACATCGCTAAATAACTTTTATGCAAGATCCTCGATTAATTTGTCGTTAGTAATATTGTGACATTCCTGGATAATCGCAACTTCTTTCATAGCAGTCAGCACGGCTTCCGTAAGTGCAGGTCCTGTGAAACACAGCTTGCGATCTTCCTTCATGATATCCTAAAATCAGGTGAATCGATTAAGCAAGTCGACGCGATATTCCTTGATTTCAAGAAGGTATTCAACAAGGTTCCTCACAAAAAACTCATGTATAAATTACGACCATGCGGAGATAATAGAAAAATGGTGAATTAGTTAATTGACTTTCTCAGTGAACGAAAAACAAAAAGTAGTGGTTTTAGCTCTGATATCGTCAAAATCACATACGGTGTTCCTAAGGGAAGTGTGATCGGCCCTCTTTTATTCATTAATTATATTAATGACCTAATTTCTAGAGTTTGTAGTAAATTAAGATTATTTGCAGACGATACAGTTATCTACCGTGAAATGAGTGAAGACGCGGACTTTTAAGTTCTGTCATCAGACCTTAACAACGTTCATTCGTGGTGCCAGGAGTGGAGGTTAGAATTAAATATCAACAAATGAACCACTGCGAAAGTCAACACGAAAATGCAATACCTATACTGTGGGTGGAGTAAACATAAAATCTTTAGATACAGTAAATTATCTTGGAATTACCTTAAATTCTGATACATCGTGGGGATTACACATACAGAACATACGTGGTGCAGCATTAAAGAAGCTAGGTTTTGTCAAAGGTATAATAGGAAGGTCCTCGGATCAAAAAGTCAAAGTAAAGATGCTACTTCACTCTGGTTAGGCCACACCTCGAATACGCCGCGAGAATTTGAGACCCTGGTCAAATAGATGTAACAAAAAAAAATAAAATACAAAGAAAAGCAGCGCACTTCGTTAAAAACTGGTACGAGCGTACATCTAGTGTCTCACAAGTTTTAGTGGGATTAAGGTGGGAGCCCATAGAGCCTTGGAGACTACACGCTAGGCTTAGGTTGCTTGAGAAATTCAGAACTGATATTTTTCAGAGCGACATAGTGAATATTATCATGACTCCTCACTACATCTCTAGGTCTGACAGATGCGATAAAATAAGAGAGATACACTGCCAAACAGATGGGTACAAAACTCGTTCTTTCCGCGAACGATAAGCGACCACAATAAAAATTGAGCTTTAGTAAATACAATCTTATAATGCATCTCACCATTACATCTCCAAAAACTTACACCTTTACACGACTGGTTACCTAACACCCCCTGCCACATGCCCTTGCGGCGGCTCGCAGGATATTATGTAGATTTAGATGTAAATTGATCGGTCTCAGAAACAAATGGAGAATGAGAAAAATTGTTTTTATTTTCATAATAATTAACATACTTCAGTCCATTAAATTAGCTTTATAACTATCGATATGTAAATACTTGGTTGCCTTAACCCATCTTCTCTCGTGATGATGCTGTCTCACCATCATTAGTCCTTCAATCCCGAGATTGACTGAGTGCAGCTTTGCATACAACACAGTCACCTGCTATCTCCTTTATGTCTTTGATTCTCCTCTGTTTCATATCCCGTTTAGTCTGAACTATGTTTTTTTTCGTTTGATTTTTTTTGGCTTTCCCTTGTATTATTCTCCATACAAATTCTTGCTTTCTTTAAATGCAGCTATTCCATCAGGACCTTGTCCTCCTTGTTGTTTTTTCTTTTCTTCGTCTGTGCCCTTTCTCGCGGTTGATTCCTTTCGCCCAATTGATTCTCAGCATCCGCTTCGAGCGCCAAGTTTCGACGTCATCTCAGCGACAGGAATTTTCAAATATCCGCGACCTACCTTTTGCGTTTTCTCAAGAGTTCAGGAGCCCATCCTCGCGTTGCATTGCGCGAACGCTACTCAAACGGAGCATGGCATACGAGGTTAAGTGGGGGGGGATTGGGAGAAGGGGGTGGAAGACGATTTCTCCGTGCACACGAGATATTAGTCGAGTCACTCATTGCCGAGCGTCCGAGAATTTTAAAAGCAACTAATGACAACAGTTTTTTTTCACTCCTCCAAGTAGATGCGTTTCGAGTGGAGCTCACCAACTTTCTTCCGCTAAAGAGACCCCACCGCGGGAGCTGCAGAAAGAGGAATCCGGCAGAATCATCCCTTTGCAGAATAACCGAGGCCGGACAAGGTGGAAGCATGGGGCGGGGGATAGAAAAAACATGTATTTTTTTCTTTCGACTGGAAAAAGGTCGAACAAAAAAAAGAAGAAATCTTTTCCCACACGCTCTGCCACTCACCACGCACCGATGTTCTCCTATCCCAGTCTTCTGTTGGTTTTATCCCTTTCCCAAGCTCCGTAGCCAGCGACACCTTTAGAATCTCCCTCACCCTTTCCCCCTCTTTGCCACACACCCTTTTCCTGCTTGAGCCTGTCTCTCTCTCTCCCCCACAGATGAGGACAAACTCTCCCAACTCGACACCCATTCTCCCGACTCCGCACGCACAGAAACCACCACACTTTTCTCACTCTCGCACTTCGTTTGCTCCCCTTGTTTATACAACACTTCTGCCCCGCGCGTTGTTTGGTTCCCGTGGCTTGCCGTGGTTCGGAAACGGAGTCGCTTTGCTTTGGACTCCTCTCCACGGACATATATATATATATATATATATATATATATATATATATCTTTCACGGCCGATGGCCTCTCCCTCTCTCAGACTCTTTTGCACCGCACCCCCATCCCCTTTCTCCTTTCCCCCGTTCCTCCTCCTTGCCTTCCGATAACCCTCCCTCCTCCTTCTCCTTCTGTCCTCATCACCTTACTCCCCCACCCGTACTTGAGACCTCTCTTCCTCATCTTTATTTTCCCCCTCTCACCGACCCCTCCTTCAAACCAGTGACTTCAACACACATCTCTCATGCCTTGCGCTAATGCGGGTGAACACTTGATCGCTGCGCTCGAGAGAAGAAGCGCTATTCCGCGTATGCGATGACGTTTTGTTTTCATTACTTGCCTCTGAAACTGCATGGGATCGGGTTGGTGTCGAGGCTTGTAGTAGGTGTCGGCCCTACCTATTTCACGAGTACCCACGGGCAGCATTTTATTCGGCCGCCTCGACAAAATTTTTGGTTACCGATTTTGATTACTTGAGCGTGCGTTAGTTTTTAGCACGGATTAATATATAGGATTGGAAGGTCAACAAAGAAATGCGTACCGATAGTGTTCGGTTTCTTCTATTCGCCGCATGCTGTCGCCACCGTCGCTTGGTGCGAACTTCTTATGCGTTGCAATGGAAGTGTCTACTTTAAAGACGTTAAAAAGTGATATTACGACCCTAAGAATTCTGAAACGAATGCAGAATATACCTTAACAATATTACTGCATTTTCAGTTCTAACTCTCTGCGATAAAAATGAATTTATACCTGTTAAAAGCGTTAGTGATGATATCAAATATCTCGTAGCTATATTGGCATTTATGAACAAAATAAACGACTATTGTAGAAGGTTTGTCACAAATCCTGCCACCAAAATTTACAGAAACGCTACGGAATTACTCTGCCTGGTTCTCAAGCGCTCAACGTTCCAAATGAATAAGATTAATTCTCCTGCCAGTTAGCGCACGTTTCAAGACGTTAGGTGAAATGACGAAGTAACTATTTACGGCACATGTAAATGTAGCGCATATAGCTATAGCTAGGACGTCTTCAATTTCAATGGTTAGCAGTGGAATTCCATTCATGACAAAACCACGTATTACAAAAAGTTTAACCTTGGGAATATGGTAAGGATATCAAGTGCTTTGGAATATTAGAATAAATGATAATACATCATAATTCTCTGCCAATGACGAGCGATGTTTACGTTTTTCACAAACAGCTGAGACCTTCGCCATGGATGCCGTAGGTCTGGTGCATGAAAGAATGTTTTCAATAAATAATCCAACTAAATTCATTCAATGCTGTCGTCGGATACTATTAGTATACTTTATTTTGTTCTGCATTCATCAGCTGATAGATAACTCTCTGATAATTTTAGATTTTGTGATAGAACGGGATTTCAGTTTAGGAAAGGCTGGCGATGTTTGTTATGCATACCTATGTGAACATATAACTGCTATCTGAGCTGGGAAAACAGTTTTAATTTCTATTATGATAGTTCACCTCACCATCGTAAAAAAGCATATTGTTTTTATGTATCTTTTAGGTTAATATTTTAACTTATACAATTTATTCTACGGAGCGGACGACGTTTGGATACATGAGATCTATGATGAGATCATTTGAAGTTATCATTGGATTTGTTACCTATAATAATATAGTATTCTATTAAATTCATCAACTGATAGAAAACTTTCGGAGAACCTGTGCGGTGAACGGAAATTCAGTTCAGTAAATTCTTGAGACGTTTGTTACATATTGACAAATAACGGATTACCATGCTGAGAGAACAATTTAAACACGTAAGATTACAGTCTAACTCAAAATTGTAACAAAGCTTATTGTTTTTGTGTATCTGTTGGGTTGTTTATATTATTCTCACCACTTATCCGACTGAGCAGACGATGTTTGGATGCATATGAAGTAGGAATAATGATATATTAGTGTATCAAGGAAAGTGATGTGATGGTAAATATCAACTATTTTATCACGGATATTTGAAATGTTTTATTGTAAATAGCCCGTGGGCTTAATAAGATGGTTAGACATCGCAATTAGCCTCTCGAAAATCTTAACACTGGTAACAGTATTTTGTGAAATTCTAAAAAAGCGTATTGTTTTCATGTATCTTTTAGGTTAATATTTTAACTTCCACAGTTTGTTCGAGGGAGCTGACGACGTTTGGACACATGAGACGTGCATGATCAAGCAAACTGATCCAGCATTATCTTCAAAGTATACTTTCATTTGAAGTTATCATTGGATTTGTTACCTATAATAATCTAGTACCTATTCTCTTAAATTCATCAAATGATAGAAATATTTCGGAGAACCCGTGCAGTGAACGTAAATTCAGTTCAGAAAATTCTTGCGACGTTTGTTACGTATTGACAAATAACGGATTACCATGCTTAGAGAAGAATTTAATCACGTATAATTACAGTTAACTCAAAATTGTAACAAAGCATATTGTTACAATTGCATATACTGTTAGCATATTGTTCGTCTCCTGTTCATTCATATCGCCACCGAGTTAATTTTCCTGGCTAATAATTCATGGAAAAACAATTAAAAGTTAAATATTATTTTAATTACATACTATGAATATCAAAAATGCTGCGCCATCCAACGCCTTACTAATATTTCAGTACTAGGTAGCAATGGTACCGTGGCACTATCTCCACGTTTTATTCCCAGTATTCAGACAAAACACATTTATATTTACAATAACACAAGTTGTGAAAATATTACCTAGCCTATGCACTCAAAAAACAGCGAACTAAGTCGTCAAAAACTCGGAACGAAACTATTTACTCAACTACCTAAGCTTGTAAACAATACTGCCGGCAGAAATCCTAGCACCCAAGGCCGGTAGCGACAACTGGTGGAGAAATATGGAAACTGAACACAATCGGTACGCTCTCGCTAATAGGCGAGGGATAGGAGCTTCAGAGGGCTGGTTTTTAGGGACATTCTGGGGTTTAAGATCGATCCTCTTAACATTGCAGTTAGCTTAACCGTCAGGAACTTAGTTTTTTAATGAATGAGTCTCTTCGATTTAGCGAGAGAAAGTGCGAATAAGGATTTTTCTACTTATTACCGACTTCTTGTGGCTGGGTATGACTTCAACCGTTAATGTTTGTACAATTTTAACCACAGTCCCTTTCAATTCGTTGGCGACAAGGATACTATGGAAGGATGTTGTTAGTCCGTGGCATTAAGGTCGATGGAGAGGGCGCTTCGTCACCAAAATGTTGCCTGGCAACCGAAATAACAACCGCATTGGTTATCCCTGTTTACTTTCCTTTGAATTGCACGACGGAATGGACGAAATATCGGCTGTAAAGCGAGAATATCCGCCATTTTTTTTTAAATTCAAGGCAAGCAACTCTTGAAGCATACATTAGTCTCTTAGTGCTATGAATTATTCTCGATTTTACCATTATTTTTACCGAGAATGCGGATTATTCCTAATGGGAATAAATAAATAACATATGTAAGGAGAATCCATATTCAAGAAGTTAATACGTGCTGATTTCTGGTTAGTTATCGATGGAAAATATTGTAAAATTGCAAACTTATCGCCCGTAGTCGCTTAAGTAAAATCGGGGTAAACAAATATGGCCGCTCCCCCGTGACAGCTTTTAGCATTGACCACCATAGCGAGCGCCCGCTCCATCTACCTCAATGATCCATAGGCTTCATTTTGATCGATTTAAAACGAAGACCGTATCCGCGAGGTTTTTCTTTCTTTCACGTCCTATTTTAACGTAATAAGTCATTTTCAAATCGCAATTATTTATCAGACTACCTCCCTATCCTCATTGGCGTTAATTTCGCCGGCTGCCGGTTGCCTATCAATCAACCTCCTGGTTCGTTTCTTGTGGTTTAAAGTTTTGTTGGAATCGGTGACAAGATCAATTGAGCTCCACAAAGCCGCGGATTTACGCACGAATGATACGTGTGTTGAATGGGTATCGTACTAGGTTAACTAATGGATTAAGGGATTTTTGAAATGACTTTTTTTCGGTTTTTTCAGTGTTAGGTCATTAGAGGTCTGGTATACAACTTTGACATTATCTGAAGAAATACTGCGAAAAACAATTTTCAAATTGGATTATTTTCAAGGTGATCATCAATAGCAGACGTAATCCTGAAAATTGGTTTTCTACAGCTATCATTCTCCTTTCAGCCAACTATTCCTATTGTTCGTGATTACCTAACCAGTCATTCATTATAGTATTATACCTGTTAAATATAGATTTTATTGGAGTTCAGAGCAAAACCTCTAGAATGTCATCCGTTAAGAGCCGTATCTTCTCCAAATATTTCTTTCTTCATCACCGCGTAGATCCTGCCCTTCTGCACTCCATCCAGAAAACCTATTCTCTTTCTTCTTATTGCCCGCCTGCCCAACACCCTTTCCTCTGCCACGACTTTGAGACAACTCTCTCGCCCCTCACCCCACCATCCGGCCACCAATTCTGCCTCCTCCTCATCTCAGCTAAAAGTATTCTTGATTCATCCAGGATTCCAAGCACTTCCTCGTTCGTCTTCCTTTCGGTCCTCTACATCTTCTTCATCCTCCCCCACAACCGCATCTCATAAGTCTGGAGTCCTTGCACGCCGCCCTTCCTCATAGTCCACGTATCTGCCACATACAACGCTGAACGCAACGCATCACGCTGAAGTTCTGTATTAGAGAAGTATGGTCATTCTTTTCTGCGATCTTTGCCTTTGAGCGAGGGACGTGATTAGCCTAAACCAAGTCACTTGATGAGTCCGCCATTGTTGACTCAAGGTCGCCTTGTGAGGTGCGTTATTTAGCGTTGAAAACTAGTGTATTCCTTTGATAATACGTGGTTTTTTGCCACTACCGTGCCTCAGTATATAGCCATTGGTTACTCCACGTGAACAGCAAAAGGACAAATATTATTTTTGCTACCAACTGGTTACCTCCTTATACAAAACTTTACATCATGCTTTCCACCAACCTCTTCTTCATAAGAATGTAAAGCTCTTAGGTTTTCAACGGGGTCATGGTGGTTTGTGACACCGACGTTTCGAAGGCGTAGTCTGCCATCGTCCTCATGGTGATAATTTTGGCCAGGAGGGTGTCACTTGTCACATACCATGTGAATAGGCTCCGCTTGCTTCTGATTGGCCCTCTTTTCCCGCTCTTTTTCTTATGAGTCCTATGATTGGTTTACACGCATTGCTTATCTGAAAACCTCTCTCTCTGTGGTTGTTGATTTCCACCGCCTCCTTCACAATCCTCTTAACTCTTATCTTAACTCTTCTTTATAACCTTACCTAGGTTCAAACATCATCTCCCTCGGTTATTCTTCTTCATTCTGGGTCTTCTCGGCGGTTCGCCTCCTCAATTTGGCCTTATCTCGCTTAAACATATAGCGGCTAGAGGACCACAGTTTTACGTCCTATCTGCCGGTCGGAGTACAGTTCTTAAATTGGTAATCTGCTGAGGGTATCAAATTAGAGTTCCACTGCGAAGTATCCACTGATAACAGACAGTGTTGTTTTCACTTAGTTTTATGTGTTTGTCTCTAAATTTCAGAGTCTATGATGTATTTAAAACTAATTGAAGTCGTTGTCTTTACGATGTCTTTATTCGGTAAATGCATGGAAAAATAGGTAGAATTTTAACATTTTCATTTTATATTTAAATTTTTTCGGAATTCAAAAAAATATCAAGTGTTCATTTAGTTATAAAATCAATATGCACTTCGAAAATAATTAACTGCATTAGGATTAACGAGATGGAGTGTAAAATGTTAGAAAATTTGATACTCTCTTGTTCATTCCTAATGCTCTAACTCAGAAGATAAAAGAAACAAAAATGTCATGGTGCTGTTACTTCCAGGCTTGATTATTGTGTAAAAATTCTACAATTCGTTTCAGCTTGATGTCATACTTATCATAGCGTGATAATTCGGTAATGCGTTTGGCTTGTAATCAGTTTACAAAATATGTACTGCATCGACTCTACATCTACATACTACACTGCGAGCCGCCACATGAAATTGTGGCAAGGAGTGTTAGGACACCAGCCGTGTAAAGATGTAAGGGATAAGGTTTTTGGAGGTGAAATGGTGACGTGTAATATGGTAGTGTATTTAGTGGAGCTCAGTTTTTATTGTGGTCGCTTGCTGTGCGCGGAAAGAACGAGTTGTTGTATCTATCTGTTCTGCAAAATATCTCTATTTTTTATCGCTTTTGTCAGACCTGGAAATGTATTGAGGCGTCATGATCATATTCTCTGTTACTCTGGAATACACCAGTCCTGAATTTCTCAAGCAAGCCAAGCTTAGAGTGTAGCCTCTGAGTCTCTAAGGGCTCCCACCTTAATCCCTCTAATAGTTGTGAAACAAAATAAGTTCACTCATAGGAGTTTTTAACGTAGTATGTAGCTTTTCTTCGTATTTTATTAATTTTTTTGGTTAAATGTTAGTGACCAGGGTCCCAAATGCTCGCGGCGTATTCGAGGTGTGGCCTAATCAGAGCGAAGTAGCATCTCTCCTTTACTTTTTCATCCGAGGACCTTCATATTAAACGCTTAATTAAACCTAGTTTCTACTCTACAAACACATTAATAAGTCAAAATCAGACTTATCATCTGGCTTGGTTGAGTTGTATTTAACACTCCTCCATTTTGTTACGGAAAGTCATTGCCATTGATGGGAAAATAATAAACACATAGGTTTCTCGAGAGTGATCAAGGGATGGTTTGTGCTGGACTGATTGCTGACGCCGCCATCTTAGTTTCCTTTGATGCATTGTCCAACGAAAGCTGCGTGAATGGAGCTTGAATCAACGCTGGATGGGAAAATATTTTGCTCGGGGCAGCGGTCGTTAATGCGTCGACGGTGGGGAGAGGTGTGCATTGGGGAGGTGGGCAGAGTTCGGGTGGACAGGAGGTTAGGAAAACATGGCACCAGGTGAGAGAGCGGTGAGGTGGAGACCGTGTAACAAGAGGGGATGGGAGAAGTGCTGTAGCGGACGGGAAGTGGGGATAGAGAGGGCAGTGGCAGGGTATAAATAAAGCCGGCAGAGGGATGAATCGGACACAGCAAAATTTCCTGAGTAGGATGGAGATTGGGTTGGAATTGCAGGATCATTTTTGTGTCATCGTAATCATCATCACTTTTGAAAAATTCAGACCTGGTCTGTTTCAGAACTACACAGAATATTATCATGACGCCATACTACATCTCTAGGTCTGATAGAAGCGATAAAATAATAGAGATTCATTGCCTAGCAGATAGGCACTAAAATTCGCTCTTTCCGCGCACAATAAGCGGCCACAATAAAAACTTAGCCCTGCTAAATACACTCCTACAATGCATTTCGTCATTTCACCTCTCAAATTACTAGACGTAGGATTAGTTTCAGATATATATCGAATATAGCGGAGGTCAGCTAGATTTGTTAAAAATTGTTATGATAAACATAGTAGTGTTACTAAATTGCTGAGGGAATTAAGGTGGGACCCTCAATCCGATCAAAGGGAAAAATACTAGTTAAATCTTTTACGAAAGTTTGATGTAGACTATTTTTTGCCGGAAGTTCAACATATTTTGCTAGAGCCAAACTATTATGGTAGGAACGATCACAGGAATAAGATTAAGGAAATAGACTGCAGAACCGATAGATTTAAAATGTCATCTTTTCCACGCACAATAAGGGTCCATAATAGCTGCAATAGATCAGTTCTGGGACACTGACTAGGTTAAATAGTTTTTTCAGTAGTGCTAAACATCTTTACATGAATTTTAGATACTAACCTCGTATGCAATCTCTGGCATGATATACTCTTGCATGTTTTAGTACCTTGTGGTGCTATTTATTTGTCGCATTAATAATACTAACCAGGAGCTGTATCTTGAGTAGTGTACTGCATAGTAGCATGTTCTTCTACGTATCACTATCCTGGTTTGTGATCTGACTGCGTACCGTTGTCCTGACTGCTTTTGGCCTGCGCCTGGCATTCGAGGGAACGTGCGCGGTTTTGATTTAAACTGGGATGAGTGCTGCATGCCTGGCGTGGAATTACCCCGCGCCACAATACCCTAGTGGTGACTTGAACGGTATGTCGTAGATGTAGATGAAGATGAACGCCCCGTGCCGCAATCCCATGCGGCTGGTCGCAGGGTAGTATGTTGATGTAGATCACTGTAGTCAACAGTGCGAGGGTGGGGTTGCAGCGAATCCACTCTACATCTCCTTCATTTACTGCATTCCTACGTGATTGTGAAGGTTCATATACATACTACCCTGCGAGCCGCTGCGCCGCATTGGCTTTTGTCAGAGGGTTCCAAAACACCAGTCGTGCAAAGGGTAAGGTTATCGGAGGTGAAATGATGAAGTGTATTATGGGAGTGTTTTTAGTGGGGCTCAGTTTTTATTGTGATCGCTTACTGTGCGTGAAAAAAACGAATTTTTGTACCTACCTGTTCGGCAATGTATCTCTCCAATTTTATCGCTTCCGTCGGACCTAGAAATATAGTGTTGCGTCGTATTGATATTCTCTATGCCGCTCTGATACACACCTGTTATGAATTTTTCAAGTTAAATAAGCCCAGCGTGTAGCCTCAGAGTCTCTAGAGGCTCTCAACTTAATCCCTATAAAATCAGGTGACGACGTCTTTCATAACTTGCTTGATTTATAACTTACTTAGTAAACCTCCAAAAGTGTCCCGCTTTGCTTCTCAATCCATTATAATTTTCAGTCTGCTGTTGTGTCGAAAATGTGTGCAGTAAGTTAGCCTCTCTATTTTATTCGATTGGGAAAACTTACAGATTCAAAATATAACTAATAAATTCAGGCTTCACTTTGTGGAACCTCTCCATATCGGACATCAAAAACTTTTAAGTAATAGTCCACTAATATTTTTATTGTTTACGACCCGGGTTTCGTCACGTAAGATGAACCTGAAGATGTCATTACGTGACGAAACCCTGGTCGTAAACAATAAAAATATTAGTGGACCATTACTTAAACGTTTTTGATTTCCGTTACAGATTCAAGATGTTCACTCGGATCGTCCCAATGCTTGCAAATGAACTAAAATAGAGGGTTAAATATCCTTCTGCTTCTCTTCTGCGTTATGATAGTAGTACTCCGTACACGGAGTTCTACCCCTCAGAGTTACATGCAAAAGCCGTGATATTCACTTTTTCTACCCCAATTCTCCTAAAGTTGGACCAAGATTCCCTGAAACGTTTGCTGTTTATGATGGTCTGTGGAACTATATGGTCGCACGCCGTGTATTATATGGTGTCAGGCCGACGTATCGTGACCCCAGCTGGCCACTTCTTCAAGGGGAAATTAAAGCTCACTGCCAGCGTATTCTTAGATGGTCTCCAAATCAGCTACACGTGGAATCCAGTCATCCATAAAAATCCCCTTCCTTCCCTGTCTTGTCGCACGGCCCCTCTTCAATATCCTCCTCTCGAATCACAGATAATCACCGTTATTCAAGGACAAAGCCGGCAGAGAGCATTTATTGCACGTTGAATAAGTCACCAGCTGAGTCCCGAAACGTCCGTCGGACACCGACTGACACGCGGTGTACACCCGAATAGTTTTATAGCTCAAGATAAGACAGTTGAATCATGATTTATATAGTGCGTGCGCCTGATAAACATTACATTAAACACTACCTCAATGAGATATTTTGAACATAAAATGGTTTTGGGTTTGCTTGAAGTGATTCAGGTCGTTAAAAAAATATTTTGAAAGGCTGAACTTCATAATTTCAGCCTCGAGATCTGCATTGTCAGTAGACAAGTATGATTCATTAGAGCCATTGGGGGTGTGGTTTAAACTGAAATGTTGTCAAAACGTAATCGATTTTTTTATACCTGATGGTATAAAATGATAATGGTACGATGATGAAGCTAAAATTTATACTCGAAAGGAAATATTTGCACTCTATCTGGATGCATTGCCTATGTCACTCTGGTTGTGAAACCAATTCCTTCAAATCCTGAGCAAGTGTGTGTGACAAGGTTGCCTTTCGTGCCTTGTATTTTTTTCTCCGCGCCTCATGCTTGCTGTAACTTCTTCCTGTTAAAAGCATTACTTAAAAAAAGGTACATGGCCTTCATTTTTTATGCAACCTTCCCAAGTAATAAATCATGCCATATTGGATTGCTTTCACAAATCAGCTTTCCAGTATTCAATATGCGTATTATTTAAGGAATAACACGAAAATGATTCATGAACTCTTAACTGGAATAGGGAAAAGTACGGATGAGGGCCACTGCGGGCTAGTTAATAAGGCCCCACAGTGTAAATGGGTGACTTGCATGTTGTGAAATGAACGCGACATGGCATTGCCACTGTAATTGCCCAGATGATTGATACTCTCCTTACGGGTTTTCAAGACATATTTTTTGTTACCATAAAGAAGGAGTAACATTTGGAATTTGTCAATCTACTCTTTTCCTTGACTTCAAGTAAGTAATTTGAACAGTAGAGCTACCTTATTCTGACGTAGTAAGGTTTACTCTTTTATGTGAATCTAATTCTTGGTCACGTCTGTCAGAAAAATATGACAAAATATTTGGAAGCATTAATGTTAAGTTTCCGATAAAATGGCTTCTTTGCTCATACTGCACGGATGTGACGCCTATACAATGTGCAAAAGTTTATGATATGTTTAGTCTACCGTCGTCTTTACGCTTCCCGTGACAGGCTTTGCTTTTTGTTTTGCTAGGGCAAAACATATTCCATGGCCCAATGAGTCAGGGCAATCTTAGCGGATGGTAGAATTTTCAACACGTCTACTTTGATATGAAAACCAGATTTGGGGATTGATAATTTTACTTTCTGGTGGGAATACTTTGGATTACTTATTTTTTGTAGTAGATCGTCCAAGTTTTTGTTAAAGTTTTGTCATCAGCCCGCCGAAGAAGCGTAGGTTGAGGTTACAATCCTGCGAAACAGTTAACACCTTATTCTGTGCTTATCGGTCAGGTGAGCGTGCGGTGTTCGACTTAGAACGGGGACCAGTATTTCATGCTAGAGAGACATCTGAGATAGTGGCATTTGCTTACATCATATGGACGTGACGAAATTGGTTGCTTTTCCCAAATCAGTATAATTAATCGTATTATAATGTTTTAAGTATTGTTTAGTTCTGCCAAAAGTATGTTGGCGCATGTTTTTCTTCGTGATTACGCTGCTTTTATCTTGTGGATGCATGGTACAGACGGGAAGAAATGGGATTTTTACTCGTAAAACCGCTAACTTCCCTTCATGTTTTTCTGAGATCGTTATTCTTGGTGATTGCATGTCCAGCATTTCACTATGATGACTGAACCTTGAGAGATTTTCGTTGGCTACGACGTATGTATTAATTTTTTGTTGCTCTAGTAGTACTAGAAATCGTTGTGAAGTTCTAGTCAGTGCAGAATCTTATTGATTGGCTGTCAAAATCGAGTTCCATCGAATAAAATGACAACAAATGGAAATCATGAAAAATGAAAATGTATTAAATTGAAAATATCATTGGTTGCTACCAATCCATGATTGAGTCGCGAGTACGTCGTTTGTGTCTCACCCGGAAGGCCAATGTGAGCCGATAATCTATTGGTCGTAAGTTTAAATGCTCAACTGCGCAGTCAAAACGGACAGAAAATGGAATTGTTAAAAATATTCAAATATGATCTAATGGGGCCGAAAGGTTTTCGGTAGCATGTGGAGTGCAGCCCAGAAAAATTCTTTTCAGGGTAATCAGAAATGAGCGAGGACAAATGGACCTCCTTCCTGAATTTTGATGAAAGAAAATGTAATAAAGTGATGCTGTAGCATTCGATTTAAAGTCAGACATGGGCAAGGATACCTATAGAGGCCGGTGGGTGTAGGTATTTTATGACGTCGTGAATAGTAAACAATGTAATCTTCCACAATATGCGAAAAATGGCATGGTTTATCATATCATGACGCACATCACAATTTCGCGAGAATCTTCGGATCTCATATTTTATGATGTGTTTGCGAAAAAGACGCAAATTTTGCGGGGAATATGTGAATGGTGAAAGAATTCAAAGAGCATTCTGTGGAAAGGGACAAGAACGATAGAAGTGTTCTTCTCCTCTGTTGTAAAAGAAACATGTTTTTATTCGGCTCGTAATTATTTCAAGGCTTCTAAACTCCCTTGTAATCTAAGAAAGAATTCGTTTACCAGGAAGAATGCCTTACTGCGAATGAGAGATGTCGTGACCTCTTGCGGTCGTCAATTCTTAGTAGAGCGGCCGAAAGCTATGGCTTCACCCGGAAAAGTTTGGAACAGTATTTCCGAGAATTCGATAGAAGATCCCTGCGGAACTCTCTGTATCTCTTAGCATCACTACAAGCGTCAATGGAATTCGTTTTTCTTTGTCCCAGTTTGTTAGATTCTAGTTAACTTTGGCCTCAATAACTCGTGGCGTTTTCGTTAACATGGTATAAACCGAGAGCTCGGGCTTTGCGTATTGCATCAGAACTTCGGTATATTCTGTTACTCTCTTAGAGAGAATAAGAGCGAGCAACCAGGTGGTGGTGTAAAATTAGATGAGCATCCTTCAAATTACTGGGTGATTTGGTCGTATTAAACTTATAGAAATTTATAGAGAACCTGAACTTGTGGGATAAATGTCTCTCGGGCATTCCACCGGGTAAGCAGGTCTATCTCCCTGAACTTGTAGGATAAATGTCTCCCGACTTCTGGGACTTATCTGCTCTGGGTCTTCTTACCCGGTGGAGTACCCGAGAGACATTTATCCAGCAGATACGCCGGGAAAACCTTAAGATCGTTCAACCTGATCTTATGCCCGACTGATTGGGTTATGGAAGTCAGATAAAATACTGAAAAGGACAGTGGTGCTGACAGGTTTATATACTAATTTTTCCATAAAAAATTCACGGCTTCAAATATCTCAGTATATTTAAAACCAGAAAAAATGAAAACATTTTATCCACAATAGGACTTTTATGGGCTCACAGATGCACACAATGTTTGGTGTCCTTCCTATAAATTTTCATAACCGCTCCTTGGAATCAACGTGGAGGTGCAATCTTTGTCTCAATGCTGCAACGTGTATCTTACTGTGAGAGGTGCCTTTTTTATCTTTGGGTTATAAGAGACTTAGATCGACCGGGATTCAGAATATGCTTTTAAAGTGCCAGAAGTGTAGTCATTATCGGTACTGAATAATGCAAAACAATCGGGGTTTGAAACAAATGAGGAAATAAACATTAACAGGTTTTAAGCTATCCGGGACTAGCCACGGATTTCCACTTTTGCGGAGTCACCCGCAATGCACAATTGTGCGAAATTCCACTGGGAAAAAAATCATCCGCCTTGACCGGGATTCGAACCCGGATTCCTCGATTTCCGGCCGAGTGCTTTAGCTAGTTCAGCTGCAGAGGCGTCCTCTTCCTCTGTGGACTGTCTAAAGCACTCGGCCGGAAATCGAGGGATCCGGGTTCGAATCCCGGTCAAGGTGGATGATTTTTTTCCCTGCCGAATTTCGCATAAACATCAGATTTTTGCCAAGGCACGATTTCATTTTTCGATTTTTCGATTTCACCAATAGATTATATTTATTTACAATACTACCCTGCAATGGCAAAAGACAGTAACTGACAAAATTACACATTTTGAGATTATAGTTTATTTTGTTATTTCCAACCTTGAGGATTAAAAAAAGTTAAAGAAAAAACCGTACCCGTTTGCTAGATATCACCTCCAGCTTTCATCGTATGTACAATATAAATTTCAGTTTTCTAGGGCAGATAGCAGTGAATGCATGTCTTTCTCCCAGAGAATCTCATTAATTTTGTTCTCTTATGATCTATCTTCATTCCGCACTGACAGTCTAAGCATCAACTAAATTGTAATCTCTTCGAAGATGGACTTGATGAAGAAACAAAGACTCTAAGGTGAAAACTTTCGCATGCAATAACACAGGACCCACAATGATGCAGTTACTGGCTTTAAGCTTATTGGGCAGCTTAGTCATTGCCATAGTTATTGTCATAATTTTTCATTGCTCATGTTGCCGACGAAATATGCAATTGTTGAAATTAGAGAAAAATTGATAGTTATTGATTTAAAATGTTCATTTTAATCGGAAACTTAGCACATAGCAATAACGACTGCTAGAATTAAATACTTAATTCATTAAACCTCAATGATGCTCTTACACTCTATTAGCTCAGTAGGGTAGTATATGGGAGTGTATTTTTTTAACTTCACAACCGATTGTTTCTTGATTATAAATCGAGAGAGGTGTCACAGTCGAGACGAACGTCCGACCCGTGATGTCGTATGACTCTATATCGATAAGTTTTCAGTTATGTCCGCCAGATTTTTTTGAAAATTCTATTTGCTAACGACCAAGCTCATTTTCCAATTCATACTTAAAGAGCACTCTATAACCCTCTGGATGCTTGAAGATGTATTTTTGTAATCCTTTTAGGGTGGCTCTGACCTTAGGATCACTTATTCCAGATTTTCTGAAAACTCCAATATAGTAACTTTAAAGAACCTTTTTATAAAATAAGATAAAAATTAAAATTAGTTTTCACGGCTAGTTTTACTATAATTCAGCCATAAAAGCATAAATGTTAACGTGGGCTCTTGTGGAGATTAGTCGGATTACAGTACAAATACGTCAATTTGAACGAGAAAGTACGGTCAGGCTTTAAATTGAAACTATTTATAAGGAGTGAAAAGTCTTGGAAAATGGGTTAAAAATGTATTCATCTTATAATCTATTTTTCAATGTTATTAGCGAATTACTGCCGTAATTGAAGTCGAAATGCGGTAGTTACATACAAATGGCGCTGCACTCGGCTCCTGCAGCAAAGCTATTCGGTATCGATTGTATTCTTCCTTCGATACAGGTCTTCGCAACCATTTCCACCACATATTCGCCATTATTGTGCTATTTGAGCATTTACTGCCATAACACCCAAGGAAATCTTCGAATCTGTGGCACAAGTTGTCATTTTGGATATAAATGCTCTACCAGATCAATAACATTGTCGAACAACCTATACTATGCTTATGTAGAATACAGATAAATAAGCACATTAATAGCGGAGTTGTGTATGTTGCGAAGACCCATATCGAAGGGATAACACGAGCGATATTGAACGACCTTGCTCCTATAGCAGGGTCGTTCGATTCGAGACGTCCGTTGCTCCATCGAAACGGGTCTTTGCAACAATTTCCACCACGCGGCTGCCATTAATGTAGTCATTAGGCTTAAACTGCCATAGTAAACACGAGGAAACTTGCGATTATGCGTCGCAAGTCATCATTTCGAATGCAAATACACTACCAAATCAACAAAAACGTTGAAAAACCTATGCTATGTTCATGGGAACTCTACCAAAATAAGCACATTAATGGCAGACTTGTTTTCGTTGCGAAGACCTGTATTGAAGGAAGAATATTATCGATATTAAACGACCTTGAACCTACAGCTGGTCAAATATAGTCATTAAAATGTATTCGTGGAATTATCTGCTTATTTTTGTGATTATCTGTATCTTGTATTTTTTATTTTGTCTTAAGTAAACATTATGTTCATTTGCCCAAAAGTATGAGAGGATGTAAAAATATGCCAATCCAGATCAGGTTTTAAAAAAATGATAATTTACTTTTTGTACATTTGAAATTAGTAGGGCATTCAATCTGTTATTATGTGTATTGCGTATGATGCAATTATTATTATTTTTTCCTATGCAAACATTATGTGTGCCTAGTAATTATTATAATTTTTAAGTTGTATCTTATGTAAACGTTAAATTTATGTGAACTCGAAAGCTTCCACGGAGTCGTTCAGATGGCAATGAAGGCTTTTCTAACTCTCTTACGCGTGTTTCCATCGTTGTACACGACAGTTTCGACAGTATTGCGTCTGTCTTCTTCACGTACGCAGTGGCTGACCTGAAGACGACAGCTGAAATGCTGTCGAAACTGCCTTCTGCGACAGTGAAACACACGGGAGAAATCCCGAATTGCCTTCCCTGCCATTAAATTTATGTACCAAAAAAGTTTGAAATGCCGATGTAAAGGTCTACGATTGTAAACGTTTTATCTATTTATTTGTTTATTGTTTGTATCTTATTTTTGGTTTTCAATAGGTAACCCATTTCACCAGTGAAAGTCAGATTTTTTTCAACTGAATATAAAAAATGTGAATCTCAGCATTTGTCTTGACTCACGCAGTCAAGCTTAACGCGTACAGAATGGATGCAAATGGAAAATTATGCACAAAAAAAAACTTCCACGACGCGCTCGTCAGACACGAAAATTCGGGGCATTCGATGTTGTCATTGGATGACGGATGAGGTTTCGTTGTGAGGTCGAAGCACCGGAGGTTGTTGTAGGGAGGGATAAGTCGGGAGCCCCGTGACGTTGAAAGAAGATGGGAGAGTTTGGTAGTCGAGAAGACGCGAACAGAGTTGGGGACGAGGAGGGACGAGGGGGCGGTTTTGGAACGGGGGCGAGAGAGAGAGAGAGAAACGGGGGTAAGGCCCTGACTGAGTGAGAAGGGAAACCCAATTACTAAAGCGCCCTTTTATTTTCAAAGAATTGCAAATAGCGGAACGTTTCTGAAATTGCCGTGCCGGCTGATAACGGGAAGGGGGCCGGCGGGGAGGTGAGGAGGTGTCGAGGGGGCGGAGGCCAGAAGAGGCGAGGGTTGATGATGATGATGATGGTGGGGGCGTTTTCTTCGTTTGGGGGTGGGTGGGTTGGGTCGTGTTTTCCGATGAGCGATGTGGAGGAGAGGATTCCCAGCGTTCCAGCGAAAGACGCGAGTTTTAAAGGCATTGCCAAACGTTGTTCCTTTATGTTGATGCAGGTAGCTTTATACCGCCCGAGTTGGGGAGGTTACGGTGGTTAAAGTCGTTTGCATAAATTTTCATACGTTTGAGCGCAAATATGTAAATGGGTATGAAGGGAAGGCGCCGTTGCCTGACTCTATCCCTCTTTCGACGTCCACCACTCCTCTCACACCCTCCTTACATATCTCCCCCCGTGTCCCCCCTCCTCCCCTTTTCCCTACCCCCCTCTCCGTTCCTCTCTTTGAATGCGTTCGCGGGAGTAAACGTCGGAATTTATCCCTCAGGAGAGGATGAGGGAACTTATTTTTTTTCCTAAAAAAAATAATGCCTTGTTTCCACAAAAATTCGATGAAGCGCGCCGACCAATTATGTATTCCACACTAATTCAATTTCCGTTGGTAAATTAATGCGAATACTTACCTCAGTTTGAGACGCCTTTGGAAATAGTTGATGGTTTATTTTCCTTTGCATTACGACGAAACAGTCGAGCTTAATACGTGGAGTTAGGCTTTGTATCTTGATGTACTTGGATGAATAATAGTGCCGGGTTCATTTCCATTAGTTCCGGTTTACAATTCCTTGTAGTTAGCTAATGCTAATGTTATTATCAATACTTGTATCAGTTCTATTTGTGGTTTTTGGATCTGGTATGCAGGTCTAATTAATTTTTTTGCCTAGAAAAAGTCCTAATAGTATTTACTTACATTCTTATAACGTCATTCCCTTTCGGGTTTGATAAAGTGAAAGAGCTTAGTTATTAATGTTAGACCTAGGAAACTGGGTCTCTTTTGATAATATCCTCCATGATGTTTTTATCTTGCGTATTATTCTCCTCCGCACTTTTTACATTCATGCATGACTTCACATACGTCCTCATGTTCTTCAAATTCCTAATATTCTTTCTCTGAAAAGTATCTACCGCCACATTAGACATGACTTTCTCGAATTAGTTGACTTGAAACTTTTACAGACCGCAGAACAATTCACATTCAACACGACCCGGGCGTCGATGGCTAAGCATCATCTTCAGGTGATTGTACAAGATTCTCATTGCCTTATATGTAACCAGTAGAGGTTAAGGGGATAGGGGAAACATTTGTCTGAGGGGAAATATTTGGGAGAAGGGGAGGTTATACAATTGCTGATAGGATAGGGAATTGTGAGGAAGCAAAAATTCATTTACAAGATTAGAATCTGGGTCACCACATCTTTTTTTAATATTTCGAGATATGCTAATGCATTTAGCTTACGTAGATTGTCTTTTAAATGTAGCACATTCACGTTAAAGTCTCTGCTATGGTTACAAGTTAAATTATGTTTGCTCTTTCCGTCATGATTGTTCTTAAAAGCACTGAGGTGTTCTTTTGTCCTTGTCCGGAAGCTTCTCGAAGTCTGTCCCTCGTAGACCCCCTCTCAATCGTCACACGAGACTTCATAAATACCACTACTGCACAAAATGTCTACCTTATCTTTATAAGGAATTAACTTTTTTTAGAGTATTGATTGATTTGTATAACACAAAAAAAGTTTGATTTCGGGAGTGTCTTAACAATAGTTTCTGTCACATTTCCAAATTATCTTAAGGATGACCATGTTTTAACAATTCATTTCATCAATAGCACCAGAATATATAAGATGTACAAAGTTTTTCATCTTCTTTTTTCTAATTAAACTGTCTGTAATCTCTGGTGAATAAGTTAATGAAGGTCAAGCTTTATTATGACTTTCTCGGTCGAAACCTTCCTTTCACTCTACTCACCCCTGTTATGAATATGCTCTGTTATGCGACTCTCTCCCATTCTCTCAGCATGGCCAAACCAACGAAGCACACACTTTTCATAGATGCTCAGTACTAGAGCATCCAACCCGCATTAGAATCTGCAATTGCTATTGAGTGTGAGATACGGAACGGACGGTTACTGCTCTGCCTTGGTTAATGTTTGCGGCGAATATCATTATTTACACAGAGCCAATTTCGTTTTCATAGTGGTAGTTGATTGAACAAATTAGCAAGTTAGTGCTTATTCGTGGTGCAAAGGCGTTGTGTACGTCCAAATGAGTATGACATACTTCTACGAAATATGCAGTGGCAGTATTCGTGTTCATTTTGCTACGAGATTATCCTTGGGTTTCCTTTTCCTGGTACATCACTGTGATCACTTTTCTCAGTTCAGTTGTCAAAGTGTAAAAGCTATAAAGGATATTTATATGTATTTTCAAAACCTGGGAATTGTTTGGTGCTCATAGATATTATATGAAAGAATTCCCATAGTTTTTGCTATAATGTGCTTACGGAAACTTAAGAGGAGAATCTTAAGGTCTGTTGTGTACATACCTTGGTTATATGTTCATTCATAGGTTTCAGGGACGTGCGTGTGGAAAGAGTGTGTCGTTTTGAGGATAATATGGTTCATAACATCTCGGCCTATGTGGTTGGAGCGATTTTCGCTAATGCTCAGATTTTCACGAATTTTGGGATACGTGCTCTTTCTAGGAATATGTATAGGTGAAAGTAAGAAAATTTTCTTGTTACCTATGTGGTTTCTTGGCATTTAAATGCTATTTTGACACGTTGCCTTATGGATTTTGACATAAATTTCGAAATAATCCAATGAAACGTGTACTAATTTTCTCCTAAATATGAAAAAATACGTTCATATTCTTGTAATTGTTCCTAATAAATATTGAGGTATCATAGCGAATCATAAACACATATTTTCATACTTTTCCAGCTTAAATTTCGAATTATGCGCCTAAAAGCTAAGTCACAACAGTGCTTTAATTGAGTTGAAAATTTAAAATATATTTAATAATATATTTTATTTTATATATAATTAAATATGTGTACATATTTTACAGTTTCTTACGCCTCTGGGCCTATTAATTATCCATTTGATGTAATTGTGGATAAGAGCTGTCTCAATGCTCTCCCTTTGCAGCTGATGGAGAGAAGGATGAGTACCTCTGCCCCTACTACGATGAAGATGAGTGCCGTTCTGCACATGTGTATGCATATGATAAAGGAGAAGTATATGTTCGTGCCCAAGAGAAAAGGGAGTGTCCTCCTAAAGTTTTTATATTAGGTAAGATCTTCTTTAAAAATAATAATCACCTACATGGGCATTTCTATCGCATATGAAGAATTCTTATTTATTTGTGATCCGTTCTTAGCGTTTTATACTAGGGAAATGATATTTTTGATCATTTTAAATTATTAGTGTACAAGTAGTTGCTTTCTGCGATGAACTTTGTTCAAATGCTATTATATTTTAAAAGTACCAGCTAATTTTTATTTCACTTGCTTAAAAATTTATTAAAGTGAGCACTCAGTGACTCACGATTCGAGCATCAGCCACCTTAATAACACGAGCGAAACCGTTGTCCAGAGACACTACGAACGGAGTGGGAACCCGCCATTCAGACTTTATACCTTCTCACTTTATATTTTCCGGATATGAATCACCTTTCCATTATAATGATGTTGCGTATTCATTTTTCCTTTCATGTGTATATTTTGGTTGGATAATTTTCTAAGTAACAGGCATGAGGATGAGACAGAGATGTGATATATTTCACATCACATTATTCAAAGCGTATGTTCATCAAGTTACTCGTTTGCATCAGTTGTCATCATTTCCAAAATTGGTTGGCTTCAACTGTTCATTCCACTCTCTTAACCAGCCAACTAATTCTTTGTTACAATATTTTTTCATTTTTAAGTCCTACATTTCCTTTGTATTCCATTCTCGGTCATTCTCTGAAATTCTTCCCGTTCATTTCTCTTTCCATTACCGTTTTCAATTGACGATTGTGTCACAAGATGTGTCCAATAAGTATGTCTCTTCATCGTCCCAGCAACGCGTTGGAAAACGGAAAAGCACTGCTAGAGGAAAATGTCTGGAAGAACTTAAAAAACAATGACCGTATTTCAAATTTTCAAATAGATGTGCAGTCAAATTTTAAGAATACCGGGATTAGCCGGGATATAACCTTCACGGAGATGTGGTCGCGATATTGCCTTTGCGTAACAATATATAGTGGCAGAGTAAGCATATATGGTGGCAGAGAGGTGGGGATATAAGTTTAAATAATATTTTAGCTGATAGATTGAACATGTATATCGAGGGAGTACGAAAAATCAAAACAATTGAGTATTGGCACACGGACACTTCATTCACATTACTGTCATTAGTATCACCTTATTCTCATGATGTTTTTATGATACTGTCGGTTCCAGACTGTTTGAAAATCGCTCTATAGCAACGAAAGCCATTTTAGAACCACTCTGAGCTAATAGTTTGATTTCGTATTTTGAAGCAAATGTCATTGCATAGTCGAGGCCATTGAGGCAGATGAAGAGAGCACGATGGCATCAAACTGTTGCCTGTTAACCGAAATAACAGCCATATTGGTTATTCCTGCTTTTTCGTTACTCGTCTTTGGATTGCGTGGATGTGTTTACGCATTGGTGAATATCAAGCGATAGTATTTTACTTCTTTTTAAAATTGAAGATATGTTATACATATTTAAATTACCTAGAGATATTGATCATACTCCATTCCAGTGAGGTTTTTTTCTGAAAATACGGGTTATCGTCAATTTGTTTTCAGATGGAGTGTTGTTCCGCATTTGGTTGCATTTTTTACCCATGTTTCAAGAAATACAACAATTAATATACTCAATGTCACTCTATGTGTTGTAAAAAATATTATGAATATTTAGCGCGCGAAGAAAGCATTTTCATGAAGTAGGAGCAAAGGAATACTGATTTCTAGTAAGTTATCCCTGGGAAACCTCGTAAAATTGCAGAATTAACGCGTCAGTCCGTAAGCACTGAAGGTAAAAATCAGGGTAAATAAATATGGCTGATAGGCCACGCCCACTTAATAGCTTCTAGCAGTGGCCACTGTAGAGAGCGCCATCCCCATCCACCACAATGGCCGAGACCTAATTTGAATGAACGTAAATTTTAATGTGCCTTTTAATATTGTTAAACCTTTCAAATATTTGTGGCAATACTTTGGCTAGTACCGATATCCTCGAAATTCGTCGAAATGAGTGAAAACCTAATTGTTTTCAAAGTTTGGCATTATCCTCGCGGACTGTAGAGCCTAGCGCTTGTTGGAAGGAGCTCTTAAAGTTAAACGGAGTTCCATGTGTAATTACGAGCGAAAGGATACATATACGATCGTTTGCTGTAGTGTTCGTCCGCCTTGGATGTCTAATTGTGAAGGAGTATTTGATGCCCGTTCATTTATATACCTCTACTTGCGATATCGCGACAGCAGACGTTGGCCCGCATTGACACGGGTAATTTGTGATCGGGCGTGTTCGCTATATTCTGTTAAATATACTTGTCTCCCGAAATGCCTTTGTTCTATCTTCATTATACTCGACTCTTCTAGAAGTTACCCTGTACTCCAACACGCTCGATTTGCACTGCTCGTTGCATTACATTCCCGGCAGTCTTGAACACCTTGTTACATTAAAGTCCACAAAAATTCAAGGAAGAGGAAGATACCTCGGTATCTTTATTGGTTAAAGGGTTCGGTTGGAGATTGAGGGAATGGGTTGGTGTCCCGGTCTAGTGGATGATTTTTCCGTGTGGAATTTCACACTGAGTTGCAGTCATTGTTTCTCGTTTATTTAACTGCTGTATTCCATCTGTTTGGACAAGACAGATCCTTTACGCTCTCGTTCACTCAACATTTTTCAGTGCTTTGCCACCGGCTTCCTTTTAGGATTATAACGTAACAGATAATAACCTCTCAGCATAAATCCCTCTCTTTTTAAAGCTGGACTTCCGGCTCAAATACGTTCCGGGGCGTTGAATTTCAGACATAATATTATTTCATCGTCTGCCGGAGATACATTTTGCGCCATCTTGGAGTGTGTCTGTGAATGGGAACGATACCTTCAGTATTCGCAATGCCGATTCATTCCCAAAATGATTTTTTATTATGGTCGGGAATGTGGCGCGCCCTTTCCGTACCGTCACAGCTTACTGGAGTCCATTTTCAACATCTCTGCTTTTAAGTTTTCCCGCGTAACACGTATTAAGCAAGAATGTGTGTAATTACTCTGGCTTAGTCAATGAGAAGAAAATCATTAAGGCCCAATATCAGATAAACACCTGGCATAAGGTTTGTGTGGCAGTTATTTTTTAGTATAACAATTTGCAACGACCGCTATTAACTAAGCATTCGAAGCCATTTGGCATCAAAAGCTTCAGAGGCGTTAGAGATAACTGAGGAGCCCTTAGAATTGGTGTCTAAAATATCTGTCTCGGCCAAAAGTGATATGTTATGCGTGTTGGAAGGAGCTCTTTAAGTTAAATGAAGTTCCTTGTGTAATAACGAGCGGAGGGATACCTATCCGATTCTTCGATAAAGTGTTCGTCCGCCTTGGGCGTCTAATTGAGGACTATTTTATGCCTGTTCATGTATATATACTTCTACTTGCGATATCGCCACAGCAGAGGTTGGCCCACATTGACTCGGGGAACGTGTATTCTGGTGCTTTAGCTATATTATGCCAAAAATGCTAGTTCCCCTAAATGACTGTGTTCTCTCTTCATTGTACTCGACGTTTTGAGAGTCAACCCAGTCTTCCAACTAGTGTACGACTAGGGAATTCAAATGTTAAATTACTGCTTTAAAGAATAACCGTTTCTAATCCCCCTTTTTGCATCTAGACGGCTTAAGTGCGACCCAATTTAATTAAAGCGATTTATGGGCCTATTTCTTTTTCTACTCAAGTCTATTTGTGTTAAAATTCTCAAGTTAAAAACCTCCCTTCAGAATTGAAGTTTTCTACAATATCTTCTATTAAAAATCATTTATTAGAACTGCCTCTGTAGAAGATGTCTAACAGGACAAAATGAGCAAACAGTGGTGGATATTTGTATGCCTGTGAAACTTCAAAAGATAGATTTTGTCCGAGAAAACAAGGTTATGAATTCCAGCTCTTGTCAAAATTAAACTCAGTGTTCATTGCAATCATCGTGTGATGGAAGAATAGTATATACAAAGCCTTCCTCTGCGTTTACAGTCGAAGTATTGAACTCCATTTAAGGGATTTGTGTCTATGATATAGTGACAATCATATTCATTTGTGATTAATAGATGTCAGGTTTGGAAAAAGAGAGGGGCAAGTAAAAATGTCGGTTATCCCAAATGGGGACTCCAATGCAATTTTTAGTTTATTTTAAATAGTAAATGTAATCACTGATCATATTCAAGTCTTCGGCTGTACTATTCGAACAATAATACTAAAATGTATTTCACCCGATACTTCATATAGCACTAGTTCGAGGATGCTTGCTGGTATGAGAGATACCCAGTATTTTGTGATACAGAAAGCGCGTGCTGGCTTATTAGCATTATCGCCATTACAAAATAGCATGCAAAATGGAAAATATAAACAAGTGAAGCATTTAGGTAGTTCTTAAGGTGCACTTTTGTGGTGCTACTATAGTTTTTACCATGCAATAATGACAAAGTCTTAAATTGTTTGCTGTTGAGTACATATTAGACTATATAATTATTTGACTCCATACATAGAATACATCTAAACTTTGAAAAATTTGAATACGTGTTAACCAATTTCTGTGTAACATAGTACTTGCAAATTACTTAATAATAGTTCAATAATCTTATACCTTTTAACATACATTGAATACATCAAACTTTAAGCAATTTGAATACGTGTGAATCAATTTCTATTTAACACCAGAAAAATTGCATGCTGAATAATAAATGGAAGTTCAGTGTCACCTACACGTAATGACCAATTTTTTACCTCCCGCAAAAAATTTCTTGTGGTTTGTTTTCTTTTTTGATTTCATGGAGGAGAAAATTAATTTTTTTTCTGTACGTAGAGAAAACATCTTTGAAATAGTGTGACGTTTAGCTACTTCATTTCGATTGGTGAGTGCTAGTTCGCTGTTTTCTCCTGGTCAAGGTGGTTCGTAGTCGAGTAGGATCCATAGCACTAAGTAAGCAATGCCTGTTTCAAGAATTATTTGCCCTGAATCCGCGTAGATATCCTTAGTTTGATCTCTGAGAGCCAAGAGAGATTACAGAAATTCCTAGATAAGTTTTGTGAATCAACAGAGAGGATGGAATTGATGGTAAATACGTGCAAGACTAAATTAGTAGTTTTTGATAAGGAGAATGGGGAGAATAACTGTAGGATGAGGGCGAATGGTGAATTAATTGAACCAGTGGATGATTTTGTGTACTTAGGTAAGGTGTTTTCGAAATATGGACGGATAGATGAGGAGATAAAGAGACGCTCAAACGCTGGAAGGAAAGTGGTAGGTAGCATGTGGAGCATATCAGGGAATGAGTGCCTGTCTAAGGAAGCGAAATTCGCCGTGTATAAGTGTACTTCTCCCCGCTTTGTTGTATGGTAGTGAAACATGGGTACGTCGGGATAGACATAAGAGTAGGCTAAACGCCGTGGGTATGAGTTATCTGAGGAGTGTTTTCGGCCCAAGTAGGAATGATAGGGTCAGGAATGAGTGGGTAATAAATGAGTGTGGGTTTGATGCTCCAGTAATGGGCATATATGAAAGGAGTGTACTTCGTTGGTTTGTCCATGTTGAGAGAATGGATGAGAGTTGAATAACGAAACAGATATATTAGAGTGAAATGAATAGTGCGAGAGGTAGAGGTAGGCCGAGAAAGTTGGGGTTGAATGTGGTTGAGGAAATTCTTAGGAGGAGGAATATTAGGAGTCTTAAAAACAGGAGGGTGTATATGAAGAAGTATGTGGGGTAAATTAGGCAAAAGAGGTTTGTAAGGATAGTTTAGTATGGAGGAAATCATTGAAGCATAGTAAATCATGCTGGATTCTGTTCTAAATCCCAAGTACTAGCTATCATACTTGGTTTTGTGTGCGAGTCAAGAATCGTGTGAAAAGCGCATGAAATACAAGAAACTCGCTAAGGATTTTTAATTTAGGACATTGGTAATTTATTTAAAAAATTGATCAATCATCCTCTATTACATTAAGGATCAAGTGTCGATAGATTTCACGAGGTTTTTTTAATACAATTTTTAAACTCAGTGTTTCGCAGAAAACTTCTCTTCGCAAATTCCCCTGAACTCCAAATTTATTTGTGCACAAAGAGATCGAGAAAAATGCTTTCGTAAGAGAAAATTATTTGATGTGCGTAGAAGCTTGAGGCAGTTAGAGCGGAAAATCATTTCCCCTAGAAACCGATGAATTTGGGCTCATTTTAAAGAAATATGCCCTTCTAACAATACCAAATATCAGCCCCGTAGTGAACTGTTTGCCGAGATTTTTGACGAAGTATACCAACCCTTTTTCAAGGTAAATGGTGCATATATGCACACCTGAGAGACCTTATTTTAAAAATGTGGGATATACAACTTCTAGATTTCGTCAAAAATTATCAGTGTGTAGTTTGTATTTTTTCCCAACTTTTTTTTTGAAATCAATCATATTGCCTCCGCAGTATTTTTTTAGGATTACAAAAAACCTTCCTTTGTGAAGGAGTTTTAAACGTACTGCGTGAAAAAAAGAGTCGGGTTTAAGACTTATACAGATATTTTTTTTCAATTACTTAGAATTTCATCTATATAGAAGTATATTATTGCACGATTAATTGTACGATATATAATTAATATTTCCTACAGCTGGTGAAATTGAAACGTGTAAATTGCATATGGTATCCGTTATGACTAGGGAACTATTTCGCTCAAACTACCTTAATACATTATCCTGACATTAGATATAATGCATGACAAGTACACTTTATTGCCGTCAGAATCGCATCGGCTTATCATTTTTAGCATGGGTACGTTTTCAATCACCAGCGTAGATGCGATTGCAATTACAAACGTTGTTGGGTCTGAATTAGCCTACGATTCGTCTTGGCTGAGTGGCCGTTAGATATTGTTACATGGCATTCTCAGTGCATTATGTTATAATTGTTTGTTTTAAGAGGCCGACCTCAGCCGTCCGAATGAAATTGGTAACAGTAAAAACTGCGGGTGAGAATAAAAGAGGGCTTTTATAAATGCCTCTTTTGCTCGTCTATTTCTCGCACTCACCGCCTCGGGTGCCATTATCCCCCCCGAGAAAATGGCACCAAGACTCTTATAATGCTCGTTGTTTTGGACGAATCACAATTTATTTTTCCTCTAAATCATAGTGCCGCCTCTCGCGAGCAGAGAATGTTTCGCTCCTTGAGTGGTCTAATTAGCCTCTTGAGGCTTTTCCCCGGGACGAGAATTCCGCCGGATTGCCTTTCTTCTTTTGTGGAGCGGTCCCGCTAGTCGGAAAGGCTGGGAATGCAGTCTTTGATGGAAGGGAAGAGGGCTTCTTGGATTGTATGGGGTAGCGGATGGTGGCTGAGGGAATAATTAGAGAGACGAGTAAAATACCTGGAAAAATACTTGGTGCATACTGTAGGAATGAGGTTGTACGGAGCATTAAATTGATGGTGAATTTTTTCGGGTTACCCGAAACTTCATCTGCATACTACTCTGCGAGTCGCCGCATGTGCGTGATGCAGGGGTTGTTAGGACACCAGCCATGCAAAGGTGTAAGGGATAAGGTTTTAGAAGGTGAAATGGTGACGTTTATTGTAGTAGTGTATTGAGTGAAGCTCAGTTTTTATTACAGTCACTTATTGGGCTAGGAAAGAACGAATTTTTGTAACTATCTGTTCGACAATGTATCTCTCTCATTATATCGCTTCTGTCAGAATGAGGTTGTACGGAGCATTAAATTGATGGTGAATTTTTTCGGGTTACCCGAAACTTCATCTGCATACTACTCTGCGAGTCGCCGCATGTGCGTGATGCAGGGGTTGTTAGGACACCAGCCATGCAAAGGTGTAAGGGATAAGGTTTTAGAAGGTGAAATGGTGACGTTTATTGTAGTAGTGTATTGAGTGAAGCTCAGTTTTTATTACAGTCACTTATTGGGCTAGGAAAGAACGAATTTTTGTAACTATCTGTTCGACAATGTATCTCTCTCATTATATCGCTTCTGTCAGAATGAGGTTGTACGGAGCATTAAATTGATGGTGAATTTTTTCGGGTTACCCGAAACTTCATCTGCATACTACTCTGCGAGTCGCCGCATGTGCGTGATGCAGGGGTTGTTAGGACACCAGCCATGCAAAGGTGTAAGGGATAAGGTTTTAGAAGGTGAAATGGTGACGTTTATTGTAGTAGTGTATTGAGTGAAGCTCAGTTTTTATTACAGTCACTTATTGGGCTAGGAAAGAACGAATTTTTGTAACTATCTGTTCGACAATGTATCTCTCTCATTATATCGCTTCTGTCAGACCTATAAATGTTGTATGGCGTCAGAATGATATTCTGTTAGTCATCTTAGCCTTTGGAATGCCTGGTATTTAAGTGGCGGATTTATAAAAGTAAATGATTGTTGAATATGCGGATTTCACTCGTCCCTGGAGTTAGTATACCCACTAGTTCGGAACGTAGTAAACCATCACTTATCTAATAATCCGAATATTGCTGCTGTTGATAATGCGTAGCTGATTTAATGAATATCTGGAAATATTTATAGCTTTGTGCTATTTTCTTGATGCATTCAAAGCTTGACTCGTTATATTTGCCACAAAGCAGCTTTGCCTTCCCATTCGTCATTAATTTTCAAAATTGGTTACCGATAGCATTTGATTTTTAATTATTTTATTACCGCCGCTTCAAGTATATGTCTGCCATCATAAAACCTTTTCTTGCTTATTTCAACCGCTAAGCAAATAATCCTAGGCGATTCTTGACCTGTGTCGCAAGAGCAAGTGCGCGTGCCAACTTCGAGAGCCGCTTCTTCCGGAAATTTCCGTCTAATTTCGCTTGTTCTTTTTCCCTTCAAGAGTCATAAATGGCAGAATGTGGTGATGCTTCAGCTTTACAAATAACGTCTAACCTTATAAATCAGTGAATAAACTTGATTTTTCCACAATTTTATTTTCCTGTGTGTGTGTCACCTGATGTGACTGATGTGACTGTCACCTGATGATGACCTGAGTGTCGAAACCTAGGTAGTTAAGGGAAAATAAAATTGTGGAAAAATCAAGTTTATTCATTGATTTATAATGAATCGTTTCCACCATGTAACGGACGACAACACCAACTACCTCTAACCTTCTTCGGAACAGTACCTTAGATAGACCGATTCTCAGTCTCTCTTCCTCAGAAATTGCTTAATTTTACCGTTTTCTTCGTCATTCATCTTTAGCTCTACGTTTGCTTTGATTTTGATGTGCAAATGTTATTTTCCTGACCCATTTTGTTATTTGTTTTTTGTTTGTTGTTCCACACCTCTTTAGGTACGCAAAAATAGCAGTTTTGTCTTTTTTTACCATTTAATGTGGTAGATATTCATATTATTACGGCGTGATATCTAGTACTTACCCTCTAGGATACTTTCCCGGTCCATTTGCATGATCCGATGAGTACGGATCACGCTGCAATCGGGGTCTTGAAATATCTGATGTATGATTCTGTTTATCGTTGTTTATCTTGATCTGAGTTTGTGGTGGGAAATTACATCCCCTGACCTATTAACGAAAGTTACAAGAAAAAAATGAATATGATAAGTATAAGTGAGGTTTTGGTGCAAAAAGAGGAAAGAAATATTTTTTCTTTGCTTTTCAAGCAAACTTAGCTAAACTTCGGCTTACTTTAGGAAAGCTGTTGATGTTGGGGACATTTTTGAAAATATTCATGAATTTCAAACTCATGGAAACTGAGCGATATTGGTATCTTCTTCATCCCTATAAGCTTTAATTTTCCTATTTTCCAAAATGACCTATTCTGAATTGTGTATCTAGGTAGTGTTGATCATGGTCGTTCAATATCGATAGTACTCTTCCTTCGATACTGGTCTAAGAAACGTAAACAACTCCGCCATTCATGTGCTTATTTTGTCGTATTCTCCGGTCGCATAGCACAGGCTTTTCAAGATTTTTGTTGGCTTTTCAGTGCATTTGTATGATAAGTGACAACTTGTGTCCCATATTCGCGGATTTCCGTCGGTGTGCTGTGACAGAAAATGCCCAGTGAGCACGTTAATGGCGGCCGTGTGGTGGAAATAGTTGCGACGACCCATGTTGATGGCAACCAATATATCCAATCAAACGGCCCTGGTGTTGATTAGTGCCACCAGCGCATTTAGCTACTAAATGTTGGGAAAGTTATTAGGAACTATTAATGATAGAAGCGCTTAGTTAATCTCCATTATTTCTTCTTGGAAGTATATCTGCATACATTGTGTAATTATCTTACGAGGACTTAATTATTTATTGAACAATGTGATTTACGCGTCGTCGATAATTGCATGTCCTTTACGAATGCTTCATCATTCAGCTGGGCATGGGAGTTCGTGTACTAGCTGTTGAGGCGAAGGCGGATAAGAAAGGAGAGAATGGGGGGAGTGATGAAGAGGGAGATTGAAATGCTAGATGGAGGACTTTAAGTAAAGAGGACAGCGGGAAGGATGGTCAAGTGAGACAGGTGTGAAGGAAAGTTCACGGTGAAGGAGATGGAGAGACAAAGAGCTTAAAAGCCTTGAGAGATGAGTGATGGGTGCATCGAATGAACTTGAACAGTATTGCTGGAAGCAACCATGGGGAGATGAGTGTTTCAATGTTTGTGTCATTTTTCATTTGTTCGTTCGCTCAGCGGTTTCGTTCTGTTCATAATGTACTTGATCTCCACTCGACAGAATTTATTTAATTCAATATAAATTCAATGAGGAATCAATTTTCTTTATAGGAAAATGAATTTATGCCCGTTACTCATCAAGCCAACTAGTTTATCACATTATTGTACTATTGGATATTTACATACATGAGTAAATTAGATGAATACGTTGCATCTTTAATTGTTCCAAGTTTTTCCAACTTAGAACCTTGCAGAGCATGGGATTTACATCTACATCTGCATGCTATCCTGCGAGTAGCCGCATTGGCAGGTAGCAGGGGTATTAGGATACCAACTATGTAAAGATGTGAGGGATATGGTTTTGGGAGGTGAAATTGTGATGTGTTTTATGGAAATGTATTGAGTGGAGCTCAGTTTTAATTGTGGTCGCTTATTGTGCACGGGAAGAACGAGTTTTTGTACCTATCTGATTGGCAATGTATCTCACTTCTTTTATCGCTTCTGTCAGACGTAGCTATGTAGTGAGGCGTCATGATAACATTCTTTGTGTCGCTCTGAGACACTCAGTTCTGAAGAAACATGCAGACGACATTATGGTATTAAGATACGTGAAAAGGTACATCACAATATAATTTGGTTGTTAGCTTTAGTCGACCTTTAATTTGTGCTGTCATTTCTGTAGTAAAAGCAAAATTTTGTTGGCGGAAAGGTTTTTGCTGGAACAGTAATCAATATACATGAACGCAACTCTAGACCATGGAGGCGGTCTAGTTACATCCATACATTTGGTAATTCCCGAGGAGAACAGAAAGCACATTCTTATGTTCGTATATATTGGAAACTATCTGTAAATCTCATGTCTCAGAGTGAAATAATTAACAGAATTTAGTTGAGGAACGTAATCTGATAACAATTGAAGAGGTGCTCTTAATTATGTTTTATAAAGAGCCAATCACAAAGACGACTATTTCAAATCGGCACTCTCCGATCTCATAGGCAAACGCTGCTGTTTTTGATCCGATTGATTGGATTTTTTTTCGACTATAGCTGATTACATTTAATTTTTATTCGTGCCCCATTCACCGGTAAACTGCCCTTTGTTTCTTTGTATCGGCCCCAGAATAAATAGCAACATTTTTGACATTAAAGACAGCCATTCCCAATATGTTAGAAAAATTCATTTGAGCGGGTTCTCAACCGGAGACCCTAGGTTTGTTCGACGGGGACTTTTCCCTCACCGCTATCCTAAACAATACGGTGTTTTGCTGGAAGAGAGGCATTATCATCGTGTTGATGATAATTGAAGATGAGCGCTCTCTGAGGACTTTAAAAGTCTCCAATATGTGCTCATCTTCTTTCTTCAATGTCCACCTTTCTGACACATACAATGCTTATGATCAATATTGTCATCTTTTATTTAACACGAGACAATCCAGTTAGTATCTCAATAACCATTTTTAAACATTAGGACAACTTCTGTGATATGAATGATTTCAGTCTTTCCCGGCATATACTTTGAATGAACAATTCTCTAGTTTCCCACCGGGTTATTTCGTTTGATAAGAGCATCTATCAGTGGAAGTAGGCGGAAAGGGATTCTTGGCATAAAGTAGAAGCAAAAATCTGATTCAGCTTCTTCAATGATCTAACGTTTATACTTGAAGATTACTATTACCGGGGAGATGACAAGTAGATGACGGAGGCCGTGAACGTTTGTGAGCGTGAGTGAAGCAAAGAATGGAGGTGCATGGGAATAATTTTGTGCTGAGTTAGCGTGGCCTTCCAGTCACAGAAAATCGTATTACCTGTGAAATTTCACGTAGATATTTTACAAATATTAAAAGCGACCACCGGAAACGTTGGCCAGTGTAGGGCCTTGTCTTAAATGACTGCAGTGGCGGATTGGAGTTTGAGGATCGAACAGTATATCACCTCCAGTTTTACTCATCCTTGATTATTCCTCACGAAAACAAGGGAATGCGAAGTATCTTTAGCCTCTTTTACTGGGGGCACGTAATTGCACAATCTGTTGTATGAACGATCGTGCACTTCTAATTGCGTCGGGTAAAGTGGTGAATTGCAAGAATTCATGCGAGGGTGCATGAACGCGAGATGGCAAAATAACTCCTGCTCTAATTCAGCTACTATTACTCGCTAGATCGAGAAAAACTTGCTGTGTTAAATTATGCAATATCGTGCCTAATGTAAAACGGACTTGAGACATGGTGGCTGACTCAACTAGCAGGTGTTGGAAGACGGTAAATTCTCGAAGCGTCGAGTATAATGAAGATAGAACACAGGCATTTCGGGAAACTAGTATATTTAACAGAATATAGCTAAAGCGCCTGATCACACGTTCCCCGTGTCAATGCGGGCTAACGTCTGCTATGGCGATATCGCAAGTAGAGGTATATATACGTGGAGAGTTATATAATTGGACTTCACAATTAAACTTCCAAGGCGGACGAACACTTCTGTAAACGTTCGAATAGGTATCCTCCCGCTCGTTATTACTCATGGAACTCCATTTAACTTGAAGAGCTCCTTCTAATACAGGTATCATTTACATACTATAATATTTGACGAAAGTGTTCCGCGTGTGACATCAGGTTTTGGAAAATTTACAAATTTGATAAAAAGTGTCACTTTTTTCGAATGTTAGCAGAATTTCCTATGAGATAGGTCAGCATTGTTTCGATATGGCCCCTCTAGATGGGGTTGACGAAGGAGTTGGACTGGATGAAAGAGTTAGTTAGTGTGTTGGAAGGAGCTCTTTGAGTTAAATTGAGTTCCATGTGTAATAACGAGAGGACGGATACCTATCCAATCGTTTACTGAACTGTTAGTCCGTCTTGTGCATCTAATTGTGAAGGACTAATTGGTGTCTGTTCATGTATATATACCTCTACTTGCAATATCGCCACAGCAGACGTTGGTCCGTATTGACACGAGGAACGTGTGATCAGGCGCTTTTCGCAGGCGGATATTCTGTTAAATACACTATTTTCCAAAAATGGCGATCTTCCAATAAGCGTGCGTACATCCAAGCCGGCATGTGCGTCGGGCAAACCGTGGGGGCGAGAAGTCAGCGCTCTGCTTTCAACCCTGGGTGTGTGGAAGTTTCCCGTTTTCTGTGAGGATGGGTGCCAGTGGGGGCGGGGAAAGGTGGCAGGTCACGGGTTGGCGAGGGGCGAGAGGGCGGAGGAGGAAGTTTTCTTGGCGGGTGGGAGGGTTGGAGAGGGACATCGGGCGAAAGGGATGGAGTTGTTTGAGGAGATGGGAGCAGAGAGCAGTGAGCGGGTCGGGTAATTGGTTTGGGCGGAGAGTGACTACCGTTGAGTCGTAGGGAAGGGGTGCGAAAACGGGGGTGGGGGCGGGAGGTTTAACTCTCGACGCAGCAAAGTAAAAAGGGGCCCCAACACGTGGGCCGAAGAGAAGGTTGAAGTTGATGAAGTAAGTGCCACAAAGGCCCCCGAGGTATTGGAGGAGAAGACTTCAAGGCGTCATCCCGCTAGGAAACTGGTGCAAACTGACCGGTGAGTTGTTCTCTACTAAATACAGCTACACTCTGAACAACTCTGGTGCAAATTGTAATGATAAAACCCCCTCTTACCAAAGGTCATACCTATACTGTGGGCGTAGTAAACATAAAATCTTCAGATACAGTTAAATATTTAGGAATTACCTTAACTTCTGATATATTGTGAGGAACACACATACCAAACATATATGCGGCACAGCATTAAGGAAACTATATTTTGTTAAGCGTATAATAGGAAGTTCCTCGCCCAATAAGTGGCTACAATTAAAACTGAGCTCCACTAAATACACTCCCATATTACACGTCACCATTTCATCTCCCAAAACCTTATCCCTTGATCTTTACACGGAAGATATCCTTACACCCTCTGCCACACGCCCATGTGGCGGTTCGCAGGGTAGTATGTAGGTGTTGATGTGAGATATTATTTCCATTATCGCTTAACATTAGGCATATGATATCATAGAGAAAGCGTAAGCAGCTACTCACTTGCTACATATATATCGGCTTTGTGCGAATGAAATATGTTCTAAAAGTTTTGAGGCATGGGGTGAGCCCTTTAGTTCTTGTTCATGTTGTGCACAGGTTGTTAAAGTAGTTTGAGCGAGATACTTCCCCAGTCATCATGGAGACCTTATCCAAATTATACGTTTCAATTTAAGCAGCGGTAGGAAAAAAATGTGTACGTATATCTTTAAGTTTACTCATTCTTTTCGCGCGGTATGTTTAAAACTCCTTTACAACGGAAGGTTTTTAAAAATTACTGCCGTGACAATATGCTTAAATTTTCCAAAATAGTCAAGAAAACTTGCTACAACTCAGAGTCAATTTTTGAGGAGATCTAGTTGTTAGATTAGGTTTTGTCCGGTGAAATGGTGACGTGTATCATGGGAGTGTATTTAGTGGAGCTCAGTTTTTATTGTGGTCACTTATTGTGCGCGGAAAGAACGAGTTTTTGTACCTATCTGTTCGGCAATGTATCTCTCTTATTTTACTGCTTATGTCAGACCTAGATGTGTTGTGAGGCGTCATGATGATATTCTCGGTGTCACTGCTAAACATACAAGTTCTCAAGTTCTCAAGCAAGCTATGCCTAGCGTGTAGCCTCCGAGTCTCTTGGGGATCTCACCTCAATCCCTTTAAAAGTTGTGAAACACTACATGTACGCTCATAGCAGTTTTTCATGAAGCGAGCAGCGGTTCTTTGTGTTTTATTAATTTTTGGTAAATCTTTATGGCCAGGGTTCCAAATGCTCGCGGGGATTCTGATCTCGGGGGTTCGGCAATCTCTCTGGATATATAGGGATGAGCCATTTTGATAATTATCGTAGTAGTTAACGGAAATAATTTTCGTTAATTACCGTGGCATTTTTCGTAATATAGCGCAACTCCTGAAAATTACCGTAGTTTTCGGTAATATTCACTTACGTTTCATATATTGTTCATACTGACATATATTCCAAACGCATTCTTTTGAGTCAAGTCTATTTATATTTTGTTTAGGCTTGGTTATAAATAATGGCTCGTAAAGCTAGTTTGTGGAAATCGTTTACGATTTTTACTCCTGGAATATTTGTGTGGCTATCGTTAGAATGTTTTGAGAGAAAATTTCTCATACAATGACAAAAGAAATCCGAATTACGTATTGCCTGCCGTATTTACCTTAGGATTTTATTTAATTCCAATACATTAACGTGACGTTAATAATGGTTTGATATTAATGCTAAGTATTAAGACATTGTGCTCTAAGACAGGTTTTTCCTCGTTGATATGTTTAGAGAAATCCACGTCTGCGCCTAGTTGACTGACTTTTTATCCCCTCACCTCGGTATAACATGAGTATGCGCTTCCACTCTTGAATGCAATCGCAATTGTCCTCTGTTACTCATGTTACAATGGCTTCTGTAGATTAATTCGGCTCATTCCTAAGTTTGATTAATTCGCATATTTTATTGCAAAGGTTTTCGGAAATTATACATTGAAATGTATCGTTCTTTCATAACATTGCGCAGTGAATGAGAAACTCAAGTTTTTTATGTTTTTATCTCCACGATTGACAGAAACAGTACATTAGTACACGAGGTTACTCTGTCGACGTCACTATATTTGCTCATTACAACGCAATGCCGTGGGCTCTAGCTACTCACCATCAAATAGGCTAAAAAAATGATTTTCGGAGTGTCATACTGTCATCATTTCTTATTGAAAAGAAAATTTCTCTCTTTCTTGCCCTCTAATGATTATCTTCCTCTCTGGGACCATGGTAAATTATTGAATTAATCCTTTTCCGCCTCAACACTTAAACGCAGTCGCAATTGTCTCCGTCGTTCCTTTTATAGTGGCTTCTGAAGAGTAATTCGGGTGATATACTAGTTGAATCAATTACCATATTTTACTGCAAAGGGACTTTAAAAATAAACATGGAAAAATATTGTTCTTTCACAACATTGCGCAGTGAATGATAAACATTCTACACAATTTTTGTATGTTTTTATCCCTAAGATTGACATAATTAGTTCTTAAGTACATGAAGTTACTTCGTCGGTGTCGCTGTGCTCGTTCATTACTACATAATGGCGTGGGCTCTGGCTACTTACCATCAAATTGGTTAAAACAATACTTTTCGAAATGTCATATTGTCATCGTTTCTTACTGAAATTAAAATTTCTCTCTTTCTTTCCCCCCAATCATTATCTTTCTCTCTGGGACCTTGGTAAATCAATGAAGTATTAATCCCTTCTACCTCAACACTTAAACGCAGTCGGACTTTCCTCTGTCCTTCCTCTTTAAGTGGCTTCTGAAGAGTAATTCGGGTCACCTGAAAGTTTGATCAATGCCCATATTTTACTTAGAAGGGGCTGGGTGATTATACAATTGAAATTTATTGTTCCTTCGCAAATCGCATAGTTAATGATAAGCATTCGACTCCATTTTTGTATGTTTTCATCCCCACCATTTGTTCAGTACTACTCAATGTCGTGGGCTCTGGCTACTTACCACCAATTAGATTAAAACAATGATTAGTGTCATCGTTTCGTATTGAAAAGAAAAATTCTCTCTCGTTTCCTAATCGTTATCTTCCTCTCTAGGACCTTGGTAAATTATTGAAGTATTAATGCAACTTCCGCGTCTGTGGCTTATTGCCTTTTCGGGGATGGCTCTCATCAGAATTGGTGTCGGTAGATGGACGAAGTGGAAGCATTAACAATTAATGCGGGGTGAAAGATTAACAACGTTGTCGTAGTGGTGGAAAGGACACGGTTGGACGTGGACCTTACCCTTGACAGGGTTGAAGGGTTATTCGGAAAGAGAGAGAGGCAGATAAGGGGAGTGGATTGTTCCTGTTGGATATTGAGTGCCGTGGGTCGAGCGGGGGAGGGAGAGAGGTGGGGCGGGTAAGGAGTGTGAAGTTCGGCGGAAGATGGACTGGATGCAGGCGGGCGCCGCTTGCGGGCGAGGGGTAATTGGACCTAATTGTCGGAAGCGCTCACCTGCTCAGCCACTTCCATTCTAACGAGTCATTCCCAAAAGGCTCTTCTTCTCCGCCGCCTCCCCACCCCATTCTCTTCCATTTTCTCTCCCCCCTACACCCCTTCCTTCTCTGACTCCTCCTTCCCCGAAATTCTCGAACCCCACCCCCATCCACTCTCACACACAACACCTTTCGAGCACCAATTTCCAAGCCTTCCAATCCAATCGTAACTGGGGGCACTCAACTTGCCTTCTCTCTCTTCATTCCCCTTTCTCCAACTCCTCCCCCTCACCTCACCCCTCCCATTCCCTTCAATTCCCAACCTCCTCCTCCCACAGACAGACAGCCGACCGCCACCATCACCTCCTCTCGCGCAAGGGCATATGCTCTGCTCTCTCATGCTAATAAAGTGTTTGCGGCTTCGGTGAAATTGGGCCCCCTTCCCACCCTCTCTCTTTCGCTCGAAATGCTCGCAGCGAAGCTTCAAAAGAGTAAAAAAAATGGTTACCTCCCCCCTTTCATTCCTTTCCTTCTCCCTCTGTCTGGGTTACCGAAATGATATTGTTTGACAAGCTATTTGTTACTCGGGGGTGGGTGTTGTGCTGGATGAGCGCGGAGGTTATTACGAGCGCAGGATCCGACTAAGGCATGAGCGGCGGCCAATGGAAATGCACGGGAGGAACGCACAATGTGTCGTTTATGTGGGTCAATTTGCTGGTAAACCCTCGCGGTTGTGACGGTTCAATAAGATTGGGGTATGTGGCTGAGCGCGAAACTTTGTAATGGGCTCCTTGGGATTCGAATTTGGGGTTGTGAAAGCGTAGGAGGATGGGGGAGACGTTTTAACGTTGCATTTAGATGCCGATAAACGCAGTCACATATGTCACGAAACCGTATTCTTAAAAACTTATGGCCGATAGTTGGTACTTATCTAATGTAGCATTATGTAAATAGGGTTATGAGGCCTATACTTTAATGGATTCGTTCAATATGCGTTGCAGAAACATAAGATACATTTATTGGACTCATAACCTATTCGACCTAAGAACCATTAAAGAAACAAGGTTTTGTTAAGCGTATAATAGGAAGGTCTTCGGAAGAAAAAGTACAAGAGAAATGCTACATCACCCTATTTAGGCCACACCTCGAATGCACCGCGAGTATTTGGGACCCTGATTATTATGATTTAACCAAATAAATTAATAAAATACAAAGGAAAGGAGCACGCTTCGTTGAAAACTGCTACGATCGAACATATAGTGTCTCACAACTTTTAGAGGGGCTAAGGTGGGAGCCCCTAGAGACTCTGAGGCTATACGATAGGCTTAGCTTGCTTGAAAAATTTAGACTGGTGTGAATGAACGCAGAGAATATTATCATACGCCTCACTACAATTCTAGGTCTGACAGAAGCCAAATAATTGGAGAAATACCCTGTCGAACAGATAGGTATAGAAACTCGCGCGTTTAGGTAGGTTCTTTCTGCGCACAATAAGCGACCAGAATAAAAACTGAGCTCCACTAAATACACTCCCATAATACACGTCACCATTTCACCTCCCAAAACTTTACATCTTTACACGGCTGGTGAGTTAACACCCCCTGTCACCCGCTCATGCGGCGGCTCGCAGAGGAGTATATAGATGAAGATGTAGACCTGGTGGATCGAATTGGCCTCTTATTGTAGTTTGAGCGAATTTTCATTTTACCTAGAAATAAATGAAATTTTTCTCTTTTTGAAAGGAAATAACTCACCTCCAAATTCCAAAGATACCAAACAATCAGCTCCTTACCGTACTACTTTCCGAGTTTTCTGTGAAAAATAGTAGCCCTTTTACATTGGAAATAGTGAGTGTATGCACTCCAGAGAGACATAATTTAAGAAAAAATTAGGTATTTATGACTCCTAGATTTCGTAAAAAAATTGGCAGTGTGTAGTTTGTATGTTTTCCCAACCATTTTGGAAGATAAAGCATATTGTCACTGCAGTAATTTCTCCGGGATCAAGAAAAATATTACGTTGGAAGGAGTTTTTAATGTACCGCGCGAAAAAATTAGTCAAGTTTAAGACATATTTGTATTTTTTTATCGAATTACTTATACTTTCAGTCATATAAAAGTAGATTATTGTACCATTAATAACGCAATGTGTAATTCATGCTTCCTACAGCTACTGAAATTAAAACGTTTAATTCGAAGTTGGTCTCCATCATGACTAGGGAACTATCTCACTCCAACTATCTTAAGCTCTGAAGATAACCAAGATGAGGATTTTGCAATGAATGATGTTTGAAGGAGTATTTATTTTACGGTAGTGTAAATATGCGACGAATATAGAGTTTATTACGTGGATGAGGTCATAATTATAGAGGTAGACGAGGAGGGCGCTTGCTATGTTGGCCAATGCTAGAAGCTGTAACCAGGGCGCAACCTCTCCACCATTTTCGTTATCCCTGATTTTCCTTCAGCGCTTTAGGGTAGGGAAGCTAATTTTATAATTCCACGACGTTTTCGATCGAGAACTTACTATAAATTAGCAAGCACTTACTTTTTCATTATGCATTCTCCTTAAATTTATTGTTTATTTATCTAACCTAATAAGACTCATTATTCCCTGTGAAATTTATGGTAAAATCGAGTCAAATCTATTGCACTAAGTAGTCAATATATGTTTCAAGAGTTACTTGCCTTAAATTTTAAACATATGTTGGATAGTTTTTTTTACTTCCACTTATTCGTCCATTCCGTTGTACTACCCAGAGGATAGTAAGAAAATAGCAGGGATAACCAACTTGGCAGTTATTTTGATTTGTCAGGCTTCAGTTTGATGACGTAATACGCTTCCCATTTACCTCAATGGTCATAATACATGGACTTTCGCCAGCGTTTGAGGAATGACCGAAAATTATCGAAGAAATAGCGATTTGAAGATAGGCGGCAAAAGCCATTTTTTTATTTCCCTAATGTTGCAACCTGAATCCTGTAGTGAGTTCCATGACGTAAATGCTGACATTACTACTGTTTCCTTTGATGGTGTTAATGAAACTGTCCATTAAACGAGTAATATTTGTAACTTGTTAAATTTATCTCGGAAACTGCTCTTGCGATAATGATGATGCACCATATGTTGAGCATTTGAGTCACGAGAAATCCATTGCAATTAGTCCGAGCTTCGGGAAAATTCATTCAGGGTTTGAGTTTGGAAAGATACTTCACTTCAGAAAGAAAAATACTTCACTTCAGAAAGTTTCAAGTTTATTTTTAGAGCGTTCGGATTTGACCAACATCACAATAAATTACGAAAATTGTGATCAATAACTATATTTTTGTTTTATGGTCCTTTCCACTATTATCTCCAGGGTTACTGCTGTTTTTGTTTGTGTATTTCCAAAATAGGATGATATGTGCCGTTCGCATGCCGTTGTCGGATAAGTGAACAATTGTTGGGCTTGAGATAATGTGCATGAAAGTGCACGAGGAAAAAGTATCATCCGATCTAAGACTGGCTTGCATATCTTTACGTACAATGAGTTGAAATTTTCCCAACGACTATTTACTTTCAATTTGTATAGATACATGGTATATTGCGTATGTGCGTACATTTATGCTGAGGATACAAAAACTTAAATATGGATAGTCAGAGAAGCGAATCGACATGACTGGTGTTGCTTTAGTTTGTGGGTTTATTAGTGCGACAATACTTGAATGGTTTAAGCATTTACGAAACTTCAAGAATCCTATCCGGTTACTGGAAACACAATTTTTTCCCGTGAACAGAAGGGAGAAAATTTCAAATAACTGTCTCTGCAGTTCTCTGTTACTGTGAGGTTTGGTCTCAATGAATATATTTTATGGATACAGAAGGCATTTAGCTACAATTTTCCCTCAATTTTGGCGGTGATGTTGTGCGCAGTTATTGCCAAGTGATAACATTCTCTTTTTCCGGGAAAAGAACCGCGAACTATTGGTTTGCCTGGCCAATGCGCGGTTATAGTTTCCCGAAATCCTCCAAAAGTTGCGACTGACTTTAAGTAGCTTGGGGTGCGTAGTGGCTGCGCTTTGACTCGTATAAGATTAAAATAGTCGGAATTTCGTATTTTTTCACGTGATAACGAAACGAAATCTGATTGGTGTGACGTCATTTTCGCTGAGCGAGAGAGAAAAGGTGATATTGCACGGGAAGAAAGGTAGAAGAGACCGTATTTAAAGAAGATATTTTATAGTCGACGACAAATATGGGGTGTAGTGGTTTTACTAAAACCACTTTAGACAATTTACCCTAAGAAGATATGTAAATGGTAGCGTTTTTATGAAAATGGACGAGCGATTTAATGCTGCCGAAATTTGTGGAGCAGAAGTCCATAAAATTCAAGTACACAATTTATTTGCTAAGCCTCATTTTATATTGTTTATTTTTTTATGCATATCACTTCGGATGCTGTTATTCACAATTTAGGTAGGTTTGCTTCACAACTATGAACACGTGAAACTTGCCTGCAACTGTAGCAGAGAACATCGTGTTATGAAATACACCACATTTTGTCCGAATTCTTGCCCACGTTTATTGGTATTTCATTCTACACTGTTATGTCTATTGTATTGATGTCTCGTATTTTTTTTACTGCTTTACCTCACCATTTTAAGCTATATTCACGGTAAATTCAGCCCTCGTAATTAAAGCGCACATCTGAAGTTCATCAAAATTGTCAACAATGGCATTAAATCTAAATAAACATTCACACTAACTTACAACTTGAATATTCTTTAATTTAAGTGAAATGTTCTTCACTTAAAGCGTTAATCAGAAATTACCTGTTGAGTAGGACTGGAAGTGTATTCTCTGCCATTGAACTGCCAAAGAATGGATTTTTACCTCCATTTATGGATTTTTGGGGTTAATTTGATTTTTTTTATTTAAAAGAGCTTCTCGTGAGTTATGACGATAATGATGTGGGATATGTTCAAATGAAAAGAGGAATACCACTGTACACAGCCATTGCAAAAATATGCCAAGAACACAAAATGAGCAGTAAAGCATGCTTAGTGCAAGTAAATATCGAGGCTTCAGGTTTTTATTTAGTCGAACAACCCATCATCGACACATGTATGAATTTGTCGAGTCTTTCTGTAACTGTATTGAATTCACTTGCATAAATTTACATAAATAGATTTCTTTATCTATATGTAATCACAATGTTTGCCATTAGTGTACCAACTAATGGCAAACATTGTGATTACATATAAAGAAAGATACATTGCAATGGTCTTCACAACATTAGAATTTTGTTTTGCTGCGGACGAAATCCCGGCGTGCAGCTCGAAACAGCAGTTTTTTCTTCTTTCGTCGTTTGAAAGCTGGACAAATTTCTTGTTCGTTGTTGTTACCGATGTACTTAAACATTGTGACATAAAATACAACCTTCATCCCTTAGCTCTCATTGCAAAGGCGCATCACAGGAAAATAGCCTTAAGGAATTTTACCACACATGATTCCACCGTAAGCATGAGAAAACATTTGGGTCTGCATGGAAACAGCAAAAATGACGTCGCAGGTCATTCGGTTGTTTCCGGAGCGTGCTCGGGAACATGTGTAACCTTCAAGTTTCTTTAGCTTTTAAATACAAAATTAGAACCTTATGATGAGAAAATTGTTAACCGATAAAATAAGATTAAGTAACAGAATCAGATTATCGAAAGATTGAAATACGTGGAAAATACCCAATTGTTGACTGTGAACTCAGGATCTCCTTTTGGCATATGAAGTATTTAGTACAGTAAAAATACCACCTTATCTGTCGACAAGTTTCGCACACATGCAATAACATACGTTGAATTTAAAGGGAGTAGAGGTATTGGAAGAAAATTGTAATGGCTTTTAATTAACGAAAAACACTATTGGATTTAAATTTGAAAATCTGGTGTAAACCTTAGTATGTATCGACCAAAAATGGCCAATGGATGTTCAGCATACTTGAAGCAGGGCGTTTATTCAGTGTTGACAACTGAATGAGAGGACAGAGAGCTTGGGAAAGGGATTATTTCACTTGCTACTTAAATTTCATGCTATGCTTTAATTAAAACGCTTCCAACAAATGCAGGGTAAATGATAACTAGAAAAATCATTTTAGCAAAATGCAAATAAACAAACTTCCATGTGTTACCATCTCGATTAATATCTCCACTTACATGGTCAAATTTTCTTCTTTGCTCATATATAATTTTTTTCCCTTTACCGTTGAATTCCGAAACTTTCACCATGAGCTAGGTAGCACAATTTGACGTTTGTACGATGTAGATTGGGAAGAATTGGAGTCATTGTTTCACAAATGACAGTGGAGACGTTGGAAAAGACCTCTCTAATAGATAAAGCGGATGTCTGAAGTTATCATCCAAGTTGCACTTAGAATTTGTCGCATATGAAGGTGGTGTCCTCCTGTAATATTGTTAAATTCAGAAAATTCAGTACCCTTTCCCTAAAAAGTATTTAGACATGAGTTTTGGTTATTTATGTCGACTCTTCTTCAAAGTTTCAATCTCTTTTTAAGAAGTTCGCTCAGAATTTTCTCACACTTCAACTGGAAATTCCTTATTACATCCTGTAGCATTCCTTTAATTATCTTTTATGGCTAAACAGCCGTTTAACTTTTGCTATCAATATTGAGTTTCTTATTATGAAGTACCTGACAGATGGCAAATGACATTCACTGCTTTTCCTAAATTCCTCCGAAAGAGAGGTAAATCACTTATAAATGGCGGGAAAGTTGCCGTGGACTTTTCAAGGCTTCCAAATTCTACCATATCTTCCTTAGATCTCACGAAAGGAGCCGTAAATGTTCCATAGACATTCTTGAATAAGAAACATCCTCCGGAAAAGCCGACACTTTCCGTAGAAATCCTTATATTCCTCATAACAATTTGCTCGGATTTTTCTACCAGGGAAAGTATAAATAAGGATCCAAATCATTGTATCCGGATTACCCCTATCACGTTTCAAATGTCAGCATTTCAATATTCCTAAACATTCTAGATGGCCACGGATTCAGTGGTGAGTAGTTTATTACTTATCATTTTCAGTCTCTTTCTTTTAATGGGAAATAAAGAAATGTTCATTGATTCACGCCCTGCTGGCAACTCGTGCGCTTGGGTTTTGCCGTGGGAATGGCGAAATAATAATAACGGAGCAGACTACTGAGACGCACCTCTCTTGAGTCGTTTTAAGCCTTCAGTGACTGTGGAAAGATAAAACGTAAGGGAAGATTTCAAGACAATTAATTCGTCGCTTCGGTAAGCATTCTATTTGTTCCTTGTGATTGCTGGGAAGAATGCGAACCTATTTCACTTCTTTCCTGGTGAGACATAATTAAAGTTACGGAAAGTGTATAGCCACGTGCCATTGTGATTTTGATCACCACACTTTGTGTATTTTAATTATGGCTGTTTATAACTTAACTAGACACCTGGGAATAAGTCTTTGTCAGAAATAGATGATAATAGCAATTTTTAATTTTATTCCACCTTAACTAAATACTCAAGGACAGTTAGTACAAATACGTCCATTTTAATGGGGAATATAGGTACCTTAGAGGATAATCTGTGTTGGAGTTACCATCATCTAATGTTAGAAATCAGGGGCTGGTGCTAATACATATTAATTTTTTACCTAGTGGTTAAGGAGCAATTATCATTTTCACCATAGTGTGTCCTAAACAAGTAAAATGTAACAGTTGACAAGTAAAACTGTAACAGTACTAACAGTTGTAACATGTAAGATGTTCACAAGTTTTTCTATCGAGGAGAAACTCTAATGAATGAAACGAATCAATGATAGGGAGGAAGTTTCATATGAACACGATTATTCAACATGAAAGAAATTAATAGATATATAATTACACAAGTTCCTAGGCAAAATTAAGTGGATTCGGTGAATATAGGTAAGAAATGCAGTGGAGCGGTTTAGAATTTCAATATGTGGCGTATTTAACTTCGAATTCATTTAGAGCTGGTACCAATAACCACCGATATTGAATGTGAGAGATATGATTGAGTACACGGATTTATAGACCATCTCATGCGGCACTGTTTCCTATTGATAAATGCGACTAATACATACCAGCCAAAGCTCTTGCTCCGTGGCAGTAAATCGTATCAGTTCTTCCAACAGCAGAGGATGATATGCCGGTTAAGTCACACGCATGAGAGGCGGCCGCTCCGAGAAAATAAAATTAGCCTGACATTGAATAGAGCGGGCTCCATACATTCCAATTAAGGGTGCCACGTCCTTTCGGGTCAGAACATTTTTTTACTCTCTCTTCTTCGATTTTTTTTCATAGTTTTCTCCTGCTTACAAATACGTTGTTTCATGATGCTACATGTCATGCCTAATGTCCCGGGGAGTGGTTTGAGTTTTAAGGGAGGGGATAAGAAATAAATGCGAGAGAGAGGAATGACGCCATGTCATGAGTTGACGCGATGGCTGGCGCCCTGAAATTACTAGGGATTGCCGCCATATTTCCTTTCTCGCCAAGGCTTGGGTGACGCTGTGTCTATCATGACGGCTACAGCTTCGAAGTCATTTCCTAAAGGTAACATGAAGGCATGCCGGACGCTGCGTTCGGGTATGAATGTGGTAGGTGCAGGCGTGAAGCGCAGAAATGTTAGTCATCGTCATCAACTAGTGTTCTGCCTACAGGCAGGTCTCAAATACCAAAGTATTCACCAATTCATCTTGTTCCGGGCCTCTTCCTTGGTTTCCTTGTAACTTTTTTACCTGTACTTCGTGTGTCGTTTTCAGCCTTCTTCCGCTTCTCTTTTCTCCCTCCACTGTTCCCTCGGATGCTTTGTTTAATATCCCTTTCCTCTTAAAATGTGTCCGATCCTGTTTCCTTTTCTCTTCTGTACTGCTGTCAGTAGTGTTCTTTCCTCCCTGACTCTTCCCAGCACCTCCTCATTTCTTACTCTATCTAAGAAGTAATATCAGGTGTCACTCTGTGAAAATTTGTTTTGTTCATGAAGACCAATAAAACTTTTACTATGTTCACACTTTTTTTTATTTACCGACCAGCTTTCTACACGGAGTGTCATTATCAAGGTCTCCTGATAATGAAACTCTGTGTTGAAACCTGTATGTGTGAAAATAGTAAACGTTTTATTCATCATGTTACTCTATTCACCCATTCCACTCTCTCTAGCCTCCTCCACTCCCATATCTCAAAACCATTGATCCTGTCCTTCTCTCTTCTTCCCAAAATCCATGTTTCGCATCTATACAACATAAAACTCCACACATAATATTTCACCAGTCTCTTCCTCAGTTCTAGGTCCATGTTGTCAAGGACCCAGAAGTGAGGACTGAGGAAATTTCAGTCTCCCGAATTAAAAAAAGGCATCCTCAATATCTTAATCCTTAATTCCACTTTTAGTTCATAATGAGACCCAAAGGATATTAAATACCATGGCACCAAGTGCTTCAGTAGACCCCAGGATTATTTACTTCAGATTTATGCTATAGCCAACAAGGTAATGCTATTAATACTATTCCCAACCGGTGTTACGATGGATCAAATTGGTAGCCTAAGTGCGTATCATGCGTAATCTCTTCGTCATATCTACAAAAATTTTTAAAATTCAAATCCTTAATTACTACCAATTATTTTTGATATTTTCGATGCCGGATATGTTATAACATAGAAACGTGTGTTTCAGATGGCATTCTTTCTTTCTAATAATTTGCAATGCAAAGGCGCTAAGAAAAAGAGCCAAGATAGCAGGATGTACGATTTAATTTTTAATTAGCGGCTTGAAAGCGCACCTTCGTGTGTGTCCGTTCATCATAAAAATTATTGCTCAACATAATCTCACATCAGATATTTAATTAGTGACGGAGTAAAAAGTTTCACTGAAAAAACCACAATTATGTCATAATGGAGGGGGTCATGAAGTGGGAAAAGTGAATATAATCGAATGAAGTCAAATCCTGGGAATCTCCATGATTTAAAACTTAACTTTGGGAGAATTCATTCAAAAAATTTGTGGCATAGCGTTAAAGAAGTATGGATTTATCGAATGGAAGAGCAAGAAGGCCCTCTGATGAAAAGTGAAAGAGTTGCTTCTTCTTTTTAGATAGGCCAGAAAGGCCGTGTTACTCAAGCATTTGAAGTCGTGCTTGAAAAGATTTAATACGCTAAGTAAAGTCAAATGTAAGACAGTCGAGCGCTTGACTTAAAGTGACTTATGGCCAACCAAGACGTTGATTCAGCTGTTGGTGACGACTCACGTGCTGATTTTTCAATTTCTCTTTGAAAATTAATTGTTTTCGTTTTGTAAATGCATTATAAAATTCTCGAGAATCGGTCCTTAAACAACTTATATCGGTTACATAAAAATCATCGTGAAATCAAGGTTAATTTATCTTGAAAAATGTGAAATTAATTAAAAGACTGACCACTCTGACCTTTAGAGCCCACAGGAGCATAGATAAAACAAGTCACCAAACTGACTGACTGGTTTATGATGTTTATTACTCCCAAAGAATGTACATAAAATACAATCAAGAAGGTAGGGAGCTTTAGGTAATCTAGAAGGAGAACCTGTATTGAGGTTACCATCAAATAAGTAAATGAATAAATGACCATACATTGTTGTTTTACATGAAAAAATATACCAACATTTAAAAAATAATTCCTTTGCAAAATATATCTTCAATATTTTGATAGTGAAATATTCAATACCTTGCATGGTTAAATATTAGGTTTCGTTTCAAATAAAGTATGAGTCTGAACTATGTCAGGAACAGTTTATTCTCATCAGCACTTATTTAAAGAATCACAGAAATGGCAATCTTCCACTTGATAAGGTTTAATGCGACCGTGGTTTTGATGTACTGCATCATCATCAGGTACTACATACACAAAAACAACTGTTTTTGTGTATGTACTTGACGATGATGCAGTGCATCAAAACCATGGTCGTTTTAAACCTTATTTAGCGGAAAACTGCCATTTCTGTGATTCATTATGCTGAACTTCTTTTTTAGCACTTATTTACTTTCAAGAAGGAAGAGGTCAGTATCATCAGCACTTTATTCTCATTTTCACCATACGTTATTTGGTTTGTTTTAAAGATCTTTGGCGAAATCCTTGTCCTTGCGTTCGCTCATAATGGAAGAATTTATGGAGAAAATGGGGAGAGGAGGCAATGCTCATTGGCCGAGACCCCAACCTTCACCCTGGAAACCGAAACTTTGACGTTGATTGGCCGGCTGGACCTTTAAATCCAATTGTTGTAAAAGACGTTTGAACGTAGATGAGAGAGGATAACCGTCTTCCCTGTTGAAATTTTCTTGGTGTTTGGCTATTTCAATCGCCTCTCGTATTAGCCGAGGAAATATTTATTTTCTCTGGCGATGATCTTACATTTTTTCAAAGTTAATGACTCGGCCGGGTTCTGACCAGGCGTGTTCTGCCACCGCGGAGTGGCGAAAATTTTTCTGTTTGGTCGCCCTTTGGTGTTCTTCCATTCTACATTTTAGGGATTTCGATGTTTGGCCGAACTCAATAAATCACCGCGGAAGCCTCCGTAGCAATATTTATGATTGTATCCCATTTTTTCCCACCCTCGCGGCATGGTTTCTGACGCGTTTTACTACGTTTGCCAACTCATGGAAGAGTTGATTCCTGTTGTCTTTTCGCAGAAGGGAGATAATTCGGGGGGTGGAGTTTTTCACCTTATTTTATAACACTGCCAAGTTGAATGTGTATTCTGCGGTTTTGGACAGCCTGATCGTGCAAGTCATTATTTTCCAATGTTATGGACTAATTATACTGAAATTCATGCAGCAATTCCCCAAAAATATATGAGTTTGGGTGTTTTGAATGTAATCAAATACCTTTTAAGTTTTCGAATATTATTTTGAAATGTTATTTAATCGGAGTAGCAGTATTGTCACTCTAGGCAAACTTTTTTAGAAGTTTTTTACATAAGTGCCAAGTTCGTATGTGGCACATATATCATAAAAACTAGTCTTATGTCTTTTAGCGAGCAAGAGTTAATATTGGTATGGTTAATTTACTAATACAGCCCTAGTTTTCACCATTAAGACCCAAGCCTACTCTACTGATCCACTGTATGTATTTAAAGTCATTAAACTGAGTTTCATTTGTCCCCAAGAAACCTGAAATTCGTAAAAAGACAGACCTACCTGTTATTTAATATGAGACCATTGCGCCTGCACTCTTTATAAAGGCGTGCTTACACGATGCATTCACTCGCGCAAGTACGTAGCTGGACAGTTGTGTGGATAAATTCAAAAAAATTAGGACGGGTTATTTTATGGCCCCACGTTCGTGGATTCGCGCACTTTTTGGTTTTTATATGGTGCAGTATGAACGGTGAATGTGTTCATGTGTCTACCCGCGCGGATACCTGGTTAGGCCCCACCTCGAACACGCCGCGAGCATTTGCGACCCTGGTCATGAAGGTTAAACCAAAAAATTAATAAAACATTAAGAAAGGTTGCACGTTTCAATCAAAACGGCTACAAGTAAACATATAGTGTTTCAAATCTTTTAGAGGGATTGGGGGGGGGGGGGTGGCCCAGAGACTCGGAGGCTGCACGCTAGGCTTAGCTTGATTGAGAAATTTAGAACTGGTGTGTTTCAGTGCGACACAGAGAATATTTTCATGACGCCTCAATACATCTCTAGGTCTGAGAGAAGCGATTACATCAGAGAGATGCATTGCGGAATAGATTGGTACAAAAACTCGTTCTTTCCGCGCACAATATGTAACGACAATAAAAAGTGAGCTCCACGAAATACACTTATAAAACACGTCACCATTTCCCCTCCCAAAACCTTATCCCTTACATCTTTTCACGACTGGTTTCTAAACAACCCCAGCCACATACCCATGCAGAGGCTCGCAGGGTAGTATGTAGATGTAGATGTACCTGCATCGTGTGAACACGGCTGAAGTGAAAGAATTGCTTGAAAAATTGAGTGATGTCTATTGGTCATAGATGAAACTCAGACTTTGGAATGTGAAACATTCTCACGGGCAATCTCCACGGAAAAGAATTATGTCTCGCCGGTGCATCCACAAGATTTTCACAATAGAGCCTGTAAACTATCCGCCCGACCAACCCCCGTCTCATCCAACCATTCCTCGCATTCTATGGGCATATAGATATACGTGTCCCTATTTTCTCCCCACCCTCACGGTGAAGTCTGCCACGTCTTCACCCCTCATATCGCCGTCACTGCGGCCGCATCCGCCGCCGATGTCGGCACTCGAGGCCCCGTGATTGACAACGGCGGCGACTCTAAAAGGAGAAGGCGGTGGTTTTTGGGGGAAGTGAAGGCGTGGAGATTCAATCCTCGGGAAAGCAAACTTCCCTCACTCCCTTCTCTCCTCTCTCCCGTATCAATCTCTATCCATCCCATTCTCTCCCCTCTCTCATCCCGCCCTCCCTATACGAATCATCTGCTCGCTGCCTGAAACGTCTAACCCCCTCCCCCCAACTCATATACCGATCCACCACCACCTCTGGCGAAGCTCTCTCTCCATTCCCTCACCACGACGCTCTTAAAAACTCCGCCCACCTCCTCCTCACCCACTCCAGGAACCCCCTCGTCCACGGATGAATCCTCACTTCCCTCTCAAAATAAAAAAATAAAATAATACATAAAAACCTTTACGGACAAGGATGACGAAGGATAGGTTGGGCTCGCCCTTTCTTTGACTTTCCGGGGGGTGGGGCGGGACGACCCAGGGAGGCTGTTATTCTAGCCGCTGGTACTACAAATTCCTTTGAGGCGGCTCTTTTCCTTCTCTCCCTTGTGGGTGATTGGGTTAGGAGGTGGAACCGTTTGGCCAGTGATGTGAAAGAGACTTTTTGAGAGGGAAAATAGCATTTGTGGTGGGAAATGAAGATGGCAAATATCGAGAATTCTTTCTCACTCTGCTGTCAGTTACACTATGAGTTAGATTCATAAGCATCATGAAATTATGAAAGTTTAAAGCGAGACTTGTGTGTTGGACTTCCGTCCAGTTTTCAGTCTACTTAGCATTCTTCCAGTGGCGAGGTTCAGAGATCATTTTCTGATCAGTGGGTACTATTTGCGTGCTGTTACGGTCACTATTTCTCCGCGAGAGAATCTTGTAACAACTTTCCGAGCCAATTTTTCTAGTCACTGGACACTTACAGCATTTTGCCATCACAGAAGTCTACCATTTTGTTAACAACACAACTCAAAATGTATAACAACCAATTGAACAGCATTGTTTTACAAAATTTACCTTCTTACAGAAAATGAATTACTATATGTAGCATATTCAACTCAAGGCTTACTTGTGTTACTCGTGTATTAGCTGAGCATGTTAATTTCTACGTTCTTAACATTTCACAGTTGTCCCTACTAGATTTTTTCTATTTACCTTATGACCTTTCTGAATTCTGAGAGCAAACTTCATCCATCATATATTATTCCTCCTCCTATATAACTTCTACCCCCTCATCTTACCATTCTGCTCTGAAGCGTCATTGGTTGTTCAATCCTAAGATTGGTTGACTACAGCCCTCCACCCTTCCCTATCAAATGCTAGTTCCCATACTTCCTGGTATCTCTTCCTATGTACTTTATACTTAATTTGGTCCATAAACTTATTCCTGGGTCTTCCTCTGGGGACTTTTTCCTCTATTATACCTTCAATTATGTTCTTCACAAACCCTTTGTGTCTCAGGGTGTCCAATCCATCTAGTCCTTCTTTTCTGTATGGTGTCCCATATGGTCCTTTCCTCTTCTACTCTTCTACTCTTCTATACACATAAAGCATAGTTAACCCTTATGATAGTCACGTATTTTCTCCATATTCGATTCTCTTAATAGTGAAACTCCTAATTTAGTCATAGCCAACTGAATAATAACTAATATAATTTTTAAGTGTACTTCTCGAGTTGAGGAGAGAAATTTTGCACGATATATAGCTGTGAATGTAAGTAGTGTTGAAGTTATTCATATCAATTAACGATGCCTGTTCTAAAAAATTGATTGCCAATAAATTTGATTAGGTATGATTGGTATTAACAGGTTGCTGCTAGAGAGAGTAATGTACTCATTGATAAAGTTTCTGAAATCCTTTGTGTTCTTCTCCTAAAACTGTAGAATGCAAGATGTACTGAAAGAAGCTAGACATCCATTATGATATTTTTTTAAGAAGCTAGTGTGCTATTTTGGGTGGATAAGGCAACTAAAAATCTGTGAGTTTGAGTGACGATGCTTCTAACTTTATGTTCTTGCATAAAGTCAATAGTTGGCAACACCAAGAAATTTAGGGAAAAATCTATTAAGATTTATGGCTTATAAATTAATTATTAATTGTAAAATAATGAAAATAATTCATCTTTCGTCCAAGTTTGCTCGTTTCACACCCAATATTTATTTAAGCTTATTCGTATTATTAGACTAGGAAAACTTTGAATCTCCTGCATGGGTTCCTTATCTTTCGTCGACGATTTAAGGAAGAGCACCTACTTTCCTTTTTTATCTGGTGAAATATATCACTATCGGTCCTTCTTAGTTCGAGCAATTCGCGTTTCAGGTTATTTTTTCTGCACCAATCAATGATTTGGCCGACGAAATTAATCAGTCTCTGCTATTTTTATTGTTTTTCCTATCCCCACCCTTTTCTTATGTATGTATGCTTTTGACTGCTTTTTTCTATAATCGGTAATAATGAACCAGAAATTACATTCTTTGGATATCATCCTACCTTAGTTCTTATTATTTGGGATATTTTGTCGGTTTTCTAGTCATATCATCCTGTGGAGAAGATTTCTATTAGTATACCTTCAATATTTTGTTCCTATTAGTTTTCCCTAACATCTAGGAAAGTTTTGCGCTAATGTTCGTCTTCATCCTCTGCAACTATTATCGGAATATTATTTTCAAAATTTATGTTTCTCTTATAATCATGTGATATTTTACAATTATTTGGTGAACTCTTAAGCCTTTGAGGAATGTGGTTCTTCAGTGAGAGAGAAATCCATACACCATTGGCAATATTATAACAAAAGTCAGGGGATACTGGGAAAGATCCATTTGTCCCTGTAGGGGATTGGACTTGGTGGTAAAAGGTTTTTTAGGAAAGGACTTTGTGTAGTGGCTATAACCCATTTAGTGCTTTAGATTGGAATTCTGAGATAAAAGTAAAAATGTGATGTAAGAATAATCAGGAGTTTTAGAGGACAAATAGTCATAACATAAATATGTCCATGTTACTCATACTTCGTATTCTCTTTTTTCTGAGGATACTTAAAAAAAGCTAAGCTATGTTAAAACTGAATTTTCTTGAAAATGACTGTCAATTGTACTTTATAATTTGAACATGCCCTTCGGTAGGGCATATCCCGGACACCAGTGCTTAATGAGATCGTTGATTAACAAATATTCGACGAAACTTTATTGAAGGCATCCATAGAAGTTACATAAAAAATTGCAAAGGACTGTAATTTATTTCGACTGGCATTTAGTCATCGGGTATTCTTAGTGTCCCAAAGATTTGTTGATGGTATTTTTTTTATTTTTCTCCCTGATAAATGCTAGTAATGTTGTATACAACTCCTCTAATTTGCATATTTTTCTGAAATTATACTTTTTTTGCAAATTTTCCGGTTTAAAAGAAAACTCTTTATCTCTTTTAAATCTGCTTTTTTTTACTTTCATTAATCACATTTATTTGCGTGCATATGCTTATATCTTAACGTGTTCCTTCTAAAATGTTGGTTGGCATCATGAGCCTTTATTTATCATACTGATTGGCAAGTCAAAAATATAGCTAGGCTTCAAAATAACGTGGAGTTTGGACCGTGTTGAGGAAGACTTTATTATCGTCAGCGTTGATGATTCACCAAACGTTTCTAGGTTTAGTAGCCAGGCTTACAAACCAAAGGAGCTACACCGGAGGAAGAAATGTATATGTTGGGGGAGGGGGTCGTGTTCCCCCTCCCTTTCCCTCCATCTCGGAAGCGTCGAAAGCAAAGGAAGCCGACCGTATCCCCAACGACCCTTTTCAGTCTTCCCTCTCATCCTCCCATCCTACTTAAAACCACATGATGATCGTCCTTTTTAATCAGCGCCTTCACCGCCAGGGGGAAGAAACCTTTTGCCCGCCGAATTGGCCGGAGGGGTGGGAAGGGAAGAAAGGTTTAGTTCGCCCGGGAGGGGAAGGGCGGGGGAGGGAAGTTGGAGGAGTCCAGCGTGAGTACAAATGTTGAGGTCGTCTCCATTCTAATCTGTAAGCCCCGTGGGTCGTGTGTGGGGTGGTGGAAATCACCCAGCCTCACCAGAACACCGCATCTCCCTCAGCCTCCCTTGCTTTGTGGTGCTTCCATGATCCGTAACTACAGCCAAACGCATTCCCCGGAGATGGTCTTTGCTAAGGTTTCCATATCTTTGGGCGGCTTTCCGCTCTTCTCTTGTCTGCTTTCGGCACCATCCTCCCCAGCTCCACTGTAGCAGCCTCAGCGCCCGCCGCGGCATCTTCGCCAATCCTCTCACGCAAGTTCCTCTCCCAACCTGATTCCTCACTCCCCTCATCGTATTCCCAGGCATACATATATATAAACGCCTCCCGAGTCTGGGGGGTAATCTCCTCTTCTACTCTTCCCCTTTGGGAGTGTGCCTGCCTTCCATGGGAGGAGGGAATAATTTTCCCTCGGCCGCAAAACGCGGTCGCTCCGCTCCCTGGATGCCGATCCCCGTACCAATCCGCAATGGCGAAAGCCGGGGGACTTAACTCTCGTATTTTGGGATCAGGGAAATTGATGCACCCTCTCATCGGGCCATCTCCTTGGTTTAGGCCAAAGATAACGTACACATGCCGTTGATGGTGTGCCGGAACACACAAAAACAAATTAGAGCATTCACGTAACCTATGTACTTGGTTGTCAGAGGTATGAGTATTTGATAACTTGGCCCTCCTCCACTCTGAGGCACTATTGTTGACGCTTTGCTGAAGTTGACTACTTTATCTTGACATAAATGGTCTCAAAATAACAGATACTTTGTTGTATAGTATAAGTGTTTGGACACACCCTGAGACACATTGGGTTTGTGAATAACATAATTGAACGTAAAACAGAGGGAAAAGTCCTCAGAGGAAGACCAGGAATAAGTTCGTGGATCAAATAAAGAGAAAAGTTCATAGGAAGTGATACGAGGAGGTAAGGGAACTAGCATTACATAGGGAAGGGTGGAGGGCTGCAGTCGACAAATATTGGGATTGAACGATCAACAAATGTGATTTTGAGATCATGTTATCCATGCCCAGTTTCCACAATATATCGCCGGATGCGTTAGAATTTATTGACTTATACGAATTATTATTACTGCTGGATTTCAAATCCTCCACAATGTGCAGGTTTATTCTTTGTTCGAGGTATTTTTCACTAACCTTTCTCGAGCGAGGTTTCTCCAACAACTCGGATACCCCTCTAGAAGTATTTTCAAAGAAGCCATTTTTTCTGAATCACCCACTCGATTTTCGTTTAATGTCTATGTTTGGAATTGTGTAAATTTTATAATAATAATATATTCGACTGCACTCGAAAACTTATAATTGCTGAATGTAAATCATACACCATTAATAAATCGCGGATCGACGGAAATGTTTAGGAAATAATGTGAATGGTAAGGTTATGGATGAAATAGTTTCATGGAGAGTGGAAGGTAAATAAACCTCACAAATACTCCATAATGAACGAGGAAAACTCACCAGATATTTTTCGCCTTGTTGAAGTTTACATTTGAAATGAAACTTAATGAGTACTGCTGGAAGAGTTCAGCTATCAGAGACTGCTGGGTAGTTAAGTTCAAATTGGTGACAGTAGACGCGGACAAGGTGCGTCAAGAAGACTCTTGAGAAAGAAGAGGTTAAATTACGGTAAATCAGTCTGTTTCACCGAGAAATTTTCCTTTTGAGAAAAATTGTAGTCTGAATAATCCATCTCTTTGAAAAGATTAATATTGTCAAAATTAAGCAAAAATAATTAAATTGTTAAGCGCTGTCGCCGAAAAATGTTGATCTGTGCCGGACTGTCTAGCAAAACTCTGGATTAAATGGGGTAAAATATAATGTGGTTTACTATATACTCACTATTTTATGGCCATCGTATTGATTAAAAATGCAGTTTATTGTCGTTAACTGTGAATTATTTAGCTAAAATATTTGTTGATTTAATTTATGAAAAGTAAATGAAATAATCTGGCTCAGATGTCGTAATTTGCTTTTTTTGATACACTCTAGAAAAATATTGTAACATTCGTTAAAGACATTTAGTTAATCATGTCTATTGTCATTTTTTAGGAACGATTAAGTGGCACCTGCAAGTAGCAAGGGATTACTTTTCAGGTTGATAAACATGTAAATAATATCCAGTGATATTTGGTAAAGGGAAACTGATCGCATTGCATTATTTTGTCTGTTTGTAAGCATCATCATAAGAGAATATCTCTATCACGCAGTGGAAAACTACGATTTGTTGTCAATCAATATTTACATTGGATCTATAAAAAGGAGCTTATATCTCGCACAAATACTAAGCAAAGCTGCGACGTGTTTTCTTTTAACTGAACTCATCTAAATACGCATCACTTCTAATACGCTTCTAAATAGCGCATCAAATGGTTTATTTCTGTTCAACATGTTATATTTCGCTTAAATCTTTGATTGTCTATTAATGGTCCTGTCCAGTTTGCTCTAACATTTGACCTATGGTTCTTTCAATGCATCAATGGAAAATAAATAGAATAATGAGGATCAAATCCATCCGTACTTAGTTGAGCTAAGTAAATTTACTCTTACGACTGAAAAGCTAGGATGATGACCATTTAAGATCAGTGGTGATTAGAAGCAATAAAAATAGGGTGTTATAGATGAATGGTGGACATCAAATGGATGGGGAAAAACACCAATGGGAAGTTCTACTCGGAGTTTTCAAAAATGCTTTATGGATACGCTGTAAAGGGGAAGAAACAAACATATTGAAAACAATCAGAGGCATAACCGCCTCCCGAAAACTGAGACTCCTAACCATGTAAGGGCCCATGAGTGGTTGGATCTTCCGAGGTAGACCAAATGTGAAGTTTTTTTGAAAGTATTCTACTGGTAAAAGGTTGGTTTTGTTGAAAGCTTGTGAAAATTCTCCCGGTTTTCTAAACTTTCGATGTCCTATCTAACTTTATTATTTATTTTTTCGCATCTGAATATGCTAAACCTTTCTTCATTCCATCAATAAATGCTTTTCTCTTTCCTCCCCTTCCTCACTTGCCCAACATCCGTCCCTCTATCACATTCTTGAGCAACCTATCGCCCCATATTATTTCTTCCAACCACCTACCCTGCAAATCCCGGGTTTAATTAAGAAGTTTCCTTTCCTCGCCCACTATACTGAGAACTTCCTCGTTAGTCTTCCTCTCCGTCCACCTCATCTTCTCCATCCTTCTCCACTCCCACATCTCAAACACCTGCTGCCCATCCACGTCCTCTTTTCTGAGGGTCCACTGTTCTGCACCATACAACGCTACGCTCCATATCAAGCTCTTCACTCGCCTCTTCTTCACATCCTTACCCTAGGTCCCCCGTCTTCATCTCCCTTCTATTTCTAAACGCTTCCTCCGCTAATGCAATTTTTCTCTGTATGTCTTTACTACTATGCCCATTTTCTTCTAGCGTACTACCCAAGTAATTACAATGCTCTACTTGCTCTAATTTATGTCCTCCCACTCTTATCACCAGTCCCGCTTTCTTTGTTCTAGAGCAGGGGTGGCCAACCAAAATGATCTTGCGGGCCACTTTGGAAATGTATCATAACTCCGCGGGCCGCATATAAAATTATATATCCCCATATTAGATTTAGACCCACTATAGACATTTTTTGGAGTGAAAAATTGAAATATAATGATTATTATTATTATTATTGTGTTAAAGTTATTGTATTAAAATTTGATGAATCTCGCGGGCGGGAAAAATGTTCAAGGCGGGCCGCGGGTTGGCCACCTCTGTTCTAGAGAACCTCATTCCTTTTAAAATGGAACGCATAGGATATCGTATTGTCAACTTTATTTTCAACTCGTACAACACGTGTTACAACTGACTGACTGCTATCATCAAGTACAACTATTCTACTAGTCAGTTAGAACACTTGTACGAGGTGAAAATAAAGTAGACAGAACGATATCCTTTGTGCATCATTGCTGCTCTGCAACATCTCGCCCAAGAAAGTGGAATTTACTCATTACTTTTGTTTTCTAATGATTTATCTTCATTTCGTTTATGAAGAATATTATGAATAATGTAAAAATGCGGAATGATGAAGGAATTATGCTGTTAAGCTGAAAGGAAAGTGGTGACGAGAGCTGCGGAAGACCGATCGTAGGTTTGATGACTGCTTCTGATGACGATTAACAATGGAAAAAACAACCCATGATCAGTCATCCTTACTCTTCAGTTGTTTATCAACCGTCATGATAAATTCTCCATGTGCGAAATAATTGGTTACTTTGACAGGGATACCGTCATTGTTCGCGAAAATAGGAATGGCCGGGAGGCTTTATTTACCTTTCGAGAAGGCTCGCCAAACGCCAAGCCAAGAGGGTGAATGCGTGGTGGTTGTTTTAAAGTGGTTTGCCGTGGGTGTTAGAACAGCTGGGAATTCGGAGTCCTTTCAATACACACCTCACGGCCTAAGTTTTGGTTTCACTTAAGTGAGATTTGTTTGCATTCCTGCCGTGAGGGGCGTTGCCTGTTGACACGTCCACGTGTGACGGATGTTGTCTAAGCTGTCCTTTTTGTTTGAGGAATTGTCATGGCATAGTTGCCCTATGTAAAGTGCGGCATATGTTTGCTATGGTAGTAGAAAAGATAACATTTCTATGCTATGGAGAAGAATGAATTACGGATGGAATTCATCTTTTAGTGGTCTAGCTGTCGGTTATGATGACATGAGGGTAATTTTTATATTCAAGACTAACCAATAGGTAACTATCTACAATTTAATCATTGCAGTTATTTATGGGGTCTGCCGTGCGGGTGTTATGATGATGATGAGACTACTTGAGACAAGATTTACAAACCACCGCTATCCAGAGTGTCAGAATGCATATGATGAGGCATTTATAGCTAATTATGCACAACATGGCTGCAGAGAGTATTCAGGTAAACACCAATAGACATGGTATAATGTTAAGTGCTTAATTACAGTCCCATGATGGTGTGGGAGTGGATTAATGCTCAAATAATCAAATGTGTGATTCCATTGAGGAAGGATGCGTGTACTCATTCCGTTATGGGCAAATATTTACCATAATCAATAATGAATTATTTCATTTTGCAGGAACTGAATGGTTATTGCGCTGCGGTACTTCGTACACTTCTATATTTAATTGAGTATTGCCATTCAAGTGTAGGATAAGTGTCTGTCAGTTACACGAGCCTTTCGAAACAGAATATTTTCCCAAAATACTAGGGTTAAAAAATTAAGGAGGGCTTAGGATGGTTTTGATTATTTTATTACGTTGTTTTTTTACCGTGCGAATAACTTGTGTATGTACGAAAGTTAGCCATTATCGTAGTGATTATCTCAATTCCATGGAATAAAAAATAGTTTTTTTTTTCATTTTTATTCACAAGTGATGTGTTTATTGCCTAAGATTTCAATATTGTGATGCGTCATTCATAATGTTTTATAGATATATGGTTAAGAGGGAAGTTTAGAGTGTGATCATTGTATGACCATGTCAGTGATAGAACTCCGTTAATCATAAGTTATTCTTCATGAGACTCGTGAAGATAATCGAGACTGAAGTTGCCAGAGTTGTAGGTGCCTCTTTTTTAAACTGCTTTTTGTATCTGAAAAACAATCTCCTATTTATTTGTATTTCAGGTCAGTCGTTATAACAACACGAATGAAATAAGTCTTAATTTTAGCCCACTGCATCCATTATGTGAATAAACTGCTGTAAACATTCTCGCGAAGGTTTCCGCGTCGTTTTCCATTACTGCTCGTTGTTTTCGAGTTTTCCAGGAACTGTCAACGTACGCGGTTAGAAAACCCGAAAACAACGAGCAGAAACCGCTGTAAATGTGCGGAGCGACTAAACTCGCAGAACTTGATGACAAATTTAGATTTTCCATTATTGATACTAGCATTGTAGCTTTGAAAACACGGTGATGGAGATTTCTAATATTGTGATGTAATTCTCGTGAAGAGGATGGCAAAGCTAACTCTTAGTTCATCTCGTATTTCTCTTGTCCACTACCTGTGAAATGATGCATCTTCCGTATTTATCCATTATGAGTGAAGTGACCATTTGGTAACGCTATACTTCTGTCCATAAATTTCAAATTAGGAGCACTAAATCATGTACCTGTTACACTGTGGACCGAGTGGTAGTTGAACAAGGAAAATAATGCAAAAATTGAAAGGTAGTATCGTTTTTCAGACACAAAGAAGCAGTATAAAAAAGAGGCACCTACAACAAGCAAATTCAGTCATCATTAGCTTCACGAGTCTCATGAAGAATAACTTATGATTAACGGAGTTCTAAAAATGACGAGGTCATACAATGATCCAACTCTAAACTTCCCTCATTACAATATATCTATGAAATAATTATGAATGACGCATCACAATACTTAAAATTTAGGCAATAAACACATCACTTGTGAATGCAAATTCAAAAATGATTTTTTATTCCATGGAATTAAGATTATTATTACGATATAGCCTTACTGTAGTACATACAAAATTTACTCGATGGGTAAATAAACTAACGTAATAAAATAGTCAAAACCATAATAATGTTTTAACTCTAGTATTGGGGGAAAATATACTGTTTCCGAAAGGCTCGTATAACTGATAGGCACTCATCCTACAAGTAGTATAATACTCAATTAAATTCAGAAGTGTACAGAGTACCACAGCACAATTGCCATTCAGTTCCTGCAAAGTAATATAATCCATTGTTAATTGCGGTAAATATTTTCCCATAACGGAATGAGTACATACAATGAGTACTTCCTCAATGGAATCACACATTTGATTGAGCATGAATGTAATCTTGAACAGGCATCTTTAATTAATCTATTTTCAGAAACTTATTCTCGAGTTCGACGATATCTTACATAATATTTTTTGAGAAACAATGGAAAGCATATTTTAGGCGAATTTTGGTTTTATGAATCAAAATGGCTTACTTGATCATGTCACGCTAACAAATAAAAGTAAACATAAATCATGTGGGTTTTGTGGTTTCAGAATTTTGTTCGTTACCATATGTTAAAAATAGTCCAACGCTTTACACAAATGTACTGTTCATCATATTTCATTCTGAGAAATTTCTGTGTAGCTTTTAACTACTATCACCTGTAATGATCCAAATATCATTCCGACTCTGATCTAATCTAATCAAATATCAAATGAAATCAATATACGCAAAACTATGCTCTTTTCTTGAACTTTCCATAACTAAATATTTCTTTAATGAAATTGAAACTTTTCTTGCAGCTTGATTTGAAGACATTTATTGTATAGTCAAGCAGAAAATCAAAATGAGATTTAGGTGACGACATGCAAAATAAAGCTGCATGCAAGAAAACGAGGCATTTGGATTTTACTGATCATGAGGATTATTTATTTCACGGATATAACCCACCCTAAGTTTTCTGTAAAAATATGGTAACTGAGGCGATTAATCAGCCTACTTGAGCAATCCAGAGCGTCAGAATGCATATGATGAGTCATTTATAGCTTATTATGCACAGAATGGCTGCAGAGAGCTTAAACCATTAGACATGGGTATAAAGTGTGACACTTAAATGCAGTTGTGAGGAACATGATTGATTTTGAAATGAAGGTAAAACTCTAAGGTTTCCAACCGGGGGACGGTGGTTTGTGGCACCGACGTTTCGAAGGCGTAGTCTGCCATCGTCCTCAGGGTGATAATTTTGACCAGAAGGGTGTCACTTTATATATGCTCAGTGGATTAATTCAAATGGGAATGAGACTTTTATTGTTGGATTGGACTAGCGTTACCATATAGTGATGGTAAAAAAATTATGTAGTTTGACACAGAGTCAAAGCCAAAATCAAAATATTTTTCCTTTTTTTTCTCATTGCTAATTGTATACTTCATGAAATAGAATATTTACTGTAAAGAAACAATTTAATGCATGTTAAGTTTACCTTATAAGCAACTCAGGTTTCATCCATTTTCCAGTTTATTCCAGTTTGGATGAGATGCATCTTTGCCGACTGGTGTATCATCCTTATCCAGCCATACCTTTGTTCGGCTGAGAATTATGACGCCAATCTGTGGCGAATGGTTCAGGAGAGCTTCGCCGGCCCAAACGTCAATGACTGTTTTATCTATTGAAGGTAAAAAAATTATGCTGCATTGGATGACAGAAAATGATTTTCTGTGCCTTATAAATAGCATGAGAGCGTTTTCTTACCTTGCCTTGGAGAAACAAACAAAAAAATGCTTCCTTCGAAGAAAAAAACAGAAGCAATGACGTCAACATCAGGATGGATTGTCACCTTAAATGAAAGTGTTCCTTTAATTTTGACTGAAATTATTGAATTTAGCTAATTTCTCTCCTTTGACATTTATTGAACCTCAGCGGAGTCAAGTCCATGAATAGTGTCCATTTTGAGGTAGAATGTAGGGAGTAAAATGATGATTCCAATATCCGCAGCATTCAGTTATCATTGCCACAGCGATAAATATTGTGGAGATCCATTGTTAAAAAAACCTTCGAGATTTTTTTCCAGACGCTTCCTAGCAAAAAGAGCTTTAAAATAATGCTAGTGTAGTATTTAACTGCTTACTTAAAGGATTAAATATAAAGCTTGAAAAAACTCACCTTTAAAGCGGATTTCGATCCCAAATTGTTCATATTTTACTGTGAAAGCCTAAACTGTCAATCTTACCCGGATATGAAAATACTAGTATAGTTACTATGGATTATATTCGGCGAAAAAGAGCAGCAATTAGGAGATGCACAGCTTTAGAGTAATTTGAATGATAATTTGTATAGAAATTTCTGTGCTATCCTCATAAGTCGCATTTTGTATTACCCTACTTTCTATCGCAAAACTTAATCGAATGTGCCCGTACTTTTGCTGATTGAGCGGGAAGTATATTTGAGGAGCGTTTGTATACGTTACCTCAAATATCCTATTCGAATGAGCAAGGAACGTTTGCCTCCTGTTAAAATTGAGCATGTTATTCACTATTCTACGATATCAATTATTTTTCTGTTCAAGTGTCTCGAATAGCCTCTGACTCTAGAATTTTGGAGAGGACATACAGCTTTGCAAAGTTTATTATAATTTAAGAAGCCATTTTGACTTTTGTGGAATTTCGTTTCCTTTGTGTGATTTACCAAAGTTGGAGTTTTCTTAGGGCATTCCTGGGACTAAATCAACCGTGTCGCCATTATTTGCTCACTCTCCGTATTTTTGTCGCCTTTAAGATAAATATTTGGATTCTGTTTTTCGGCTTGTTTTGGTTTTGTATTGTCTTGTTTACCTTGTCATTTTCGCAGCATATTACCACCCGGGGCCGGGCTGCTATAAAGCTGTAAGTGGCAACTATAGTAAAACGTCTTAAAAATCGAATAAAAGTCTCAAAGGCCGTCATCAGAGCCACCTAGAGCGTTGTATATCTACGATGTTCGTTCCTGGATGCATTTATTTTTAACTGAAAAGACCTCAAGTATTCAACACAACTTTGTGGTTTGCATAAAATTCTTATATTATCAACAGTCATGTTTTTCGCCTAAACTGCCTACTCCTCCGGTAGATCATTTTCATCAGCTCGTAATGTTTCAATGCAGTATTACACTCGTATAAGTTTCTAAAACGGCAATTTTTCAGGCCCAACTTACGTGATGTTATACAATTTTTGTTCCCTTTACTTCTTTTCTTAATGAAATGGAATGGAAAGTTGCTTACAAGTTACCCAAGCGTCGAATTTTATTCCTATCTATTTTCATTCTAAACGACAATTTAATATAAAAAGATGATTTCAGTATAAAAGTTTTGATGATCAGGAGGAAAATCCTTGCGATCCACGTTGATTCTCAATTTATGATCCTTCCTTTTTGAGAAGATATTACTTTTTTGAAGTTATTCAGTAGCTAATTTTAGTATAATAAGCAGGAATTTTCATTACTTTGTCCATCATGATCTCTTCAAATAAGATTAGGTATTCGCACACAACCCAGAAACTGTTGAATTTCTGAAAACTCACCTAAACATCCACATTGCGCTAGCATCAGATTTTATTGTTGTCCAAAAAATATATAAGTTTTAAATCTATGATGATTACATCCTTCTCTCTCAATCAAGCCGAATACAGTTAAACCTTAATGTGGCTGCATTTTGATACTCACGGTTCGTCAAATAGTGGAGGCGCACGTGGTATTCTTCTCGAAGATTAGGCGACACCTTTCGGTTTTTCAATTCTTAGATTTGTTTGGGTTGTCTTTCCGCCGATTGGTAGTTCTTTTAACAGTCCCACTGTCCCTACAGTAACTTTATACTTGTTCTGTTGGGGTTATTTTATGCCTATCCTAAGTATTAAGGTGGCTGGAGCGTTTTTTGTTAATGTATAGATTAGCGTGGCAATTTTTAACGTATTTTTATTAATGATATCTATTGATATATGTGTAAAAAAAAGCATCACACCAATTTCGTTTTTGGCAATGAATGCAATTAAATACGCACTCTTGTGTCACATGACATACATATCGTAATAATTCCATTAAATACTTACAGAATTTATTATAGACGCAAAATTATACATTTCTTATTACCCGTTATGATTGTCGTCAATAAATACCAAGGCTACTGCCAATCAATATTATTATTTAGACTTGTGTACTGCATGTTACCGTGTTTATCAACGTAGTTAATTATTGGCTTTTAGTTTGCAATGTTCTCTCGTCTGCTTTCTGGTAAAGTATGGAGACTGCGGGAGCTTGCGCGGTTCTAATTTGAACTGGGACGAGTACTCCATGCTTTGTGTGGAATCACCCCGTGCCACACACCACACACTCATGTGGCTTTCACTGTAGATTTAGATAACTATTAGGATGTTCACCAGTTTTCCAGGCGTGATAATGAGACAACTTCTAATAGTAAACAAATAAATTTGAGCTGTACTTTCACCCAAGTATTCACTATATCCTTTATGTAAGCTATCGCCCATGTATTAAAATAATCTGTACTATATGAAGAAGTTCCGTACATAAAGATTTGAGGGAAAGGAAATCATTCCTTGTGAGAATGTGCGGTGAATTTTCAACGGTATCTTTCCGAATGAGACTATTGGAGTCAGTTTTGTTGAGGCTTGTGCAATCATGGAGACGGTATTATTAAGCGGCAACCTATACATTGTAGTGAAAAAAGTAGCCGATATACTGTGGAAGGAACGGTACCAGAGTAGACATCCGCCAACAACCATTCCCTCATTAGACATCCCTGCCACTCCCCTTTATTCTTTATCTCAAAAGTTCTTATCCCCTGTTGTAGCCTCCTCGGGGCAACTTCCTCTGGGCCCTCCCCAGAATCCCATCTCAGTCGATTCGTATAATGGGGGGCTCACTCTTCGCAGCGGTGGGCACGGACCCGAGGCAACGGATCGCCACCTCGCCTCCTCGATCCCCCAAGGGATCCGCCGAATCCCCCAATTTCCACGGCAGCCGCCAGGGAACTCGTAGAGAGGGGTTTTCCTGGGCTGAGAACACGCGTTATCCCGACCCTTCCCCCCAGGAGAAGGGGAGGATGGGAGTATTCCCTGGGGAAGGACGTCGCGTCACGGGGGGTCTGGGAGGCTGTGTAAGGAATGAGCGGGAGAGGGGATAGCGAGTGGAGATGTGTAAGGCACGGCGGATAAGTGCGTGGTGTGTGTCGGGGAGGAACAGTGTAGTCAAAGGGTGGACGAGGCTGTGGAGAAGTTTGTGGGGACTGGAGTTAAAAGTGATCTAATGTGTACGAACTGGGGTTAATGAGGATGACCGAGATGAGTACCGATAAGGTACTTCTATCTATTCCTGTCTTCTCCTCTTAAGGCGACGCATCACACCCGCTCGACCGGTTGAATATGTCATGATTTCCGACCCCAGATCTTTTATTAATGAATAACGTCATCAACTTGAAATTTTTAGAGTATAATTAATAGACCTTTGCCAAGAGAGACCCGTATCTGAAATATGACATATTTATCTCAGAGCATGATTAAACCACAGGGAATGCGGAAAGATGTGGGGCATATTTTTACAAAAACGATTATAATTATTGATAAAATCTTAGACCAAGGGAGCATGCATCAACTCTTCTTCTATCAGAATGATAAGTAACAGCCGTCATGGCTGGTAGATAAAATCTGTAACTGGTTCATTTTGGCAAGCCACCTGAATGATGTTTGGCCGTGATATGCCCGAACTAGCTTAAGATGCCACCTTAGGTGGCAGTTAAGCCCGCGTTTGTATTTTACTCTCAAATAAAGGTTCACTTTCTTTTCCCTTTTCATCAATTCTTCGCTTTTTAATAACCTGATAGCAAGTTGCCTCATTCAAACAGTTGCCCAATTTACGTCATCCGTCATTTGAGCTATAACACAAACTTTCTTTTTATAGTAGCTTTTATGCCACGTCTTCATTATTTAAACTCCATAACGCAAATTCAGTCGTTTGGTCTCCATTTTTCCAAACTTATTACCTCGCGGAACATCAATCACGGGCTGTTAATGGTGTTTATATAACAACTTCCACAACAACGTGTTTACTTTCAGTTTAAGCAACAACAGTTTAGAACGGGTGTAAAAATTAACTGTTTATACGCGAAAGATAAGTATCCTTCAAGCACACAGTAGTAGAGAGGCGATCTCCATTGGTCTTCAGGTAGCTCTAGCGCTTGTGCTTAACGTGGTTTCTTCAATTTTTGGAACAAGGTAAACAATTTTAGAACGTATTGCTGCTTTGGTTTCATTTTCTTTACCTCCTGACAAAACACGTATTCAGGATTGTCCGCGGAAAAACCAAGTTAATTGCCTACAAACAAAAAATGTTTGCCAAAGTTGAAGTGTAACGCTTATCATCAACGATCATCATTGCAAAGACAATTGTGACTTCCTCATTCTTTTTCAACTCGTCGATGAGCTCTCTTTCTCGTCAGAACAATCTTCGTGGTAGTGGACGACGCAAATAGCGCTGCTTCCTTCACGATCTCCAATCTTCAATTTGAACTGAGCGATGCTGCCACTTTCGTCTTTGGTTCCATTCTCTAGAATAATAGCACGCAATACTAGAACATATAGTTGAGCTTAAACAAACCAACGTACTGTTAAGTGTGGATATTAAGTCTTAAGTGACTTACCTCGTAATTCACTGCTTTATAAATGACGTCCGGTCCCTCTCGACAAAAAACAGCATTGGAACCAATTCAACACAAATAAATAAACGTACTCAAATAAACCAAATTAACTTAAATATTAAAAAAACAACTTCAACTAACTTAATTAACAATTGATATACATAAATTAAATACATAACACTTACCAATTTGCTCTTGCTAGTTTTTGATCTGCTTAAGGTCACGCCAAATGGCGGTTGTTGTTAACTACAGTGTTTGGGGGCAATTTCATTGCTTTTTATGAAATGTAGTTATATGAAGGTCCATTCATTTGGTAAGCGTGTATATCCGTAAATCACATTGTAGCGACCATGCACCTTAGGTTACCTAAATTAGGACGATAGATTAGTATAGGTATGATTATTTTGCGATTATAAAGAAAGGTGTCAAGGAGTGGACATGTTTACGTCCCATCATACAAAAACTGGGGAGAAATGATATTCAGCTGAAGCTTTGAAGGAGGAGGGAAAAACTTATGGGGCACATTCTAAAGGCCTCTTCACACGGTACATTTTAGTGCACAAGCGAAGGTAGGCACTCTTTCTCGTGGAAAATTTTGTTGTGTGAAGTGTACAATTGTATGATTGTCTGAATGACTGAAAGAGAAATAGAACCTACACTAATTCCATTAATTTTTTTGTACATTCTATGATAAAATCGTTTGTACAATAAAATGTATCGCGTAAAGTTGTCTTAAGACATTGTAGCCTCTTGAAATCAGATCTGAAAGAAGAAATGAATAATGTTCGAGAAAGACTGAAGGTGTATACATGAAGTAAATAATAAGGGGCGTTGAAATGAAAACTTACCAAGGAACGTATCGACGGGCGGAAAGGCGAGTGGAGTGGAGAGCTACAGCAACCAAATGTTAGAATTGACGGCTTGCAGACTTACTGTTACATTCAAGTGTTCGCCAAATGGCATTTGTGGATGGCATGAATCGTGATTCCATTTATATTCCTCCCACCGGGATCCAAACCTGGGTCCTTGAGATGGGAAGCCATAAATCTTACCATTATAGATACCCAAGCGATCCCTTTCCATACCCTGTTCTTTACTCCAAATGTCAATTTCTATGACAGAGATGTTAAAAGTTTTGGGAGTTCTAATTTGCCAGAAGCGATTTTGTGGCTCTTACAATTTTAAGGTAGTTCTACCGTACATTACATTATATTTATATTCTGGCTACCTGTAGAAAACATGTTCTCCGATTGATATTACCAACAAATCCACACCTTTCCAAACTTAATTTTCGTAAACTCAACTTGACATTATGCGGAGTATAAAGCAAGAATGAGTGAAACATTAGAATAATAGTATTTCTCTTTCAATAAAAATGTTGTTTTCGTGTAAATGCTCATGGGAAACAAATTTTCCCTGGAAATTGAATGGTAGAGAGTTTTTAGCACCAGTCTATCATCAATTTTGAGTTACTGGTAAATAATTGCTATACATGAGGTCAATATTCCTTCTTTCAATAGAAACTGCAGTCTGCTCTAACGGCTGATAATGTTCTTAACGGAAATTAAAATACACTTTGTATAGGTTCACTAGATGGGTTTATTGAGAACGACCATGGTTTCGTCACATAATGACATTTCAGGTATTCAGGCATCTAGTGAACTTATACTACGTGTATTTTAATTTCCGTTAAGTATGGAGAGGTTTCACAAAGTTAAGCCCGGAGTTAGTTATGGCTGATAATGTGTTAATTTGAAATATATTTTTGTTGGTCGACCTGCATGTCTGTATTTTTAGTTACAAGTTTTACTAGCTGAAGCATCACATCAGTAACATTGGTATTTTCACTTTCATTCAACTATATACACACAAAAGGGATTTTACGAATTTGTTTTGACAAAGTCGCGGAGAAACTTACTCAACAAGGCAAGCATTCACATACTCCCTCTTTCGCCATTGAAATTATTCTAGACTTTGGAGTCGAGACCACGTGACCTACAATTAATGAGAAAATACGCAGATAAATTAGTAGAAATGGCCAATGACTTAAATCGACGAGTGACCCACTCGCCTCCCGCGCTATCTTGCACTTTATCCTTCTAGATGGCCCGTTCCAGGGTTCCCAATGGCCTCTTCACTTTGCGGAAGGAATCCGTTCCGATCACCATCTTCACCGACTAGAAAACCCTTTCACTACCACATGACCCTCAACCCCCCCTTTCGCTCCTTAATCCTTTTCCGGATCCCTTCCCCATTCCAGCTGCTTCGTATTGGTCCCCCCTGACTCCCTTTCACCCTTTCCACAGCCTTTACATGTCCCATAATCATCCCCTAACACATCGCCCTCCTCTTACCCCAATATTATCCCTTCCCCAGTTCTCCTTTCCATTGTTACACCACCCCTCTATTCCTGCTTTCACCCCCCACCACACTACAGAAGGGCCTGTCTTCCCCGTATTTACCCGACGTCGGGGTTTCATGAAAGGGGAACAATATTGGGTCGCATTATCAGTTTCTTTGATGGTCACGTGTTAGATAAACCCCCCTCCCTTCCCTGAAACTCTGCCGCCAACCCACACAACCACCCCTCCTTCCTTCCTCCCCATGCTCCCTCCACTGCACACGCCGGCAGGGAAATTATGCTAATGCCAATTGGCCACCCGCTCTAACAAACGGATGAAAGACGATGATGCGCCAAGTTCGGCGAATCGCCCGGATCAAAACTTTGGCCGGGCACTTGTTTTGCGGCCGCGGCGCAGAATACATGGGGTCTCTATCGAAAACATCGCCACCAGCAGTGAAGAGGGTTCAATTTGCCACACCTCCACGTACAAGTTTGGATGATTCCTGCTTTCGGGTGCTAATCAGGAGCTTTTACACCTCACTATGGAGTCTTCCTCAAACAAGGGAGGAAAATTAAGTCAGAATACCTACTTCTCGATAAAATTGTAACAATGGACCCGGCGGGATCTGTGGTGGGTGTTTTTGGAGGCAAAGATTGTTCAGCTTATTTAAGCTCACAGAACGATTACCCTCGTACTAACATACACAATGTTTTAAAATTGAATTATTGGTGCTGGGAAAATCTAAGAAGTGACTTTAGTACCGATGAGCACGATCTTAAGTCATCATACGAACACCCTAGTCACAAAAGTAGCGTAAGAGTGTTATAAACCTCAGGGCGCTATGTTATTTTAGCACCTTTATAAAACTTCGATACAATGTAGAAACTGCATTACGTCGTTAGTATCTATGGAGTCACTATCGTAATTTTAACACCTAATGTTCTAGCCTAAATGTGACAGTAATCCAAAGGCAAGATATAAAAGTCTTCAATTTTGCAATAAAATAACGTTTTAGGGACTTACCTGTGCTGATTTTGTTCTTTCATATTCCAATTCACCTTATCAAGATGGAAATATTATAGTTTACATTATTAATGTCCAGCTAATTCAAGGTGCTTTCTTGGGTATATTCATGGCCAAAGTTTGAAAAAGATTTTAATATAACAGTAGCATCACCAACTCATTACCTTATGACCAAGGTCGATCAATTTTGATTGATTTTTTCCTTCCATACAGGTCTTCGCAACGTAAACAAGCCCACCAATAATGCGCTTATTTTCGAGTATTCTCCATAAGCAAAGCTTACGTTGTTCAACGTTATGGTTGATTTGGCAGGGCATTAGTATCCGAAGTGACATTTGGGCAGCATAATCGCAGCTTTCCTTGAATGTGCCATGGAAGTAAAGGCTCAGAAAGCACATTAATAGCGGCCGTGAGGTGGAAATTGTTGCGAAGACCTATATCGATATATCTACGGATTCATATCGAATCGAACGATCCAGCTTAATGACCATTCCCAGATATCAAAGCTTGATTTAAGCTTGACAGTACTAATTATCAAACTTGAATCCAGCTTGACAATTCAAGCTATTGAGCTTACTTAAAACTTAAATCAAGCAAGCTAGTCTCCACTAGTCAAGTTCTCTGCAACATTAATAGTGTAGCTTGAAACTGGCTTAATCTTTCAGTTTGATTCAAGGATTAGTTTCAGCTTGAATCACGGTTGACTTTTCCCTCGCCGTGAAGTATTAATCAAGCTGCTCAGATTCAATGAAAAAATTACTCATTTCATCTTTGTTCAACGAGTGATCCATATAACTATTTTACGAAGGATACATTCTGAAACTGGACAAAAGTAGGTACATGAAGCAAAATATCCAAAACCAGTTGTTTATGGCAAATGAAATATCATTTCTCTTTCACAACTTTAATAGGCAAGTATTATAGGCCTTTGAAAAATTTCTTACTCAATTTTAACGCGGTGTGCCCAAGGACAGCACTACTATTCTTTATTGGCAGTGAAATTCTGCAGTGTTACTCTATGTTTTCCATAATAAATACAAATTTTCCAACCTCCTTAAGAGAAAGCATTAGGAAAGTCAAAAGTGAAATCAAGTCTAGGGATACAATAAGTAAAACAAATTAGCATTTGAAAATTTATGTAAAAACATTTATTATGATAAATTCAGCTTTCCCCAAACAAATCTGATAATGAAGCGCTACTATTTGATTTTGAGCTATTTCTCATTTAAATTAACTGAATTGCTGATGTATTTGTTACAGTTAAGGTTAACAAAATCAAAAACAAGAGTGCCAGTGCAAAATGCCTACATAACTTCAGATGTAGCCAATTCATGAACTTTTTTATAAAAAGCTACTGTACAGTCGAAACTTTTTAACAGAAAAAATGTTTGTTTACATTGCAGTTGGAATTTTGTAACTGTGGTAACTCACTTATTTTATGCCCAGAGGAATTGAAATTAAAGCAATAAATCGATTTCAATGAGAACTATATGTATAAATAACTAAAAAGTCATTATTTATAACAATATCAGTTGGGATCATTTCAAACCAGGGCAGCGTTAAGATAACAGCTACGTCCATTTAGTATTTGTTTTGTTTATTCTTTCATCTGCCAAATCTAATTCCCATATGCGATAATGCTTCTTATTAATGAATTATATATTCTTTTTTTTGTTTGCTTTGGATATGACTTCCTCCGTTACTCGTCTCCAATATTTCTCTTTCCAATATTGTTTTATTAGGCTGCCGCATCTCAGAATGTGTCCTATAAGTTTGTCTATCCTTCTTGAATAAGCGGTTAGGTATTGGATAACGTGGTAGAACACTAATAAACGGATTATGTACATTACGGAGGAAGGGCAAGAATTGAATGTGTCTGGTAAATCATCAAGGACGTCAAAGTAAATATTTGTGTGGAAAGGACGCGGTACGCAGAGAGGAGAGTAGAATGGAGAACTGCTGTAAACCAATCTTTGAAATATCATAATATCAAAATAACGGAAGATTTTTTTAAATTACCCACAACTGTGAGGAAATATAACAAATTATTTGTTACTTTGAGATCATGATATCTATACTTATTACCCACAAGTTATCCCCGGATTCGTTAAATCAAATCTTCGGAATGATGACAATGATACTAATGATGTAGAAATTGCAGCATTATTGTAGGTTAATTAGTCCGAATGGACTGTATAATTTTTGGCAAACGGGATTACTCCCACATTTATTTCATTGACTAAATTAAATGAAACCAATAATAAAAAAACCAAAGGGGAGGCTCGTTGGGTTCTTCTTGTTTGGTGACTTCTCACGACCAGGGCAGCTCCGTCTGGTAGGCTGTGCTGGTGGATGAAGAAGCGAGAGGTAGAAAGCAGCGGGTTGGAGAGCAAGGCAGCAGGCAGCAGAGAGGCGTGCATGCACGGCAGAAGGCAGCAGCGAGGCGGGTTGAGAAGACATCTGCCCTGTGCGGCGGATTGAGGAAAAGATAGAGCTGGGGTCTGTTTCTCAGAGCTACAAGTCTACAAGTTACAAATTACATGACTATTTTCACAAGGCGGATGGTTTACTCAGATATACCTAACCGAAGACTTGTACTAGTCCAAAAAAATGGCGGATCGAATCAGGACTGCTCTAAGATTCAATTTACTCATATTTAGTTTATTCATGACCTTGATACATTAATGCAGACCTTTTCCGGCCAACCTGGGGGCTGTTTCTCAGAGCTACAAGTCTACAAGTTACAAGTCACGTGACTATTTTCACAAGGCGGATGGGTTACTCAGATATACCAAACCGAAGACTTGTACTAGTCCAAAAAAATGGCGGGCCGAATCAGGACTATATATAACTCGCATTTTGATTATTGCAATACATTTGGAGAGTTTATCTTGCAATATTTCCAATCCAAAAGTCGGTGCTACGCGTTTGCGTAAATAAAAATGATGGAACATGTGCTGAAAGGCATTTTAATTTCGTATCTTACCTTAAAAGATCCCTAGCAAATGCGAGTTTTCGAGAAAACCTAACGTCATATGATAAAATCGCTTATTTCGCTGCATTTCATGAAGGATGAACATGTGCAACTCGTATTCGTAACAACTACTTATCAGTTAATCTCTGTTAAGTAATTTAATTATTAATAACTGCAAATAATAACTGTAAGTTTCGATAAATATTCTTAACGTCAACATACAGTATATTACCATGAAGTTTCGTAATAATTTTATGTTATAAAGCCGTTAATAGTGGTCCAATAAAGATAAAACCAGCTCAACATGATATCTTGACGTAGATTTAGACGTTAAGATTTACAAATAACTACCATTTAGAGCTCATCCTTCATGAAATGCAGCGAAATGAGCGATCTTATGACGTTAGGTTTTCTCCAAAACTCGCATTTGGTTGGGATCTTTTAAGGTAGGATACAAAATTAAAATACTTTTCAGCACATATTCAATCATTTGTTTTTACCCAAAAACGTGGCACGGACTTTTGGATTGGAAATACTGCAAGGCACACTCCAAATGTATCGTGATATAAAATCTTCAGGTACAGTAAAATATCTTGGAATTGCCTTCAATTCTGTTATATCGCGGGGATAACACATACATAACATATGTGCCACAACATGAAAGAAACTGGGTTTTGTTAAACGTATAATAGGAAGGTCCTCGGATGAAAAAGTAGAGAGATGCTACTTCGCTCTGGTTAGGCCACACCTCGAATACCCCCTACAGCATTTGGGACCCTGGTCATAGAGATTTAACCAAAATTCTAATATAATACAACGGATACCAACGCCCTTCGTTAATAAGTGCTACGAGCGTACATATAGTGTCTCACAACTTTTAGAGGGATTGAGGTGGGAGCCCCTAGAGACTCGGAGGCTACATGCTAGGCTTAGGTTGCTTGAGAAATTCAGAACTGATATTTTTCAGAGCGACATAGAGAATATTATCATGACTTCTCACTACATCTCTAGGCCTTACGGATGCGATTAAATAAGAGAGATACACTGCCGAACAGATGGGTACAAAAACTCGTTCTTTCTGCGCACAATAAGCGACGACGATGAAAATTGAGCTCCACTAAATACACTCCTATAATACATGTCACCATGTCATCTCCCAAAAACTTACATATTTACACGGCTGGTGACCTAAAACCCCCTGCCACACGCCCATGCGGCGGCTCGCAGAGTATTATGTAGATGTACATGTAATCATCAAAATACGAGTTATATGTAGTCCTGATTCGATCCGCCCTTTCTTTGGACTAGCATAAGTCTTCGGTTTGGTATATCTTAGTTACACATCCGCCTTGTGAAATAGTCACGTGACTTGTAATTTGTCGACTTGTAGCGCTGAGAAACAGACCCCCGTTCGTCTCCGCGGCTCACGAATAAGACTAAAAAAGGCTCACCAGCGCCATCCGAGAGAAACAACAAAAATAACAGAGGAACAACAAAAAAGATTAAGGGCGGCCTTTTGAAACGAACACGTTAAAAATATAAAGTCAAATTTCATGACATCAAGGAATGAAATTTGGAATGAAGAATTCATTTGATTTGACTGGGATTCGAACGTGGATCTCCCGATTGCCGGTCAAGTGTCAAGCATTTGGGACCCTGGTCACACATATTTAACAAAAATTACTCAGAGAAGATTATCATGGCGCCTCACTACATCTCTAGGTCTGACCGAAGCGATGAAATAAGAGAGATACATCGCCGATAAGATATGTACAAAAACTCGTTCTTTCCGCACGCAATAAACGACCACAATAAAAACTGAACTCCACAAAATACTCTCCCATAATTCACGTCACTATTTCACCTCCCAAAACCTTATCCCTTTCATCTTTACACGGCTGGTGTCCTAACACTCCCAGCCACGCGCCCATGCGGCGGCTCGCAGGGTATTATGTAGATGTAGCTGAAGTGTGTTAGCCAGATACCACATGTCTGCATACCATATCATTTGTACATGTTACGATCGGAAAGTTTTCAACATTCAATCCTACAATTAATTTATCGAACGGAGTGAAAGAGAAGTATTTTCGTCCTGCTAAATTTGTTGGTTACATGAGAAAAATTTGGGGAATATCAGTTGTCGACACGCGGGTGAATATTATTTCTTGTATTGCCGCGAACTTTCATTTGCGTTTATGTTGTGAAGCGAGCAGGAACTCATGTTTTGACTAATTCATTTGACTTGACCGGAATTCGAACGCAGATCTCCCGACTGCCGGTCAGGTGTGTTAGCCATATTCGCACGTGTCTGCGTACCATGTCATTTGTACATGTTACGATTGAAAAATTGTCAACTCTCCATCCTACGATTAATTTATCGAACGAGTAGTTTTTTCGTTCTGCTAAATTTGTTGTTTGCATGAGAAAAATTTTGGGGAATAAAAGTTAGCGACACACGGGTGAATATCATTTTCCGTATTACCGTGAACTTTTATTTATGTATATGTTCCTGAGCAAGCAGGGACTCATGTTGGGGAGAGTATCGGGGAACGATGGGCAAGGGCCAGGTTTGTTAGGGCGGGGAAGACTTAGAGTGCAAGATGGGCGGGTGGGTGGATATATACCACCTCTCCTCTCTCTTTTCTCCACACTCTTTCTGTGCAAGGTTTCCGAACCTCCCTCGTTTCTCCCGTAATCCTTCGGAAAATCAGTTTTTCTAAGCTCCTTGATTCGGCTCCGAGAAAGATCTCCCAGAGTTCTTTTTTGGTCCCTCCCGCGGAGCTTCCCTCCCCTTCCGCTCCGCCTTCTCCTGCGTCCCTCACCTTCGCAAAAACTCTCTGTCCGCTTCCTCGAAACCCCTGGATACTCCCCCCCTCCATACACCTCCTTCCCCTCTTCTCTCCTCTCCATCATCCCTTACAGTATCTCTCTTCCCCCTGTGGGATGGCCTAGGGTCTCAAAAGAATGTATTTCTTTCTCCAGTCCTCACCGCACGTCCTCTCCCATATCTTCGGGTCAAATATGAAAATTCGAAATGTTGATTAAATGCCAACAATGGTCTCTCGTCTGAGGCTGCATTAGTCGGGCCTCTTCCGTATTAGGAGTGCGCCTTTTTCCAGGCCCAAGGAATGGGTCACAGTGGGATTGAATGAGGCTCGAATCCGATTGGTGGCTGACTGGTGCAGATGAGTTACGACTTATTCGCGGTTTCTTTTTCATTTGGGCAGCTGTTGGCAAGATTCAGCGGTTCAAGTCAGGTATATACCTGTGTTATCAAATAGTATAATTTAAAAAAATCGTATTATTGATTCGTCTTTCGCATGTCATTGCAAAACATAATAACATCTTGGTTGTGTCTGAAAGACAAAAATTTAGAAAGATAAACATAAGAAAAATAATATACGTGTAATGTGTACTCCAACCGAATAGGAACTAGTTCTGAGGATATTATGGTTTGTGTTTTAGAACTCCGTGAGTATATTTAGCTTCCAAGGATTAACTTTTACTTGATTTATTTAAACCATACAAATTTTGCTACGTAGGTGTTATAAAATTTAATTTTGTAAATATATCGTTTATTTTTGGTGCATAATTTTTATTCTGCCGATTTCATTCTGTCATAATTTCGCTGGAGACTCTGTTATGTAGATAAATACTCCTTTGATTAAAAAAAATCTTTGTCTTTCTCTTATAACTTGAATCCTTGTACTCTGTTTAGCTAGTAGAATGCTATGTTTTGAATTTACTGAAAATAGCAGATTAATATCGTTGTAGTGCTTTCAGTAATATCAACCCGTTAACAAATCCACCTCTTCATAGCCAGCCAATGCCAACAGGAAACATAGGGCGATGTCAGAAATAATAACTCTGTATTCAGACTATTGAAATTTAAGTTTTCGCTGCCCTTTCCATTTACTTTTGTTGATTATAATTATCAACAATCTGTTGTTTTTAGCCCGCTCTCTGTATCGAAGCTTCCAATTTCCCGGTATTAGAACCAGCTTTCAGCGAATTAAATGAGGGAGAAAATTTCCCTCTACAGAAAAATGTTGTCATCATTTTTATTAAATACTTTGTAGCCCAGAATATCTGAGGTAATTGTTGGTTTAAAATACGCCATTAAATTAAGTACTGCGTCCCAACTGAGAGAACCTCCTGCATAACTCTTTTATCTGTTTGCATTTATGTAGTGGCCAAATATATCAATACTGATAGCTTGGGAAACATTGGTGGCATACCTGCAAAGTAGTTCCGGTTGGAGAAATCCTTATTTCGATGGTTTTGCTTGTGCATTAAGAGGCTTCGCTTCATTATTTTTTTAGGATATTGTGCAGTGCGTGATGATGAAAATCCACCTGCTACCAAAAACCCTTGAGGTCATATAGAATTTTTCGGGTTCTTCCCGCGTTTCAGCATACTAGTGGACAACCATTTCGCCTGCTTTCCTATCGGCATCATCGGGTTCGATACTCCTGCCATGGACTTGATGATACCAACCGGAAAGCCGGTGAAACAGTTGTCCACTATTATGCTGCAACGCGGGAAGAACCCGAAAATTCTAAATTACAAGGAAACCGCGTGCATTCGTGACACCTTTTCAGGTGCCTTCAAGGAATTCTGTATACGTAGAAGCCTGGCAAAAGGATATAGTGATCCTTTAGAGCGTGACAATTTGGTGAACTTGGGAAAATAAAGTAAGCCGCCTGAAACAGTGTCGTTCACTAGTAAACTTGGTCTAAGTTGGAAGCTATCCGACGGTTAAAGGTCCTCTATCTCTGCGAACGAAAACTCTGTCCCTCGCTGAGCAGATTGAGCGGAGATAGAAGAAATGGAAGTGGAGTGGGAAAACTTTGGAGAGAGAGAGAGAGGGAGAGTTGAGCAGAGAAAAGTTTCCAAACAGCGTTCTGGAGAGAGAGATGAGGTGCATCACAAGCGAGGGGTCTCCGAAGGCAATTTCTTCCGTACGGAACGTGTGGAATCGATTTGCAGCGCGGATTCATGAGCAGGATTTTCTGGTTATGTGTCCTGTACTTCTTTGGAAGAATTGAAATTACATCTCTGATGGCCGGTTGCAAGAACATTTAATTATTGAATCAATGGACACGATATATTTGAAGTCTGGTACCTCATAAAAATATTCGGGTTGCAGGGACACATATCAGTTTCGTAACTTACCTACTAGTAGTTAATTACTTCAAATGTTTGACTTAATCTTCTACCGCTGTATCAAATTAATGTGAGCTTATCCTTTGTAAAATTGCTAGTACACATAGTAATTTGTCAGTTAGAGCAAACATATTGGTCATTTGTCTAAAAACAACTATTTTATCAAGTAGTTAAGTCTCCAAGCCGTTCATTGCGTATCGGTCATCTTGTCTACTTGTGGCTAGTTGCAGGAACGACGCATATGTATTCAATTGAGTTATGGGTCCCATAAGCGCTGGCAACCATTCATTAAGCGCTGCAAAAGCATTCGACTTCATTGGTTTCATGAATGGCTTCATATCTTGTGGAATGAGGTTATGAGATCCATATTTAACCAAGATGGCGAACGCGCGATGAAACGCTTGAATATTTAATTACTTGTTGAAAGAGATGTTTTGAGACGAATGACCAGTTTTTTTATTCTTATCGACTAATTATTACATGCATTAGCAATTATGGATGAGATAAACTTTCATAGATTTTATCTTGCGGTAGAAGATTAGATCAAACATTCTTAGCAAATATCTAATGACCGTTATGGCGCTGGTATGTATTCAAACAAACAGATGTATGGGTCCCATTACTCAATTGAATGTACACTTGTCGTTCCTACGACCCGAATAATTATTGTGCAGTCATTAACTTTATGGATCTCATAACTACTGTTTCCATATATAAACGTTCTTGCAACCGGCTATTAGAGAATGCATAGCTCCATTCCATAAGTTATTAACCCATTTATGGAACCAATAAATTTATCGAATGTTTTTTCAACACTTACTGATTGATTGCAATGGCTTATGGACCCAATAACTCAACTGAATATACACTTGTCGTTCCTGCAATTGGCCATGAATCAATCATAAGACGCAAATATTATATTAATTGATGCTTGAGATTTCATGTTTGAAATACAGAAGAGCATGTGAGGTGTGGTATCAAGCGGATCCGAATGTTCGGCCATGTAAGAAAAATACATTGGAACCACACATGTGAACGAAATAAAAATTCTCGCGAGGATGTGTGGTGTGCACGAGTAGAAATATAACTATAATTGAAAATATTAAGAGAATCTTGAAAATTGCACCAAATGGGGAAAGGTCATTTAACGTAGTGGAGCAAGTTCTCCAAGAATAAAACATAAAAATTAGTAAGACGAAGACCAAAATCCTAGTAAGCGGAAGGGAGAAGCTGAATGTCAAAGTCCCCCTGAGAGGAGAGAAATTAGAGCAAGTGGATTCATTCACCTATCTCGGAAGTACCATCACGTGGGACCTAAGAAGTACAACGGGCATCAAGCGGAGAGCAGCCCAATCTAAGAAGACGTTAATGGGGAAAAGACAACTGCTGTGCAAAATGAAGATGGGACTACAAACCAGGAACCAGTATGTGAAAACATTTGTGTGGAGCGTGGCACTCAATAGATCGGAAGCATCGACCATTGGAAAAGCCGACCAAAAAAGATTAGAAACCTTCGAAACCTGGTGCTGAAGAAGAATGCTGAAGATAAAATGGACAGACAAAATAATAAATGATGAAGTGTACAGAAGAATAGAAGAGGAAAAGACCATATGAATTACCATGCAGAAAAGAAGAACAGGATGGATTTGACACACCCTGAGACACAATGGGTTTTCGAAGAACATAATTGAAGGTAAAATAGAAGGAAAAGTCCCAAGAGGAAGACACAGGAAAAAGTTCAATGACCAAATAAAGAGGTAAGTATGCATAGGAAGAGATACTAGGAGGTAAGGGAACTAACATTAGATAGGTAAGGGTGGAGGGCTGCAGTCAACCAATTTTAGGATTGAACAACCAAAGAATGAATGGGAAAAATCAAAGAGAGTAAAATAGTTGTTTTTGACACATGGAACAGCGTACATAGCCATACGCGGGGAAGATAGTAATGAGAATGAAGCTTAAAGACCATGTAATAAACCGAAGATACAAGGTGGGATTATTGTGTGTGTAGGAACATGAAGGAGAGCGAGGTGGGGGGAGGTGGTGCACAAAATCGTTTAAGTATTACGTGAGACAATTTATGCCATTTTTGAGCCCTCCCCCTCCCACTATGTAAGAAAATGTAAGATTTTCCCAACCCCCCTCCCTATCAATCTTAACTTGGACGTTAGATATTTGAATCTACTCTTCGTTAACTGCTCGCTTTGGTTGAGGTAATGTACCTAGCCAGTCAGGTGACATATTAGGATCATTAGTGCAGCGGTGAATTACGGAAAATACGTCATTAACGATCAAATGGACGAGCGGGTGCTCCATGTCACTGATAAATTTCATTCAGAAACGATACAATGTTTCAAGACGGACAATAATCTTACGTAAATCGGTTCCAGACCCCTTGCCCCTCCTACCCAAGACAATGTAAGACGACCTCTCGGCAAAAGCCTCTAATTATGACCAATGGAATGACCAGTAGCATTTTCGATATCGTGAAGGAATCGACTGCTACTTTCGATATCTACGTATGAAAGTTTAATTAATGAATTAGATACTCGGTCAAAACGTTTTACGTTATACTTGAATGGCCCCCAAGATGGAGAGGTCTGACGAGAAAAGAAATAAAAGTTTTCAACGAAGCGCGCTGCATTCCATTGTATTTTATTAATTTTTTTGGTCAAATATTTATGACCGGGGTCCCAAATACTCGCGGCGTATTCGAGGTGTGGCCTTACCAGAGCGAAGAAGCATCTCTCTAAGTGCACATGTCGTACATTATGATATTGCTAATGGTCTTGGAGCAATTTTTCTCTCAGTAAAAATCTCTAGCCCAGAGTGAGACAGTTTATTAGATTCCCCGTAGTCCGAAATCCCCTTTTTTGTAATATGCCGCATATAGTAGCTAAGGCTTCTACCACGGCCGTCTTCATAGATAATAGCCGTCTTCTATAAAGACGGCCATGGTTCTACCCATGGGCCCATACCCCAACTGAACATATACTTTCAATTAAACATCCATCTCGAGTATTCTCGAGTTTCTCTGATGCCAAAGTTTCTACGGATTTCTCTTAAAACTGGTGTCGCCACACTTCTGACGCTCAGTGCCAACGGATGAATTTAATGATTATCATATCGCATTAATTTTTAACAATTATCCGCAAATGTTGACGGGATGATAGGGAATCTTTCCCCGAGGACAGTAACTTTCCATGTTTTGGAAATATTTTGCGATTTGCCCTAGATTTATAAATTCTTTCTACTAATTTCGCTAAAATTTATTTGAGAAACCACCTTTCGAAAGGGCCTCGGCAAAAGCCTCTAATTATGACCAATGGAATGACCAGTAGCATTTTCGATATCGTGAAGGAATCGACTGCTACTTTCGATATCTACGTATGAAAGTTTAAGCGAACCATTGCAGCCCAGTTCTGAAATGCGTCAATTTATCAATGTAGAATAAATTGGTGGTCGCGCATTTGCGTTTTGGAATTGAAAATCTTACTTGAAACTATTAGAAAAGGCTCGTTTTTATTACGTTTCCATTCTCTAAATCCGAAGTGACATCTTTTCGTAAAGAATTCACCTGAAGTGCTTTATTTTAGCGTCTTAATTTAATGACGTCTCCCGGTGTACTCGCATCTTGGTGCGCCAATTTTTTAAAGGCCATTTTAATATCTGTTCATAATAGAAACCAACCTTTAATGCCTGCCGACTCTTGTTTCCCGCTGATTTCCCAGGTGGGCATTCTCCTTCGGCGGTAATCACCAGCCTGATGAATTTCATCATCATTGGTTGTTCAATCCTAAGATTGGTTGACTGCAGCCCTCCACCCTTCCCTATCTAATGCTAGTTCCCTTACCTCCTGGTATCTCTTCTTATGTACTTTCCTCTTTATTTGGTCCATGAACTTTTTCCTGAGTCTTCCTCTGGTGACTTTTCCTTCTATTTTGCCTTCAATTATGCTCTTCACAAACCCATTGTGTCTAAGGTCGTGTCCAATCCATCTTGTTCTTCTTTTTTCTATCGTGATCTACGTGGTCCTCTCCTCTTCTATTCTCCTGTATGCTTCATTATGTACTATTTTGTCCGTCCATTTATCTTCAGCATCCTCCTCCAGCACCAGGTTTCGAAGGCTTCTAGTCTGCTCTGGTCAGCTTTTCGAATGGTCCTTGCATCCGATCCATAGAGTGCTACGCTCCACAAGAATGTTTTCACATATTGTTGACTGGTTTGTGGTCCTATCTTCTTTTAGCACAGCTGTTGTCTTTTTCCCATGAACGGTTTCTTTTCCTTCTGATGAATTTGTGGAACTCTAATGCTGAGATTGAGGTAGAAGTGGAGCAATGAGTTCGGTTAAGTGAGGAGGTTGTTAAAAAGTAGGAGTATGACTATGATGATTAATTGGATATATTTCAAAAGAACAACCAACCTCCGAGGGATTTGTGGCAGGGGTTGGTTGCGTTTGGAAATTTTAGTATGAATAATTTTCATTTTACAATGCGCAAAATAGGAACTAGCTCTGTGAATCCTTGACTGGACGGAATATCTATAGGTGGACTTTCGTACGGTTTAAAGGATATTTATTACTAATTTTGAGACCTAACTTCAGTGGGGTCCAAAATGGGCTACTGGAGGTTATTTACGTTAAGTTTACACAATGCATGTTCCCGCGCAAGTACGTGGCCGGACTGACGCATGGACAAAAGCTTCGCTTTAGAACGGGCTATTTTATGGCCACGCGTTCGGGCATTTGTGCAATTTTAGGGGTTTTCGCGGTTCAATTTTAATGGTTAATGCGATCATGCATCTACCCGCGCGGATGCATGTATCGTGTAAATACGACTATAAAAAGCCATTTGAATGCCTTAAATTGAACAAAAGGAATGACTTACTCATTTCAAACATAAAACCTCGGGTAGGATGTGTCTTATTTTCAACTAAAGGGTCAGAAACAATGTTTTCATAATAGCGGGTTATCGATATCTCTGAATTTCTTCGTGCTTAGACGTTTCATTGTTTGAGATAAAATTGTTTGCTGTGTTTTTAAGATATAGTTCTTATTAAGATGGATATCACTGGGAGGTTTTTAAAAGCTACGGAAAATGTTTATGAGACAGGGTCATCGATTTTCCTTCATAACTACCTTCCCAGACGTTCAACAAATGTCATTTATACTTCATTTTAAACCTTAACCTTTGCATTTCCTTGGCGTGCCTCTTTCATTGCCGTACTTTTACAATGATAGCGTTCCAAACCGCTTGTGAAACACGTTTCTCTCACAGATTTCAACTGCGCTTCGCGCCATATTGCCGAGTTTCAACACTATTATGCAGAGGGATACCTCATTACTTCTCTTCTTATATATTATTCACCCGTAAATATATTATGAAATATCAACCCGCCCCCGCCCCGAAGGTTGGATAGGGTAACGGTAGGCGAAAGGATTGTTTTTATGAATTGAATTTCACATCACCCGTACAATGACTACCTCGGGAAAATTAAAAATTATATCGCGTATTCGTAGTATAATACAACAACGCTAAGATTTGCACTTCCACTGCGCCATCTGGTGTCCATTTCTATAAACGGCAAGATGGTTGCCGCCGAAAACCTCGTTTCAGAATAGTAATGTCTTGTAATATCCGCCTTTTTGAAGATGATTCAGAATTTTGTTGCAGAAAAAATTCTTTTGTTGGACATTACCTTTTCCTATTTTAGTTGAAAAACGGCGATATTTAAGGGTGGAAAAATTTTTTATCAATGGACCTGTCTCACGAACTTTTACCTTCGATTGAGAAAACCATCTTATTTTTTTATTCAGTGACATCTCCCAGTTCTAGAAATTTGAATCCACGTTCCTTGATCATCGTCTGTGTGACTTGTTTGACTGCCTAATTTAAAATCTTTCTAGGCTATAGTTTTGTGAAATAAAGGAAGTTACTCCAAAAGCCGTGAATAATCCTTGACTCGAGTCTGGATAACAATGTTACCAAGTTTGTTATCAACCATGTTACCATATCTGCTATGTTTGAGTACTTTCACATGGCGAAGCACGGTGTGTGTGCTGGTGAAGGATTTTGACACTTGGGTGTAGCTTCTATGAAGCCCTCTTCTCCCTTAATTTAGCACAGTTTAGCGGTATAGGCGACAGACGACGCCAAAAAACGCTGGAAACCAACCGACCCCACACAGCTGTAAAAGAACGGACCCTGAGATGCATCGCCACTTCGACCTGAAGACGCCTGCAGTATGGCTGGGGAAACTGCCGTCAATGAAAGACAACACGCGGAGGGAAACCCGAAAGATGATCTTCATATGCTGAAACGCCGCGGAAACCTTCGAACCAAAGGTCCATGGTTTGATTCCCGGTCCAGGCCTAATTCTTCTCGTGGCAATTTAAACGTATTTCACTTGCTTTGTTTGAATATTTTCAAAAGACTTGACTCTTGGAGTACTGGAGTCACCACCTTTATTATATAAGTCGAGGCGTTAGAGCTCACTTCTATATTACTGATATAGTTTGGGTTTTGGTTGTGAAGGTATTGAGGTTCATGTTTTCCTAATTTATTGTGGTTTTATCCTCTTGAGCGATTAGCTTCCGCCAATCATCGTACGTAATCCTTATCACTCATGTACGGACACTCGCTTTGGCCATCTACAAAATTCATTTATTCATCTAAAACATTAATGCATTCTACCTTCTACGTTCGTCTCCCTTTCCGAGAATTAAGTTGGTATCTTAAGTACCATTTTCCAACTATAGACGTATCACTCAACTAGATAATAGTACCTCGCCGTCGAAACTCGCGCTCTGCTTTGAGAAATAGGAAAATGAATGCATGCAGGAGCAAAAATAGTCTCGTGGTCTCATCCAGCTCAGGTTGGTGAGACGTTTAGAGTATTTTCTTCCCATAAAGATCTCCAGGACCAGGATAAATTATTGCATGCTTGCGCAACACTTATTGAATGGTTACCATGGCTAATGGGCTCCATAACTTTATTGAATACATATGTATCGCTCCTTTAGCCGGCCATAAGTGGACGAGACAACATTGAATTAGGCGCCTTTGATGAGTTTCCCGCCTGGAAATATCTTTATTGTAGCTCTCGGGAAGGAAGGGTGAGAGATAGATTGAAGATGCTAAAGGGAAAACTCACCGAGCCAGGGGTGCGTGGTCAGAGTTGGTAAGGGAACGAGTGGAAATGGTCGGGAAGGAGAGGTGGACCGAGCGAGAGGCGCCAGGGAGATTCGAATAGGTTGATAGGAAAAGAAGAGATAGGAATCGGAGAGGTGGGCCGCAGGAGGTGCGGCGAGGAAGGAACGCCAGGGTACGAGGGAAATGTGGTGGGAAGAGTTAGTTCCAAACGCCACCAGGTAGGGGAGATAGATGAAAGTGTTCGGGAGCAGACCCTGTAATTGAAATCGAGGGGCGAAAATTTTCATTCCTTTTTTTTATTTTACGCTTTCGATTTTCCCCCCCCTTCGCCGCAGCATTCGTTCGCCGTTCGCTCTGGGAGATGAAGAGAGGGTGAGAGAGGAAGACCACGTGGGTGGCGGTGGGAGGAAGAAGAGGAGGTGGGTTTTGCCAGCACCACCGATGGGGTAGGGGGAGGCAGGCACATTCCCTCCCCTCCCGTTTTCACGCCCAAATGGAGGCAGTCGCTTGGCTGGGTGTTCTCTGTTCTGAGGCGAATGGGGGAGTCGCGGGGGGAATGGGCGGTAATGGTGGGCTCACGATGGGTACCAAATGGATGGGCGGTTAGCGGGGAAGGAAGGAAGGAGTAGTAGCCGGGTGGTGGGGAGGGGACATCGGGAGGCTTGTATTGGCGGGTGGAATGGAACGGGGTTGCTCCGGCTGCGTGGTGTCGCTGTGTGTGTACCATGTGGAATGAATGAGGAAAAAAGTGTAAGGAGGGAAGGTTGAAATGAGAGTTGGAATAGAGAGACGACGCGTGGATGCCGTGATACGTGAGGCAGCTGGCAAGAAGATGATGGCGGAAAGAGCGTGTCTACCTCAATTTACATACCTATCTTTCCTCGCAAGAGTAGAAACTACGGTTGAGGTTGTATAGCAGCGATTCTCAACCTGTGGGTCGCGATCCCTTTGGGGGTTGAATGACTCTTTCACAGGGGTCGCCTAAGACCACCGGAAAACTTATCTTTCTCATGGTCTTATGATGTAGCAACGAAAATAATTTCATGGTTGGGGGTCACCACTCATGAGGAATTGTATCTAAAGGTCGCGGCATTAGAAAGGTTGAGAACCATTGTTTTAGAGGAAAAAATACATAAGTTGGTGCGAGCGAGATAGTTCCCTAATCATAATGCAGGCCATATTCGAACTATACGTTTTGATTTCACCAGCTGTGAGACATACGAATTAAATATTGCTTTATTAATGGTGCAATGATATAGTTTGACATGACAAATTCTAAGAAATCAAATGAAAATATCTAAATAAGTCTTTAAGTTGACTCTTTTTTTCACGCGGTACGTTTGAAACTCCATCGAAACGGAAGGTTTTATGTGATCCCGAAGAATTTACTGCCGTGACAATATGATTAATTTTCTATAATAGTTGAGAAAACACGCAAACTACACACTTGATTTTTTCACGAGATCTAGGTGTTAGAAATTTCTCATTTTTGAAATAAAGTCTCTCTGGAGAGCACACACGTACCGTTTCCCATATAAAAGGGCTGGTATTTTTTGGCAAGTATCTCGGAAAGTAATGTGGTAAGGGGTTGAATTTTTGGTGTCAATGGAAGGGAGTTATACTTTTCTTTAAAATGAGACCAAATTCATTGATTTCTAGGTAATATGATATTTCGCTCAAACTACCTTAAGGCCGTGTTCCAATTCACGTAAAGGTGGCTCGGGCCTCAGGGTCACTTATTCCAGATTTTCTGAAAACTTGAATATTACATCTTTGCAATGCGTTTTGTAGACTGATATGAAAATAAAATAGGGTTCCCATGCTAGTCCTATAGTAATTCTGCGATACAAGTAGAGATTTTTATATGGTCTCTTATGGAGATTGCTCAGATTACAGCAGATAGTTGTAAATTTGGACGGGAAAACATAATCAAGCTTTTAATTTAAACTGTTAATAAGAAGCGATAAATCCTTGGAAATTGAATAAAAATGTTATATTGAATGAAAAATATCTTAGCGAATTACTGCTGTCATTGAAGTCAACATGTGGTAGTTTCATGCAAATGGCGCTGCAGTCGCATCTTACGGCCAAGGTCCTATACCCTTATATATAAGGACCTTGCTTACGGCTAGAAAAATGTGGCTATTAAAAATAGGAGACTCCAGGCAAGAGCGACGCCAACTAGCGGAGGTTTTCCGTAACACTGTACCGAGGATACTTCTAACGGTGAATGCATGCAAGTACGTTGAAATTGAAGGCACTTTTTGGGTTTAAGCATTTTTATGGTAGCCTTTATAGTGACAAGTAGACTGTTTTGGTAATATTTCTTTTTGTGCTACCTAACACAACAAAATAATATTTCCAAAAAAAATATTCCGGAAACTAGGTGGTGTAATGCGTACGTCCGGTAATCTCTTAAGCGACAACGAATCTTGTGCGCAAAAATGAACATTGCCCATAAGGATCTCCCCGACGTGGAACATGAGAGAATTTGTGAAAAATATGAGAGCTAAAACAGCAGTAAAAGCAGCCTTTAGGAAAGCATTATGTAATTCAAAAGTAAAGTATTAGGTGAGTCGTTGTGAGATAACCCGAAGACATTTTGGTCTTACGTGAGGGAAGTTCATCATAACAAGGACAACGCACAGCCTTAAACAAATATATGAGTGAATGGAAAAAGAAGCAGAAAAAATTGGACTTAAGGTTAGTGAAAAGAAGACTAAGTACGATAGTTCGAAGTACAATAATGTCCAAACAGGAGGCTAGGAGAGTGGCACAGGACCTGACAATAGGGGAGAAGAAGTTTGAAGGAGTTTCTTGCTTCATATATCTAGGGGTAATGGTATATAATAATAATGAGATAAGCAGAGAAATAAAGGACAAAATACAAGCGGGAAATCGAGCGTATTTTGCAGACAAACAATTGTTCAGGGACCAACTCATTACAAGAAATACAAAGATGAAAATATATAAGACGTTGGTCCGACCAGTGGTCACCTACGGTTCAGAGACATGGACCATGAAGAGATCAGATGAAAATGCCCTTGTAGTATTTGAGCGACAAATATTAAGGAAGGTATGAGGACCTGTAAATGAAAATGATGAATGGAGAATAAGGTATAATGCAGAGCTGAATCAATTAATTGAAGGCCAAGACAGTTTGATACGTGAAAGCTCGGAGAATGGAGTGACTGGGTCAAATAGAGAGAATGGCGGAAGAAAGGATGCCCAAAAGAATAATGAGGGAAAAGTTCTACCACACCAGAAGGAAAGGCAGACCAAGAATCTGATGGATAGATGATGTTACTGCAAACCTGCAGGTAATGAACATCAAAGGATGGAGGAGTAAGGTAAAGGATAAGAAAGACTGGAGGCAAATTGTGGAGGAGGCCAAGGCCCACCAAGGGCTGTAGCGCCATGGAGAGAGAGAGAAAGTGAGGGAAGTTCAAAGAATACGTTCACAGTAACAACATTAAAAAACGACGTAGGAAAAAGAGCTTGTGACAAATTATTGTAAGCAAATATCCGTAACACCTTTATTTATAGCGTCTATAAAACATCCACTCCGAATAACAATGCTACACTGCCTAGCCTCGATAAAAATCCAATGCGGTCTTTAAATATTTCTTGTCGCGGAATAGAAAGTCACCTAAAATCCATCGACTCCAAGAAATCTACTGGTCCTGATCAAACTCTTGCCCGTGTTTATAATAAATTAGCGTCAGAAGTAAAAACGTGGAAAAGCCGCGTGTTTTGTACCTAATTTTTTGTTTTTAATAGGTTTTCCATTTCATCGGCGAAAAAAGGACCTTTTTAAACTGGATAATTAAAAATATATTTTTCAGTTTTCGTATTCACTCACATTGTCTAGCCATAGCCGCCTTAAGTTTTAATTTTCACATCGCTCATAATTTGCCTCGTGTATTTGAGTCGTGGCCTTTCTAATAATTTTTTTCCATTTATTTCTCCTTTCATGAGTGTTTTTTTGTCTGAATAAATTTGCCTCTTCTACTTCGGAGAGATTTCACCAATGTTTTTCTCTCCAACTCTTTGAAGAACCTCTTAATTGATGGTCTCTCCGTCCATTTTACTTCATTACCCCTCGATAACACCTCATTTTCTGAATGACTGGCGGTATCCTGCATACCACTCTCTGAGCCCTCGCCGATATGCTTGGTTCTTGGTTGTTTTCATAATATTAGGCAGTTTTTGCGTTAAATAATTCCATTCCTATTGTAGTGTTCCTAGTTATTAGGATTAGTCGTTTTTTTGTAGGCGCTTAAGTGTAGTAGATGCATATATAGTGTAATATTTTTTCGTTGTATTAACAATAGGCAGTATATCGCGTTAAATAATTTATTAAAGTGTTAGTTTCCTAGTTATTATCATTGTTAATTAATAGGGTATTAGGATAGGTAGTTGCTCTAAAGTTATTATTGTAATTCTCTGCCTGTTACCACTTACATTTGAAAGTAAAATTATCCATTTGCTCGATTTTGTCCACACGTGTACCAATACCGACTATCGCCAAATAACTTTAAATACAAGAAGTACCCCGTGTCGTGAAATTGCAAGAAATGCATGGCGTGATGCGCAAACGATCCCATGGAGGAACATTCCAATATGGCGTCCGAGGACGGGTAGAAGTGTGCACCCGTTGCATCCTCGATTGAGCGCCCTCCCGAGGACACTTGCGAGGAGGCATGGTGAATTCGGACGTCCTTCAAGATGGCCGCCGTTCTTGGAAGGACGGATATGCGACCTTCCAAGTGTCCTTGACGGTGAATTCGGACGCGGCTTTACTATAGCTCAGCCTTAAAAGAATGCATTTTATCGTGGGCTCTTGCGGAGGTTGGTCGGATAATAGTAGAAATACGTCATGTTTAACGAGAAATTACTTTAAAGCTTTAAATTAAAACTGTTTATAAGAAGTGAAAAGTCTTGGGAAATTGATTAAAAATAAAATGTATTCATCTTACAACCTATTTTTCAAAGTTATTTGCGGATTACTGCCGTAATTGAAGTCACAATGCGGTAGTTTCGCGCAAATGGCGCTGTAGTCGGCTCCATCCGCTGGACAAACGGGGTCATTAAAGGTATATGGGTGAAATTATTTGCTTATTTTGTTTGTCAAATTTGGTTTTCAATAGGTAACCAATTTAATCAGCGAAAGCAGGATTTTTTAAATCAATAAATGTAAATGTGTAACCACTGTGGTGTAACTTAGTATTTGTCTTGACTCACATAGTTAAGCCAGAGGCACCTTAGGTGAAGCAGCCGTAACTTACTTTTCGCCAAATTCAGGAAGTGATGTCAAAACTTCAGCCTTTAACCGACTTCACAACCGATAAAAGGCTGGCACGGCTTGTAAAAGAGAAGCCTTACAAGCGGGCCTTATTAGTCATCCGTTCAGACAAGGGCGGTGAACCTCGTGATAGAGCATGAGGGCCAATTTGGATGCATATGTTGATAATTCTTGTATAAGTAAGATTATTAACTGTTATAATGTTCCTGTATGACGCAATAAGCTTTCCTTTAAATGGCAGAATACTATTTATGAGCGTTTTCGTGTGATACGCTTCAGTAACGGCCGCTATCACTCATTTTTATGGCATACTTTCCAACCCTACGTACGTGCAAGCGCAAGCTGTCCGTTTCACTTCGCAAGTACGGCCCAGACTCATACTATGTGGGGTGAATGGCACATGTTAAGGAGGTTTGCCTGAATTGGAGCAACGCCACTGTCTCGTTCTCGCTACCTTGCAGGCAATGCGCTTGTTGGATGGAGTTCTTTCAGTTGAATGGAGTACCATGTGTGACGTCGAACGGAGGGATTGTCAGTTGTTGTTCTCGTTTGCATGAGGTATTTAATTGTGATATTTATTTCTTCAATGTGCAATCCATCATGATGACAGGCTAGTTTTCAGGTGGACCCCTCTCTCCCTTCGGAACGACTTGTGTCATGAACGACTAACTTCAAACATATCGTGAGGAACACACATACAAACGATATGCGGCACGGCATAAAAGAAACTAAGATTTATCATGCCTTCCCTCATTGAATGTATTCAGATGAAAACCTAAAAGAGAGATGCGATGTCGCAATGGCTAGACCACACCTCGAATACGCCGCGAGTATTTGGGACCTTGGTTATAAAGATTTAACCAAAAAATTAATAAAATACATAGAAAAGCAGCACGCTTCGTTGAAAACTGCTACGAGTGAACATAGAGTGTTTCTATTCTTACAGGCGGATTAGGTTGGAATCCGCTAGAGACTCGGAGGATACACGCCAGGCTTGGTTTGATTGATAAATTCACAACAAGTGTGTTTCAAAGAGATACGGAGAATTCAATTATGACACCACACTACATTTATAGGTCTGAGAGAAGCGATATAATGAGAGAGATATACATCCGAACAGAGAGGTACAAAATCGTTCTTTCCTCGCTTAATGAATGATCGTAATAAAAACTGAGCTCCACTAAATATACTCCTATATTATACTTCCCTATTTCACTGTACAAAACCTTATCCCTTACACCTTTGAATGGCTGGTGTCCGAACAACCCCGGCCACATGCCAAGGCAGCGGCTCGCAGGTTTGTATGTAGATGTCGATGTTTTTGTGCCGTCGTTACTTGGGGCGCGTTCCGAAATTCACTGCCAGCACTGGTAGAGCTGCCAAAGCGTTCCGTAATCAACTGGCAGTACTGCGCAGTGACCAGTGATGTTAGTCAATTGATGACGTCGCCTGCTGTGGATTTTACTGCAGCTACAGCTGCCTATGGGCAGCAGTCGTGGCAGCGAAGCAAACAACTGGCGGGAGTTTTAATCGCTTTCAATTTAATGCGCAATGGAATCCATGATGGAATTGATCATAAATGTTTCCGGAGAAGATATAAATATCATTGCGTCGCAGGAAGAAGTGGAAAGGGCGATGAAAGGTGAGATAAGCATAATAATTAATACTTACAATTAAATGAAATACTTTGAATATCACTTTTTAAATAATATTGTTCAAAGTGTGTAGCAAGTGGTAAGTACATGGCATAAATATTTATGGTACATGGTTATCCGCTTGATCTTATGGAGATGAAAACAACCTACGTAACCCCTATAGTTCTCAAATTTAAAAAGAGTTACTGCGCTCACTTAGCAGTATTGGCTGAATATTGGAACTACCTGTATTCATTGTGGGGTTATTATCTTTCCATTCCTCTTTTTCCACTTTTTTAATTCTTTCACGCGACTCCGAAAGTGGTGATCGTAAATTTCCCGCGAAATGGGTGGCAGCAGCTGCTGCCGGCCGTTCCGAAATTGCTGCTTTTGACACAGCGGCAGTACTGTATTCCGTACCGATTCTCGGCAGCACTGGAAGTGAATTTTGGAACGCGCCCTAGGTTGGTCTCTTTACTTGAACGTCTGAGCAGTGGAAGATTACGCATTTCTCGGAATCCGAAGACCGAGGTTTACGGAAGGATTGGAGAGCTTGAGGAGCTGGTATATTAAGAGGGTTCGTGGAGTGAAGAGTGAAGAATATGGGCGGTGGTGAAGGTGAGGTACGTCCTAGCCTCGTCGATTTACAGCCACTTCAGAAAGTTTCGCGACACACTACGCTAGTGGTTCGTGTGGGTCGGCTGTGGTAGCTCGAAATACGTTGGCTAAAATAGGCCGTAAATATGCTCCGTAAACAATATGATATGGCCGCAAATTACATGATATCGCAGTCATAGCAGGAAATCGCGATGATATTCAAATGTCACTAAGCGGAATGGACCAAATTCTGCAGGAATACAACATGAAAATTAGTTAGACGAAGACCAAAATCCTAATATACGGAAGAGAGAATGTGAATGTAGAAGTCACCCTGAGAGGAGAGAAATTCGAGAAAGTTAATTCCTTCACCTATCCTGGAAGTACCATCACGTGGGACGGAAGAAGTACAACGAACATCAAACGGATAATATCCCAAGCTAAGAAGGCGTTCATAGGAAAAAAACAACTGCTATATTCAAAGTAGATAGGACTACGAACCAGGGAACAGTACGTGAAAACATTCGTATGGAGCGTGGCGCTCTATGGATCGGAAGCGTGCACCATTGGAAAAGCTGACCAGAAAAGAATGGAAGCCTTCAAAACCTGGTGCTGGAGGAGGATGCTGAAGATAAAATGGACGGAAAAATTAAGAAATGATGTAGTGCACAGAAGAGTAGAAGAAGAAAGGACCATATGGAACGCCATAGAGAAAAGAAGAACCAGTTGGATTGGACATACCCTGAGACACAATGGAATTGTGAAGAACATGATTGAAGGCAAAATGGAGGGAAAATCCCTCAGAGGAAGAACAAGGAATACGTTCATGGACAAAATAAAGAGGAAAGTGCATAGGAAGAGATACCAGGAGGGAAGGGAACTAGCATCGAATAGGGAAGGTTGAAGGGCTGCAGTCAGCCATTCCTAGGATTGAACGACCAATGATGAATGACGAGGCCGTGTCTGTTGTGACATAATAATGTTGACGTCAAATTCGTACTCAGCGTCATTTGAAACCTATGTATATCAACTCTTAGGTTGAAGCAATAGTATTTTCGAATTTTGGCCACGTTTTGCGGATTCTTCCCTATCGTGCGGCGGGTCGACGGGTAATATTTAGATGTAAAATTGCAGTACCCGTGAAAGATGACGCATTTTTGCTACTCCGAAGATTCGATAATGTTGAGGAATGTAGGTTGGTGGGGAAAAGAGAGATAGTGATTGGACGGGGGTGTGGATGGGGGTGTGATGGAGTATTGGGAGAATAAGATGGGAGGGGGGGTAGATGCTGCAGGCGTCGGGAACAGGAAGGGAAGAAATCATGCCAAGTGGCGCCGTGAGAGTCAAAATTGAAGTGCGTTGAGCCGCCAATGGGAATGGTATTCCTCCACTCCCGGCTTGCCATAACCACCCCCCGACTCCCCCCGATTTTTTATACCTTTAGCTTCCCACTCCTCCCCGCCCCTCTCCTACTCCTACCTAAGACGAGTTGGGGGTAGGGAGGCGATAACCCTTTCAAAGTCCCCGTACCACTCCCGCCTACATTCTCCAATTGTATCGCATTTTCACACATTTGGCTCCCTCCCGTGCAAATTTTTTTTTATTCTTCCTCCCACCGATATCCTGCTCGAAGCGTCTTTGTGCTGAGCGTTTCACTCTTTTTTTTATACCTCTTTATGGAAGACTTCGCGGGAGTTAAATTTATGCTTTTTTCGGATTTAAAATACAGCGCCTTCTTTTCGAAGCGAGCGAAGGAAAAATTTTCTCCAATAGAGGTATTCTTTCGGGTGCACAACATTGAGCGTTCTCTATCTCAGGAATCTCTTGGTGCAATGATACCGGATACCGTGCGGAGGATGTCTACTTTAGGCAGCTGTCAGTGGTAATTTGCTACTTGTCCAAGGTATTCTAACTCTGAAGCTGGCGTTTATGTTTCGTCATTCCTTGCTCTGTAGTGCCTTTCTCGAATTGGTTCTACGACAAATACTTTTTGTGGTACCTCAATTTCCATTCCAAGTCATTCGTTACAGTAAACGTCTTTAGGATTTGGTACGCATACACGCTTTGAATTCACGGCAGTCTAACGATATATACACCAGTTGAAGTCGGTCATTTGTTTTAGCCAACGTATGAAAAGTTTTATTAGCTCCACTCACTATTCCAGAGATCAACTGGAAGGTTTCTAGACTTGTGGCCTGACATATAGTCCCCAAGTAAACCCAAATGCGTGTACAACTCGCCAAATCAGTGCGAAAGGAAAGGCCTAATTCTCACCATAAAACACTCGTGGTTCCCAATGAAATCCCGGCAGTCAGTGAAATCCATTTCATTACATTTCAAAGACTTTCCCGTCGAACTAGAACCCGGGATCCTCCAATTTGCAGCCGTTTGGCTCCATTGAGTATCGCTTTACCAAAAACTGTCAGTGTCACATCATATTCTCTCTCCTCAATATTCAAAATTTAAGTTCAGATTTTCTGGTCTGACAAAACCTTCCTACTGCATTTAACCCGATAAAACGAAACGACGGTGAATCATAGGACTTCGAAATGAACTATATTCTTGGAATCTCCGAGCGTTGTCTTCATTCTCGAAAATGCTCTTCCAAGTGTGAGGGAAGGTCTTCAGAAGACGTGCAGATTACTGTTCTTGCTTGAGTATTGTTCATCAGACATGATTGTGATCCTCGGAAGATGACGGTGGTAGAACAAAGAAGATTAAAATAAGTATAGATGTGGTGTGATGGAAGGGTGCCAAAGATCGAATCAATATCTAGAATTACCTAAGAGGAACTCCAAAGTAGAGTCGGGGAGTGAATATGATTAGTGAAAACACTAAAGAAAAATTTTCGGGCTCGTTGGACGTGCTATTCGACAGAGAATCATTTTCAAGGCAATAGGAGGATAATGGACGGACAAAATAAGAAGTGATGAAGTGTACTAAAGAGTACAAGATGAGAGGACCATATGGAACACCATAGAGAAAAAAAGAACCAGATGGATTGGACACACCCTGAGACACAATGGGTTTATGAAGAACGTAATTGAAGGTGAATTAGAGGGAAAAGTCCCTAGAGGGAGTCCCAGGACTAACTTCATGGACCTAATAAAGAGGAAAGTATATAGGAAGAGATACTTGGAGGTAAGGGAACTAGCTTTAGATAGGGAAGGGTGGAGGGCTGCATTCAGCCAATTTTAGGATTGGACAATCGATGAATGATGGGGACAATAACAATAAAAGGGATGAACCATTTACAATGAATCTAGGAGCGCAATCAGGTCAGGGTGTCATATGTGGGAATATTATGAGAGACATGAAAATGAAGGGTAAAGTAGAAATTAAGAGGTTTGCGGAGTGAGAGCCGTAGAATACCAATCTTCAGATCAATTACTGCTAATGATGATAATGCGAGTCCTGCTTCAAACATTGAAAGAGAACGATAATTAGCCTTAAACAGATAGAAATAGAATAGAAAATCAAATTTATTATTCCGGGACTAGTATATCCCTTAGGAACATATATCATTATACATATCTTTAGAGTCAAACAAATATTACAATAGCAAGATATATAAGATGTATTAATATCACAGAATCCGACATAATATTTAACAAAACGGTAAAATTTTAAAAGTAGATAAAAATACATCAGATTTTGTACATCGTAGCACAATATTTAGTTCACTTACGATACTTAGTTTACTTGAAGTAATATTTCATGATATTTCTTTTTAAATTTATTTATATTTTCAGATTTTTTTAATGGCTTCTGACAATTGATTTTGTACTTTGCAAGAGATGACGTGGTAAGACCTAGCGTATGTAGATGTTCGATAGTGTGGTATATAAAGTTGTTCCATGCGGCGTGTTGGACCTTAATATGATCTAGCTTTGTGTTGTATGTACATTCCGGTGTAAACATGTGGGAAGTTCTGTCATATTAACTTGTAAATGAATGTTGCCTTATTAAGTAATCGCCTATTTTGTACTTTTAGCCATCATAGTTTTTCAAAATATGGCGTTACGCGTTCATAATATGTGAAGTCAAGATAAACCTCACGCAGGAGTTCTGAATCCTCTGGAGTTGGAGAGAGAAATAATGGAGACAATCTTCCATAGCAATGTGTATGCTACATACTCTTAGCAATTTTCGGAAATGATAACGCTATTTTCGCAAGTCCTTCAATGTCCAATATGTCAGCGTCTTTCGTTGTTCATTCGTTCCTCGTACGAAGTCGTTCCCACGCTATCCTTTCGTCTCCGGAGCTTTTGTTCGCCGGACTGCCTTCTGATTACTACTCCTCACCTCACGTCTCACTTCGGAAACAAAAGTTCAGTGAGCTCTGTGACTAACTTCGAATCCCAAATGCCGTTCCAGCTCGAGGAAGGAAGCGGAGATCCCTTTTCTCGAATTATGCTTGGGATTTACTTCAAGATCTGTTATGCCAGCATCGGAAAACAAAGTATTAGTCTGCGTTAAATGAAGGATTTAGCAAATCGCAATACTCACTGATCGATGGGACATTTGCAAAATATCCATGATGCGATTTCGCTCGGCATGGAATAAATTATCTCAGCCGTTTACTAGCTATGTCCATGGTGGGCAACCGTCACGTCTTGTACCAAACGTGCTCTCCAAAGACCTATGTCTGGCCCACAAAACAAGTCCTCGAGAAAATTATTTTCGATTTTTGGGAACTGTTGATATAAACTCAAAAAAATCTCTGTCATCAGTGATTCAGAATAAGTCCTACTCATAATATTGAAGAGTCGACAAATGTTGTCTCTAGAGGGTGTTGTATGAATTTGCAAATGTTCAGAGTTGTTTAAATGTTCTTTTATGGTATATCGTATTAATGTATTTTCCTATATATGCATCGTTGATATGGGATTAAAAACCACCGCTAGATAATTTGTTTTTGTTTTTTTTTAACCTTTTACTCCGTTTTTGTCATACGTATCAATATTGGGAGAAAAGTAATCAGCACTTCACCAAAGAAAATATATGTATAGGTTTTGTGTTGATTCTAATAATGGGATCTTGGAATTATTTTAATGTGTGAGTCAGTTGCAGTTATGGCCACATGATAATAAAAAATATCAGCAAAAAAATTGTAAAACTTTGTTGTATTTCTTTACTCAGTTAGTTTAACATAATTTACGAGTCCAATGCCGTTATCTCAAAATATCTTCACAAAAAATTGTTTGGCTGGTGGAAAAATTGCGTGTCGGAGATTTGTTCAATTTTGGCGCGTGCTATCGAAAGGGTTACCCAACCCTGAATTGGCTACGAGTTTATAGGTATGCCAGGGAATGGCATAGAAAGAGATTTCCAGCCTTTGAGAAGATGGGTTTCAACTTGTCATCTCCGTTCTTCGATCCTTGATTTTATGCCTGTGATCATTTCTACCTTAATAGTTTGGCTCTTGCAGAATATGTCGGACGTCCCGCAAAAAATAGTGTGCGAAAAATTTCGCAAAAGGTTTAATCTATATTTTTCCCTTTGATCAGATAGAGGTTCCCATTCAAAATCCGTCAACAATTAAGTAACAATAATGAACAAAGAACACTACTATGCTTATCGTAACAATTTTTCACAAATCTTGCTGTCTCCGCTGTATTCGATCTATATCTGAAACTAGACCTTCTTCGTGAGGATCCCATATACAAGCGGCTTAATCCAAGTGAGGTCTCACGAGAGAAAATTTGATGGTGTAAAATTTGGTTGATGAGTGTACATTGTCATTGCCTTGCTGGCGCTATTTAGTCTGATTAAACCTGATGCAGATATGACTTTTACCTAACTTCGCGCTTTTACTATGTTTTATTTAAATCAGTGATTTTATATCCCTGATTTAAATAGAGATCATATACCTTTTAGTTATCCATGAATCTACCCGAATTCAACAGAGAAAGAGTATTTTTGTATCACTATATGTGAACATATCCATTCTATACACCAAAATGAAAGTCCTGCCGTCTATCATGCAGAACTAAAAAAGTAGTTGAATATATGGATGTTTTTTTTGTTCAAATAATTTTTATTTAACGTCAGTGAGAAAAATAGAGATTTTAATGTACAGATATTATTATAGGGAGGGTAGAGAATGGAGATTGCTTTGAAAAATGTCTGAAATATAACGGTTGTCTCATGATTATTGCAATAGCTTCATTATGGCTTTATATAAACTTTAAATATCCTACGAAAACACATGTTAGTTTCACGGAAAATATAATTATCACATTATAGTTTCATTTTACTTATTGATTGCGTGATTGTATGCCCTAATATTTGGGATCTTTGCTTATTTCGGGAATTATGTACTAACCATTGGCCTCCTTTGACCTCACGGACCATGGATTTTATCTCACGAGTTTCTTTTGGTTAAATATGGGAGGTGGTGGGTTATTTATGAGTAATACTTCATTCATATTCATGAGATTCTTATCTCCTTGCTTAATTCCTTCCGATCCATCGCGTGTTGCGTTCCGCTGTTTCTTAAGGTTTAATTTTCCTAGAAAATGTCATCTCATCCTCTTAATGATGGACATTGTTTGAGTAACTTTAATGCGGATAATTGGCGGAACAGATGTCTTGCGAGAGATAAAAATCTAAGAAATTTGCAACTTCTCTATCTCCTATCAGTAATCGACTTGGCGAACGAAAATAAGTGTTGGGTCCTTATTACTCGAAATTTTCTCAAAGTGTGAAGAGTTAGCTGCGAGAACTGTCGGATATTGCTCTGTACGAACCTAATTCCTCAACTTAATGCCAAATAAGTGATTCCTTCAGAGATGAATATGCTCTGGTGCTTTGTAATTAGATGCTTACGTTTTGGTGAGCAAAGCGCGCATTGATAGAATAATTTAGAAATGAAAAATTGGTTTGCCCATCTATCATAAATTGGGTTTTTTATCCAGTATGAAAAATATGGTAGCTTTCAACGAGCAGTGACTGTGTTTGCGGGCATTAGCGTAAGTAATATGTTAAGTTTATTTCGGAAACAGCTTTAGATTTTGATGAGGCACCCTATCTGGAGGACTATAGGCACGAGCACAAGTATAAATTTTGTGGGCGTTAGCAGATCTTCGGGGAAATTGAATCAGGGGCCAAATTAAAACCAGCAAAGATTTCCGAACAAATCATGAAATCGATATCCCAGCGTTTCCTATTCGCCGCATTTCAATAAATGTTATCTCCCTGGCTTCGCATTCACCTTCCCTTGACCTCTTCTTGCCACCCTCCGCTTTCAAATCCATTAATACCAACCATGTGAGCAAATTAGCCCCATCTACCTTGTTAACTTATCGCTAAGTCCCCGTCCGCGTTCTTCTGTTCTTTAGTATGCTTTCCATTTTCTGTTATTATTTTTATATTTTGTCAATGCTTTGAATTTATTTGTTTGTTGGTCATCCAATGTAATAAGCCTTGTGCCGTTTTTGGGACTTTTCAAATAAATAAATATAATAAACAAATAAATATGTAGAAATCAATGGGAACTTAACGAAGGAGTATTTTATATGGCGATTAAAAATATGATGAAAATCCGCTGAAGCAATGAGACTAGGACTTAATGGGAGGATCAATGAAGTGTCAATCGAAGATCGGTCCCCAGAAATCGTTGAAATTAACTGCTATTGCGGAAATACAGGCGCTGGAGATGGAAAGGGAAAGCGATTCGAGGTATAAACTCCGCACTTTTTCTGCTTAACTCTTGGTGCCTTTTACTTTTTTGATTCGTTACTTATCTTCAGTAATTCAAAAGCAATTAAAGCAGCAATTACGTCAGATTATTGGCAAATTTTAGCTTTGTAACAATAATGAAAAGGAATTTTCATTATAAAAAATTTGTCTATTACGCCGGTTATTGAACTTCAGTATGGTACAGCTTCCGCATCACATGGAAGGGATATGGGAATGGACTCTACAATAGAAAAGATTGATATTGATATTGATATTGATATGCTTGATTGATTTAAAGGAGACCTGCTGACAAAGGAGGTGAGCTACATAATGAATGCTGAGATATGATTCATGAGGATCAATGTGAAGTGAAATGCAGATGCGAGTTAGGCGGCAAATAGTTTTTTCTTTTCTACGCGGATATTCCATTGTACCTTTTATTTGATATTATTATTACTTTATGATATGTTATAGCGCTTAAGTAGCTCTTTAATCTTACTCTTACACTTTTTCCCTGGGCCATTGATATCCAAATTGATATTTAGCCGCACCAACATATCCCCTCCATCTCTTTTGGTACATTGCATCCTCCTCCGTGGAGGATCGGGTTGGTGTGGTGGCTAGAGTACTGGCAAACCACACGAGTGTTTACTACTTGAGTGTCTTGTGGAGGACACTTCAAGTACAGTACTCCGTCTTTCGGATGAGACGTTAAACCGTGGTCCCCTTGGCGCCTTTCGTTAAGAGCAGGCGAATGCCGACGCCGGGTTTCTATCCACGCTTCCTCCCTTACCTTTCCTCTATGTCGCAAATGACCTTAGCTGTCGGTCGCCTCATCAAATATCCATCCATCCGCGAATGATCGTGGAAAATTCGAGCGACGGAAATAAAAACTAAACGCGTCGGCAGTGGAAGGAACGAAAGGTTGGTTGGTTGACTCTTTGGAAAAGCCTCGAAGTCGGCGAAGAGGGAGAAAGAGCCAATACACGCGCACACGAGTGGAGGGGGGGATATGGAAGGGGTGGTGGGGGGAGAGGAAGTGGGCGCCGAGCGAAAAGGGAACAACATGGCGCCGTCCGCATGCAGAGCAGGGCGCGTATGTCGCCAGTCTCCCTTCCTCCCCCCTCCTCCTGGCCAACCTGCGCGCAATCTCCATACACATCTTATCGACCTCCTTTGCCCCGCCCAGCGACTCCGCAGTCGCACTACCCAACCCTCCCCCTCTCACCCACGCTATCCCTCCCTCCCCTCCACACCTCGGCAACCTCTGCCACCCACCATCGGCAGCTCCCTGTCTCTACTACCTCTCCCCCGCATCAGATACGCACACATACTTACATATATATGTATACTCACACATACAAATACATGACTCCCCTCGAAATAATAGATTTTCTCCCCTCTCCCTCCCTTCCCCACTCCCTCCCTCCTCATCCGGTGCCTCATCATTATGTATCCCTCACGAGTTCCTCCTCATCCGTCCTCTCACAACCCCTGCCCAAGATCCTATCCCCCATCCCCCCTATCCCGCTCCCTTCTGCTTGCTTTTTGCTTCGACTCCGGTGCTCACTTCGTCTCCTCCCCAGACGGCCCGGAACCATCCCCTTCGTTCCGGGAGAACGACTTCTTTGTAGGCGTGAGAGGGCATCGATACTTTTCTGTTACACCTAGTGCGGGTTTACGGTCGTCATAAGTACCAGCTCAATTTATTCTACTCTCCACTGCTGGAGGAATTGTGCATTATTTATTGGTAATATTTTTGGCATCCAATGAGGATTGTGCAGGTCAACATTGCTAAATACCGTGCGCAGAGCGCAGTTAAGTTACGCCATCGGGAGGAAGCATATGTTAATTGTTAGGTGATCCAGGTATTCCAGGTGCTCAGATTATAACACATTGTCTAACATTCCACTTGATTGATACAGTGATAAATTCTTTTAATAAATGCTAACAGAAAGCATAGTTTAACTCGATTTACATGACCGAAGTAGATTCTTTTCTAACAATTTTTCCTGATTATATTAACAAATCATTTTATACCTTAACAAAATGCTGAGCAAGATTTACCAATGGATCACCAAAGAGGAAACTTAGCACTATTCATTGGTCGTTCAATCCTAAGGTTAGTTTACTGCAGCCCTCCATCCGTCCCTATGCTATCTTATGCTAGTTTCTTTGCTCCTCACAAGTTCTTCCAGTGATCTTTCCTCTTTATTTGGTATGTGCATCCATCCATTGGCCTTTTTCTTAGGATTTTTCCGTCGATTATATTTATTACAAAACCACTGTGGCTCAGGTATTGTAAAATCCATTTGGTTCTTTTTTGTATGGTGGACCGTCAGGTACTTTCCTCTGCTACTCTTATAAATTTCATCGTTTTATTTTTTCCGTCCATTTGGCCTTCAGCTTCCTCTTTAGCACCAGTTTTTGGAAGCCGAGAGTTAATCCTAAGGAACGTGTAAAGGCCGCTTTACACGATACAATTTATTGTACAAACGAATGTATCATAGAATGTGCAGGAAACTGAATGGAATTAGAGCAGGTTCCATTTCCCGTTAAATCATTTAGACAATCATTCAATTTGCCGTTTTACACGGTACAATTTCCTTCATGAAGAAATTTGTACATTCGTTTGTACAATAAAATGTACCGTGTAAAGCGGCCTTGACATCCTTGCCCGAGTCCAGATTCTCCGTCTAGTGTCGCCAGACTGGCGCGTAATCAATTTCGATACCAATGATAACTTGGTGTCAGTAATAGATTAGCAGCCAATGAGAACTCATATATACTGTTAAGTGAAAATAATAGCCAGCCCAACGGCAAACTTTTATGTATTACATTAATGAATGATAAAATTTATGCTTACTATGATGCATTTCAGCTCTAGGGAAATACAAAATTGTGTAATTTATACTATGAGAACACATTTTTAAAGCCAGTTCCAGGTACCATTGGGTAGTTAAAAGTCTACATTGACCCATGATGCAACATGCATGGCTGTTTTGTCAACTAGCCGTTAGACTAGCATTTGGTCAGAAATAACTTTCATTTCTGCGGGAAAAACCACCCTGCCTGATTCCGTCATAACTCATTAGACTCTTGGTAGAAATTTAATCCTCTGGTTTTCAGAGTTTTACTGACTTTCCTGATTTACTGACGTATTCTATTTACAACTGACTGATTTACTGACGTATTCTATCGCTTTAATGAGGATTTTTCACTATTTCGTACTGCAAAAAAAGTTCTGCCATCGACGAAAGTTAGTACTCTGTAAATGTATTCGATATATTTTAATACTTGTCCTGCCAAATATTTGACGTAATTTATTTATATTTTGGAAGTTGAATGTTTGAACATGTGCAGATGTATCCGGATTCGCTTGTCCATATTGGGAAGAATATTGAGCCCAGAGTTTAAAATTCTCTTAAGCTCTTACTCCTACCTTTTCTGTTGCTAAGTATTTTTTTTGATCGGGCTGGTTAGTTAGCAGAAGATGAGCGATTTGGATGGGGTGCTTTGACTGTCCTGTCTGCCCATCCAACTTTCATCTGATGCTTTGAAAATAACATCGAGTATAGCCTCTGTGCATCGCAATGTTAATATCTTTGGGTGCGTGTGTTCGACCTAGCTCAATATTATGTGTTAGGTCACTAATGAGTCAGGGACCATAGGATTGATTAAACAATTTGATCTGCTTATCATCTTATGATAACTTGTACAAATGTTCCTGGTCGACTCGATCTTGTCGGGAAAATCTAATTGAATTTTGTCGGCGTAGCTGATCGAAGATTCTTCGAGCTGAATAAACCATAAATAAATGAGGCTTAATCATCTCAAGGTAGTCGATTGCTGAAATTATTAATTGGAGTTTTGTTCGGTCAATAATTTGAAAACACATGAATAACATCGTTGGCAATGGTGCATAATAATGCGTTTGAATGATTATCAAATTATTTTTCCATAAAGATTTTTTTGGTGTTTACTGAAGGCCCTATTTATTGCTTTCTCTAATCGTAGAGTTAGTATGATGTGATTGTTTTGTAATTAATTAAACCCACTCATGTTTCCGCAGATGTTATTTTCAGTTTTCCTTTATAATTGAAATTGAAAAAATGAGTTTGTTGCTCTAGGACTATTCGTCCTCAAAGAACAAAATCCATTTACAACATATACAAAAGTCTGGAAATTACATTACATGGAGTTGTACGATGTGAGCGAAGACTAATAACATAAAATAACAACAAAAATATTTTAGGTTTTACCATGGTAATAATAAATATAATCGCAGCATGTTACAATAATATAATCGATAAATTACAAATAATAGTATGTATGTCAATGGCATTTCAAAAATTAAATTATATATATCTAATTGGATCTGTTTCTGTATGTAATATATGTCAGTTCGGAAATCTACTGTTTTCCATTTTAATCATTCCTATGATATTTTCCCATGTCTGAATTCAGAATATGACTGAATTGAGGCAAATCGACCTACAGGCATTGCGTGACTCGCATTCGTTCTTACGACCTTCACTTAGCGGCCCCTGCGGAAACAGGCATTTCACTTTCGGCATGAGTCATGAGTCTTTGGAAAAAGACAGGTACTACCTATTCTGCGGTCGTAAACATATCATTGAGGTACTGGCATTCCCCCCCATCTCCAATCCCTTACCCCCTACCCCCACCCCCGCGGCACTGCCCCATCAATCACTGCTCGCTCTCCATATCCTTTGGAATCGTAGGCGTGGGAAACAAGCTGTTTCGGGATTTTGAGCGCGTTTTGAGTTGTCAAGGGGCTGCGGCGTTAGGAAATGATGATGGATGGCTATTGATCCGCCTGTGGTGTGGCGAGCCGGAGAGTTGGCGTCGTCAGCCGAATATGCACCTCTTTCCCTGTTCCGTCTGCGGAGAGGAGACACGAATGCCGTCGCAAGGTGCGCGATAGCCTGGCGATGAGTTGTCGTGGACGCTCATTGGCGTAGCGGCAGCCGTGTAAACGCGTTGTGGGGGGGTGGGTGGGGGGGTGGGTAGGTCCATTCATTTGAGCCCCCTCTCGTCCCATCTCAAAATTTTACGTTTTCGCGTGAAAAGGGTGATGGGCGGGAGGGTAGGAGAAAGGATACCCGCTATCGCTCTGGATAGGTATATAGGCACTCGCTATTTCGAGCATCTCCATTGACCGCCCAGACTGCAGATGAGCTGGTATTTTCGCCGCACATGCTTTCCTGACTGTTGCCGAATCATTGAATTGGGAGTGCATTCAACCCGCCTTGATCAGTGCGTTGAGCGTCGAATTAATCCGCTCTTCATTGATTCGGCGGTGATAATTTCAGTATTAAACCTGGCACTAAGAGGATTGTCGATTGCTTTAATTTACATATTAAACTGCGTATCTTGTATTGATGCGGCCAATCATAATGGCTACAATTTTTTATGTGTAATGCTCTCGAGGAAATAAGAATTGCTGCTATGTCAAAGTTTTTTATCTATGTCCATGCCTTTTCGTGGTTCTGTTCGGTGCCGCCGCCTGTTGCTCCCATTAATTAGAGTCGGTAGATACACTTTGATAGAAATAGATGAATGTTTACAAAATTCAGCTCTCGCTGGCCAAGAGACAGAATCTGAGGTTTTAGAGGAGCAAAGTGGAGGGGATAGCAAAACTCGTGATTCATAATCAATCCTAATGACACTGTCTTTTTTCTCCTGGCAGATGTGTAGTCACTTATCTGTTTTGATGTCTGTTGAAATATTAGTTGAGCTCGTTATTCTCGAGCGTAACTTGGTGAATATTGATGGCTAAATCGGTATTTTAATTTCGAAGATTTTCACTCCAGGTTTGTTTGTTGGCTAGCGGTTTCATTGCAGGGGCTGATCAACTGATGATGCCGCCTTTTCGATTAATCAGGTCGTCATCAAATGAAACTACTGTGAAAACTTACGAAATTATTTTACTGGGTTTGTAAAAATATGTCATTAAATATTTGCTTTCAAATAACCTCAGTTTGTGCTTGAATGATTATATATTTTTAATCGTGCTACAAGTTCCTGGGTTGCAATTTTGGTTGTATTGTTGTATTAATGAGCGCATAGTTTCACATGTTATCAGCAAAAATGCTCCTAAAGTTTTACGATGTTTTCCATGTTATACAACTGACCCCCTAAGAAGTGGGCTATTACTCTTAGCATTCTACTATTAATATTCTGAATTCGCTAATCGTGAAAAATAATATTATGTAATATTCTGTAAAAAATAATATTAATAGTATTCTGTAAAAAGTAATATTCTGAATCCGCTAATAGTGAAAAATAGGCAACTGCAGCGAACGAAATAAAAAGTAATGAAAACTAAATAAAAACGAAATAAAAAGAAAAGAAAAATGAAAACCTTTCTTAGGCATATCTTTGGATGAAAAATGACTTTCCTTCCGCTGAAAGGAATCTAATATACTGTTTCATAAACGAGATGAAATGACGGACCTGTCTGTATATTCTTCGCGGTAATAGTTGACAACTAGGTCTCTCATCTCTCTCATAGGAAAAAAATCTAAATCAGTAAAGTGGGCTCAAGCTATTCTTTGCTGAATAATATTCGTATTTCCTCTCGATTCCTTTTAGATGTAGAATAGGCAACATCAACTTAGTTGCTATTTTTCACCTCTAATTGCTATTTTCATATTATTTATGAGTAAGTATGTAATAAATGAAGCAGAATCTATTATGTTTTTTTTCACTCTATGATACACTTTCACTATGTGATATAGCTACGGTGAGCCGAAGATATATACAAACGAAGGGCCTCGCATCATTGAAATTAAGTCGGGATATCATTACTTGGTAATTCTTTTAAAAGTGACAATTGAATCTCTGACAAATTTAGACTCGTTTTATAGCTTACTGTTATAATCTTGGCCTTCTTCATTTGATACATTTTTGAAATCATAACTAGATTAGTCAATCCTCTTCCTATTCCTAATTGTGTTAAGAATTCCTGTGTAGGTACGAGGAATTCATTGGACTAGGTCTCAAACGATTTTGATCCCAGAAAGATTTGTGGGCCAAACCATGACAAGTATGGGAATCAATGGAGACTTCAGGATAGAGTATTTTATTTTGTGAATTTTGAATATGATAAAATACACTGGAAACAATGAGGCTTGGAAGTAAATTATCTAATATTTAAAAATGAATATTAGTATATGTGTGCCTACTTAAAAAGAAAAAGAGGCAACGCATGCCGTGCACGGCTAGTTATGTATAAAACAATCCTATCTTTAATACATCAAATAGCCAAAAGTAAGAAATAAATACTAATCGAAAACTAAAAATTCAGTGAATAAAGCTGTCTCGAAACCAGGTTTTTTCACAGGGAAGTTTAGTGTAGGTTTAATTACCCTTAGAAAGATTTCCAGCTCCAAAACGTTAAGTTTTATAAATATTGCTGTATAAATTTACTGTTCGAAAAAATATGTTAAATATATTTCCTGTTTAACTCTTACCCAGTATTATTTAAGGTGCATTATTTTATCTATAAAAACAATTTGTAGTATTCTGACCAAAATAGCCAATTCACTAACGCTAGAAATTTCGCTCGCCGAATGACCCCACAATTCACTAAATGGAACAAGACGATATCGTTTCGCTTGGAAATTTAAAAAAAAGCTCGATTTCCCTATTCTATTCCCCGTTGCCTTCCTCGGGCCAACTCTTCCCACCGATTGGGCTACGGGAAAAAAGAAAGCCAAAGTTTAAAAAGCAATAAAAAGAGACACGAGTCGCAAAAAGCGAGGCGCATAAAAGGCCTGGAACTCTTGCCTGCTTACTCCCTCCTCCCCGTCCCCCAATATATATATATATCGCCGTCTACCTATTTCTCTCCCCCCCCCTCCCTCTTCCAATACTCTTCCTCACCCCCCCTCTAAACCCCCCATTCTTCCCCACCCGTCCTTTCTACGACCCCCATCCCTTCCCGTCGTCCTTTGCCGTTTCGCCCACCCATTCAGAGATGCATCTGAAGTGAACCGACGGAGCACAAACATTTAATTGCTTCCGTTCATAGGAAGCGGAGAGATCCCGGGCCAGGTTTTCGGACTACGACGGTGCGGGGGGCACACAGGAGCACAGTAGTTGGCAGGAGTGGGGTCATTGGGGGGGAGGAGAGGGTTGGGCACGCTTTGCAAAAGCTTTCCGATGATGGGGGAGGGAGGGGGTGGGTGGATGATTCTCGAGAGAAGGATGCCATGGGTGGAGATACAGGAGGGGCGGGAGATATACGTGAAGAGGATGGGGGGATCAGGACGGCGGAGAACGGGGCGAAAAGGCCGGTCGGAGGTGGCGGCGGAGGCGCATCCATTCGGGAGGGCGCTGGTTTCGGAGGCGAGGAGGAAGCGTCGAATGGGGCAGGCGGTGAGATGGGGGTGTAGTCGGGGTTGAATGGGGCGACGACTGGTGGGAAGGCGATCAAAAAGAATGCCATAGTAACGAAGCCTCGCCTCATTATCCGCAGTTTCTCGTGTGTCGCGCGTTACGTATGTCGTGCGAGTGAGCGGGAATAAAGGGGGCAATCGGGCGGCTATAGTGGAGGAGGGGGAGACTGATTCTCCCGAGCGTACCACCTCCTCCCCATCAGCTCCTAACCACCCTTTCCATCCACGTCTCGCTAAACCTTCGGCCAGGCTCTCGCGTCCCAAGTTAGCATGAAGGAAACGGGGCTGGTGAGCGAAGTCTGTTATTTCTCCCAATTCTAATTCGTTTCATTGTCTCGCTTTATTTAGCGACTGCTACAAGTATTTTCCCCATTGTGGTGTGTGAAATGCTGAATAGGATTTGGAGGGGATTGACGCTTTGTCTCATTACATTTACCAAAAGATTGGTATCGATCATTTATTTACGCGCGTTAGATTGCGTACTAACGTGCAGAAGAAAGACCTCGCCTCCTAATGTTTTTTCTAGAAAAAGTCCAATGATTTGTGAAGAAAGGGAAGGCTGTTATTAGAGGAAATCAATGTTTAAACCTAACCTAAATTTTCGTTTATCCTTAAGGTAGTTAGAGCGAAATATCAAGTCACCCAGAAATCAATGAATTTGGTCTCATTTTAAGGAAAATATCTCGCCCTTCCGATGACATAAAAAATTTAACCCCTTTCCACACTACTTTCCGAGATATTTGCCCAAAAAATACCAGCTATTTTACATGGGAAATGGTACGTGTATTCAATCCAGAGAAGCATTATTTAAAAAATGAGGAATTTCTACCTCTTCGATCTCGTCATAAAATTAACAGTGCGTAGTTTGAATGTATTCTCAACTATTTTTGAAAATTGATCGTATTGTCACCGCAGTAAATTCTTCGGGATCACAATAAACCTTCCGTTTGGGTGGAGTTTCAAACGTACTGGGTGAACAAAATGAGTCACATTTACGACTTATTTAGGTATTTTCATTTAATTACTTACAATTTCTGTCATATAAAACTATTTTATTGCACCATCAATTATGCAGTATTTTATTCATGTGTCCTACAGCCGATGAAATTAAAACGTATAATTCGAATATTGTCTCTATTATGACTAGAGAACTATCTCACTCAAACTACCTTAAGTGAAATCATGAAGACGATACTGCCGATTTCATACATACTTCATCGAAGATTCCACATTAAAACTTTATTCTCTATAAATCCAACTAGGGTATACGTACATTCAAATATTGACGTAATTGTGGTAATTTATACCTTTTTTATTTTACTAGATATTTCGACAGACACTTCTTACTAGATCATGATGACATTTGCTATGATGCTCCTCGTTTATCTGATTAGTGAAAACTAAGTAATTATAAAGTCGTTGTTATGTTCTAGTTTTCAAACTCTTCCCCCTCTGCTCCTGTGAAACCACAAGTCCTGTCTGATTTAAATTCTCCATATCAGTAATTATCTGAAAAGATTGTTACAGTTGTTTATTCGTTGCGCACGTTTGACGGCGAAAAAATATACAGCGTAGAGATCTAGCATTTTTGAACTTTTTTTCTCAATGTCAAGAACCAAAAAAAACGAATTTTGGGAAAGCATGTTCTCACGCTATTGCTCCTCTGGTATTCCGGCACTTATTCATTCCCTTAAAATATAAATATACCTACTAACCGAATATAAGTTAGTTTATTGGAACCATTGCTGGGATTGTTATGAGTCATCGTATGGGAAGAGGCCTACTATCGAATATATCGAGGGTCAGGAGCAGTGCAGCCCGTGTGAAGCTATGGCTAATATACATAATTTCAGTTCTCAGTGATAACTTCAGGTTAATAATTCAGAATCAGTAACTTGGTGACATTATAAAAGTTAATGAGCAAACATTGTTTCACGATAAATCATAACATTGTAGTTTTGGGCGGTATTTAATCAACGGAATGAATTAAAACTCGTTTCAACTTTGTGGAGATGCTCACTCACATGCTTCAGGTCATTGAGCATCTGAAGATGATGCCAGGCATACAAATCCGGATTGTGCTATACATTGATCTGTGAACTGACCAGTGGAGTGTAAAAGTTATTTTTTCTAACTGATATCCAATCATTTCTCATTTGAAACTCTTTTATTTTATAGTTTTTCGTTTCGTTTTTTAATCTTAGTCGGTTATCAAATACAATTCCTCGTGTACTTCTCCCACAGACACGAGCGTCATTGCCGATCCAAGGGTAGTGTAAAATGAATTTTAAATTTTCTGCAGCACCTTTTGAATCTATTCATATTGAAAAATGATTACTTTTGTCAAATCATTTTACCTTTTATTGGATTGAGCTTAAACATAACCATGATATACTGAGACTGTTGACTGAGTAAGTAGAGAGACAAGACATGCATATAACAGACCCCACGGTACGTTATAGCCCAGAACATATGATTTTTTCCCTCTTAGTAAGCCGTTTATGCTCCTTGAAGGAATACAAATATTGGCGAACCTGTATGAAGATTGAAAGAACTATTGATCAAATTTAATTGATTTTATTTCTAACAGATTTTTACAGATTTAACAGATTTAATTGATCAAATTGTGAGAAACTTCTTCAAAAAGCGATTACTTAGGCGTAGGAAGAGCATGATATTTAAAACAGCGCGGAAGTTTGGGTCGCTTGTGACGTCAAGCCAATAGGGGCCCGAGTCGCGAATGGGATAACCTAGAGGCACTGTAGAGGGCCTCTAGGTTAACCTTGACTATTGGATTGGATATTTGGGGAGGCGACCGAAAACTAAGGTTATTTGTGCCATTGGGGAAGGAAGGAAGGGTTAGAGAAGCCCGGCGTTGGGATTAGCCTGTTCTTAACGAAAGGCACCAAGGGGACCAAGGTGTCATCCTATTTATAAATGCATCTCTCATGTTATTCATTTATTTTCACGATCCCGAAAACAGCACCCAAAGGACTTTTACATCGGGTGATAAACATTAGCATAAGACGAAACATCAACAACCATGTCCTAAGTGGTGAAAAACCACTCAGGCGGGACTCGAACCCGCACCCCTCGGATTGGCAAGCGAGGACTTAACCCCGTCGCCACCAGGGCCGACATGCATGGCAATCCGGAAAGAATCACGAAATCATTGACAATATCATGAGACCATATTGCGCCAGGCTCTGAACTGCAGAACTGATGTATCATCTGTTTCCATCGTGTGAGACTGCTGGCTCGGAATCAGAGTAGGGGCAATTTTCCCATCTCTCGTTCGTGCATTTTTGTATTTATTCTAGCAATTCTCCGCTTTACACGACACATTTTTCAATTCACACTCTTTCGTGAACTTGATTGTGCAATAAAACGTGTTCCGTGAAACGGGCATTAGGTCCACTACAGCTTATTAGGCTTTATTAATTGAGCCTACTCCGATGATGAATGTCAGAAAGGGTATGCATGCTGTATTCCCTACTGAAAGCCACTTTACCTTTAGTTGCATCACCAATACTCACCAAATCAGTCGTAATTAATACATGCCCTTATCATTACTGGTGCATCGAGTTAAAAGGTGCCTACCTCGTGAAACTATATTTCGATTGAGATGAGCGATGAGCGATATGTTATCGTTGTCTGTTTCTAGAAGAGAAAGGTCTAGTTTCACATGTGGAACACTTTCTAAGATTATTCCTCTACTTAATTTAAGCCTTTAGGCCTAAGTTTAAGCCTTATGATTGTATCATTGTTAATAATTGATAAATTCAGTCATATGCAACAAAGAGTTTAAGTCATTCTTGTTACAACATTTCTTCCCAGCTTCTTAAGGTGGGTAAATACTGGCAGTTTATCATAAAAGTTACCTGCAGAAATCATCTTTCGAATAGACATCACGTGTGAACGGCTCTATAATTCCACTGCAGAGCTTTCAAAAGTTTCGGAAAGTGCGTTAGAAGAAGCGCATTTTTGTCAGTGTAGACGGCTATATGTGCGCTAACTTTAAAAAAAATTTCGTCTCAGTGAAATTCCCCATAAACTCCTGCAGTCGAAAATTCCGGAAGAAACTTTCCAGTGAAAATTCACCCCCAGCTGCTCACATTTAAAAATGGAATTTTAATGTGGTTTCTGACTTAATGGAGAAGAAAGCCGCCCAAGCTGAACGATTCCGTCACCATACGTTAAGGAAGTTTTAGTAAGATGTCATTTTACCTAGAAGTCAATGAATTTAGCCTAATTTTAATGAAAAATATCATTCCGAAGATACTAAAATATTAGCCACTTACCACGCTACTTTCCGAGATATTTGCCAAAAAATACCATCTATTACATGGGAAATAGTACGAGTATTCACTCCAGAGAGACGATATATAAAAAATGGTGAATTTCTAACACTTAGATATCGTCTAAAAACTAACAGCGTGAAGTTTGAATGTTTTCTCAACCATTTTTGAAAATAAAATATATTGTAATCGCAGTAATTTTTTCAGGATCACAAAATACCTTCCGTTGTGAAGGAGTTTTAAACGTAGCTCACTAAAAAAAATGAGTCAAGTTAAAGGTGTGTGGAGTTATTATTATTTAATGTATTGGAACTTAAGTCCTGTAGTCCTGTAAAATTGCAGTATTAATAGTGCAATATTTAACTCATGCTTTCTACTGATGCTGAAATTGTAGCGTATTAGTCGAATATGCTGTCAATTATGACTAGGAACTATCTCCCCCAAACTACCTTAAATTTATTGAATTTTACGTGTGGTGAAACCCTCCGTTCTCACTACCTTAGGGACGAGATATTTCTCAAGAGATAAGGTTGCCCGATTACTTACGGGTGTCTACGAAATGTCAGATGTGATGGAGACCGGATACAGACGCTGAAGTGAACGCCCCGCAAATTTCCGATGCACGGTCATTGGTGGAGATGAAAAAGGTTAGCGGGGGCTGAGTAAGAGGGGGGATCGCAGCTTATTTTCTGGGGATCGACTGATTACACGCGCGTGTCGACTGAGCGGGTGCACCTTTGGTCACGGGTCTACTTTTCAAAGAGACATCCAAAATAGGGGTACTCTATAGTGCACTACTGTAGGAACCTACGGACATGACAGGCAGCAAGAATTGGACGATGGGCGATGCACAACCTGCCTTGTAACATGGGATAAATTTGGTTGGATCATTGAAAGCGGTTTCCATCACTTATTGCGTGCGTGAATCATCATCTCAGCACTATTATTTGCATATATGACTACTTTTATACTGACTTAAGTTCACTAAACGTAATGAACCAAGTTCTCCGAGAATACAATATGGAAATAAATAAGACGAAGAATAAAATCCCAGTATGCGGAAGAGAGAAGTTGAATGCAGAAGTCACCCTGAGAGGAGAGAAATCAGAGCAAGTGGAATCATTCAACTATCTAGGAAGTGCCATCACGTGGGACGAAAGAAATACAACGGACATCAAGCGAAGAATAGCCAAGCTAAGAAGGCGATCATTGGAAAAAGATAACCGCTGTGCTCCAAGAAGATAGGACTACAAACCAGTCAACAATATGTGAAAACATTCTTGTGGAGCATAGCACTCTATGGATCGGATGCAAGGACCATTCGAAAAGCTGACCAGAGCAGACTAAAAGCCTTCGAAACCTGGTGCTGGAGGAGGATGCTGAAGATAAATGGACGGACAAAATAGTAAATAATGAAGCGCACAGAAGAATAGAAGAGGAGAGGACCACATGGATCAGAATAGAAAAAAGAAGAACAAGATGGATTGGAGACACCCTGAAACACAATGGGTTTGTGAAGAGCATAATTGGAGGTAAAATAGAGAGAGGACCCAGAGGAAGACCCAAAAATAAGTTCGTGGACCAAATAAAGAGGAATGTACATAGGAAGAGATACCAGGAGGTAATGGAACTGGCATTAGGTAGAGAAGGGTGGAGGGCTGCAGTCAACCAATCTTATAATTGAGCGACCAATGATGATACTGACTTATTGCTAGCATAGCTTTATATACACTTATTAATTGTTGTCACTCTTGTATATGATGGATCTACGTGGTGGCATAATACTAACTGATTATTTATCCCTATCGTGGATTGAGGTTCAATTCGTGAAACTTCTCCCATTCTGACATTCTATTAGGAATATATTTCGAAAAGGAAAAGTATACTGGCAACTGGATATAATCGGGCCCGGAGTGGCACAGTGGTAGCGTATTCGACTCCCGTTCCGAGGGTTGTTGGTTAGAGACAAAGTGACGGAAAAAATTTTCCCACTCCGAAATCCAATATTTATGCGCTACCCGAATATGACCCCACTACTGTGAGGTTACAGTCCCAGGATGGGGCATTGATGGCGCAGATCAAGAAGATCGGACCGATATCAAAAGCCACGGCCTCGTGCGGATTGAAGTTCACGGAATCGGGCGGGGTACTGCGATGTGGAAGGCAACGGGGAAACCACCTCATTAACTTCCCTAGAAGATGCTTCCAATGATGATATCTATTATCGTGGAATGAAATATTGAGGTGCGTCAATACGTACCTACATAATAATAATCATATGTTTGGGTGCCATTTTAGCTTGCCAGGTTATGCGTTTTTCTACAACTTGGAGTGTTATGCTCGAGAATTGAATGTAGTGTGGTGATAGCAATTGGAGCTGAGATGGGCATGCCATGAAAGGATTAGATCTCATTGTGATGGAAGATTGAGGATGGAAATTGTTTAGATTATTTTTTCAGTTTTGAATTTCATTGGACTCTCTTCATTCGAAGCTTTGATGTGAGAATTAATTTTTTGTTTTTAATAAGGAAAGTATGTTAGGAGATATACAGTGATGTTTAGTAACGAAGATTTAAAAGGTGGGAGAAACATTAAGTTCTAGAATACATGAAAAATCTTTGTAGAAGAATTTTATTCGCTGACAATGAACCGAGCACAAATAGTTCTTTCCGATTGAGCCTACGTGGAGAAGGAATGTTAATAAGGGAATATGATTTCCCGTTCTCACAATATTTGCATTTTCTTTGTTCATTTAAATAAAGTATTTGCAACTAGCGAAGAACATGGGGCTTAGTAATAGCCTAACTATTATATGACTCTTAAAATCACGAATGTTATAGTCATAAACAAACAATTGATGAAAGACTGGTAAACGCTTTTTTGAAAAACCTTTGAAAGGATACCTCTGAAACAAAACATTTTTTGCGTTCTTTAATTCATTATGGCATTTTGCTTGCTTTGTGGATTTCGAGGTGTTTAATATGGTTGACTGCGTGAAATAAATGGAAGTGCTGAAGAAATTAGGGATCGATTGGAGGGACATATATCTCCTCCGGAATCTTTGTGTGAGACAGCGGACCCAGGTCAGGGTAGCCAATGGAGAATCGGAACTAGCTGTGATAAGATGGGGAGAGAGTCAGAGTTGCCCGCCATTGGCGTTGCTTTTGAACGTGATACCTACTAAAGAAATAGTGAGGGAGGCATGGGGAGAGATCGAGGTAGGAATAAAGGTTGGAGGGAAACTGATAAAGTCAGCGAGTTTCGCAGATGATCAAGCATTGTTTTCATAGCCTGCCGAGGGATTAAATTCAATGATGATGCAATAGAGGTGCAAAGTATAAGAGTGAGAAGGCCCAAAATAGAGCAGGTCGAGCTGGAACGTATATGGGTAGTATTTTGGAGGTGAATAGGTATAGTGGTTGGGACAAAAGGTTTAGAATTACCATGACTAAAGAAACATTTTCAAAAAGGAGGGAATTGATAAGGTGGGTCTAATTAGAAAGTAAAGAAAAGGCTGGGAAAACCTGTAATATGGAGCGTGGCACTATATGGGTCGGAGACTTAGTCATTGCGAATGGAGGATCTACGTAGATTGGCGTTTGAGATGTGGGTAGAGAGAAGGATAGAAAATATGAACTGTGTGGCGAGAAGGACAAATGAGGAGGTATTTTATGTGGTAGGAGAGGAGAGGAAGCAAGCGGCGGCACTGAGGCTCTGACGCACTGAGGAAGAATGGATACTGAAAGGACCTTATAGGGACTATAATGAAAAAGGACGGCGAGAGGAAGGAGACTGCTGAGCCCAGGGCCTTCTCCGCGGTTCCCTTCGCCCTGGAAACGACGGAAAGGATCGGAAGAAACCCGAAGAAATGTAATATAACGACAAGATTCAGAGCGGTAAGGAAAACCGGTGACCTCCTTCCCCATACCAAAGACAGATCACTGGAGGTACTCCACAATGGAGTTTATGAGATTCCCTGCAGCTGCGGCCAAAAGTAGGCATACCAAGAGGGCGATATCCGTTCGGCTGACCGAACATTGCAGGGCACTGAAGAATAAGCATTGTTTGCAGTCAGTGTTCGCGGAGCACGTCTTCGAAAATCTGGGACGTTAGATATTAATTGATGACGAGCGAGTCTTACCAAAAGAAAAATATTATGTCCCTAGCCGGAGAAGGAAAATAACTATTCCGTACACTTAAGGGGGAGAAAGCATGAGGAAACTGCGACAGAAGGTTGAAAACCCTAACTACATTGGTAGGCATGATCACTAATACAAGGTTAAACGTCAGTTATAAAGGACCAATTAAAAATGTTTTCATTCCTCAACATGACGATTGTAAATTGGAATAGTCTTCCCGCAGAACTACTTGAGCCCTTTCCTGGCAATATAAATGTTTATCAGAATAGGTGCAGAAAATTTATTTTGGACGATTGATTCATAGTTACTTTTAATTTTCTCTATTGATGTCTGATTTTATGTTTTATTTTTGGTGATTGGTCAAACGTCTGCTTTACATTATTTTACTGTTACCACCTGACAAATAGGCAACTTGTAACTCTTTTGGTTAATTATAATAATAATTCGTGAGGCGATCGAAATTGAAAAAAAATGTAAGAAAACTTCAATATCGACGATCTCCAGAACTTCAGACGACGGACACGAGCTCCATAACACCTGTGAAGGAATAATATTTAATGTACGCCAAAATAGGAGCGCGCCAAAATCGGGCTCTTCCACACAGCTGGGAGGCTGCCCTGAGTATCGTTTATATACAGGCCGATTTCCATGTCCTGCAATGGTCACGAAACGTCATCACCGCAATGAGGCTACGCAGCAGATCCCGGAAGCCATCCCAAATTCTCACATATCTTTCCCTGTCAGGCCGAGAAATCTTTATATAGCAATGGCCACGAAACGTCATCACCGCAATGAGGCTACGTAGCAGAACCCGGAAGCCATCCAAAATTCTCACATATCTTTCCCTGTCAGGCCGAGAAATCTTCACTTAGCACTCGTATACTGCATCAACTGTGCTCTTATGCAATCCACGCCACAATATGTCTAAGCCGAGGCGTTGAGTAGTGCAATATATTCCGTGATGGCACCACATAAAGTTTTTCTATATCTATCCTTTTCGGGCCCTAAGTATACAACGAAAATAAAATTATATAATATCGGCGTCTATAATGTTGTCTTTCACGAACTTGCTCGCTATTCATGAATGCATCCTTCCTGTAAAATGGGGCTACCGGGCAATTGATTTGTAAATTAGGATATGCATTTTATTTTCTTCCATTGTATTTAATGATTTTGTATTGCGAATTTTTCAAAACTAATATTGACTTCTACATTATCGCTTGTACTGTTTACAAAACTATTTTATCGCTAATGATAATCCTTAGATTTTAGATATGCTTATTACTCGGCGATTGAGTTTTTATGAACACTATTTCTCGAACTAACGTATTGGCTGGGTCGTTCGATTCGATTTAACCGTTGCTCTATCGATATGGGTCTTTGCAACCATTTCCACCACTCGGCCGCCATTAATGTGCTTACTGAAGATTTACCACCATAGCACACCCGAGAAAATCTGTGAATATGCGGCGCCAGCCATCGTTTCGAAAAAAATACACTGACAAATCATCAAAAACGTTGAACATCCTCTGCCATGCTTATAGGGAATACACTAAAATAAGCTTGTTACTGGCAGACTTGTTTACGTTGCGAAGACCTGTATCGAAGGAAGAATACAATCGATATTGAATGACCTTGCGTATAAACGGACTGCTGCACCATTTGAATCGAACTTACGCATTTCAATGAAGATCCAGTAATTATTTGCCAATTGCTAAAAAACAAAGGTAGAGTGGAGTCTATATTTCATTCACTTCCAATTTCCTTGGGTTGTCTGCTTCTTATTATCTTTTTTTATCGAAAATTCCTTGTTGGTTGTATAGAAAAATATCATTTATGCCCGTGTTTTATCCAGTCTCGCATTCAACATTATAAGATTTCTCGTGAAATTCACTTGACAGGTACTGCGAAAATATATAGGATTTTGTTATTTATTTCAAACAGAACACAAGTTTTTCTATCAGTAGCCTAAATATGAAGAAAATTATATAAAAGTAGTTTTACCGCCCTAATTCAGCCATCTTTTTTCAACTGTAGAGGCAACAAAATAAACCAATATGGAGTAAGTTTCCCAGCTAGTCCTCTCCATCATACCCTAATGAGGAACCTTTTTTGAGTTAAATATCTTTTACGGCCTACAGAGGAATGGAATGAAATCAACATAATCAAAGGATCTGAAGTATATTCTTCTCCTTTTTCAATGATCGCGCTAATGATTGCACATCGTTCATTCTGGGAACAAGTCCGGGACCCCTATTTTTGCCTTCTCTCTCTTGTCCCTTGTCATCTTCGTCTCCACCGATCCGTGGGAAACGCCTACCCATCAAACCTCCTTTGCCCGTCCCTCCCCTGACCCTTTATTTCCTCCGCCATGACCCTCATGATATCTCGCGGGAATATCACAGATCCTCGTCGCAATTAAAGGATATCATTCCTTCCTTTTTCTTTCCCCCCTTCCCCGTATCTCCCCGGTCCATCTCCCCCCTTCCTCCTCCAATCCCGTACCCCTCCTCCGCCCCGACTGTGGAAAAAGAGACCACATTTCCCCACGGATGCGTCTCCAAGCAACCAACCTGCGATTAGAAGGAGCCTGAGCATTCGAAGGAGGAGGTTGTCGTGAGGGGCGAGAAGGAAATCCAGGGACGTCGGGGAAGGGCGGGGAATAAGGGGATGAGTGGGGTCTAGGTTAGCCAGGGTCCCTTATTTGTGCCTGGTGGGAGAGGGGTGGGTATCCCTGCCGCACAGAATATATGGTACCTCACCCTCGTCCTTGGCCGGCTTACCCAACCTCCTGATTCCCGTCAAGTTCCATGCCTCCGATTTTATAGGATCTGGATTCGCTCCCTCCCGCTCGGTATCCTCCGACTGGATGTAAGCTCTGAAATCTCCACCATCTGCGTCCCCCTCATCGCAATTCTCTCCTCCAATTTTCTGCTGTGTGGGTAATAGATGCGAATTTGAATATTCCCCTGCTTCGAGCGAGATTTTATAGCTAGTCATTATAGCTACAATAGGCACTCTATGGATCGGAAGCATGGACAATTGGAAAAGCTGACCTGAAAAGAATAGAAGCCTTCGAAACATGGTGCTGGAGGAGGATGATGAAGGTAAAATGGACGGACAAAATAAGAAATGACGAAGTGTATAGAAATGTAGAAGAGGAAATGACCATATGGAATACCATTGATAAAGGAAGAACCAGATGGGTTGGATACACCCTGAGACACAATGGATTTGAGAAGAACGTAATTGAATACGAGATTGAGGGAAGAGTTCCCAGAGGAAGACCCAGGAATAAGTTCATGGACCAAATTAAGAAGACAGTATATAGGGAAAGATACCAGGAGGTAAGGGAACTAACATTAGATTGGGAAGGGTGGAGGGCTGCAGTAAACCAATCTTAGGATTGAACGACCATTGAATGAAATAGTTACAATATTCAACATATTCGTACTATCAAGGGTCAATTGGAAACCCGAAGCCCATTTCTTTTGCCGATGTTATGGTTTTTGTGCTAATGTTACCTTAGGTACTCCTCCATTCAGGAAGTAGGATTTAGTACCCTCTCACCATATTTTAGCGTGGAAAAATATTTATTACTTTCCATGCTTCAGATACCACGAATTATCGATTTTGGCCGTGCATTTATTTCAATTCAGTCACACTATTCGTATAGTTTGTCATTTTTCGTCATTGAAGTCAAGCTTCTAACGGGTAAATTAGTGGCGGGTGTGAGTTGTGAAATCAATGTAAAATGTAGTATTTTCCTAATCGTGCGGCCGCTGCCCCTTGAATATGCTGCAAGGATTAGGCACTCGACAGACTACTAGTTTCAGAAAGGAATAAGAAGTTCGATTTGTGCCCTCTAATTGGTTAGAAAGGTCTTTGGAAGAGAAAAGTTAACTTGAATATTGGATATCTTAAGGTGTATCTTCAAGCATAAGGTAGTATGCTCTGTCGGCGTCAAAATGACGTGCCGCTGTATTTTGAAAATTTATATCTGGGATTGTGTAAGAGATAGTGCAGTATTATATGCGTCAATTTAAAGATAATTTTATCATAATTTTAGACATATTTTTTATTATATGACAAAATCAAAAATGTTGACACACCAATGCAATAATCGACTTCGCGCTCCCTAAATAGCTTTGTCAACTTCATGAATTTTGTAACTCATTGTCAGCCAAAGGAAAACTACGTAATCTACAGCATTAATTTCCACCTAAAGTTGCGAGAATTAATAAAGATACAAAAAATGGTTAGCGCAAATTTTTATAACGTATGCTTTGCTGTTAATGAACGAAAATGTTTAAACATTATATAGTCCTTCAATTTTACTTTACAAACATAATCAAAAAACTAATGCCATGGCTAAACTTTGAAATTTATTGAGAATTTTCTATGATCTATAATCTGTAAAAATTTTATTATTTGTTAATGTTAATAAATTCAATTGATGCTGTGTTGCCAAACTGGACGGCGCCTCACGGATACCGTTCCCACGGAGGCAAGTAAGGGAGGCGAGTAAGGGATAGAGGACCCGCGTTCACTTCTGACAACGATGAGACACTCACATAACTGAGTATTACAACAGAACTATGGCTCGAATCAGAACCGATAACCTTATATCCTAAAGTTATGAATAAGCATTGGATATCTAAATTCATTCCATGTAATGCAAAATGGCCGATGTTCTAGATCCCTGAGCGATCCGCATTTGTGAAGCATGGCTGAAAATAATGTGGAAGAATGTTTATTTATATCAGCGTATCTCTTTTTGTGTACCTCTTTGTAGTGTGTTAGTAATTAGTCTGGAATTATCCACTTGTAGATGGTATTGCTACGAGTGCATCATGATGGAATATGGAAAGGGCGTTTGTGCATCTGTTGAGGGTGATTATTTGATGAAGATATTCCTCGGTAGCAGTTGCCATAGTTGCCAAATGTAGGGAATACCCCGCAAAGTAATCGTAATTTTATCGTAACAGAGACCAATAGAGTCTTAATCTGTATCTATTTCAATGGCTGTAATTTTTCTACCCTTGTCTCTGTAAATTGGCCCTGATGTGCCATTAATATTTCCGAACATCAAGGGCTTCGACCACGCCTTTTTATGAAAAATTTTGTAACATTGGACTACTTCAATCAAGTACTAATGAGTTAGTGGCCATTAATTCACTGAATTTTATTTTACTTGCTCTTTGATCCACTCGACGTATAAATTGGTAATGAAAAAGAATATTTCACTTTTTGAAATATTGAAATATTCTTGAAGAGAGCACTTAATTGAAATTGGCAGATTATTCTCATTCTTCGAAAGTGACATTTCATTCGCAATCACCATCCTCAAGAATGATAAGAATATAGGGCGTCAAAATTGATTGTTTATTGCATAGGTTTAATCATCTGAATAGATATATGCATTCATAGTTAGGTGTGACTAAGGTCAGCTTAACTAACATTTCTGAAATTAGGGTGAAAATCACATTGACGCTTATTGTGATGATTTAGTTTAAAATGACTAGCACCACTTTCACCATTTATCCTGTGAGTTCATGGCGCCTTACTGTATTTACGTCCCCGTAGAGTAATAATAATTATAATGAAAATGGTGTGTTGGTGGTAGATTTTTGAGTGGTGAAGTCAGAAATTTGTTTCGTCAGATGTCAGAGCTGAAAACTCCGAACGCTCTCTTTGATAATTGATGTAGCGATTCTGCAAATTTTTTTGTAATTTTTCAAATATTTGCAACTTCGTCAGCTTACGAGTAAAATTATGTCTGTAGCCTAGCGACTCCCTCTCGTGATGAACAAATCATCTGATATTTTCCTGCTCTTGATTTGAAGTTATTTTTGAAGATAAAGAACGATATAATCCCTACATTGGTGAAGTATCCACAATGGGTAAATAAGAACTTTTTTCCAATACGGGCCGAAGGTAGGAAAAAGGAGTGTTTAAAATGTGATGGATTACGGTTGGAAGTATACCCTGTTTGAGGGCTTCATGGCTAGTAATTGGCAAAACTTATTTTTTTACACGTTGATTTATTTGTTAATAAGGTAGTATATTATCAATCGAGTCCTACAGTTGATTGAAAGAGTTTTCATTCCTTAAACGTACGTCCTTTACATGACTTATCTTGGAAAACGGATCCCTTTCAGTTGGTGTTCATGAATTGAAATCAGCTATGGGCCAATCAGCCGTAGGAATACTACTCAGTAGGCTAGAGTGTATATTTGCTGTTTTCCCGTCTTTAAAACACGTCACTTGCCTCCTCTCCGGACCCTCACCTCTGCATCCGATGCGTTGAGTCCACACAGCCTCTGGGATTCCCTCTCCCTAGACCACACAACCTTCTGTACCCCCGATCTAGCTGATACCAGACCCCTCACGGTCCCCCCGTGAATCGTTGTCCAGCCGATAGTGTACCTGCTCTCCTCATCAGGGGCTTGCAACACTAGACCCCCGCTATTTCGGTAAGAAATTGTCGAAATACTCTAGATTTAGCAAACTGACTTATACGTAGCGAAATGGTTCCCAAATATTTATTTTTCTTCGTTTTCCCATGTATGTACAGTGGCGGAAGAAATTAACGCAAAATTTTTCGCGCGCCAGAATGCGGCATTTTTGGGAACTTCTAGGAGCAGTACACACTCCAAAGACTGGCAACACTGAGGGAAACATCGTCTACCGCAAATATATGAAATCCGCAATGGAACTCACATTTGTCGGAGCCTAGAACTTAGTCATCAATCGCCTCATTTTTTAGCTTTCTTCTCATATTGTTCGCACATTCAGTCGCGGTGCATCGCTGTGTTTGTTTCAGCATGGTTCTTACGTCGAATGATGATATTTATACAGAAAGACTGATTATAAAAAATATTCACTATCCCACCCAATTCAGTATACTATATTCTAAAATCTACATCTTCTACCACCAAGGGATATTTATTAAGGTCGACTTTCCGAGGATCTTTTTGAATGACGCGTACTGCGTCTGTTTCACCGAAATGATATAAATTGAGATTTATCCGCACCAAATGTCGATACAAAAAAGATTTAATTGAAATAAGTATAGTCTACGTGATGTAATTTTTCACGATTTTCAAATTTGTAGATTGACGAAGTTCCTTTAACGGATATTTATTAAATTCAAAACGGATATTTATTAATGAATCGTTCTTGACCCAATGTAAATCCGTCTTTAGTTCGTCAGAATGGGATTAAACTATGGAAACATACGTTAATGTATATAATTTCACGAAATAAAAATAAATGTGCATGCATCGATACCGAATAATCTAGGCATATTTTCCCGATATTTCTTTCATCTTATCACAGAAAGCTTGGTGATGAGCTGTCCACTGTTACGCTTTATCTAGTAAATGCAGGATATACGAATAAACATTCAGAAAAGTTTACCCAAATTAGGTGTAGTTATGGATAACATATGGATGATTGCATAATAGCTTATATGCTTAGCTATAAATTCGCCGCACATATGAAAGTAACAAAAAGCCTTTTAAAAGACTTCAGTTTGGAGTAGAATATCATTAATGAATTAAATAAATAGGTAACGTTAATGTCGTAGCTGTAAGATGTATTTGGCTAACTAAGAGTTGGCTTTTGGCTAAGAGTGGTCCGTGTTCGATTTTTAATGAACGCAAATGAGTTTTTATATAAATTTCCTCATATTGGCGATATGAATGAATGTAATGTGTAGCTGCAATGACTGGCTGATATTATGAATTTTTTTAAATACAAAAGAGATAAAATTTGCCGAATAAAACTTATTTTACTTGACCAGAAATTGAATTAAAAACTCAAAAGTGTCTCGACCAGGGGTGGGATCACGGTTCTTTTCTTCTTATGGTCATTATTGTCATCCAAAAGGTAAGCCGCATTGGTAGGGCAATGCACAAGGTCCTGGGAGCGCACTCCACTGCTATGTAGCACCCGATCTTTCTTGATGAAGGTCACGTTTTCAATCATGAGCGTACTCGAACAATGTTATCATGGAGAACCATGATTGCGATTCAGGTTTGCAGCCCAGTACCATTTACTGAGCTTTCTTATGTCAAGGCGGATTTATGATGATGTTTCGTATCCTTTCGGTGAATTTATTTGCGTCCGTATGCGTTGCTGTGGACTAAGTTACTTTTAAAATGAGTGGTGGTATTGTCTACGAACGTTTTAAATAACTAAAGGTTAGGAAAAAGCATACTACTCTCCCGGGAATACAAACAGAAAGAAGTAGTTCTCAGATTTCACCTCATCAGCCCAGACCATTCCAATCAAATGCCATTAGTTCCCATCATGCATGGGTTTGGAGGCCAGCCACCTTTAGTCTGAGTTAAAGCAACGAGCAATCTTGGAGAACTCTTGAGTATTTCCCCGTGTCGATACAAAGCTCCACCAATACTAATCCATTCAAAATCGGAATGTATGAAGGACGTATTATATTGATTTTGGAAATAGTATGCCTTTAATGAGAGCTTACTTTCCCCTTGTGTTGCGGGCGATACCTTTTCTGCCATAGATAATGTTTCGGACGTCAGGCGTTTAACTCACAGGAAAGAAGTGGTATTTGACTCCTCTTACGCCCTTAAAAGTATTCGCCGGGGGCTTCCGATTTTTTCGAAGCGCAACGAACCTTTTCTTTCTGGTGTAGCAAGTATTTGAAACCTGTGCGTACGGCAAACAAACAACAAACCACCCCGACCATCACCACCCGGAACTTGTCCAAGGTTTACTGATGACTACTTCATTGAGACGAGCGTCGATAGACGAACAAGCAGAGCGGACAGCGCAAGCCGAGATACTGTTCAAAGTTTTAGCGGCCTCTCCCTAAATTCTTGGAGGAAAAAAAGATCTTATTAGCCTTTAAGTATGCCTCATTTTTCTCCCAGGCGGAGGAATCGAATGGTATGTTTGTAAAAGGCAAAAACATCCGTCGAAAAATTACCCGAAGAGGTGTTGCGCCTTCGACTTTCACCCACTGAACTTTTGTTTGGTGTTTAAAAGTAAAAAAACCTATTTCTTACTACTATCAAACGAAAAGCATTAAATTCATGTCCGTTATAATAAGAACTATGCTTAATCAAATGTATATCAACATTCATTTTTCGCCCTCAACTAGGAATACTTACGAGTTCACAAATGTCAAAATTCTAGGAGATGGTTCAAAACAAATCATGTAACATAGATGGAGCGGGCTGCACAGAGCGCAGCGTTCATTATGAGAAAAATGCGAGAAACAAACGTTTTTCGACCCCCTCAAACGAAACAACCCCAAATTAAGATGCAACGAGGAAAATCGTGGAGGAAGAATGGGAAATGAAGCCAGTAAGAGGATACCAAAATGTGGACAACTCCATGACACAGAGACTTGGTCAGGAAATCGAGAATGGAGGGGGATGGATTAATTATAAGGCTAATAAACATCCACATTCTTTATGTAAACACCAGCATATTTCTCGATGATCAATTGCTGTGATCATGTGCACACATAACTCAAATTGCGAGAATTACGCATACATTTCAACCTTTTCCACTCGTTCTAAATAAAGCATTATAGTGTCCCTCTTCAACATCCGTTAAAATACATTACCACTAAGAGATGAAATTTATGACCCTGTAAAAAGTCTGTTAATATCTTCATGTGGGGCCACTCACAACTTTAACTTCCATTGAAGCAATAATATTACGACACATTTGAAGAGGAATAGATTCTTTAGAAACGTAGCAATCGTATAATCTTTGATGGTGCACATTCCTAATTTGCACTCCATTGACTACTCTGCGGATTTATGAGTATACAACTGACCATAGGGAAAATATCTAATCACTGCTTAGTCGCTACATGAAAAAGATGATTTTTAGTATTTTATCACTTTCACAGGGGAAGATACGCGATGCATTTTTGTCTGAGTATTACTTACGCATGGGTATAAAATGCTCGTCATAAAATTTAACTGCGTAATTTTAGCCAAACATTTATCACTGCGAATATGTCAAAAGATATTTAAGTGATTCAATAATTTACCTTATCCTTTAAGTATTATTCTCCATCTTATAAGTTGAACATTTGAACTACACGGTTAATGTATTGCTCATAGCAAACCTGGAAAACAATGCTGGGAAAGCTTCAAATACCGTTTTGAAGATATTTTGAATATAATTCAACCCTTGTTTGGTCTCTCACTCAGATAAGTAATCGGTATTTACAAGTTCGGCAGATAGAACCAAACTCTAATTCCTAATAAAAATAACTGCCCTCTTTACTAAATTATTTCAAAGTGATTTAAAGGTGAATGTAGCATCAGGTAAGTTCACTAAATCGAGTAACTGACACAATCAGAGATCCGGTCTATTCCATCCTTCATGAATAGCTTTTCATTGAGTGGTGAATTGGCGAATGAATGGATTTGAGCATCATACGACTGACAGGACGTAGAAATCAAGTGGGGCCGAGTACCCGAGGATATCTCATTCGACGACCAAGGAGACCGCTCTGATTCTTTTACAAAGCCTGAATATGTGTAAAACTCACACACTCATGGTTGAGGTCAATGTCCATTCCCTGGGTCTTCCGCGGATTCCTGCGAAGTTTTGGCTGCAATAAAGTCACATCGCGAAGATTAATTATAAAGGCACTAAAAGAGGCCACGCCAGGATTTGAACCCCAGGCATTCTTGGCCGCAGACAAACGCTCTCCCTCTAGGCTACTTCATCGATGAAGAGAAATCGGCGTCCAGTGGTTCTTACTACAAAACGAAAAAAGGGAATTCTAATGTTTCCTTTAAAAACTGGTCCAAATAAAATGTTCTGGATTTTTAAAAGTAGTTTTCAGAAATTAAATAATATTACGTTTGGAGAAATTTAGAAATTCAAATGTTTGAGACGACCTGTGTGCACGAGGGCGGAAACTTACGTAGGGTTTTAAGGTATCGGAAATACTTTTAAAGAATAATTTTCTCCACATGGAAACCATTCAAGTCAACCAGATTTCCCATACTTTAACTTGAAATTCACAGGAAATTACGCCAAAATGTTAATTGTAATGCATCATATTTCTCGGAAGTGGTTTGAGGTCTATAAAAACGATGTTCATTTACAGCTATTCCCAGCACGCGGAAATACGTTTTATTGTAAGTGAATTTGATCTGGAGAATAAAAAATTTTTATGTCCCAACAAATAATGCTTTCATCGTATTGTTTCTTAAGTTTCAATCAAGAAAATCTTTTTAAACGGTCCAAAGCTCTAAAAAAATATGGTAAGCATCTCTACATAATCAACTACGACTTCGGAACCTCGACTGAGTGCGGGTCGAAGCAAGCTCATCACGTTTATAACTCCTAGACGATCTCGCGAACGTAAACCTTATTAGTATGGCTATTTACATGACGCATAAAATCGATATCCATTCATAGAGAGTTTGAATATTCCCGGTTTCCATATGCTGTCTCATTGTTGTCAAGTTGTCGAAGGAAAAACGATTTCAATTAGTTCCCGTGTACGCCGCATACAGACGCCGATGAGTTTTGCGTTAATTTTTTCCGCCACTGTACATTAAACCGCTAAAATGTATATAAGTTTGATCCTTTTATTTTCAAAATGTTAGGTCTTCGGCGCATAAAAAAATATTGCCCACGTTTAAGCTCTTAGTTTTCTGTTAATTTTTTCATACTAATTTGCGATTTTTAAAAGAAAACCCGAGGTTTATTATTACCAGCTTACTGTAAACAATTTTGTTTGAATGACTACAAAATTTAGACGAGTTTAAGTAAAAATGTGAAGCTCTGCCGACTTCGAAGTGAAATGTTCGATTGAAACTTGAGTTGGATCATTGTTGTACTCCAGTCGGCTCCCTCTCTCTTTCGCAGCCTGAAAATCAACCCTTCCCCATCCCCAGTCATCCCCCACCAAGGACCAAACCTCTCCAGGGGATAACCACCCCCTCTCCTGCTTTCGCATTACGTCTCATTTATTCTCCGATCAATGACTCCCTTTCCCACCGCCCCCGGCCCCTCCCGATCGCCACACGAGAGAGGGAATATTGTGCTGCCATCCCTCGTTTTCTTCCCCTCCTCGCACCCCTTCCCCCAGTCTCTCAGGGACTCTTTTTCTCCCCCTTTTTCGCCTCCAGCCAATCAGCTAAACGTTCTTTTCTCCTTCCCCCTCTCCCAACCAACTCCTCCCACACCTCCTGCCAACCACCCTCCCCCTCCCGCGCCCCCCATCGGAGGCAATACAAACCACTCCCCTCCCCACACTTCTTCACCCTACTCTCTGGCATCATGACGTTCTTCTCCCATTCCTCCACACCTCTCAGATGGCTCCTTTTTCTACTTCTACCTCGAAGTTGATTCTTAAACATCCCCTATCTTCCCAACACCACCATCTCTTTTCTACATTAACACATGCGTACACCTTTATAAAAAAATCCTTTTCTTCTCCCGGGGACTTTTCCGATCGAGCCCTGGGACTAATCCTCCGACCAGACCCCAAGAAAATTCGAGAATCCCAGCTTCTCCCTCTGGGTTTCGTCTTGTATAATTTTCCAGATAAAAAGCGTGCGATCTATATATTTTTTCCGACTTGCAGACGATTTTCTGAAGTCAAGAGTGGTGAGGGCTGGAGTCTCTCACTAGTTGATACCAATTTACTCGTTTTGTGTGATCGTACAAACGGATAATAAGTATTGACATCTTTCCAGGGTAAATGCGTTCGCGAAGGAAGAAATGCTCTACATTGAACAATAGCCTTCAAACCTAGATTCAGGATCTGGTGTATTATTTAAAAAAATAATTTATTCCTGACTTGTCAAAGAAGGTCAATCAGCAGTTTATTTTTCCAAAATCCTGTCATAATGAAAATAATAACATATATCAGTCGGAAAAGTTCGTATCTTTGGCTTACGGTTCTTAGATTTGGAGACTAAAACCATTTACTTAAACCAATAAAATTGATGGCTGTGAAAATTTTCAATTTTGAATTTCTTAATCTTAGTTTTATTTCTTTATCTTAATAGCGCGACGTGATTTGACTCCATAAATGTTGAACCTAGGAAGCAGTCATTCTTTCTTCCCGTTGGAGTTATATATTTTATCTTTGAAGCTGTTTAACCATGTAGTTACGTGAAAAATATAATTTTAGCTTATTTCATAGCGGATATTTGAAGAGCAAGAGAACATTGAGAGAATTAGCTGGGCATTTTGCTACTTCTGCGTCGAAAGTTGCTGTACCGGTGAAACCATTCCGATCTACCAAAAGCCCATGTTTCGAGAATTGCCTAGAAAAATTGGATACAAATGTATGCTTGAGTTACTCATCGAATGCGTGGTAGGTCTCAGGGAATTGAAGATCGAGCTGATCACGCTAATAACACTAATAACGCGAGACTCTTCTCCAATTATATTCCCATAATTTTTTCTTTCCTCGGTTAGGCTAGATGGTGACATCCGGTCCCGGAAAAGCGTCATACTGTTAACTCTTACTGAGGAGTCTCAGAGGGAATTCAATGCTTTCGCTGATAACGCCTTCCTCGAATATAAAACCGTTTCCAAGCTTGGGTGAAAGCTGAAGATGTTGCGTGAAACAAACATTTACCGAATGGAGCCAGTATATTTCACAACACCACACTAAATTGCAACCCTCCAATTCAAGGTTTAGCCAACCCCTTGCAAACTTCCACTCCCGTATCAACGAAAACATTGCTGATAATTAATCCTTCCCCCATCCGCTCATGGGAATCGAGGTAGTGTGATGGCTGGAGCACTGGCTATCCATATGGATGGCCAGGGTTCAAATCCCTGCAGAAGAGGATGTTTTTCAGAGAAAACTCGATCCCTACTTGAGTGTCTTGTGGAGGACAGGGAGTGTTGTCACTGAAAATTATTTAGTGGTAAACAAAGTCACTAAAAATTGAGAATTATGTGATCGTGTCAAGAATGATCAGGACGTGGATAACACCGCCATTAGAAATCAAGCAGTGAAGGGTGGCGAGATGATTTGTGATGCAATTAAGGAAGCAAGTATTTCAGTCCCCAAGTCAAGTAAAGTACTCTGTCCGTCGAATGAGACGTTAAACCGGGGTCCCTTTGGCGCCTTTCGTTTAGATTAGGCTAATGTCGACGCCAGGTTTGTATCCACCCTTCCTTCCTTACCTGTACCCTATGGCGTAAATGACCTTAGCTGTCGTTCGCCTCCCCAAATATCCAATCCAATCCCATTCGCTCTTTCTCCTCCTTCCTGTGCTCCCTCAATATGTATATTTGTACTACAAGTTTCTCACTCGAACAGTTCGCTGACCGGACGCGCATTGGAAACTTATTTTTTATAATGGAAAATTTCAATAATTCCTTCTTGCATTATTTATCACATCTGTTCATTTAAATTTGTTGAAGATTTCCAAGAGTTTTTATTCAACATGAATCTGTTCAAAGACTTTATCATTTATTCTTACTATTCTTCACGCAATCAACCATTCATTATTTTTTGAGGCACTGAAATTCAGCCTTTGCTATTTATTAAGAATAAAATTCCAGCCATTATTTAAGAATAAAATTCGTGAAATTTATTTGAAAAACGAACCTTCTGGTCTTGAGTTGGTATACTGATCAACATAGCGAGTTTCTGTTGGTAGTCGACGAACTTAGTCTGTTCTGTGGGAAAAATACGGATCGGAATTAGGAGAAATTAATAATTACGATAATTATATAATGAACTGTTGCTTTTTTTATTATTCTCTCCGCCTGGATGTCATCATTTCCTCTGTTTTATTCTTCATTTAACATTCCATTTTGGAAATGTTAAAATTAAGACATTTCAGGTCTTCATTTTAACATTCTTTTTAATAGTTTACCGTATGTATCCATCCCCTGTTCCCTTATTATATTATACCGTACGTATCCATCCCTTTCTTGGGGACTCTTCATGTTCAATTCTTCCTCCGTTTGTATTTTCAAGTTGGAGTCCAGGGAATTGTTTTGAGTGTAGGTGAGCCCATTCTTCTTTGTTGTAAAGTACATTGTGAAGATGAAATCGAATTTTTACCACGGGAAAAGTTTCGGAACATACTGGCGAGTGCTTCGCGGTGTTATTAAAATTTATCTAAAGTTATCGGTGATTCAAGCGACTCGCATTCGTAAAGCACAATCGGGCATTAATGCATTCTTTTTCTAGTTGCCTAATATATCTACATCAATACTGTCCTCTTTTAGCGGCTTTTGATGTAAATGTTTCAATGCTATTTCCTCATTTTTTCTTGAATAGTGCTATCTTGCGACTCTACGATTGCTAAGTTACTTAGTAATAAAAAAAGTAGGTCAATAAGACAGCGATTGTAATTGGCTGATACTTCTAGTATTTATTTAAGCTGTATACGTTCCATTTATTGGTGATACTTCATTGTTTATTATTCACCTATGGCATATTCCTGTTTGAAAACTTATTTTGAATGTAATTTAGCTTCAGTTGTTGTGTGTTTTAATTGTATATTTATTGTATATTTAATTCCTGTCATATCACATGTAAATTACGTCTTGCAATCCTTGTTTTTCTTATTCTTATGAACAAACTGCTCATTGATTGAATACAGCAGATGGTTTAACAGAGCAGTAGCTTGTACCTTTTTTTCATGCTCTAAGGGTGCTCCCCAGAGCAAATAAATCTTATCTTATCCTATCTTCATGAAGATCCCCATGTTAAAATATACCCATCCTTATCAACACCGTCTCCGTGTTTTACCATAAAATCGTGTCTCTAATTAGATCATTTTCGGCAGTAAGGTGATCTACATCAAAACTCACTCTTGAGACGTGAATACGCTATTACTATTGGCTCTACGTTTCCCTCAGTGAAAACTCTTTGCTGGCATACCATGTTAGACCTGCACCGTAGTTTTGTTCTACGAGTATCACAGGAGAATTTTGATCACAAAGTGTAACTGTAAGGGAAGTGAAAGAGGTGTAAAATAAGACGTAAGTACTCATAATTCATTCATGCCATTCACTTTCTGGGTACTCAGAGCCAATTAAGTTTAATTCTAGTTGATGGACCCTAAAAGATGACGGTGCTGTACTTTACTTATAACTTTCCCGTCCTGGCATATCACTTTTACTTAAATTACACTCGTCCATTGCTTCACAAACGCCCTCTCGTATGTACTTTAGACATAAAATATTCCTGCTTTTGAGAGTGCCCTCCACCACATTCTTTCCCATCACTTTCTCGATGTACCCCTCTGTCTCTCTCGACTTGGCCAAACCGACGAAGCTCAACCTTTTCCTACAAGTCCATTACTGGACATCCATTTCCACAGTCTTTCATCACCCACTTAACCCTCTCCCCTTTGCTTTCACCGCAGACACTTCTTAGACACCCTCTACCCACTGAATGTAGTTTATTTCCTCTCTTATGCAAGGCGCTCCGGCGTTTTGGAACATTATTAGTCACACATTCTCGTGAATGACGCGTTCCTGATTTTTAAATTTTGATTTCTGGAAATACAGTAGGTCTCTTAATGTATTGAAAACAAAATTTTATCATTACTTGCTTTTCAAGTAGCTCTGTTATTTGCCCTGAATTGTTGCATATGTACAGATAGTCTTATGTGTATCACATGCTCATGTTGCCATTTTTATAATTGTATCTATAATGACCAGAAAACCTTCAAGTTTCAGCATAACCGAGTCTAATTCCATGGTTTCTGTCAAAATTTATCCGAGACCCAGGACCCCATCCATGCATATTTATGTAATGTTTCTCTCTATTTTCCTTTTAATTTAATCGTGTGTAAGTGCATCGCGTCATGTGTTCCCCTTATTGCCCGTAGGGGCGTTGTACCCTGAGCAAATAAAACATTATTATTATTATGCTGGCACTATCTAAGTTTGCTTCGGTGAAATAAGATGGGTAGAAGAATCATTTCGTGGACAGCGTATCTTGCTTCCTTAGACAAACATTAAAACATCCTTTCCTTCATAAATTCCTCCAATAACCCTCGACTTTCCTTCCAGCATTGACCCACCTTCTAATCTAATTGTTAGACACCGACGTTAATAACTATTGATGCATGTTTTTTTCTGTATACTATACATGGCATTGCCTTGGTGATACGGTATTATTACTGGTAGCTGACTAGCTGGACGCTCAGCGTTACGAAATATTATTTTTCACGCATCCTCGTGAATGAAGCGCTCCTGATTTATTATCTAAATTGCCGGGAAAAGACATTGCCAAACAGGGGAAGCACGCTGTTTTCATACGTGTCCAATACCGACGTATCCATTCCAGTCTTTCATCGGCTACTGATCCATTACCCTATAGCGTCGTTAATGCAGTATATCGCCGTGAAATCACAGGAAAGTGGTGAAAGTGGTCTGAATCATTTTTAACTAAATCATAACAATGAGATTCGTAGTGATTTTTACCCCAATGTAAGAAATCTTAGTAAAGCTGACCTTAATCACACCTAACTTCGAAGGCATATATCTTTTCTCTTTATTAAACCAATGCAATAACCTATCAATTTTGATGCCCCATATTCTTTCCATTCTTGAGAATGGTGATTGCGAATGCAATGCCACTTTAGAAGAATGCGAATAATGTGCCAATTTAAATTAGGTGCTCTCTTCAAGATTATTTCATAGAGTGAAATATTCTTTTTCATTACCACTTTATACGGTGAGAGGATGAGAGAGCAAGTAATATCAAATTGAGTGAATATATAATTCATTAGAACTCGACTGGAGTATTCTAATATTACAAAATGTTTCATAAAAAGGCATGGTTGAAGTCCTTAATGGTCAGAAATATAAATAGTACATTAGGGTCTAAGATAAGGTGTCTTTCATGTGGCTAGAGCTTTGTTCCTAAAATGGGACGTGTTTTTTGTTCGGACTAACTGAGCATCTCCCTCTCAAACCTTCTGATTCATCTAAAACCTTTCCCCTCCACCCTTTCTCCATGGTTTTGTTTATTGCATACAGCATGACAATTGGCTAATGCCTGGAGCTAATGGCAAGTGTGGAGAAAATTCATGTTTCCTCTCTCGTATCCTCTTTTTGAATTCCTCACGGGTTGTGGGGAAAGGGTTTTGAACTTTTTCAGGCACAGTATTCCACTCCTATGTTGCCGAGCTAAAAAATACATACTAATTACCTATTCTTCGATTTTTTTAACATATGGTCGTTTCTCCCTGTCAATTTCCTTCTTCTAGTCTTCTTGTTGTGTCCTACCATCCTGGAGTTGCAATATATGATTTTTGCATATTTATTTCCACATTTCTATGCTTATTTCTTTTCCTATCTTTCAAAGGTTCCATACTCAATTCTTTTAACAAGGATGTTACTTAGTCACATTTTTGAACTTTCCTAGAAAAAACCTGCAGCATTTATTTGGAATTTTCATTGCTCACTGATATGTCCCGTTTTATGGGGACCCTACGGGCTTGTGACAAATTCTGAAGGCCAGTCCGTTGTTTGACATGCTAACTCTTTGGTGTTCTCATAACTTTTCCTCGGATTTCTCATAGTGAAATACAAGCTTTTAACTGGTTTGGCGACTGTTTTTTTCAGCGTAATATCTCCAACCTAAATCTTTAGCTAAGTTAACCCCCAGATATTTGAGACAATTGCATCTTGGTAACTGCTCCTCCGTAATTGTATTGAAACGCCGCGCTCCTATTTATTTTGCTCCTGTTAATTATTGTTTGTGTTTTATGATATTATTTATTTGTTGGTTGCATTAATGGAAAATGTTTCTTTGTTTAAATTATTTTCATTAGTTCATGATTTTTATCTTTTTGCCTCCTTGTTAAGAATTTGTTTTTGTTTTGGTGAAGATTGGCTTTTGAAAAAAAGAGGGAGAGATGCGGAACGAGTCCGACAGTGTGTAGTGAAATTTCTTCTCCTCCGTCTGGAAAAATAAATTATATCAAGAAAATTGTGTACCAACCATCTTCATAAATAGCGTAACCTCGCAGCAAGGCGTTACAGTATATTTTACGTTACTACACGTGTTCTGTCACGTCATGAATACATATTTGCATTTCGCAGCATTTGCACTCATTTTATTTGCATTTACTCAATCCCTCCATTTAGGTTGATATCGAGTATTATTTGACCATGATTACATGCAATTTCACTTTGTCGACCAACTTATCCTGGATTGCGAATTAGTCAGAGTAATTCTTCCTCATTTCGATCATGCGTTTTGAATTAGCTATTATTTTGTTTTTAAGATAACAACACTAAGTGGGCTTGCTTGGGAATGTTAGACCAAGCCAAAGGAAAGTTGTCTCGAAGTCATTCACAATGAAATACGTAGCTGGAACCACCTCTGCAGGATCACAGGGGATCTGAATCCACATATTTTTCAGAGAATCTCCGGGACTCTTTCTTAATTGATTGTATTACGTTGACTATCCATTTTTTTTATATAAAGCTCACTTTGATACCGAATGCCAAAATATACGGTGGTGGTGACACAGGTGCTTAAAATATTTATATTTTAAGAAACGAAAGAGGCTTTTCTAAAGTTGAGAATTCGTAATGGATTCACATCTAGTTTAACTATCTCGGCAACAGAATTCACTTTCTAACTGTGATCACATTAGACTTTATCAGCTCTTGAGTTTTAACGTGCGAATAGAGACATCAAAATTTCAATATTGAAATGAAATTTAAGACGTTTTTGCATATTTAATTTTCCGCATATTTACGACCAATGGAAATACTTTTCCCCCCACATCAGTTCATCATATCGGAGCAACATGGAACAAAGAAAATTTATCCATGCCTCTCATTTCGTTGACTAATTTCTTCTCTGATTTTTGAAGTAATTGTCCCCTAACTGCCCTGAAATTAGCTGACAGGAATAAAACTCTGAAAAATTTTTGAGATGCTGTGGATTGTTCAGATATCAACTATCATTCTATCTCAACAATAACTACCTTCCAAATCGACTGTGAGAGAAGATTTCTGAAGAAAAATCGGATTCTAAATTTTTTTGCTAAGCCAAAATCAATCCAATCACTATCAATCAATACAATCAAACATTTTTACATGTACTTGTAAGCGTAGGTTAGAGTTCAGTGGCAAAAGTTAGAGAATTTGCTGCTATTTAATGTGCAAAGAGCTTGATTGGTAATCTCTGAGATGTGTGCATCGAAAACTTCAGGGGGGGTAAAGTTTCATTAATGTCAATGTGGAATCAAATTGCATTTTCATCCAGATCTCCCTGAAGCAAGATACTCAAAAAACCGTTTTTTCCATTCGTTTGGCAGTGATATTTGACCGTGAGATATCAGCTTTAGCAATAGAGAATATTCTGCCCTTGATCAATACATACTTTATTAATTTTCCAAATTGTGTTCAAATAATCCAATTCCAAATCGTGTTCAAACAATCCAGTTCCAAACAATTGAATTTTTGCTTCAGTAATGGCCAGTTGCAGGAGCGACGCATTTGTATTCAGAAGAGTTTTGGGACCCAAAGGCCATAGCAATCATTAAGTAAAATTGCATAAACATTAGATGAAGTTATTGGTTTCATAAATGGCATCATACCTTATGGATTGGAGCTATGAGCTCTCTAAGGAGCCAAGATAACGGAAGAACATTATTAATTCTATCCCTTCTCCTACACACCGTACATCCATGCGAGTATTTTTATTTCGTTTTCCTGCGTGGTTCTGACGTATTTTTCTTGGATGGCCGAACATTTGGATCCACTGGTTCTGACCGCTCATATGCTCTTATATATTTCACAAATGAAATCTCAAGCATTAATTAATATAAATTTACATCTTATAGTTGATTCATGACCAGTTGCAGGAATGACAAACGTATATTCAATAGAATATAAGACAGTTTCCGACTTCACATGGTGGAAATTTATGTCGTCACTCATAATAAAAAATACTTGTTTTTATTCCTCGCTATTTAATACAACTCGACCATGGTTTCAATTTATTGGTATTCAATAGAGTTAGGGGCCCCTTAAGCCATAGAAAAGTTCAATGAGTGTTGCAACAAACGATCGATAAATTTATTAGTTTCATAAATGGCTTTATAACTTATGAAATGCAGTTATGAGCTCTTCAAGTAGCCAAGATGGTGGAAGCGCAATGAATATCTTGGAGACTTGGTTACTTGATAAAAGAGTTGTTTCGAGACGACTGACCAATTTGTTTACTCCGACAAATCATTAGTTGCATTAGTAATTATACTAAGGATACATTTGACCCAGGGGTAGAAGATTAGATCAAACATTCGATGCAATTAACTATTGGTAGATAAATTATGAAACTGGTCGATGCGTTCCTGCACCCCGAATATTTTTATGAGGTCCATATCTTCATGGCTCTCATAACCATCGCTCTCATAACTCAATGTTATTGGAACCGGCCATAAGGTATGAAGTAGTTAGGTATACAACTTAAATCATATCCTTCGTCATGAGTAGTGCACCTCATGCCAGGAATGGCGAGGTTCATTGAGTACCATGAGGTATGGGCATAATTGAGGAGGGTGAGGGTATTTCGGGGGAGGAATAAGACAAAAGCGGAAGCATTGACGGTGGAGAGGAAAGGTGTGAAGTTCGCGCTGCTGATGGGAAGGGAGAAAATGGAGCGGTAAGGGGGTGAAAGGCAGGGGGGAGGGGTTGAACTCTCCGTATTTTGCATTGTCTCTAAAGGACGTTTTGACACAATTTGTGTCGCTAGCGGAAAATCCAATTCCGGACTTATTCTATCATATTTTCGACGACTATGGGCGTCCCTCGGTCCACCCTGGGCGGCCCCCCGATGATGCGACGCCCTCCATCTCTCGTCTCATGCAGCGTGATGTGCTTTTAGGGAGGCCCTTCAATAACAATGCCAAAGAAGGGAAAATGCAATTTCACGCCATTTGCCTTTTTCCCTTCACACACTCACACACACAGACATCTCCCGGCTCTCTTCTTTCCTTCCCTGGACCCAATACCCTTCCCTTTCTCTCTGTCTATCCGCACTCCGACTCCCCTCCCCCGAGTGAGTCGCCCACCCTATTCCACACCCTGCACCCTCCTCCCTCCCCCTCGGGCACTCTGCTTCCCCATCTCCCCCGCCCACACCTCTCTCGCGTCCCTCCCCCTCCCACCCGAACACGGGCACTTTGAGGCATAATGAAATCAGCAGAGTTGGAGAGAGAGAGACAAAGAGGGAGTGAGAGGAGTCTTGTGTTAGAGGAGCTCTCTCCTCGCTCTTGATTCGTATACATATGTGATTGTATACATAAATGAACACATATGTGTACGTTTTGTTTTATTTGTATTATTTATTTATACCTTCAATTGTATATGAATATAAATAAGCAAAAAATCTGGTGATAAATATCTAATGTACGAATATTTTTGCAGTTTTACAACCACGTTTGGATAGAAATTCGAAAAAAACACTAAGGTAAATTAATAACTGTGAATTAATTTTGTATAATTTTATTATGATGTGTGAAAATTTACTTTATTAGAATTTTATTGTGTTGTAAATAAGCAAATAATTTTGTTCTATAACTAATAAGCGAATATTTATGCAGTTTTACAACCACGTTTGGATAGAAATTCGTATTAATATTAAGGTAAATTAATAATTGTAGATGAATTTTATATTATTTTATTATGATGTGTGAATATTTCACTTATGGCTTTTAGTACTAAATTATAAATATAGATAATTATAAGGAGATTAAAAGCTAAATAGGCACTTGGCACCTGTTGACAATTTCTATGTTTTTGAAAAATTTCTAGTTGAATATTGAATATTTTCATAAGACATCATACTATTGGTCGTAATCACCGCTTGCCTTTCTAATATAGATAAATCTTATGTTTGATCAGTGTTTGAACACATAATATTTCACTAAACAACTGTTACAAAGTTACCCCTTCTTGTACTAAAACTTTGTGACTGTCAGATTTGCCTTTAATATGGCCTATACTTTGACATGAGTGTCAAATTTGAACTTGTATCAGATTATTTTAGAAATTTGAAGGACAATAGAGTGTAAATGTCAAATAATTTATTCAGAATATAGGTTTTGTTTCCCGTTTTCCTTAGGAGCATGTTGCTCACTATTTCTTTGTTTTTCTGCGCGCCATTTCTTTGTCTAGGTACCATATTTCGTTTCGTTTCGACCCATCTCTTTGGGTAATCTCCAGTTTTTGCCTGATTGCTCCATCACATTCTTTGATATACCTTGTTTAACAATTTTGGGATTATTCCTGAACAATGTTATCCTTAAAAAACTACAAAAATAAACCCTAATTTTTTTTCCTTTTCCTCCGTTATCGCAAGAATGACTTTGGGTTCTTATTCAAAGTCTGTCCCATACCAGCTGTTATCTGATTATTTATTCGCAACACACTCTGTATCACTTTCATCTAATGTATCAGATGATTGAATCTTACGACGAGAGTTATTTTTGGCCCTTTATTGTGCTAGAGAGTTTGTTTAGTTGCATTTTGGACGTGGTCCAATTTTTCTTCCATTTATTCTAGCCATTTTGAATGTTTAAATTAAAAATTAATGAATGAATGATAATAATGGGATAATTTGTTGTCAGGTACTTATACTGTCACAATGTTGAACCATACTTCTTTTAATCACGCATATTTTGTTGAAAACTCTGACAAAAAATGTCGTACCGAAACACTCCTTTCACTGAATATTTATAATGAATCATACTTACAAATGAATTCATTTTCAACTTCAAAGCTGCTCAGTATTTCGTTTACTAGCGCAAAGTTTCCACTCTTATTGAAAATCACGCAGCGAACATTACATAAAAGAGCTAAACATTACATAAAAGAGCTTTTTCCCGCCTCTGTACATTTTTTTCCAAGAGTTAACAACGAATGACAGAAGGTTCTTCGAACACAGCCGGAATATTTCCTGCGTCGTTCGTAATGGAAAGCTCGGAACATCTAAAATAGTGTTGCAGAACATGTGTGTCTCAAAGTTGAATACGCTGTCACAAAGTAACCCCAGTTTACGGTGCATATTTACTATGGATAAGATGAAATGTGAATTTGAATAAGAAAAATAAATATAACACCATATTAATTTATGTAAAATATGATTTAAGTAAAGAGACACATTTGGTTAGCTACAGATGGAGAATTCAAATTATTAAATAAATGACAATGCATAATGATTTACCTTTGCTGGCATATGTAAACCTAAATGATTTAAAATTACAAAGATTGTGAAAAATCAAAATCTGCTTATACTTATTGAAAAATATGCGCGTGAACATATTAGTGCGCGAAGACTCGCATGTGACGATAACTACCTGTGTTCCTTGCTGCTAACTTGCTGCTTATGGGTTTGCGTACGAATAGGACAATCAGTATTTAAAACTTCAGTGGCGTATGTTTTAGTGCTCAAGTTGTCTAATATTCACCCCTGCCACCAATACCCAACGAGTCTTTCAGGGTGTAATGTAGGTGAAGATTTAACTTATGAATAATGAAATGCGACGGGCTTCCGACTAATATTACCGGTCGATTTGTTTTTTTCCTGTTTTATATCGGCATAACTTTTTGTTTCATAATGTTTTTGTACCCGTCGGGTGTCTCTCCTATCATTTTTTACCTCTATCCACGCATGAGTAGTTGCGAAAAAACATGCAATAGTGGTCTTCCATTCATGCTAAGAAGGAAGTGAAGGAACGGTAAAGTGTATCTTGAAAATGGCCAAAAACACGAAATAGGAATTAGGATGACGATACGTGGTTAAATTTGTAGGAAAATATAGAAAAATAACATTAATCCATAAATACTAAAGATCGAATACATGATAGAGAGCATTTAAGGTGTGTTAAAGACGTCAATTGCATGTACCACACCACCTTTGAGACCCATTTTTATTTATTAACAATATTTATCTTGTCAGGCTATCACTCTTCTTGGTATTTAAAAAAAATGATGAATAGTCTTTGATCCGACTGTTCACAAAATTTAATTCTCTTCTGAGGGCTCGGGGTGTGTGTTATGAGTTTCTTGTGGAGGTACTTCGTATATTTATTTTATGACAAAATTAAACCTATTCCTATAATCTCCGACCATATAAATATGACCGACCTGAAGATGACACGAAGTGTCGAAACCCGGGTCGTGTTATTAAACCTATAGTGGAGTATACAAAGTTTTATTTAAGTTACTATGAATTACTTCCACAAAGTCAAGCCTGGAACCATTTCCTTTGTGCATATAAATATCACTAAAGCAAGAGATCGAGAGAAATATCGTTGATATTCTAACTTTTATAGTCAGAATGACTATAATCCAAACGGTAAACGGTAACAGTTGCCATAGCAACGTATATCTACCTGTCATTATAGAAATGGAGGCATATACACGATGATTTACAATTGGTCCTACTTCCTTGAAAGTGAGGTAGGGATCCAATCATTCAATCTTTCACCTTTCAATGACTTTGGTTAAGTAAAAATGATGTCCACCAAAGACGGATTTTCAGTGCATTTATTTGTTATGGACCACCGTTATTTTCTGTTGTTTATATTTTCAGTCTGTTGTATACAGATATAATTGAGTTATGCCGCCAAACAATTTTCTCAAATGTATGTAGGGATAAAGAAATCATGCAAATAAATGTGTGTGAATTTATATGTGTATGTTGTATGCCGTGTACTTAGAATGCAGAAATTCAGAGTTTATGGGAGGTAGGATATATATTAGGGAGAAAGGCCGCTAAAGGATGGCCGGAAAGAGGCGGGAACTGGAAGGGAAAAAGACACAGGAGTTGCCGGGCTGCGAGGATTTAGGGTGGATGGAAGAGAGGAAATGCGGGTGAAAAAAGGCTGGAAAATAATAAAAAACAAAACAGGAGCGAACAGCGAGAGGGAGCGCTGGTTCGGGGAAAATGTCTCGCGCTTGCGGAGCTCATGAAATGCAAGAAAAAGAAATGAAAAACGAATTGTAATTGTCCTGTCCCATTTCGCTGTCCGGGTTGCCGAACTATTTGCTCTTTCGCTCAATTTATTTTATTTTTGCCACTCTGCGAGTAAAAGCCGCCCTAATAAGATGAGAATCCCCCTTTTTAAGAGCTATCCGAGTGCGGAAGATAGCGACGACTAATAAGTCACGAGGTTGCAATAGAGCTATTTCATGGAATACCTAATTGAATTATTACCTAAAGCCATAGAAAAGGTGCGATGGAACTACAAGAATCTAATTTTCCTTGAAAGAGGGCTTTTAGAAAATTAATTGAAATATGTTGGCCTTGAGAGCTCGCATTTACGCGGCAGCAGACGAAGTATTTTTAATTATTTTTGTCGTGCAATTTTGAACTGTAAATAGGAGAAAATTTGCAAAATTAAAATAATTAATAAATTCTATATTCAACAACTTCTGATGGAATAAATTTGAGTAAATGTTTCTTCCTTTCTTTTGAGCAAGGAAAATTTTTTGTCATATCTCCGTTGCATACAGGTTAATTTGAGAATAACCACCGGGATTTAATCTTTCGGGGTATTTCACTAGAAGCAGTGTTAAAGTCCCACTAATCTGAAATTTTGCTAGCGGTGAAAATATTTTCAGTTGCGTTGAAATGATCCATTGACTCATAGGGATACCACGGGATTATAATCAAACATTTTTATGTTAATCCATAGACGTGGACCTTAATAAGTTTGCTTTGCTAGAAGGAGGTCCACTAATATATAAGGTGCTATATTGGTACTCTGAATTATTCCCACAATTTTTTACATCTTGGAGAAACACATTGTTAACTTCCATAGATTTTTAGTTCATTTCCGTCCAGATTTCGTCGAATAGTTGGCTTATGTAAAATCGAAGTCGAATACTCGGTTGACTTTAGGAAGTAGAGTATATGGTGAGGACCAAATGACGTCGGCTATTTGACTAAACCTGGCTGGAAATAAGTAAATATATTTGGAAGCACAGAGTCAAGTCAGAGTAGATTACGGCTCGGAATAAATTCGAACTGGCCGGGCGACCATGGAACCAGTCGACTACAGAGACGCCGTTCGACAGTTCCAGAACTTCTTCAAAACGCATACGCTCTTTAGCTAGGGGATGAGACCTCTATAATATTACTCTATGGTGTAAGTTACGAAGTTTTTTCTTTTTTTTCGTCATGAAATTCCTCAAAGGTTAACCGGATGTTGTCCTATTTGCATCGTAGAGCTCTAACGGGGTATGTTCTTAGATTTTTCCTGTACGATGTCCTATAGGTATGATATTTCGTTTACGTATACATCAGATCGCTTATTAGTTAGAAAATAATATGAAGTAATTTTAAATAAAACCAGACCAGCGCAAGGATATACAAGGCTACAGTCAGACCACTACTAACCCTTATGGCAAAAACGATACCTATGAAAAATGTATATGAAAGACTTCCAAAAATCATGGAGATAAAAATTCTTCAAAAATCTCCAGGAAAACCTTATTGGTTGGAATGAGAAATGAAAATATCACAAACGATTGTCATGAGAAAATATCGGCGAATGGTTAAATAGGCTGAAACAACGGTACGGACGGGTGGAATGGTGACATGGATCGAACGGACGACGGAGAAGCGGTCGAGATCTCTGTGGTAGATGGAGAGGGTACTACGTCACCAAACTGTAGTTTTATAGCCAAAATAAGAACCACGTTTTTTAATCCTGCTCTTTCCTTACTTTTCCTTGGATAGCACGACGGAATGGACGAATTAGCGGATGTAAAGCAAGAACATTCACCGTCTTAAGCTCTCCACAAACCTCTTATTCATACCCTTGGCACCTGTTTTCATCTCTTTTCTGTCAGTAAACCCTTCGCCATTGTTGGAAAAATTGATTAAAATATATTCACCTTGGAGCAAAATTTCTAGGAAATTCAAAGTAATTGAATAAATTCACGGACTAATTAGGTTTTGTCAACCGCTAACGGCCTCCGAAAGTTAAGTATTACCGCGGGTCGATATAATATGGCAGTTTTCCCACAAACCCGGGCCTATGGGAGAGAAAGCTGTGACTTTTCTCCGGCATTTTCTCTCCACTTTCGGATAAAAAAAGTTTCATCAGCATCCTTAACATTCATCACCCGATATCTCCTTGCACGTGAAAAGTTGTCGTTAATACTGATTTGGTAACTGGAACGGAATATCCCCTTCGAACACGCGAAGTGTGATTCTGTTGGGAAAACTGTCTTTGGAGCTTATACACCGGGCATCTCGTCAAGGAGAAGCATGACGCCTTCGTGGCATGGTTAGTGTCCTGACATAGCGTAATGACCCCGTGAAACCATTGACACTCATAGGGGATTTCACCATTTGATCTAATATCTATTTCAATATGAAATATCAGAGTGCTTCAAGATTAAAAATCCGCCTTCGCCATACATTTGATGAAGTTGGAACATAGGAGTTATTTTAACCCAGAAGTTTTTTCCGCACCAATAAAGTTCTCTTTAAGGCTGCTTCGACCGGTGAAATTTAAAATGCGCGGCATTCGATGCACTAATGTGGTTTCGTTCATTTGCCTTATTTTTAAATATTCTACCAGTAATAGTGGATATTGTAGGATGTCAGAAAATCTCCTTCCAGTTTTGTACACTTTCAGGGCTATTTCCTTTTTCGCCTCGGCATACGATCTACCCTTCTGCATCCCGTCAATGAAACCTATTCTCTTTCTTCCCCTTCCCTGCTTTCCCAGCGTCCTTCCCTCTATTACATTTAGCAACCCATTGCCCTTTATTACATCCTTCAGCCATCTGCCCTGCCTATCCTGGATTTCATTAAGAAAATTCCTATCCTCACTCACCATACTTAGAACTTCCTCGTTCGTCTTCCTTGCCCTCCACCTCACCTTCTCCATCCTTTTCCTTGCACACATCTCAAAAGCCTGCTGCCTATTCTCGTCTTTTCTGAGGTTCGACGTTCGACGTTTCTTCCCCATACAATGCTACGCTCCATGTCAAGCACTTTACCGGCCTCTTCTTCACGTTATTGCCCAAGATCCCCGTCATCAGTTCCCTTATACATATTACTAAAATTATCCTCAGCTAACGCTATTCTCCTCCTTATTTCTTTGCTACTATACCCATTTTCTTCTAGCGTACTGCCTAAGTAATTAAAATGCTCTACTTGCTTAAGTTTTTGCTCTGCAACGCCTATGATCAGCCTCGCTTTATTTGCCCCTGAGAATCTCGTTTCTTTTGTTTTCTTATAATTTATATTCATTCCAATTTTCCCGCACTGATTTTATAAAGAATCTACTAAGTTGCCTAACGTAAGAAAAATTTATTGTACAGAGAAATACATGACTAGATGCGCGTTAGTTTCAGAGCTTAGAGTTCAGAATCAGTGATTCGGTTCCGACATAGAGAATATTATGATGACGCCTAAATGCATCTCTAGGTCTGACAGAAACGAAAAAATAAGAAAGATACACTTCATTAATACATTCCGAGCAGATAGGTACAAAAACTTGTTCTATCTGCGCACAATAAGCGACCAAAATAAAAACTGAGCTGCACTAGATACGCTCCCATAATACATGTCACCTCTTCACCTCCCAAAAACCTAACATTTTTACACGGCTGGTGACCTAACACCTCTTGCCACACACCGTGCGGCGGGTGGCAGGGGGTGTTAGATCAAGGCAAAGCTTTAATTTAGACGAATATTGTAAACTATAATTCCTGCAAAATTTATATTACAACCATCATCATTGGCCGTTCAATCCTAAGATTGGTCGACTGCAGCCCTCCACCCTTCCCCATTTAATGCGAGTTCCCTTAGCTCCTGGTATCATTTTCTATGTATTTTTCTCTTTATTTGGTCCATGAACTTATTCCTATGTCTTCTTCTGGGGACTTTTCCCTCTATTTTGCCTTCAATTGTGTTCTTCACAAACCCATTATATCTCAGGGTGTGCCCAATCCATCTGGTTCTTCTTTTCTGTATGGTACTCCATAAGGTCCTTACCTCTTCTACTCTTTTGTCCACTTCATCATTTAGAATTACATTAAAACATTAATGGTTATTTCCAGAGTTTATATACTTAAGTAAGTGTGGTCCAAGGATTTTTTTTTCGACATACTTGTAAAGTTATCTAAATGTGCATTCAATGAATCGCGATTCGCGCTCCTACCACCTAAACGGCTCCATAGAGATTAAGTAGAGAAAGGTACTCTAAAAAGTAATGCCGCAATTGATTTATTCGCTCTTGAATGATCTGTAATTATTACGATGAAGTTGTTAATGCACGGCATTCAATCCAATAATATGATGACGTTTAATTACCAACGGTGAGCAAAATTTATTTTTGAGAATTACGTTAGCCGAGGCGATTTCTTCTGGGAAATTATGTTATAACATCTTTTTTTAGTACACCGGAATGAGCCACGGATTAACTTTACGGAGTCACCCGCAGTGCATATAAGTGCGAAATTCCACAGATGAAAAATCATCCACATTGATCGGGACTCGAGCCCGGATCTCTCGATTTCCGCCCGAGTGCATAAGCCACTCGGTAGCTTCACTGGCTAAAGACTGGACCGGAAATCGATGGATCTGTGCTCGAGTCCCGGTCAAGGCTCTTGATTTTTCCTCTGGGGAATTTCATTTGGTAACTTCTTCCTTTTCCTAAATCGTCCTCCGCAGTCTCATCACGTCCCGCGAACCGAAATCGCAGGAGAAATACTTCTCAGACTGTGAATTTAGGCTTATATTATATAGACTTACATTCTAGCGAAATTTGGCTTTTACTCAATAGAAACTCAAATTATTAAAAAAAATGATTCTACCGGCAAAGGTAGGTTTTGTTGAATGCCAGAGAATCTCCTCCCGGTTTTCTAGACTTTCAGGGGGCTATATCCCTCAAGTACATCCTTTTTCTCCTCAGCATACGATCTACCCTTCTTTATCCCGTTCATAAAAGCTATTCTCTTTCTTCCCCTTTCCCGCTTGCCCAACATCCTTTCCTATATCACACTCTTGAGCAATCCATCGCCCCTAATTACATCCTTCAGCTATCTACCTGCCTATCCCGGATTTCATTCAGAAGTTTCCTTTCCTCGCCCATCATCTCAAGCACTTCCTCGTTAGTCTTTCTCTCCGTCCACCTCACTCTTTCCATCCTTCTCCTCTCCCACATCTTAAATGCCTGCAGCCTATTCTCGTCCTCCTTTTTGAGGGTCCACGGTTCTGCACCATACCGGCTTACGCTCCATATCAAGCTCTTCACCAGCCTCTTCTTCACGTCCTTGACCAAGGTTCCCGTCATCATTACCTTCTATTTACTAAACGCCTACCTAGCTAGCGCTATTCTCTTTCGTATGTCTTTGCTACTATGCCCGTTTCCTTCTAGCGTGCTGCCTAAGTCATCAAAAAGCTCTACTAGCTCGAGTTTATGTCCTCCAACTTTAATGACCTGCTTCTATCTCTTTTTCTTCTCTCTCTTGCAGTTATCAATTCTTAGATTGGTTTGTATATAGACCTACATTAATCTATTTTATGAGCTTTCCATTTCATTTCTTCATAGGATGTTGCCCTAGCATCCTTTCTCACTTGCGCCAGATATTGTTCCCTTGGCCTCCCTCTGTATCGTACCCCATCCAACATTCCCTCTAACACACTCTTTACTAGACTCGTGTCTCAATATATGCCCCACCAAGTCTGCTCTTCTTCTCACAATACTCTTCCATTGTTCATTCCCCTTCTCTCTCACTCTCTAGAACACCTCTTCATTTTTAACTCTGTCCATCCAACTGATTTCCAGCATTCGTCGATAACACTACAATTCTAAAGCATCCAGTCTTCTTCTTTCTCCTCTGCAATGGTCTAGGTTTCACATCCGTATAGAGTAGTGCTCTACACGAAATCTTTTTCCTAGAGAATCTCATACCCAGGTGAAATTCGGCTGATACTAGGGTGCGTACAAATGCAGCCAGATATTAGCCTACTACGCACAGACGACTTGCTCTATCCCCGCACTCACGCCAGCCCACTCTCCGCCGGTCACTCTTAATATTTTTTCGCACTCTGCCCACTTCATCCGGTTGCGCGGAAAAAGTCACATTCCTCCCCTACAACTGTCCCCTCTTGATATTCCGTCAAAGACCCTTCCCTCCCGCCCACCGTCAACCCTCCTCACTCCGCCACCACTGTCACCTTTGATTCGAAGCGAGAGATCCGGTGGCAGTCCTCGGAGAGAACGAGGGGACGATGTGGGTGGTGCGGCAGTCAGACTGTCAGGAATTGGCGAATCGGGGCGAGAGAGAGAGGGTAAGAGGGGTGTGAGGATACGGCCTACGGCGGCCGCCTCGGGGTCCGAGGTTTCGGGGAGGCTGGCGGGAGAGAAGGGGGACCCTGCGGTGATGTGCCCCCTGGCTCCCTCATGGGGATACCGGGGAAGGCCGAGGCTGTGGGACTTCGGGGTGTGCGCGCTGGAGAACGAGGGAGGGGTTTGGTGCGCTTCCTCCCCCCCTGCCCCCCGCTTCGCCCCCCCGGCTCATCTGCATGTGGGCCGTGGTCCCCTGGCCGTGCCTTGAATTCCGCGCTCGCTCTCCCGTGCCGCTGTCACTCTCCTCTCACTCTACCGCACCTTCCATACCCTTCCGACCGCCCGGCGAAATCTGCATTCCGCCCTCGCTCCCTCCGGAGTGTTGAGGGGGCGGTTGGAAACCAGATTCCGACGCCTTCTTATCTATTTTAATGAAAACAAATTGGATCTCAAAACTCGGGGAAATGCAGGCGACGCTTTTTAATGGAATAAGCCGCCGGTTCTGGAGAGGGAAGGGGGCGTTGATAATTATGGGAATTATCGGACGAATTTCAATTGCATATTTATTCTTTCCTCTCCTCTTCCGGGCGAATAGAATGGCAATGGAAAGACGTGCTAAGGGTGACGAGTGTGTGTGTATGTGTTTAATAACATTCTGAGAATGTCAAGTGCCGTGATGTAATTCAACATGCGAGTGTTAACGGAAGAAATGCTTGTTGACATTTTATTTTTTTTCCCTAGCCAACTGCTATGCCTTTATGAACGTGACTGGAATAAACCATATTGCTAAAGTTGTAAAGCAGCGGAAAGCTATATAATGAGGTCACTTTGATATAAGAAAAATTGCAATTATCCCTAGCGCCAACGGAAAGTAGAGTTAAAAAATGAACGCGAAAGGGGAAATTTCAGGGGAGGTCTTCGCCATATTTTTTAGCGATTTGAAAATAACTGTTGGTGCTGACGATGAAATGATGAAATTCTATTTATACCGCAATTACGCCATAGTTACGCATTTTATTTTAAATGATTTCTGTTTTTAAAGGCTGTCTGACGGATAGGATTCTAATTAGATAGAATTCTAGGCAAGGACAATGCAGAGGAAAAAATTGGCGAATTTCGCTCGTTTGAGCATTTCGGGGATGGTTTTCAGGTAGTTTGAGCGAGATAGTAAGCTAGTCATAATAGAGACCATATTCGGATTATGCTTTTTAATTTTAAGGGTTGCAGGCAGCATGAAATAAATATTGTATTATTATCGGCGATATATTATACTATTTCATGACTTACATTGTAAAAAATTAAATAAAAATATCTCTACGAGTCTTCAACTTGTCTAATTTTTTTCGCGCGATACGTTTAATACTCCCTCACAACGGAAGTTTTTTTGCGATTCTGACAAAAAATACTGCAGTTACATTATGATTTAATTTTCAAAAATAGTCGTTAAAAATACAATATACTCACTAAATATTTTGACAAGATGTAGAAATGCCTCATTTTTCAAATTTGGTCTCTCTGGAGATCGTAACCTACGATTTCACGTGTAAAAGGGCTGGTAGTATTTGTAAAAAATCGGGGAAAGTAGCTCTGTAATGGCCTGATATTTCGGTATTTTTCGAAGAGTAAGATATTTTTTGTTAAAATGAGACCAAATTCATTGATTTCTAGGTTAAATAATAATTCGCTCAAACTACCTAATTATCAATTTAGATTAAATGTAGGCATCAAGTATAGATTCAAAATCTATAATGCACGTAAAGGGACAAATGTGGTGCGACAGTACTTACACGCATACTGACGGAGCTCATCCTTTAATATCCTATCTGGCCAATGAAATGACGAAGTTTTCTAAGGTTTTCAGCAGCGGAACAATACCCATTTCTGCTAACGTTTCCATGGCTCTCGCTGCGATCTTCTTCAGGGTCAATGCCGTGTCCGCAGGGGAAATATCAAAACCTTCATTAGGAATGAAAAGTAAAAACCAGCATGTGCAGATATTACTCCTTAGTAGATATAATGTTTTTTGTTCAATCCTAATATTGGTTGACTGCAGCCCTCCATCCTTTCCTATCGATTGCTAGTTCCCTTACCTCCTGGTATCTCTTATTATGTACTCTCCTCTTTACTTGGTTCATGAACTTATTCCTGGGTCTTCCTCTGGGGACTCTTCCCTCTATTTTACCTTCAATTATGTTCTTCACAAACCCATGTGTCTCGGGGTGTTTCCAATCTATCTGGTTCCTCTTTCCTGTATGGTGTTCCATATATTCCTCTCCTCTTCTACTCTTCTGTACTCATAGTCATTTCTCATTTTGTCCGTCTATTTTATCTTCAGCATCCTCCTCCAGCACCAGGTTTCGAAGGCTTCTATTCTTTTCTGGCCAGCTTTTCCAATAGTCCTTGCTTCCGATCCATAGAGCGCCACGCTCCACATGAATGTATTCGCATATTATTTCCTGGTTTGAAGTCCTGTCCTCTCTGAGCACAGCAGTTGTCTTCTTCCCATGAACGCCTTCTCAGCTTGGGCTATTCTCCGCTTGATGTCCGCTGTACTTCTTCCGTCTCACGTGATGGTACTTCCGAGATAGGTGAATGAATCCACTTGCTCTAATTTATCTCCTCTCAGGGTGACTTCAACATCAGCTTGTCTCCTCTCTTCTTGCTACATATGAGTATATTTGTATACTACCTCAATACTGCTTCCCTCGGGAGATGAACGCACTGAAAAAACCTATTTTTGGTCATTGCCCGTGAAACTTTGCAGTTTTTGTTTAGATTATATCTTTCTGCTAAACTCTGGCTCCACCATTCTTCATTTATTTCAAAATTTACTTTATCAACTGTAAGTGGTCGAGGAACACTGTTAGGATTGCCTAGTGACGTGAGCGCTGTCGTTCAAATTTTATGTATGTCCTTGTGTCTTGCTTCGAAGTTATAAAGTTTTTGCTTTCCGCGACTTCAAACCTAGCCTTAAATCATTTGTGACCGTCGATGCGGGGTTATTTTGCTTCATAGTGTGGAATATTACTCCATTAATTAATGTTATCTGACTGGGTGTAATTAACGAGCAATTTTATTGCAGATGCTTTTAGAATAAGTGGATCTTACCCCACAGTAGTTTGAAATCAAATGAAAGTAGTTGATAATCCTGATAATTATTATGCTCTGTTTTTAATATAGAGTTACATTGCTCATAAGTTAATGGAGATAAATATTTCATAATTAATAAAATAAACAATTCAAGGGAAATAGTGAGTGAGTTGTGGTGATCGTAGAGAAATCGTGGTGAGAAAGACTATTTAGTCAAATGTTGGAAGAACAAATTAGAGCATCTAACTCTTCTTATAATGGGCTAAACCACGGAATAGTAATGCCACAAGCTCAATATTATACTGAAAGAGCTGCGTTCTGGACAACAAAATATGACAAAGTGCTAAGTAAAGACTTGAAGTTAGTATTTTATGGAGTAATTATGGGGTCATTGGGTAGTAAAATATGCAGTTGCATATTCTCTTGCTTAAAAATTATCGTTCGAGATATTTTTCCTTGATTCTTAAGAAAACTTCTAATGTAACCGAAAGCGCTCAATGTCGATAGCCAATGATGTTAAGTTATAGTAGCACGTATACTTAAAGAAATATTGCGTCCATTGGACTACTTCCTCCATACATGAGACTACTCTTTTTAATGCCTATTTACCATTTTCCCTATCATTGCGAGAAAATAACTATATGGTACCTAATTAAATGGCCAATTTACCATTGTTTTGAGTGAAAACTTCTGGAGGCTACATAATTTCCGTGTCCGGGACTGATATTATGTGAGGATAATTTGTCTTTCCATCAAAAAATGTTTAAAATGAATTTTCAATGGTTAAATTGGTAGAAAACTTTTCATGCAGATGTTATGAATAATCACGATATGGTAATTTCTTGAAATATACTAAAATTATCAAACAAAATTTGTTGACCTGGAAGGTGGAGAGTGAAAGTTTCCGGAAGAAGATAGGAAGAGGCAGAGTATAGGATATCAGGAGAAGTATTGGGGTCTTTAAAGACCATTTGGAAAGGAAGTGTGTAAAGTTATCAGAAAAGAGGAGGGAATGTCACGAGAATATGAAATGTAATGAAGACAGGAAAGAATTCTACCCTCTGAACTGAGAATGAGAACATTCATTGGAACTGAGCGCCTTGAACAGAAATCGTCCTATTACAATCATTAGTAGAATAACAAGTATAGTGAACTAATAAAATTGATCAGAACTCGAAATAATGTCAGTGTTCCATGGTATCCGTTTCAACTGAGTCGAAGTTCATTATTAAAAATGATAAGATAAATTAATTCTATTCCACCATTTTTTAAATAGTTTTATCCCGCCAAAAAATTGATGGAATAAAACTAAGTTGTTTTATTATGCATGAGGTATCAAGTTCAAAAACCATCTCGAGTAAATTCCTTGTTGGCTAAGTTTTATTCAGTTCGTCCTAATTAAAAAGAAATGGCTATTGAGGAATTGTTTTGTTTTGAGGACTGATAGGATCCTTTTGAATCGGACTCACGAAAATCCGATTACGCAATGAAACATAGGCTAAGTTTTATAATGTCTGGTTCACAGCAATCTCAAAGCTTTAATATGTTATCATAACTCAAAACTTTTTTAGCGGCTTGATGTTATATGGTAGCTCGGTTTTCGGATCATGTTCATCGCACTTTTGGTTAATTGACGTGAGCGTTATCGATGGAAAAACTTCGGTTTGAAATAGAGAAAATATTTAACTAGAGATTATAAAACCGGGCCTTAGACGTGATACGGGAAAATGGCTTGACGTAAACAGAACATATCTAAATGGTTCCCTTAGTTTAGAGCTGCGATTCGTAAGGAATATATAATCACTGTTCAGACGTTTCAACTTCGCTTCTCGTAGGGAGCTTATAATCAACTAGATATTTATAACCGGTCCACAGACGTGATTCAAGGAAATGGCAGGATGCGTTTTGAAATTTCGAAACGATTATTCCTGTAATATGCATCAGAGGCTTCTATAACAATGACTACCTGACTGTATTATTTATAATAACTAACTGCTTAAAATTATAAATGTTTACAAACACTAACCTCTGTTTAAAGTAGAGGCTGGTTATTGTTTTTGCATGAGGAAATGACAAATGAAGTGAGTGTAACATGATGAGAGAACTACAAAGAACGGCAATGAAGTATAAAGCCTGTTGTTAGCGAAGGTGTACGGGTGGATAGGAGAGAGGAATAGGGGAAATAGAGTCGCAGTAGGGGAGGGGTGAGGGGGAAGGAGAAGAGGAAGAGGTTGGAGGGGGTGCGGAGGGCGAGAAGGGTGGGTGAAGGGGGGGCAGGCGGCAAATTGGGGAGATGAGTGGTCGAGAAATCGAATCACTCGACGCCCATCCCGTGCTGTGCTGCCATCTTTTGTCGCCCTCCCACTCTTCCGTAATCGAATCCGAGCAGATGTGTAAGTAACACCGTAACTACAAGGAGTCACTTTAGCGCCGAAAACTTCAAAGGCGTTTGTCGAAGTGACAGAGGGAGGTCGGGGGGCGGAGGGGATGTAGAAATAACGGAGGGGGCGTTGGGTGGGGAGGACGCTAAATGCTATGACGCAAAGGGGAAACGTTCCTGACTCGCTGAGTAATGGCTGGAAAAAATTTAATACTCTCCATTGGGGAGAGGTGGCGAGTGCCCTACCCCTGAGAGTCGGGAACGCGACACGTATACATACATGTATATATGGATGCATCCTTCGGCATGCGATGACGTCCCTACTTTTTCCGAAAGTTTAACAATGTGACGAGACTCGGTAAGTTCAGGCACACAGTGGGCCCTAATCGGAAAATGCTGGCCAAAAATATAAATAAATGTAAACGTTTAACACATGAGAAAAACTTTGAGTTAGATATTCATCTGATAAGAGAATCATGGCAACTGTAAAATACCGAAAAATAGAAAAAAAAGAAGTGTGGTGACTTACCCATATGCGCAGGTTTCCTTTACAATGATGACGGATTAGGTGACCCAACGGCAGATAAATCACTTCGAATAAATATTCATTTAGACATTTTTTTATGTCTGGTTCAGTTTTCCACCCCTTGATGTGCTTTTGCTGGTATCTTCTTTGATAAAAATTTGATAAACAAGCTTGAATAGCTAATTACCTAATCGTCGACGTACGGGTTCATTCACTATAGAAAATCTTCATGGGCATTTATTGAGTCTTAAGGAGCTTCATTTTGGTTATTGCCAACTAAGTCTTATCTTATGTATTCTGCAGCATTTTATTACACCTTTGAAGTCTTGATAATTTACGATAGGGCCGCAAAAAGTTAATAGATCCTACTAGTCTGTTGACATGGCAGTCTTGTAGTAACTGATGGCATTTGTACAAACTGGAACAAACCTATGTTATTCTCAAGTACCTGGTACAGTTTTGCGTTTTTCGAATCTTGCTTCAAACACTTTCATTTTCTTGAATTTATTCCGAAGAAACAAATATATAGGATATATCTCTTATGTTTTTGAGCAATATTCAAGCATGTCTTATGCGTAAGAATTTGGTTTTGACTCGCACTTAGTAAACTAGCTTTTTATACAGCTCTTTTTGCCGTGCCCCCGACTTCATCACAAGCATTCTTACCATCAAAATGACATTTCCATGGGATTTGATATGGCCGGTGGCTCCAATGAAACGTCATTTAAAAATAATCAGAAATGTCTTTGATAATTGATCGAGCCAAAACATGTAATGGTGTATAGTAGGTACACTCTATCAACTACTGGAAAAATATTGCACATCATAATACTTTTTACCAAGTTGTAGTCCTGCGAAGGCGTTTTCGACGAACGGGCCATAGTAAAGGGTTTAAGATTTACCTGAAGTAAATGCAAGCCTATTACATGCATATTTCGTTCATTACTGAGAAATTCAATCAATAAAACATATTTTTAAATTAAATATTACAATATTCTCCTCAAGATTTTTTTCTACTGTAAACATTCTGAAAAAATTTCAAATTTATGGTATCTTTAGTATGTCTACCATGTCATGTATATTCGAGTTAGGTAGGACCAATTTTAATGACCTACGAAATACCGTATGAATATTTCTTTCGCTGAGCTGCAACAAAACTGTCGATATTGTATGCCATGCAAACGGATTAAAAAAATTATAAGGACGTTTTCTCTAGCGAAGAATTTGTTTGGACTCGCGATTTTGAACATGCGAGCTAACTGGGGCGGACGCCTTCTTTTTGGCGAGAAATAATTTTCGTAATAGCATTACGAAAAGTTAAAGTTCCAGCTTCCTGGGCGTTGTGTAAGGGATCCTAGGATTATAATATCATCGGCATAATGCGTATGTTAGTGTAACTTTTTGGTTTGTGAAAGTTCCTTGAGGATATTTTTTAAATCTCCACTACCCCGAATTCAGCGCATGTGGCCAATTTAAATCCGGTGAAAAACAATAATAACATAGGAGCACAAACATCCATGCCCTGAGTCGTGATAATTCCACCTAGGTGGGATTTGAATTCACGACCCTCGGTTTAGCAGCCGAGGACTATATCCCGTCGCCACCGGGGCCGGCATTTGAAACTTTCTGCTTCAGTTTCCATGAAAATTATTGATATTAAAAGCAAAGTTTCTCTGTCAATCCGCAGATTCCTCTCTCATAAGGAAGTACACCCCTTGAGTTATTTTTATTCGCCTCGAGTCTTTTTTCGCATGCATTTTCAAATTAGAAGTACCAGGCGTACAAAGTAGAAATGAGAGCCAAATGAAAAGAAATATAACAAAAGTTCTTATTCTTTCATGCGAATTTTGTTTTCCTTTCGATTTCGTGAACTTTTGAAAAAAAAAATTCGTAGTTGTTCAAAATTCATCGACTGTCCCTTAGATGACCGGCAGTATTGTTAAGGTTGTTTGAGCAAAATATCATTTCACCTAGAAATCAGTGGATTTAGTCTCATTTTAAAGAAAACTAACTCACCTTCCCGTAGATACCAAGATATGTACCCCTTACCGAGCTTCTTTTCGAGATATTTACCGAAATATTCCAGCCATTTTCCGTGGAAAATGGTACGTATATGCACTCCAGAGAGCCCATATTTTAAAAAAATGAGGGATTTATAACACCTAGATCTATTCAAAAAAATTACAATGTCTAGTTTGTATGTTTCCTCAGCTGTTTTTGAAAATAAATCATGTTACCGCAGTAATTTTTTTCAGAATTATAATAAAAATCTTCTGTTGTGAGGGAGTTTTTAACGTACCGCGCGAAAAAAATTAGGCAAGTTGAAGACTTATAGAGCTATTTTTATTCAATTTATTAGAATTTAAGTCATGTAACAGTAAATTATTTCACATTTTATATTTCAATGTTCTGTTCATGCTGCCTATAGCTGCTAAAATAAAAACGTATAATTCGAAAATGGTCTCCATTATGACTAGGGAACTCTCTTGCTCTCACTAACTAAAAGCCAAGACTCATATGAAGATGATGCAGAGATGGGAAAACTGGGTTGAGCCGTGCAGTTGTAGGGGGTGCAAGTGAAGGACAGTGGTTTTTAATGACGCTAAGTAATTTTTGAAACTTGAGGATTTGAAAGGGCAGGAAGACATATAACTGGAATATGAAGGCCATATATGAAACAGAAGATAGAGCAGTAAAATGACTGTAAGGATTTGTCTGGATGGTTGGAGAAATCGAGGGTCAAATGTTTCCTTTGCCAATGGAGTCAGCAGGAGGGGAGACAAGGAGTTACTGGACCATCAGTTATAAATGAGCATAAGAAAAAACACTTGCAAAAATAGTAACGAATTTTACTTGAAATCCATCTCTTACATCAGTCTATTCAATAAACAATTCTTTAAGAAACATTTTACTTAAATCATTACATGTAGCATCCAAATGGGGATGGAAAATCTTTCAGGTGACAGTTATTATAAATATTCATGAAAGCACGAATGTGTAGCCCTTTTCTTTTAGTTCACACTGGAAGAAGTTTTAATTGTCATCTTTCTAATTTAATGACTTTGTTTGCTTTTTTAGTTTGTTCATCACAGTAAGAGAGTTCTTGGTCTCACTTGGTATCACAAATTAGCCACAGATTTGTTCACAGGAATAGTCTTATTTGAAATTCATACCAACATGCACTAAGTTGGTAAAAAACATAGAATCCAAATGCACCCACATGTAATGAAAAGGATATGTGTACAGGGATTGTATATGGAAGGGGAGGAAATGTCAGTTAATAAATTAGAACAAATGGCACACGTCTGCTGCTTAGCAATTTTCTTTGATGAAATAGGTTCATTTGGTAAAATTCAACATATTTCATGCATTTGACCTACGTACACACTGGTTCCTCTCTGAAAATGAAATTTATCATTAGCATGGATAGCAGATATGTTGGCACCCATTAATGCCAGGGAACTGGTGTTTTACCCATGAACTAAGAAGGTACTGGGCATTGGAAGTTAAGATTATTCACTCATGTCGAAGACGTCAAACTGAACCATTTACATTGGTTCATGCTTATAAAGTAATGTTTGATGATAGCTTCTCTCAGAAATGCTTAGGATGTTCAGTTGATCAGAAAATCAAAAACGATGATCAATGAATGAATTCAAAGAGTAGGTACTTCACTGCCTTCGTTTGTCAAGAAAGAGGTTCTCTTGTTGTATTTGGAAGGAATAAGCACAGAAGTCCACCTCCTGGAAAAGAAGATAAATATCTATTAAGGAAGTGAAATGAGTGGGCATTGATATATTAATTTAAGTTTTAAGATATTTAATACATCCTAAATGGTTAAAGCAACCATTGCAATTGAGTATAATATACTGCACTAGTCTGCTGACCAGTGAACATAATAGACTGATAGTTCCATCCAAAATTTAGGAGTCAATACTGAGTATTCTTAATCTTTTTTGCCCAGAGGAATTCTTCTCCATTGCTTCTACTCATCCAAATGCGACGTGTCTTAGAACAGATTGCACAGTGTTTACTTGAGAAGGGTGATCAGGGAATACATGTTTTTTTATTTTCTTGGGTTGCATTATGCCATTTTCCAATATTTATATGCTCCTCCTTTCAACATTAAACTCTTATAAAAGTTGTGCTTGTAGAAATGGGACTATTTTCATTTTAGTTCTTTGGTGTAGCAGGGTAATAATGAAAGAAAATCTTCTATATTTGCCTAAAGCGTGATATTGAACTTCCACCACTCTTCCATTTGTATGGTAGGTGACACTTCAAAGGTTGGCTACCTCTATTCTTGAGACAGATTTTTGTTTTGAAGGAAGTGTTTTGTGCAGGTGCTACAAAAGATCTTATTCTCTATTTTGATAATAAATACCCCTCCCAAGGGTTACAACCTTGTCGTGGTAGAATGGCTTGTGTGCTCCAATGACCCTAAGAGCTGAACTGGCAAGAGCAATGCTCCTGGTAGGTCAAAGGTTAGGAGGCAGACAAATGGTTGTCTGTGCAGCATCTGTTCCTCATTGAGGCAGCTGCAAAAGGTGACTGATCATTCTGGGGCAGTCTCTCAAGTGATGGTGCCACAGAAAGAACTCTAGCGAGTAGGCCATGGAATACCACTCAAGTGAAATCCTAGAACTAAGGACAGCTTTTTTTATGAAAATGAATCCTGGCAACTGCAGGACTTGGCCCAATGGGCCGGATGTCACACCCGTTAGCAGAGGGAGCAGGGGCCCTGTAGTCGTCTTCATACAAAATCCTTGCATGGAAGTAAAGCCTATTGATGAAGCAGAGCAAAAGAAAATACAGAAGAGGAATGCAACAATCAGAATAGGCATGTGGAATGTTAGGACTATGCTAAGGGTGGGCAAGTTAGAGAATATAAAGCAAGAAATGGAGAATGTGGGTATAGACATAATGGGTCTGAGAAAAGTTAGATGGAAAGATGGTGGGGACTATTGGATTGATGACTATAGAGCAATGCATTGCAAAGGGGATGGAAGTCATTGTTGGATTGCATTCATAATGAACAGGAAACACGGCAGAAAAGTAGTCTATGCAGAACAGGTGGATGATAGGATAATTGTTGCTGAGCTAAAGGTAGATCCAATGAGTCTAGTTATAATCCAAGTTTATGTGCCCACCTTGAAGCACAGAGGAAGAAATAGATGGGGTATACGATCAACAGGAAAAAATAATTCATAGAATGCATTGGTGTAAGCAGTTAATATTAATGGGGGATTGGAATGCAATTCTGAGTGAAGTAAGAGATGAGTGGGAAGTGGGAAATTATGGGCTAGGAGGGAGAAATGACTGCGGTAAGAAATCTTTAGAGTTTAGCTGGAGGAACAATTTTGTGGACACAAATGCCTGGTCCAAGCATCACCCTCAATGCCGGTTCACATGGAAGGAGGGAGACTTAGATTGGTCCCAGATAGGTTATATTGGTGAGACATAGATGCAGGAATAGTGCTAAAAACTCACATACCTATCCTGGCACTGATGCAGGCACAGATCACAACTTATTAGTGATGAAATGCTGTGTTAAACTCAAAAATATAAGCAGGGGTCTGAGTGTATGAAAGTGGAATACATAGGCATTGACTGGTACAATGAAAAATTAGTACCAATAGCAGGTTGATGTAGTCATAGATACAGATCAAGGAGTGAGACTAGTGGAAGGTGAATGGGGAAATTTGAAAAATAATCTTTGCAAAAATCACAAATTCACCAGTGGGTGTAGTAAGTACAACTAAAATTAGAAAACTGTGGGCTATGAAGGAAATTAGGAGAGACAGAAAACTCACTTGGAATCTTTATATGAACTCATAATATGAACCAGATGGCTCTGTTCAGGGTAGCTGATGGAAATTTGGGATTAGCCATGATAAGATGAGGAGGACAGGAGACTATCGCTGTTGCTTTTTTCATGTATGCAGAAGGAATGGATGGGGGGTTTTGGGGAGATGGGTGTAGAAGTAACTAGGAGGAAACCTGATAAAGGTAATGAATGAGGGCATAGCCAGGGGGTGGTGGGGAGAGTTTGAGGGGAGGGAGCTGCCCCCATCTGAATGAGATATTTCATAGCAAACCTGCTATAAGGAGCCTGACAGGATTATTTTCTGCTCCCCTCTAACATAAATCAACAACTATGGAAGGATATCCTCCCCTCTCTCCAACATAAATCCTGGTTGCACCCATGGCAGTGAGATTTGCAGATGATGAAGTTTTGGGGTGTCAATCTGCCAAGGGGTTACATTCAATGATGATGTGTTAGAGGTGCAATGTGAGAGATATGGGATGGAGAATAATCATAAGAAGACAAAAGTGATGAGATTCTCTTGCAGTAAGAATTCAGGGCTGAATATAAGGGTGGGAGGGCACAAAATACAGCAAGATGTACAGTTTACATGTTTGGGTAGTATTTTGGAGGAGAATGACTTAAGTATGAGGGACATAAGATGCATAATTGCCATGGCTAAAGAAGATTTTTCAAAGAGTAGGGAATGATAAGGGTAGTAGAGTAGAGATGTAAAGAAAAGGCTGGCGAAAACTCTAATATTGAGTATTGTGCTGTATGGATCAGAGACTTGGTAATTGTGAAGGGAGGATATATGTAGATTCAAGGCGTTTGAGATGTAGGTTAAGAGAAGGATGGAGAGGGAGAGCAGGGTAATGAGAATGAGGAATGAGGAGGTATTGGATGTGGAAGGAGAGGAAACTGTTGGAGGTTTGGAGGAGGTAGAAGAGATGAAAGGAGAATGTTTAATAGGTGAGGGAATGTTAATAGAGGATAGAACAAGGGGGAAGAGGGGGAGAGGAAGGATGAGGACAGGAATTATGGATGAAATGAGAAGAGGGAGACAATGTGAGGACTTTAAGAGGGAACCTAATGGCAGGTCATCCTTAGGAGCCAAAATGAAACAATGTGCCAGCAAACTGCCACTGTATTTGTACTTGTGAATAAGTCATGGATTTCGTGGACTTGGAGAAAATGTTTTAGAAAATTTAGTTGAACAGGATTTCCAGGTGAATGGAAATCTTGGAATTGATTACCCACACCAAAAGAATAAATTTTCAACTACCTATATAAGATGTGACTCTCCATAATAAGAATGAAATACAGAAGAAAAAGGGAAGTGAATATTATGCTATCTATCACCAGCACTGTTCAACATATTTTTGGTGGAGGCAAAAAGAGACACACAGTGATATCCAAAAGAATTAGGTTAACAGGAAAGAAATAAAATTTTGCTGACCATATCCTTGTCATAGCAGGAAATTGCAATGATCCTCTTGGATCATTGAAAGAAATCATCAAAGGTGACTAAAATCCTAGAGTGCAAAAGAGAGAACCTGAATGAAGAAGTCACTCTAAGAGGAGGAAATTTGAGCCAGTGGGTTCCTTCTCTGACCTCAGAAGTACAGCAGGCATCAAATGCAGAATAGCCCAGGCAAAAAAAGTATTTGTGGTGAGAGGACCATTTTGTGTTCAAAGATGATAACACTACAAATGAGGAAATGGTTTGTGAAAACATCCATGGGGATCTTGACACTTTTAGGATGTGTACATCGAGAAGATACAAAATTGGGAAATCAGACCAGAAACATTTAGGAGCATTTGAAACTTGGTGCTGGATGTGAATGTTGAGGATCAAATGGGTGGACAAAATAAGAAATAAAAAAGTAAATGTACAGAAATTAGAAGAGGAAAGGACCACATGGAAAACTACAGAGAAAAGAATAACCAAATGGATTGGACACACTCTGAGGCCTAATTCATTTGTGAGGATTACAATTGAAGAAAAATAGAGAGAAAAGTCACTATAGGAAGGCCTGGGGATAATAATAATAATTCTTTGTTCACTGCAAGCATGTTTTTTCATAGTTTTGTCAAATACAAAAACCAAATAAAGAGGAAAGTACACAAGAAGAACTATCTAGGAGTGAGAGAAATAGCATATACGATTGGTAGGGTAGGGTTGTAGTCAACCAATCTTTTGATTGAATGACTAAAGATGAGGAATTATGACACTTACTCATTATGCCAAGCAAAAGAGTTAATAAAGCTGCAAGTTTGTCACTATGGGATACATAACTAGGGCGGATATACATGGAAACTAACTGGTAGATTTTGATTGTATGAGATTGTTCTTTATATGAGGATAAAATAAGATTTGGAGGCTGAATTTTTAAGGCCATGAAATTTCCACTGAGAATTACATAAGAAATGGTCTTGTTTAACAAGGTAGGTGTTAATGCAGAGGTTTCCTTATATCTCATGAGAAGCTGTCCATCAGGGTATAATTAACCAAGATGCAGGTGAAAAATTCATGCAGCTGTGCTTACCAATCAGTAGTCCTGCTACTATGAATGTTGGAGCAGGGCAGTATGTATCCAAAAGCATTGCAATAACAATATTGCCAATAATACCTCCTAGTCTTGCAGCTACCATTGATATTGCAACTCCAGTTGCCCTGAAAACAAAAGAGGTAACATAAGGTTTTGAGATAAAGGTAAATTCTATTTGAATTTGTTCATGGTCATACCGTAAGTTTGTTGGAAAGATCTCCGTTATTAGGCAATCCAATGCAGCATTTCCACAGCTTATGGCACTGCTAAAAACTGCAGAAACCACTAAGTTTTCTGTGGCATTGTGAACAAAGAACATTCCAACTGCGCAAACACCGGATGTGAATGTGCTGAATACTGAAAACAGTGACAAAAATATTACTGATTACAATATGGCCAATTGTTAGAACTCTAAATTTACTGCATTATTGAATTATTATTTCCTTTTATTGCCCCATTATTGAATCATTACTGAATAACAGCATGCATGTACCTGCTAAAATCAATAGTGAAGTAAGGAGCCTCATTCTCAGGAGGATTTGCTAGATTTATTAGCAGAATCTTTGGATCCATTTGGAATGGCTATCAAATTTTTCTTTTGAAAGTAAAAAATTGTTAGTTCCCCTTCTTATGAATCATTCAAAGCTCTGTGGTCTTCATTTCATTGTTAAATTTCTTTACTGTGTGATACCAATGTTATTTTCATTCTCTGGTCTTCATGATTTGAAAAACATTAGCTATAATAGAAAAATTCACTCTCTATTATGAAGGAACAACTGATTCACTGAACCAAGTTAGAAGCCTCATACATTTTTCAAAACTTATCTTTTCTGGGTCTCTTCTCAGTATCAAAGGAGAAAGGTCATGCATTATTTGAGAAATGGTGGTAGAAAGAGTTCTCTATCGATTTTAGTTTGAGTGAAATGTACCTAACATTTTCAACACTTTTATATTTATGAAATTATAAATTTTTTAGACAGAAAAGAATGTGATTCTTGCTTTGATATGTTATTTGAGATTAAAGACCAGCAGGCTACTTCTGGGGATTAAGTACCTTAACTTATTTCCCCCTCATTGGGAGGATACAGTACCCAGGAAGAACTTCCGGCCCAGACGATCAATGCCGAGAACAGCAAAAACATTGCTGGGAAGTGCTGCAGCAACAGTAATCAAGGATTCCATAAAAACAAAGCTCTCAATCTTGTCAGTGCAGAGGTCAGCATGAGAATGTGATCCTGATGTCACAACATAAGAGGTGACTTCACATACAGAGGCGTCCATTTCAGGATGTTCTCGACTGAATTCATCAAAACGGCTGAACAACTCTGGAAACCACATCATCAAGCCATAGTATCTGAAAAAGGAAGTATGTAGCATGTTTACTTCACTTTGGTGATAGGAAAATTAAAGTAATTAAAAATTGGGGCATGTTTATAAAAACCTGATCTTTAATTTCCAAAAACTAGAATAGCTTTTTCAGACCTATCTGCTTTATTGACACCATTCCTTTGAAGTCGATCATTTTCAGTGAGATGTGTTGGAACATCATTCACAGAAATGTAAATACATAAGTGGATATTATACTATCCACTTTATTTAATATATACAACACATGTTTCAGCTTAATGCAATTCCATCCTTGGATACAATGTTCACATTCCAGTTGGTAGTCAATACTTATATGTACTTAGATTACAATGGAAGGAGAAAGGAGGATTTTTGGGTGAAACATTGAGAGAGTAAGGGATAAAATATAATATGTGTGATGGGGTGTACATGCACCAAACTGGAAGAAACTTAAGAACTCGAGTGAGTGAGAGCCAAAAGTGCCTGGATAGTGAAGATACCAGATACCAGATTGCAGCTCAAACACCTCACTAATGAATACCACCACAGTCTTTGAAGTGAACATATTATGTATACAAAAAAGGACTTAGCTGCAATGCACAGGAGCAGTAGGAAATATTCAAGGGAGAAAAGAAATCAGTCAAATTGATATACTACATTGATTTCATTAACCTCTCTCCCATCCTGTCACGTATTGGAACTGTTATCTATTGGTGCCATTTGAGTTTAAGTTCATATTCACCTGCCTTGAATTTTTCCAAATAATCGCTAGCACCACCTTCCGAAGAACTTTGGCAGTTGTCTGCCATTCTTGTTAGTGTATGTTTCTCATGACAGTAGTCTCTCAAAAATCCTGAGCCACCACAGTTTGTATTAGTCCTCTTTGTGATTTAAGTGTTGAGCTTTACATGAACCTTTTAGCTATTTCAAACATAACACATCCAACATCTGTCTTCCCATTTGACCAGAACTTCAAAATATGACTCCCCCATCCCCCCCCTAACCTCCTACCTTATCCCTACAATCATTTCCTTCCTCCCCCATCTCCTTGATGAACTCTGGCAGGAGGATACAAAAATTGACCTCAATTACCCTACCATCGTCTAGGCCTATTTCCATTCACCTCCTTCCCCTCTCCCTCTTTATGCTCCCCCAAAGATCCTCTTTCCACCATCCATTGTAATCCAAGTATAAGCATTGACCACCAACCAGAATGTGAACATTGCACCTTAGGATGGCATTTTAATTAGCTGAAACATGTGTTGTGTATGTTAAATAAAGTGGACAGTACAACATCTGCTGATTTTCATTTCTGACCATTCCTTTGACCTAGACCCTTACGACCACTCAGCCGTGAATAGTTTAAACACTTCAGCTGTGGTAGCCAGGTGCAAGAAAGCTGTGGTAGCCAGAAAAATAAGAGGAATAACTTCCTTATCTCGTCCACGAGAACTTAAGAACCTATTACTGGAGTAACTTTAGAACTTTCAAAATTGATTATGACCTTGTTAATTACTGACTTACCCGATGTGAAAGGTGAGGTTTATGGTAACAGAAATGCAAGTGTACTTCAGTATTGGAGGCATAAATAGTGCTTTGCTGTTTAGTAAAATGTCTCTCCCCATTTCCTTGCACTCCATTAGCTTTCTCCTTTGATCTTCTCTGAAGTCATTATCACATAGTAATTCTTTTACCTGAAAGGAGAAGAAGATTTTTTTTTGTTTCAAATAGTATTTTTTTGTAGATTCAAATAGGCCATTCACAATAAATATAATTGCCTTATTACTCAGGCTCATTAATAGCTTGCTGTTTCGTAAGTAGTCATTTCTTAATTTTTTGTTATTGTCTGCTGTAGGTTTCAACATATTCCATAAAAGCACTAAGCGTCTACTTAGGTGAATAAGATTATACACTTTTTACCAGAGCAAATGATAAGTTCCAGGCAATTTGCTTGTGTACTTTACTAGGTTTTCAACCAAATTAATCCTTTCAAATTTTCTTAGTAACTTGTCCTAAATATCTGGGACTTATTTACATTCATATGGATAAGATTGATGAGGGTTGGCTCTAGACCCAAGTGTTATGGTCAAATGCCTTGGGTTTTGCCTTCTGATGTGAAGGGGCACCCAATTGAGGACTAATTACAAAAAAATATTAGTTTTGAATACAGCGCCATCCTGGAGAACACTCTCAGCAAATGATGCACATGAAATAAATATAGTAAAAAAACTTTGGCAAATAGAAATATTGGACACTCTCAAGAAATTGAAAGTCAAAACATTCAGTCATTATTTCTTGTAAGCGTCTGATAGTTTCAATGTGGAGACTGATGAACAAATATTCTTATCAATTTTAAGTAACTAAGGCTTGTAGATGAAAATTAGATGACTCTATGGCAACTTGGGAGAGAGGGTAAGGCTGTGAGGGATCTGGGTTCAAATCCAGTTTAACCTTCCATGTAGCCTCCCTTATTACCATAAATTACCCATGTTGTGTATTTTTCTAGGCTCCTTATCTTTCTTATTCTGAGAAATAATTAGCGAACTATGTAAAGAAAATGCCACCCTCCTCATGATAAAAATTTGTCATGAAACAGAGTTGATGAGTGATGAGTGATGTGATGTGATGACAAAGATATCAGATGAAAAGGGATGGAAGGTGACTAAAAATAGATGAGGAGCTTATGTGAAGATATGCTACTTGTCAGTTAGGTACTAGAAAAATTTGTTTATATTTGTATACTATGCCATGTGTATTTTGAAGTTATCTTAATTCAAATGTCTTGAAGACTTACCGGATAAGTTTCCGCCTTTTTGCCAGTGTTTGTTGCATAAATTTTACGAAATACTGATAGGGCCTCGTTTGGTTGTCCATGAACCAAAAGGAATTTTGGGCTCTCTGGCAGGAAAACTAGAAGAACTGCCACAATGAAGCTTGGCACAGAGCACAGCAATAGAAAAACACGCCAAGAATTGAATAAAAAATTTGCAGTGGAAAATCCAATATTGCTTGGGATCACTCCCCAGGCCATACCTGAAAATCAAGGAAAAGTGAGTTGGCATTAACATATTTTTATGAAATAAAGTTCATTGTTAGAGCAAGTCTTATTTAAGTCGAGTAAAATTTTTTTTTCAAAGTGGAAGTTTCATGGAATTTGGTCACATGATACACCAACTGATCATTATTTCCGAGTATCTTCCTTGAGCTGAAAGTTTCTCCCTTGTAGTTGAGCAGTAACTCCCCAATTGCTGTGAGTGCACTATGTTATTAGTATACCTATGACTTGTATTTGATTTTGGACAATAATCCTGTGAAATAGACTGTGTTTTCCAGTGTATATGATGCACCTGTGTCAAGGACAACCCCTAGTTTTGAGGACCAACATTTTAGGAAAAATACAACATAATAGACTCAAACTTGATTGCATGTACATTTCTCATTTTTATGATCCTGCATCAATTTATTCTTTAGTATAGTATGCATTGTAAATTCTATTTATTTCTGTCATGTACATGACTTCAGGTCACTTTGTAGAACTGATGACTATCCTCTAGAAATTGCATAGACCCATGATTAACGTTACCTTTGGCCTCAGAGATGCTCCTAAATTTTGAGAGACTTATATCATATTAAAACTTATATTCTTGATACCAGAAAATGCAGTAATGTCTGCAGACTGGCTTTCCACCACCTAGTGAATCCCCTGGGCTTTGAATGTCAGGTAAAAATTATCAAGCTCTAGCTATTCGGGTTAGCTATGAAGTGATTAGTTTACTCAACAAAGAAGCAGATGTGAACAGAAAGTAGTCATATCTAGAGGGTGAAGGGGACCATTCCTGGGGTAAGATGGCTTAAGAATGCCTCAAAAACTGGTTACTAGGACAGTGTGGGTTGGTGAAGCAACACTCATAATACTACAGGCACAGTAAGATAATCACCAAACAGCTATAGTACTGAAATGTGGAGGGTATTGGGTTATAGGCGACAGTGAAATGCACTTTTTTCTTAGGACTCCTGCAGGGGTTGTGGGAATTATGAGCAACCAGTCTAGAAGCATAAGAGAAAAGAATTTCTTGATATTTCAGTTTTCACCTCTCTGAATTTTCTTGGAAATTTCAGGCACATTTTTGAGCATGCAGCCCACAGGAACACAAGTTTCAGAACCTCATCTTTGACTTTCCTAAAGTGGCTGACCAGCTGTTAGGTAAGTGAAGATGGTAAAGAATTGTAATTTCATGGTAAACTCTATGAGGAGGAGATTTTAATTGATTTTAATCAAGTAGCCCAAGAATTCTTCAATTGAAAAGGTTTTGATGCTCAAGCAACTTTTAATCAAACCAGCATGAAGTAATGCAAATCTCAGCAAATATTCATTCAATGTTTCTGAAATTTTAGATTTTTGTCAGAGAATCATCTTTTGCACGCATTTTTTAAATACTAAAGTATGTAATTTTTACTTGTATAGTCAAAACTTAAAATTTGTGTTGCAAATGAAACTTTACCTATTAGAAATTATTATTTTATTTAACAAAATGAGGTATCAGAAGTTTGGTTTGCACTATATGTGTTAGGATAGTCTCACAAATGACGATGGATGATAATTAAAATAACAGATACTAAAGTCACATGGTGCAACACTGGTGTTTATTTACAATGAACACGCCATGACACAATACATACCCGGAAGTACAACAAAATTGACTCTCTAAAAAAGAAACAAAAGAGGAACAAAACAGCACACTGCAATGCAAAACACAACATGGTGGCAGATTAAAATCACAACAATATGGTATGATACATGCTCAGATATGTCTTTGTAAAGGAGTGAATACTAATCTAACGGATTAAAAGACCCATACTTTCTAACCTATAGTTGCCACTGTAGATCTCTGTTGATAAGTTTTCAATCTTACATCTGCTATTGTGCACAACAAATAATCATATGGTAGTTTTCAGCTTTTTGTGATACTCTCAGCTTGCAATGAAATTTCAGATCAAGAAATACCATGCATAAAATTCAGAATTTGGTAGAAGAAAGAATATATATTAAATTAACCTTAATCATTCATCGTGATGTAGTTATCTTTGAAGCAATTGAACTACATTCCTGTGTAACAAGCATTCCTGTGTGACTGGTAAACTGCCCCATTCTTCTCTCCATGTCGTGTACAGACTACAGTTTTTAGGGCTGAAGTTGGCACTTGATTCTTTATAAGTCTGCAATAAATATCCCTACTCCAATTACATATTTAGTCACTGCCTTTTGTTTCTATGGAATTGAAAATGCTGATCTTACAGGTCCACTTTGTATGTTAGCTTATTGTAGTCTAATGCATCAATGGTTTCATCTTTATAGTCTCTTTGACTCAAAGTAAAAGCCCTAATGAGAATCAAACACTAATACTCCTCAATTTGAAGCTGTCAAAATAGCTCACAATTTTTGACAAGAAGCACTCAGAAACGATGTAAATCAAATGCTAATGTTGTGGCATTGGAAGATTCATAAAAAAAGAAAGAAATCCTCATTCTTACTTATTGGCAATAGCTTTGCTGGATTTACAAATAATTCCCTCACTTGCATGACACCCAATAACTGCCTTCTCCTTGCCTCTTCTCCATACATGTACTCCTTCTGGATGAGCCCCCATGACCTCTGTATACTCCTTTCAATTTCAAATATGGCTGCAGAGTGAACGGTTTCATATAACCCAAAACTCCCCCTACTGCAGCTTTTAAAAACGATTCCTGTTTCTAGATATGGTGTCATGTGACAAAGGTAATTCCCTTCTGGCAGTTGAACTGGCTGAGTATGCTCTTTCTGGGAGACAGCTTGATAATTTCTATTCCATTGCTTTAGCTTCCTCATGTTTCTGTCTGTACTGCCATCAAAGTATAGATCACAATTTGGAAAATTCAAAACTGGTCTAAGCCAGTCTTCTGATCTTCCGCTTGGGCTGATTTTCTGCTTTTCCCTATCTTACTGGGATCAGTGTCCTTACCTGGTCCCTCCATTTGGCCCAAGGTGACCAGTGAGGTTGTTGCAGAAGACGGAGCAAATATATCAGGGACTCAGTACCAATCAACTGTTCTTGCAAAGTTGGCTAGCTTCATCCATTGCTATTTTGTGGTTGCATTGTATCTAGACTGTGGTGAGGCCCACATAAAATCTTTCTCAAGAGAGAAACTTGCTTCCATTGGAGATTTTGGTTGTAGTTAGCTGACGCTTTGGTGGGACAAAGGAGTAAGATGCCATTGCTATTTCTAGTTGTGCCTCAAAATATTTCTTCTCCTCAAAGCCCTGCAAGTGTACTTTTTTATCCACATTAATTTTATCTATTACTGTGAGGTGAGACCTTTTCTGTTTAATGAAAAAGCATTTCTCTGGGAAAGTTATCTTATGTGCTGCTCTACAGCCACAGTTCCAAATACCACTGCACTTGCTCACTGAAACTTTGAACAGCTATTCTCTGTGAAGAGAAATAGCTTCAGCCTTATGTTCAAATTGTATTTATATTTTTCATACCCTGTACTTTTCCTCATTACCTAAAGTAGTCTCATTAGTCTTTCAATATGCTCCATAATTCAGCATTTAGGGATTTTGATGATGGCCTCTGTATTTATACCAAAAGCCACAGCACCTGCTGATTGAGACAGGCTTGGCCCTCTTTCACTGTGTGGTACACCAACCAGTGATGTCTTGAAACATTTTCTTTCTTAGACAGCTGCAAATCACTCAGTTCCTTGAGGGCACTAGTTATGGAAAACTTAAATTTTCATGGCATCTGAGGCATTTTTGAAGCCAAAAAAATCAATCGAAACCAAATGCTGAGGAACACTTGATTTGACTGCTGACCACTGCTGATAGTGACCAATTTGTAACTGTTTTCTTATTTTATTACGCTTTTGTAAAAAAGGGTTACATTAATGTAAATAAATAAATAATAATATCGACTCCAACCGGGGTCTACCTCCATCTTACTGGTGGTTTTTAGCATTTGACACCATGAAAGAATTGTTACAAATAGTCTACGCTTGAAAGTTTCCCATTCCACAAGCTGATAGTCAGGTTATTTTTGCCATTGCAGATGGCTCCATGAAGGTAATACTGTGTCTGTTCCCTGAATTCTCAAAATTTGTCAAAAATAGAGAACACCTCATTATATTTGAAACTTGGCTTTAACCTTGCAAACTGTGGGTTACGCTCCCCCCCTCCCCTTCCCCTCTGGACTTATTCTTTAGGTTGTATGTCTGGCTGTAATGAATATCCTGTGCCTTTAAAAGCCTCCAAAAATCCGCTGGGAAAAAGAATTCCTAAGTAGCTTAACTGGCTTAAGCATTGAGAATATTGTGGACTTCGGGTTCAAAAGCTGGTCAATATTAATGATTTTTCCTCTGTGGAATTCTGCATTTATATGGACTTCCACAGAGGTATTACTATGGCCTGTTTTGATGTCCCCAAATTTGTCAATTTGAAGAACACTACATACTTATAAAAGTGATCTGAAAACTGTGCCTGGGACTATCCAAACCAATATCAGCCAGTTGTAATTTGACTGTGAACTGATAGTAATTTGAAAGATCTCACATTTTCCCAGCATATCTGGTGAATAAAGGTCTTTCAGGTATTCCACGAGGTTGGCCGCTCCATATTTCCCAATGTTTCAAAGATTAATTTGATCTTCATCCTCTGGGATCGTATTCAGAACCTCTGAGGGTGAAGAAGAATTCATTCTTCGAAGTGTTGGGAGATATGGAGCTGCGAACCCAGTGGAATACCCAAGAGACCTTTATTGATAGTGATTTGTTGACCTACCTGCAACAAATAAGTTCCCAAGTGTCCAAAATGCTGCCATGAAACTCAGCATTGACCCTCTCTTCTGCTTAGGCTGAAACTCAGCAAAGTATGACCAAATTACCGGTCCACTTCCTCCTAATCTGTAATCAAATATAAAAACTGCTGATAAACTTAGGTGATGAATATTAACAAATTTGGAGAAATTATTTCTATGCATGGGAATCTCTTTATTTCAATAACAGAGAGTGTCTCACATGCATTTATCCTTTTTTCAAGTAATGAATTGTTGCTTTTCACGTTTTTTCTATTGCTGTATGAATGTCAACCATGAATAATCTAACATTAAAGATGTATAGGGGTCAATCCATAACAAGTGGTCCAAGTTTGTAGCTCGACCATTTTAGAAAAAATTCATTTTTTGAGGGCAGATAGCCTTGTGTTTCGACAGCTCAAAACAAGTTATATTTTATTTTTAGTTTCCATGGCAACCAAATGGCGGCCATTTTTCAATCTCGATGCAGAGCTTTTTTAGCATTTGCAAGCTTTGACATTAACTTCTGTTACTCAGCTACTATCGGTTATAGGAAAATGAAATAAATTTTTATGCATTACGCATACATGGAACTACAACTCTGTGTATGTCATAACGTGGAATTGTTATTTCTTTGTGATTATTTTAACAGCCAAACTTTAAAGTAAAAAACGTAAGGTTTCGTATATTTCAGAATTTTTTTGGGGAAGAAGAAATTTTCTTCGACCCTTAAAAATTACTCATAATATACGGTGACATTAGATCTCTATATTAAAATAATTTGAAGTCAGAAGCTTGCATATTTTTATTTTTACAGAGCCGGCAAATTGTAACTTTTTAAAATTTTGCAATATTCCATGTTCAATATCTCTGGTGGGCAGTTGTTTAAAAATTTGAAAATTACAGAAAATAAAGATCTGTACATACTTTAACTATGATATAAAATTTGACTTGGAGACTTTTCTAGTTACGCAGATATAGGTGTGTGAAAAAAGCAAAAATTCAGCATTTGTGAAATGATGTAAATGCATTTATCATGCCCATTATTACACATCTTAAGGCTTGAAATAATACTTTTTAAAAATTTAGATGATTGAAAAAAAGAAATTTAATATAATAATATGGTGTATAGAAAAATAGTCCATAGTCAATCTCTCCACAAAATTGTTGACACTTTGGTACCAATTGTATGGTACTTAAAAATAAATCACCAAATATATCGAAGAAAATTGAAAGAAATATTAGGTCAGCAATTGATACTATAATAGTATTCATCACCTTACTTGTATAACAGCATTGTAATTTATCGGTACATTGAACTGAATATGAAAATATAACACTAACAATATCAAAGGAAACTAAGTACCATACAATTGGTACCCAAGTGTCAACAATTTTGTGGAGAGATTGACTATGGACTATTTTTCTATACACCATATTATTATATTAAATTTCTTTTTTTCAATCATCTAAATTTTTAAAAAGTATTATTTCAAGCCTTATGATGTGTAATAATGGGCATGATAAATGCATTTACATCATTTCACAAATGCTGAATTTTTGCTTTTTTCACACACCTATATCTGCGTAACTAGAAAAGTCTCCAAGTCAAATTTTATATCATAGTTAAAGTATGTACAGATCTTTATTTTCTGTAATTTTCAAATTTTTAAACAACTGCCCACCAGAGATATTGAACATGGAATATTGCAAAATTTTAAAAAGTTACAATTTGCCGGCTCTGTAAAAATAAAAATATGCAAGCTTCTGACTTCAAATTATTTTAATATAGAGATCTAATGTCACCGTATATTATGAGTAATTTTTAAGGGTCGAAGAAAATTTCTTCTTCCCCAAAAAAATTCTGAAATATACGAAACCTTACGTTTTTTACTTTAAAGTTTGGCTGTTAAAATAATCACAAAGAAATAACAATTCCACGTTATGACATACACAGAGTTGTAGTTCCATGTATGCGTAATGCATAAAAATTTATTTCATTTTCCTATAACCGATGGTAGCTGAGTAACAGAAGTTAATGTCAAAGCTTGCAAATGCTAAAAAAGCTCTGCATCGAGATTGAAAAATGGCCGCCATTTGGTTGCCATGGAAACTAAAAATAAAATATAACTTGTTTTGAGCTGTCGAAACACAAGGCTATCTGCCCTCAAAAAATGAATATTTTCTAAAATGGTCGAGCTACCAACTTGGACCACTTGGTATGGATTGACCCATAGGTATGTGTGCACCATGTGCTATCACAAAAATTCAGTTACAATGGTAATTGTTGAAGTAATAAGTTGTCATATTTGAAGAACTTTAAGGTCATATCTGTGATAAAGTTCGAAATTTATGACAAAGACTAAATAGGTTTTCATGTGCAGTGCATTCTTTTTCTTAGTACATACTTAGGTTACTCTAGCAGCTCTTTATGCTTTTACTTCTTGAGAACCAATTAATTAGCCCTTGCTAACAGTGTACAAACTGGCACCGGCTATTATACGTATTGGCCTATTTTTTCATACTGATTAAAATTAATTTGTTAATCTTAATTAACTTATAAATGGAATCTAATGACTCTATTTGTCACCCTTCAATCCCAAAATTATATATATTACTTACAAAATTTACTTCAATAGAACACATAAATGTATTGGTTTGAAAACGTTTTAAAAATATAAAGATAATGAACTACATAAAAACAGCCTGGACAATCTTCTCACACTCTGTCTGTAATTTGCAGGTATTGAGGGTTTAATTTGTTATTTAATAGCTGCTTCAACATCGAGAGCTCATTTTAGATTGAGTTGACTAGAAGTTCATAATACTTGAATAGTATTCCTTGAGGTTAATTCTTCATATTGAAATGCAAATGATCAGTATAATCACAATGAGAAAAATCATTCACTTGTACTGTACTCAAAATCTCAACCTCTCAAGTTTACACCATGCTCTTTGACAAGTATGATTTCCCATGAGTTTTCTTTCTCTGTGAATTTCATTGAGGCTTTCAAGGAGCTGGAATTAATGGATTTGTAATGAGCTTCTCTGTGCCTGGTATCTTTATCATAATGTACTCAATGCTGAAGAATAACTTATTTTGGAATTCTCAGTTAAAATATATGATTCTTGCTCTGAGAAACATGATTAAAAAACATTCACATTAAATCTACAGTAGCAGGTGGGATTTTGGCCCACCCCAAAATGTGTGGTGAGTTTTGGATTACATCGGAGGGAATGAAGATAGACTCTACAAATTTATATATGTTCTTGTAATTCAGGTTTGAAATTCATGTTATGACCCACATGTAGACAATTCTAGGACACCCCCACACAGCTGTTTTGGCATGGCATTCTGGGCGCAAGCCATTTTGGTGCAAAAGTGGGTGCAGGCCATTAGGGCGGAGGGACATTGGAGCACAGCTGTTTGGCCACAGCTGACTTTTTGGTAACCCCTCGGCTGGTAACAATGCTCTTATGGTTTATGACTGGCAGTGTTATTATTAACTTATGTAGCACCAACGGTTGAGCCAACGCTGGAGAACTGTTATGTGCAACGGTTGGTCAACCATTATTCATGGTCGTTTTGCCAACCGTTATCCAACTGTAATGTCCCAACGGTTTCCCAACCGTTGGCTTAATAGTTCCCCAACCGTTGGCTCAACAATTCCCCCACCATTTACCAACAATCATACAACCATTTTTTCTATTAATGTGCATTGCCATTAGGCATAACATTGGTTGGTATATGCAAGTGCCGAACTAATTACCTTCCCCTTTCTCTAAGCCACCCACCTACTTTGTGATATCTCGATTCTGCCATTATGGTCTGCCCGCTATAGGTCTCACTCCAGCTCACGTTCCTGGGGATCAAGTTTGATTTACATCAGAACTAGGTAATTTAAAACTCCAAGGCAATGCTATTCCCAGAAACTGACTGTGAAGGCAAAGATAAAGCAAAAAGCCACGATTTTGATTCGCCTTCACCAATGAGTGTTCTTGACCATGCCTCCTCCATTTTTTAACCTCAATGAGAACTGCCGATCCACCTACTTTGTGATAACTCGATATCTTGATGCCAACTCAATATCTCAATTGCGTTTCCTCCTTTCAATTGCAACTTTCACCATCTCCCAACGTTGGCCCAACGGATAAGAAATAACAGTGCCAATGGCACCATTTCCCAGCGTTGGCCCAACGGCCTAAAGGTAACCCAACCAATCCCCAACCGTGGCACCATTTCGCAACATTGGCCCAACCACCTGTGCTACATGGGAAATAATTAAAATAAAATGGAAAATGTTACATCTGGTGTTAACCTAAACAATAAAAAAACTGAAACTTTTAAAATCATCTTTAAAGCAATAGATACATCAAGCAAATAATCCCCAATAATGGAGTCAGGATGAATAATTAAATTAAGGTCAACAGTGAATTTGTCTACTTAAAGTACATTATAAAAGAATTAAATTCACAAAATATTTTTTCTACAATGAAAAATGTGAATATGAGAAAAAATAATGATCACAAGTAGTCAAAAAGACTACCTTGGGCACTCTAGTGTTTCATCCACATCTACATATTACCCTGAGAGCCAACTCAATAGTGACTGGAAGATGGTGATCACCAACGTACACTACAATGTACTAGGACATTTCACTGACTTGCACTACACTATAGGTGTGCTACCAATACAACAGATGCCATTTGTATTAATGTATTTTATAACTATATAAATGGTTGTGATTCAAGAGTCATGCGGAAATTAAACGATACTTGATGTTAATACTCTGTTGCTAATAAAGAAGCAAGCATTAGAGAGAAAATTAACTAATCAGCTGCATTACCAGTCGACTAAGCTGCTTCTGATTCTCATTTGAAGCCACTATGGTCTCTTACCATGTAATGGCCATCGAGTCACCCCAAGATTGGAAAATAGCCAACGTCACTCGGATAATTAATAAAGGAAATAGAAGTGACCCCTGGAAATTACCGGCCTATATTGTTAACATCACTTTTATGCAAGATCCTCAAAAACATTGTCATTAGCAATATTATGACATTCCTGGATAATCATAACTTCTTACATGACAGTCAGCATGACTTCTGTAAGGGCAGGTCCTGCAAAACACAGCTTGCACTCTTCCTACATGATATCCTAAAATCAGGAGAATCGAAAAAGCAAGTTGATGTGATATTCCTTGATTTCAAGAAGGCATTCAACAAGGTTCCTTATGAAAAACTCATATATAAATTGCAATCATGCGAAGTTAATAGCAAAATTGGATACGTGACTTTCTCAGTGATCGAAAACAAAAAGTAGTCATCGATGGTTTTAACTCTGATATGGTTGAAGCCACATACCGTGTTCTTCAAGGATCTTTTATGCATAATTTATATAAATGATTTAAGTTCTCAAGTTAGCAGTAAATTAAGATTATTTATAGACTATACAGTTATTTACCGTGAAATAAGCAGAGATGCAGACTTTGAAGTTCTGTCATCTGACCTTAACAACGTTCATTCGTGGTGCCAGGAGTGGGGGTTAGAATTAAATATCAGCAAATGCCCCATGGTTCACATCCTGCGAAAGTCACCTCACAAATGCCATACCTATTCTGTGGGTGGAGTAAACATAAAATCTTCGGATACAGTAAAATATCTTGGAATTACCTTAACTTCTGATATATCATGGGGATTACACTTATAAAACATATGTGGCACAGCATTAAAGAAACTAGGTTTTTTTAAGTGTATAATAGGAAGATCCTCTGATGAAAGAGTAAAAGAGAGATGCTACTTCACACTGGTTAGGCCACACCGCGTATACGCCATGATCATTTGGGACCCTGGTCATAAAGATTTAACCATAAAAATTAATAAAATATATAGGAAAGCAGCGTGCTCAGTTAAAAACTGTTACGAGCGTACATAGTGTCTTACAACTTTTAGAGGGATTAAGGTAGGAGCCCCTAGAGACTCAGAGGCTTATATGCTGGGCTTGGGTTGTGTGAAAAATTCAGAACTGATATTTTTTAGATCGACACTGAGAATATTATCATAACTCCTCACTACATCTCTAGGTCTGACAGATGTGATGAAATTAGAGAGATACACTGCTGAATAGATCGCTACAAAAACTCATTCTTTCTGCACACAATAAGCAACCACAATAAAAACTGAGCTCCACTAAATACACTCCCATAATACATGTCACCATTTCACCTCCCAAAACCTTATCCCTCACATATTTACACGGCTGGTGACCTAACACCCCCTGCCACACGCACATGTGTCTGCTTGTGGTATATTATGTAGATGTAGATTGCGGGATAAACAACATTTTAACTGGTCTCTATGGCTGTTTCCCTCATATATCTTCATGATGTGATCTACAATTCAATGTTGGAGTTCATAACATGTTGAGTACTTCATCTGAAAATAAATTGTTTTGAATTTATGTAACTCTGTTTTAATGTCTGCTTCATGAGGGTCCCAAATATTGGCAGTGTATTCCAAGTGGAGTGGTGAAAGTTGCTAATACATTACAGTGCATGGTGGTCATAACTCTTCCCCTGTCAAACATTCTTGGTTTGGCTCAGATGGTAATATGAAGATGTAGATGTAGATCATGCAGAAAGCTAAATCATGCCAGACATTTCAAGCTGTGCTAGTTGTTAAAAATTATGATGATTTATTAAGCACAAGCACAAAGTCTACCAAATGAAGGTCATTGTTTCATGGAATAGATCTTACGCACCATTTTGGTCCCTAATATTAGTGGAATAAATGAAATTGTAAATCTATTGGTTTGGTAGTTCTTTTCCTTATTCTAATACCTGTGATCTTTTCTTTTGTGATAGTTTTCCTCTATCAAAATGCGTTGAAAGTCTGGCAATAAATAGTCCGCCTCTAACTTGCCAAATGGATTTAAACTACATTTTTCCCATCTTTCAGTATGGGGTTCCCACTCTAATTCTTTCAACAATTCAATGATACCTGAATAATATTTTGCAGTTTAGCAACAGGGTGTGGGTCTTTTTGACTATGATTGATCTTTATTTTTTCTCATATTCACATCTTTTAGATCAGAAAAACCATTTCGTGAATTTTATTAATTTATAATGTACTTTGGGTACAAAAGGTCAAATTCCTTTTGAGTTACTTTCTTCATATGTCTATTGTTTTAAGAATGCTTTTAAAAACTGTGCCGAGATGGCTGTGTCAAGGTATCCCATTCCCCATGAAGACAGGTGGTATGTCTTCTATTTCCAATAATTCGAGACATTTCTGGCAGAGAAAACTTTATTGTTACGAGATGGATGTCAGAGATTGGATGTCATGGTAGGTGAAGGGAGAGATGGAAGTTAGATGAGAAATATTTTCTAATGCCTGTCATTCCTACAAAAATGTTTATCTGTTGTCTGCCTCTTTCCCTAATTGTTGATGAGTCAATTTTCTCTATTGTACCATAGCTATCAATATCTAATTGTCTCACATTTGATACCTCAATCATGCACATATATTGCCTTTTCAAAATTTTCTCTACAAACTACCTCTTATAAATCACATCCATCATTCTTCTACAAACTCTTATCTCTGAGGCCTGCTTGTTGGTGTGGAAAGCAGAAAGGCCATGATTGCATTCTCGTTTTGGTAGATGTTTTCCCTTATGCAATTTTTAACATTTTGTTTTTCTATTCATCATAGCAGATGAAAAAATCTTACATTAGGAAGCTTATCCTATCCTGCAACATTGTATTTCGTCCATTCTTGAAGACAATGGCTCTCTCGAGGCACGACCATTTCTTACCAGTAAATTTGCCGAAATATGTATTTCTGTAAGTATGAAAACCACTCTGAAGGAGAAGTTTTTCATCTGTCTTGGAATCATCCTTCATATTCACATAGTGTCCATAATTCCTCCAATGTAGAGGCATATAATGCAGCATTATTACTGAGCTTAACCCCCACATTTAGCAAATTTGCTAAATGTGGGGGTTAAGGGGGGATTTAACTTAAGTTAAACTACACTCATATTTTACTTAATTTGCATTAAATTGAGCAAATGAAGCCTTACGTAAGAGACTTAAAAAATGAAAAAACCACAAATAATAAGACATTCATGTGAATACTAAGTCATTTTTAGGAAATGAATGTGAATGTCTTAATTGCTCATATAACTTTGATAACCAAACTCTATGGTTATGCTTAATGTTGAAGAATTCTGTCCCTTGCTGGTGAGAAATGATACGGCAGTTGAAGCTGGAAAAATGAACTTCACTTTAGTAGCATTTTTCGTTCAATTACCATCCTAAAATCTCCAGCATTTACTTCATCGAGAGCACGAAACGTTCTTGCACAGGAACACAGGATTACTCACGCAGCTCCGTTGAGGAATCGAAAGAACATAAACAGGGCGTAGTTCTGGCATAAGCTGGAAGCAACAATGCAGACACCATTCATGAAGGATATTACTATGAGAACCTTCTTCCTGCCCAGGGAGTCTGCCACTGCTCCCCATATATAAGCACCGGCCATCATTCCTGTTAACATTGAGGAGGAAAGCAATGAAATGAGAAACACTGGCTAGTTTTAATGCATAAAAGTTTCATGACAGGCATTGAGCGTGTGGCTGTCAATGCAGGGAGGATGTGATGAAGCTTAAGATTTTCTGTCATTAATCCCTTCTTTAAAAATGGGTTGCATCTCTCCTTCATGGATTATTTCTCATGAGAATAATTTTTCTAAGAACACTAAAAATAAAAATTTCAATAATATTTGTTGATGGTTCAATGTTGCTGATTTCAATGCCCTGAATATAAAAAAAATTGGCAAAACGTCAGCAGTGAGATATATTTATTCACTACAATTCAGTTATCTTGCTGTTATACATGCTAAAAATATAGTGAGTGGACCCAGTTCAAGATCCCAGGGTTAAGATCTCTTAATGCACCCTCTGTGGTGGCTTACAGGAATTGGACTCTGCACCAGGGACAGTGGCAGAGTTCACTGAAACCACCAATAATATATATTATAATTTGTTTAGAACCTTGTAAGGGATACATCCTGATGGGTCACACAACATATGGGTTTGTGGAAAAATTCATCCCTCTTCCAGAATCAATCTCTCCCTTGTTCTACATATATGCAGACATGCACTCACATTGTCGATCAAGAACTCACACACCCACGCGGCACATTAACGTTCACAGAATGTTTGCTGGCTGCCTGTAGCACTGCCGTTGTAATGTAACGTTCAGGGAATGTAACATTTTGAGCCTACCATTGGAATACTAGCCCCATCTATTGTAACAAAAAAGGGAATGCTGTTGAGGGTAGTTTCTGAAACCTGATGAAGGAGAGTCTATAATCTTTGATATTTTTCTTGCTGAGCAACAGCATTATTCATATGGAATCAAGGATATTTTTAACTTTCCCATGAACTCATGGAGGTGATTCAATGCAGGAGCTTATTGTTGGTGGACCAATATTTTATAGATGCATTAAATTGATAAGCTAGCAGTTGCTGTGATCAAATGGAATTGAGATAATTTCCAACTCTCCTGCGAACACATGGAAGTTACTCATCGTAATTAGTTATTGCATTGTGTATATGTAAGGTGGTTGTGTGCCACGGAAGTATTAAAGCCCCTTATCTTGTGTCTCAATGTGTGTTCTGGTCACATCTGTGACATCTTTTATATACAATTGTGTTCACCATGTGACCATGACCTGTGCGAATGTCTATGCAACATTGAGGCCAGGTAACATTGCAACCATTTGGGAACGTTTGTGGGGTTAGTTTCCATAACATTCCCTGGGTCCTGAATGAACGTTTTTGTAACATTCCGGGAATGTTTGCTTGCTGTGTGGGAATGGTTCTATGAAGAAAACAACTTCAGGGAACTAGCATGCTGTCGATTATATCTGAAAGGCCTCAATCAATAGATAGAGGACACAAAACATTGGAGGAAATAAGACTACTGAGGAGAAAAGTGATGTGAGTGCATTTCAAATATGCCTATTTTACCTACTACGTGACCATCCTCAGACTCTTAAGGGTAATTAAGCATTTCCCATGAAAGATTGAGAGTGTTCTGTGCTATATTTATCATATTCTTACAATTAAGGCTGCAGGGCTCATCAACCATACATCTGTGCCAGCTGCAAAAAGGGTGTTAAGGTAGATTGAGCAAAAAACCACTTTAAATAGATTATGATGCATTTTACCTCATTTTAAAGAAAAACTCAGAATATATTTAATAAGAGGAAATTCTTGCACTTAGGTTTCATCAAAAAACTAACTTAGTGTAGTTAATTAGAGATATTTATCATTTAATGTATAGGTCATCATGATAATAGTCCAAATATTTTCAAAACTTTTTGTTGTGAAGGTGTTTCCTGCAGATGACCAGAAACCATACAATTTGATTATTTGATTGTGTACACTAGGGTGGACACAAAAAATCAATGTTCGATTTTTTTCCGGGGGACCCCTTAAAAGTTGCCAATTGGCTACAAAATGAGATTGACAAAGTTTCAGCTCAACTTGATTACGCTAACCCGTGCCTCATTGAGGCTGAAGTTAGGAAAACATGCGATTTTTAGCAAAAAATCTCCGTTTTTTCGCTATAAAATCAAAACCATTTGTTGTAGAAACCTGATTCTTGCATCATAACATAAGAAATTTTGTTGTCTCAAAGTTTAATGTTTTGTCTTTTTTTGCTTAAACTTATAGATTAGTGATATTTAGCATTTTTCTGGTTCATCTGAGGTCCATATCCTCAAAGGTGACTTACCATGCTAACACCTAAAAACATTTCTACATTCAATCACAAATGCTTTCCAGGATTTGCTTACTTTCTTATCATTTTATATACTCTAATGGTTTGATTTATGGGTGTTTTCAAAAATATATATAGCATAATCCAAATTGGAAAGAAAAAAATTACGGGAGATGGAGAGCAAGTAAGGTGTAAGTGAGAGCAAATATTGTTCAAATGTATTTTATTTGCATTGGTAATTATTTACAGTTATTGGATAGAAGTACTGAGGCAATGGCTTAGATAAGGTGGCTTTTGAAGAGTCTGGATATATTTGTCTACATTCAGATACTATTTGCTACAGCAACTGTCGTTGCTCTTTGTCTTTCCTCGAGGAGGAATTGAAGTATTTTGGTAATTTTACCTCCCTTTCAGCAGTGTCATTGACGACCTTTAAACCATTCATAACTTTTTTAGCTTTTAAATAATGCTGATTTTCACACCATCCCTTGGGATCACTATTTAAAAATTCTGTATTGATTTTAAATCTCTTTAAAAAAATTAGAGTTTGAGGAGAAACAAAAATATCAACTTCTTTGTCTAATAAATAATCAACTTGGGCAAGACGTAGTGTTGGTTTTATATCCCTATCGTCACATTCATCTTCTTCATTTTCATCTAGACACATTCATTTTATAACCGTGGCTCAATCCGTTTCAAATCACCCAGGTAATGCTGCTCAACATTTTTTTATTTTCCTGATTTTTTTATCATGAATTCCCTACAGGTAGACAGTCACAAAACACTATTTGAAAAAATTTTATAAGCAGTAATTTTTCCATAGTTTTTTTCTAGCAGTCATTTTTAAAATGGTGGTTGGGCAAATTTTAATGAAAAACGTGGTTTGCGGAAAGTTTAATTGCCAAGCTATTTTTGAAGATATCAGAATAATTTAAATACCAGTGTGTTCAGCATAAAGTTTACTTCAGGTATACATTTTAAAAAGTTTTCTATCATGTAAGAAAGTCAGTCAAACTCTTTCTGTAAAAACTCGGAAAAAATTCATCATTCGTTACTTTTTAAGACCATAAATTAATGCGGTCAAAATCGCCAGGGTTGATGCAACATGATATATGATATGTCAATTAAGAAAGGTTGGTGAGTTACATACATAGGTATTCCTCTTATATTTTTTTTATCATATATATATTTTGAAATATCTTTTAAGTGTAATAGATATAATTAATACTTTTTCTTAACATAAATGTTTTAACTTATTGCTATGGTAGTGTTGAGTTTTGTTTTTTATTGATATATATTATTTCTAGTTTTAAATCAGTTTTAGTTGCAAATATAAGGTAGGCCTAAATAAAATAAATAATATTTTTAAATTTTAACTATAAGTTAATTGTTTTAGATAAAACTAATTGTTAATGTAATGGTTTAAACAAGCCATTGTTTTTATGATTTAACACTTTCCCGACGAATAACATTAGTGTACATTTCTCGGGCTCGCCACCGGGTAAGATAGTCATAGGCAGCCGTCGTTTCGGGTTCCGACCTGTTACCCATTCTCAAGGCTACCATGAGCCTTGAGAATGGGTAACGAGTCGGAACCCGAAACGACGGCTGCCTATGACTATCTTACCCGGTGGCGAGCCCGAGAAATGTACACTAAAGCCATTGTTTGCTAACTTGGCACTGAACCAGCGTGTAGAAATGTAGCATTTTTTACTGAAATTCACTGCTCTATTACTCTAAATGTAGTTGAGTCTAAGTCATAATTTAAAAAAAATGTATTTCTATGTGTATGAAAACATTATGTAAAATTTTCACTTGTTTTCATTCAGTCCCTTTTTAGATATTGACCTGAGAAAATTGACGTTAGATGGCTTTCTGCCGTTTTTGAATAGCTCTAGAAAAAAAGAAGTGCATTCTTGGGACTAAAACTTTTACTGCAGTTAGTTATGTAAGTATTCAACACAGAAATAACATATTGTTAGTGAGTCTTGTTTCCTTCAGAAAAATTTATGGTCTTATAAAGTAACGATTGATACATTTTTTCCGAGTTTTTACAGAAAGAGTTTGACCGACTTTCTTGTATGATAGAAAACTTTTAAAAATGTATACCTGAAGTAAACTTTATGCTGAACACATTGGTATTTAAATTATTTTGATTTCTTTCAAAATAGTTTGGCAATTAAACTTTCCGCAAACCACATTTTTCATTAAAATTTGCCCAATTGCCATTTTAAAAATGGCTGCTGGAAAAAAACTATGGAAAAAACTACTACTTATAAAATTTTTTCAAATAGTGTTTTGTGACTGTCTACCTGTAGGGAATTCATGATAAAAAAATCAGGAAAATAAAAAATGTTAAGCAACAAATTTTATTTATATTGGATGATTTGAAATGGATTGACCTCCATGCTAGTTTTGATATTGTTTCCCAAAGTATCATAAAAAAATGAAAATGCCACTTGTTCCGAGTTGAGATACTATAGATGGTTCACCATTTTAGAGAGTACCATGTCTGAAACCTTTGTCAATTTTCCTATATTCGACAGACGATTCCAGTAATTGCAGGTTTTGATTTGGGGAAAAATTTTGTTTTTGGGCATCGAACCATGCTTTTACATAAATATTTATTATAAATAAACAAATATCTTTATATTTTTTTTCTCGAAATTAGTTTATGAAAATTCATCCCTGAAAAGATATATTTGTAGACAGTAAATGGCCTTTGCCATCCATCTGGCATGTTGAATATCACCAGGAGCTCTGAAAGAAATGCCTTTTGGAGGAATACAACCTAAAGGAATCAAGCAAAGTTGCATGAATTCTTTATAATTATCCCTGGGCTGTTGGTTTTTTGATTGTTTAATTAAGAAACTTGAAATTTGGTCCAGATCTATAATTTTATGTCTAATATTTTTATCTTCTACTCCAGTTTGGAATTTTTTCTTGTCTATCTTTGACCACCGAGTCTGAAATTTTTTAAATATATCTTTTCTTTTATCCTGAATCATATGGCATATGTCATATGGCTGAGGGTCAGTGATTGTGTCCATATTACAATCAAAAACAGCTTTTCAAATAATTTCTAAAATACAGTGGTGTCATGGTAAATACAGGAGACTTTTCTCTAATAGCTGCTCCAGCAAAACACAGGCTCCTCTGAACCGACCAGTATTTACTGCAGTGGTATCAAAACATATTGCCTGGAATTTTCCATTTATACCCCACTCTTCAACTGTCAGAAATATAGCTTTTGCCGGAGTAATTCCTATACTATTTTCGAGTTGAGGAACTCCTTTCAATTGCTCTTCATCCCCACAACTGATCAAAACCGCTACCCTATCTACATATTCATTATTCAAAATGTCTGGAAGTGCACAGTACATGTTTAAGTGTGTAGACATTCTATTTTGCTACAGCAAATGCAAAGTACTAAAAACACTACAAAGGAGTCGACAATGAGGAAGAATAAAATAGGTTCGCAGTTTCTAATACTGCTAAACATTGAGGCAGCTGTGAACCTTGGCAGTGACTGAAGGATTTTTTACTTGTATATGCGTGAATATGATTTAACATGCTGTGATTAGAAAGAGATGGCCTATATTTATGCATAATTAACATGCCTACCCATTTCTTTTTATAAATATTACTGCATCTGCATAAATAATCTTGCAATCATTAATTATGCATGGCTGTATCCACCCTTTCATTCAAAGTAGTGAATAAAAGCTTTAGAATGTCATAAATGATAATGATACTTTCAATATATTGCAAAGCAAATGGCGTGGCAGTAAATGGCATGGCATATCTTACGTGAATTAATGGCCGTTAAATCATAGTAGGGTGTGGTAAGGCCATCTTGAGTTGAAAATTCTGTTCTTAGTAATTCATGCAGGTATCCAAGAAACCTATTTAAAGCAATGTAAGAAATGATTGAACTGGCTTAAGAGGTATAAACATTAGTCTTCGACAAATTCAGACACCTTATCCTTGACACTATATATGTACCGTCATCAAATAAACCAGAATCCATAAAACTTACTCTTAAATGAAATGCTTGCTCCATTGCTGTCTTGAGCCCTTAGCTTTTCCTTTTTATCATTAAACTTCTACTCACAAGCTGAAATTCACCTGACAAGCATTTAACTAACCCTATAAATCAGTCAATCTATAAAAAAATTAAAATCAATTGGATGGCATAGAGAACTCTGTACCATCCAGTTGCTCATTATTTTTTTATCCTACCAAAGATGATAACTAACTTTTTCCCATTTTTGGCATAATACCCATTACACAGCTGACACAGATAAGCATTAATGAACTTTCTGTCAAAGCTGGTTATATATTCTCAAAGGAAATAAATAGAGCTCCTTTACTTTGGCAACCTTGCTTGCAGTGACATACCTGCAGTGAATACCTGAATGATTTACCTTGAAATATGCAATAGAACCAGGGAAAACTGCTGAATTTTCCACATATATTGACAGATATTGCTTCAGATAAACCATGTATTTACCTATAAATATTATGCTGTTCATCCATCCTTTGGTCTCAGTGTTGAGTTGAAGGTCACATTGTGCTGAAGGTAAAATGAAGGACATTGAAATCACATCCATTTCTTCACTCGTGCTCACAAAGCCACATACTATTAAGAGGAAGTAGTGGAACTTTCCATAGCCTGAAATGAAATAATATGAATCACAATTTGAGGATATTAATCTCACTGTGAGATTAATATTCTCACACTCATTTTTATGATTTTCAAGCTATTCAATTGAAGTTCTTTGAAGCATCATAAAATTTTAAATTAGTTAAAATAAAACGTTCCTAGCTTTAATTATTATGCCTATTTAGCATCATTAAGCCTCTCGAGTTTCTGATTGCATTAAATCAAACATTACTCATGTCATTAAAATAACCATTACTTGTTGTCAGATAAATATGGAGTGCTGCATACATGTGATTTTACATCAGCTTCATGAACAAGGTGAAGATCAGTGCATGCTTAAATGAAGTGTACTTTTCATATAAATTTGGTATTCAATGACTGAGTATTGCAAAACATTGATTTTGTTGTGTCTTACTCTGTTTTCCCCATATGGAAAAGCTCCTGACCTGAGCATCAAGCATAAAAAATTGCTGCATCATCATTATCATTAGTTACATAATCTTTAAATTGGTTGACTGTAGCCCTTTATTCTACCCTCTCCTCTACCAACTCCTTTCTATTCTCGTAACTCTTCTAGAAACAAAATTGCTCTGTATTTAACTGCAAAATTCACCCAAATAGTGGGGGTTTAGGAATATTCAGCTTAAATCAACTTAGCTTTATTTATTTTAAGAGATATTTTCCAAGCAATGGGCACTTATTGTCATAAAGATATATTATTGAAAGAATTTGGGACATTTTCGGAGCAAAGACTGTCAGCTCAGCACCACACTTGACTTCTATGAAAACTTTGTCATAATACAGTGTAACTCCTCTTAACAACTACTCCTATAAGGGACCACCCCTCTCAATGACCATTTTTTAGTGGAACCTGCGGTAGGTGCCTAATTCAGGCTTCATGCCATGTGCACATCAAATTAATATGCATTGAAATTTCTCATAAGGAACTAAATTATGAGGAAATATACAGGTAAATAAAATAAATCTGTGTAGGTTTTTCACAAAACTGTCGCTTTAAGAGTTTTTCAATTTTTTTTTCAAATCAGCCACCTGTTCATTGGCATAATACTCTTAGGAACTGAACCCCAGTCAACCGACAACCCCTCTTAATGACCATTTTTCAGCATAACTGTTGGTGGTCGCATAATACAGGTTTCACTGTGAATCAATAATATTAGTTTTGAGTTATTTGGCAAGGAATATTGTTATTCATGAAAGGGGTTTTGGCTGAATAAACATTTTTTCCCCATTGATAATAGACTTACCTGTCATCTCGATGGCTTTTTCAAAATCTGCTTTCTCCTCATTGTTACAGCATGTGACAGGTACTACTGCATGAGTTAAGAAATGAGGAAAAATATTAATGTATATTGAATTTTTTGGTTTGTCATGTAATTCCCTGCAATCATTGAATATATAATTGAATAATTTTTAATTCTCCTTAAAATATGTAATTACCAAAAATGCCATTTATATAAAACTTTAAAAACTCAAGTAAGACTTCAATTTTTGTAAATATATATTTTTTAAGTTTATGATTTTAAATTATTTTTAGAGAAGTAGATTTTAGACCCATTTATTCCATAAATCTCTAGCTTGTAATCAATTTCATAGGAAGATTGTGTCTAATATTTGCATTTCTATGACACAGATTCTACACTGCTTAAGAGTAACATGAGAAAATACGTATCGATGCATCGTTAATTGTCAATTTCCAATTGAAGGATATTTTTAAAATTGAAATGCATGCAACAAGAGAAGTTTTAAAAGATTGGTGTGTTTTCTTACCAGTAAGTTCAATCTCTTTTCCACTCTGGTTGTTGGGTTCATGACTAATGTTGTTATCTGAAACCAAATTTAGTTTTTTAGATGAAATAATTTTGAAATTTGGCAGGAATATTCATCATTACCACTCCTATCTTTGCTCACATTAGTGAAAGAATACCTATTGCATTTCTATAGAAAGGTAAATGAAAGTTAAAGATTTTGATTAAGTTTAGCAATGTGTGAAAACATATCTGGAACTTTAGAAAAAGTATATAGAAATATATTAGATATCTTCCTTTAAGATTTTGGTTTGTTGAAGAGAATTATATGCTGAATCGTTAAGAGTGGGGAAATAAAATCATAGGTGAAAATAAGTATATTATCGGGAACAGGGGAGAAAGAATTTTTTTGGAAGATGTAACTACAGCAGAGAAAGATGAAAAAGTAGGGTGGTTATATTTCATAGATTTGAAAAAACTAAGGGTAATGAAAGGGGTAATTATTATGGTCTAATGGACAGTCGCAAGAACATTTAGATATGGAATCAATAGTTATGAGGTCCATAAAGTTATAGATATCATAAAAATATTCAGGTTGCAGCAAAACATCTATTGTTACATAACTTATTTACCAATATTCAATATGTAGCTTAGAATATTCCATCTAATCTTACATGGTCGGATAAACTTTACGAAAGTTTATCCAATGAATAATTGATAATGCACATAATATATAGTCAGTAAGTGTTAATTAACTGGTCATTTGTCTCAAAACAACTCTTTTATCTAGTAATTAAGTCTCCAAGCGGCTCTTTGCGCATCTGCCATCTAGGCTACTTTTGGAACTCACAACTTCATGTATTAAGTTATGAAACCAATAAATTTATCGAATGCTTCTGCAACACTTATTGAATGGTTGCCATGGCTAATGGGTCCCATGACTTTATAGAATACATACATGTCATTCCTGCAACTGGTCATACGTCGAGTAGGTCTATCTTAGGCAAAATATGAACAAGAAGGTGGCATTGATAAGAATTCTGTGGCCTCAATGTTAGATGAGAGGGAAATGGAGAAATGAGGCTTGTTTTGATAAACTTCTTGGGTACCTCTCATTTAAATAAAGGTAATGCTGATCCTGGGTTTCTCTCTAATCTTTTTCTTTCCATAAAAATCTAGCCCATTTTATCCTAACCACCTACCTTTCCTGATGCATTTAATTGTACTTCTTGGTTGTTGTACCAGCCAATGCAACAAATCGAAATGAGTTGTTAATATTGGTGTTATGTTGACTTTAGATGGAGTTCCCTCTGGGTTCCAAGGCCCTTAGACCACAATTGTGTAAAATTCTAAATGGAAAAATCATTCCCCTGGACTGGGAGTTGAACCCAAATCCCTCGATTACGTGTTGAGTGCTCTAACCAGTTAAGCGACCCAGACGTCCTCTTCCACTGTGAATCTCATTGGGGCTTTTACGATTGAGATTCACAGTGGAAGAAGACGCCTGGGTAGCTTAACTGGTTAGAGCACTCAGTGCAAAATCGAGGGATCTGGGTTCGATTTCCAGTCCAGGGGAATGATTTTTCCACCGTGAATTTCACACAATTGTGTGATCACTAGCGGGTGACTCCGTTGAAGTAACTGCATGGCTAGTTCCGTGGTTCTTTGAAAAAGCACTTAGACCAATTAGTACATTGTGCTAGCCATTAAAATAAGACTTAGGCCCTCCTTGTAGCCTCATGGCCTTACAAAAGACCAGGATGTCCCCAATAGGAAAATCTCTAATGGGAGTACGTAGGTATTGATCCTGATTCGTAGAGATTGATAGACATTCAGCCAATAGATGGAATGTAGTTTCTATATTCTCTTCCCACCATATGCAACTCGTTGTATCTTCAATTTCTATACATAATAAGGGGATGAAAGAAAACATTAAAATAATCATTTGACTCGACTGGAATTCAAAACCATGGATTTTCCAATGGTAGGTCAAGTGTGCCTGCCAGTTACTCCACAAAGTCATCTTACTTTAAGGTGAAACTTGGTCAGATTTTATGAGAACTTGGTGTTCTCATCTCAAGTCCACATTGTAGCTCAGGAGGCATGTCCATGCTAACTATAGTTATAAGCTATATAGTTTATAAGCCAACTATTGTGGAGGATAAATGCAACGTTCCCACGTCACAATGACTGACTTAGACAATTTTCCAATATCTGTTCAAATGCACAAATTATGTGAACATGCTTCTACTATCGTTAGTGACCAGTAGGTAGTTCAATCATTGTTCTCAATTTACTTATATCTGATGATTGAATCTCTCTTGAGCAATTATAATTTGGGCCTTCTACGAACTCTCTAGCTTTCCTAAGGTCTTGTGCTGTTTTCCATGTCTCAAGATGATGGACTGTAGCCGCAACAGCCCACTCCTGACTTCATTCATTCATTGCAAAAAATGGAAAAATGATATGGAGGTGCCTCTTCATTTGATAGTGGCCAGTAAGTAGTCCTATCATTGTTCTCAATTTACTTATTAATGATTGAAGCCCTCTTGAGTCATTGGAATTTGGTCCTTCTACAAACTCCAGTGGCGTAGCCAGGTTTTGGGTCTAGGGGGGCAGAAAATTTTCAGGGGGCGCCGACTCATAAAATAACCAGTTTACTAAACTTTACAAATTTTTGTGATTCAATGGGTGAATGGGTTTGTACAAAATATATAAATTGACAACGTATTATACACATTTATTTATTTAGCTCTCGATACAATGCTGTAGTCCATATTGCTAATTCTCACTGGTCATTGCAGCTCTGAGAATTGCCTGGACGTTCAACGTTCAACTGGAACTGAGTTCATAACATAACATGCACTCAATGAAAAATGGTGTATTTTGGATAGGGTTACCATATGTCCTCTTTTTCCCGGACATATCCTCTTTTTCAGGTAAATAAAAATGTCAGGGCGGATTTTATGAAAAAGTAAGAAATGTCCTCTTTTTTAGCTCTGAGAAAAAATTCTCGTTTTAAACGCGAAAATTTGTAGTTGATTAACTAAATCTTAAAATTGCAACTATGGCACTTTTGATCACAAATGCCAAGACCACACTGGTGATAATGCCGTCAATTATTCCATTTTTGTCCTACTAAATTTCTTTTTTTTATTTTCGCGATACGAAAGGTGATATTTTTTTTGAAAAGCATGTTATCCAGATAAATTACCAAAGAACATCATTTCACCTGGAGAGGGTGTCCCTAGACTGTAATATCTGTGTATTCAAGCGGTTTTAGATTTTTCAGCAGGTATTAGTTACGATCGTTACGATTCATTATCTTATTCGGTTGTTCTCTTGGGGGATTTCCTTTCGAGGCGTTGAACTAAGCGCGCATCGAAACATGAACAATTAATCGCACACGAACGACGTTGAATGGAATGATGTGCGTTGGCGAAATGCTTAGTAACCTGCCGGTAGGTAGTATTTCGTGGATGCACAGCAGTCATTGCCGTATGTTTTACATAAAGTTGTTGAATTTGTTCAAAATAATTATTTAAAAACGTTAGCTTTATGTCGCTAAATGCTTATAAACTTTACAATATTCATGTTTGCCGCCTTTACTGAAAATCAACAAACTTAACAATCGCGGATGCCATTATTGACGTTCTTTTGTTGTTTTGCGCACATCCACTTTGCTGCCGATCTGTTTTGATGTGCGCAGGGTCTCTAACGAATGGAAAGCAAGTTAATTTTGGTGGAATTGGAAGAGCTGCAGGGAATAATATCTTCAGTCACTTGAAAAAGTGTTGACATTCTAAATTGGTAGGAATGGGATGTCCAGCGCATGTACTGCACAATTGTGTGCAGCATGGCTTTGATTCTGAGCTAAAAACTGACGTAGATTCAATTGTGTTGAAAAAAATTATTATTTTTCCATTTATAGTTTGCGCACAGAGGAGTTGAAGGCATTCGGTGATTTTGTGGAGGTCTCGGTCATTCGGAGATACCAGCAGCTGTTATGCCATACAAAAACTAGGTGGTTATCACGCTTTCCTTGTATTGATCAGTACTGGAAACATATGAATCAACCTACATTGAGGTTGATTCATATGTTTCTTTGAAATTCATTGAAATCTTTTTTTTCTTCTCAACGTTCAATTCCTATGATTCTTAAAAATTCTTTGAGAATGAACTAAGTGAAGCAAAATTATTGTTTGTTCACTCGTAAATGTCAGTTTTCAACAATAACATATTACACTTAGAGAATCAAATTGTCCCACTGAAACAATTTCTATTTTGAATCCACTTTAGAAACTCTTGAGGGAAGATACTAGCATAATTCAAAGTCCTTAAAAATAATGGAAATAACTACACAAAAAAGAGAGGAAGGATTACTCACAGGAGTGTTACAGCATTTGCAAGGAGATAAAAGCTGTGTATAGAACTACTATGGAGTATTAAAGAAATGGTTGACTCAATATCAACTGTTCGAACCATTCAAATGGATGCAGCTTTCAAGAAATCTTAATTGGGAGGACATTGAAAACTGTATCACATATCTTAATAAAAGAACAAATGTAAGACTAAATGACACAAAGTGTTTTGATCAATTTTGTAACTTCACAAAAATTTAAAAGAATTACGAAAGAAAACAAAACCAGCCAGCAGGTGAAGTGTGGTGTGCATATTTAAATCAGTCATCTAGCTATGTGTACCATTCTGAACTTCTAATAATTGCTGAATTCTTGTTTTCTTATTCCTGGCCATAATGCTAATACAGAACATGTGTTTCCTCTTGTCAACGCACAGTGGACCAAAGGCAGGAACAGATTTAAATGGAAAACATGAAAGGTGTAGTGCGTGTTCAGTAGAATTTTAAGCACTTCGACTGCTTAAGCTTTCATGAATACTTCCTGCGAAACCAAAAACTGTTAATAGAGATTTCTTCATCTTCCAAATATTCATGGCAGAAATGTAAAAAACAGTGATGAAATACCTGAATGCAATGATGATTATGATTAAAATGTTGGAAAAGATAACAAAATAAGAAGTGTCCTATTTTTTTATGATGGACATATGGTAACCCTAATATTGGATATGTCGATTTTCGAGTCAATTATTAGATAGTTTAACTTCATTTGTTTAATCTTGCCAGCAATAATCTGCAATGCCTCATTAGCCAAGGCTTGAATTATGTCATTTTTTATAGACGGGCTTAAGTAAGTTTCATTGTGTTTTGAACTCTCAAGATGGTTTGCCATCGCTGTATCCTATTTCGCAAAAACTCTCACAAGGTCTAAAACTTTTTCCCCGTTACTCTCGACGTTTTGTCGTAAATCAAATTCTCGATGGCCACGTAATCAAAAACAAGGCCTACCTTTGAAGGTAGACCTTGTTTCGAGAGATACATAATATTATCAATTAATCGTTTGAGTATTTCTGTTTTTTCACATCATTTCATTTTTGGCTTGATTAAGCTTTACCTCGATTGTACTGTGGCGGAAAAAATTAATGCAAAACTCATTGGCGTCTGAATGCGGCGTACGCGGGAACTAATTGAAATCGCTTTTCCTTCAACAACTTGACAACACTGATACAGCCAATGGAAACCTGGAATTTTCAAACTATCTATGAATGGATTACGATTTTACGCGTCACATGAATAGGAATACAAATAAAGTTCTCGTTCGCGAGACCGTCGTGGAGTTACAAACGTGATGAGTTTACTTCGTCCCGCAGCCAGTCGAGGATACGAAATCGTAGTCAATAATGTATAGATACTACATTACCGCATTTATTTGAGAGCTTTGGACCCTTTAAAAAACATTTTTCTTGGTTGAAACTTAAGAAAAGTTACGATGAAAGAATTGTTACTTGGGACACAAAATGCATATACTCTCCAGATCAAATCCATTTACAATAAAAAGTTTTTCCGCGCGTAGGAAAAAGCTGTCGATGACCGTTGTTTTAATAGACCTCAAACTACTTCCGAAAAATATCAGACATTACAATTAACTTTTGGGCATATTATCGTGTGAATTTTAAGTTAAAATATGGGATATCTGGTAGAATAGAATGGTTTCCATGGGGAGAAAATTTTATTTTTTCAGATATCTTGTTACCCTACGTAAAATTCCGCCCTAGTGCATTCAGGTAGTCTCAAACACTTACATTTCTTAGATCCTACTAACGTAATATTATTTACTTTCTTAAAATTACTTTCAAAAGTCCAGAACATCTTATTCGGTCCAGTTTTTAAAGAAAACGTTGGTATTCCCTTTTTCCGATGTATAGTAAGAACCACTGGACGCGGACTTATCTTGATTGATTTGGTAGCCTAGAGGGAAAGCGTTCGTCTGCGGCCACGAAAGTCTGAAGTTCAAATCTTGGCGATGTATGACATAGTAAGGCAAGTGTAAGAGTTCACGGGGTTCTAAGTGATTGGTTTGTAATAAATCGGGGTGTAAAGCAAGGATGCGTAATGTCTCCATGGCTATTTAATGTATTTATGGATAAATGTGTTAGAGACGCATGTAGTGAAAACGACGGTGTTTTGATTGGAAATGTAATCATGCGAGTTCTTCTATATGCGGATGATGCTGTTTTGATCTCAGACAGTCAACAGGGGTTATAGAAGCTCCTAGATAAGTTTTGTGAATCAACGGAGAGAATGGAATTGAAGGTAAATGCGTGCAAGACTAAAGTAATAGTTTTTGATAAGGAGAATGGGGGGAATAACTGTGTGATGAGGGCGAATGGCGAAGTAATTGAACAGGTGGATGATTTTGTGTACTTAGGTAAGATGTATTCGAAAGATGAAAAAATAGATGAGGAGATAAAGAGACGTGCGAATGCTGGAAGGAACGTGGTAGGTAGCATGTGGAGTATATCATGGAATGAGTGCTTGTCTAAGGAAGTGAAAATTGCCGTGTACAAAAGTGTACTTCTTCCCACTTTGCTATATGGTAGTGAAACATGGGTATGTCAGGATAGACATAAGAGTAGACTAAACGCCGTGGGTATGAGTTATCTGAGGAGTATTTGCGGCAAAAGTAGGATGGGTAGGGTCAGGAATGAGTGGGTCATGAATGAATGCGGGTTAAATGCTCCAGTAATTGACGTGTATGGAAGGAGTGTGCTTCGTTGGTTTGGCCATGTTGAGAGAATGGATGAGAGTCGAATGACGAAACAGATATATGAGAGTAGAATTATTGCTGTGAGAGGTAGAGGTAGGCCGAAAAAGTTGTGGTTGAATGTGGTTGAGGAAATTCTTAGGAGGAGGAATATGAGGAGTTTTAAAAACAGGAGGGCGTGTATGAAACAGGGTATGGGGTAAATGAGGCAAAAGAGGTTTGCAAGAATAGGTCAGTATGGAGGAAATTATTGAAGCAGAGTTAGGTGTACAATTAAGAATTAATGAGTGAAACATTTCGACTGTGCCTACCCTGGAAGGGAACGCCGTGATGAGTATGTATGTATGTATTATTCTCCTCGTTCGTTCTCTACGAGTCTTTCCAATACTAGCTGCAATGTGAATTCCGTTAAATAACTGAGGAACTGCTTTATTTTTCATATCACTCAACTCGTAGCCAACCTCGCACTACTACAACTCAAGTCACAGTGGTCATAATTCACTTATTTAGAGCATGGCGGAAAGCGCAATGAGATGATTACCACTTTCAGCGGCATCTGTCCTCTCTGTATGTCTTTACTCAGTGGTATGGTATTCTCAGGAACTCGACCAGAAGTGTTTTGAAACCCTGCGATATGGAGTAAAATGAGCAGTTTTGAAGTTTAGTTGGAGGTAACTTGGTATGGGCAATAATTTTTTGTGCCTTTTGAGGGATTAAACTAGGGTAGTTTTTATATTATTATATTATAATAGGGTATTATAGGCTTCATGAATCCTAGTATCTCTAGTGCTGCGCCACATGTTTGTAGTCACAGGAAAGTGAAAATTGTGGCCTTACAGTCGGCTACCATTCTAATGCAAATCCAAAGACTACGTTTTAGCCCAATTGGAATCCCCATAAACCAGGATTGAGCAAAAGCTCCTTAACCGAGTTAAATTTGGAATCCGTGTGGATGGCTGTTACTGATTTTATTTTCTTGTTTTTTCGAACTATGTTCTCATAATTTATTGATAACTTTGTGCTAGAGATTCCATATAATTAATTTAGGAGGTAGTTCTAATGGCAACTATGAGGAGGAAGGGGAGCCCACGAATAGGATATTTTTTTCTGCGAGAACATTGGGTAACGGGGTGTTATTATTCCATATTTCACGAGTTCATGGTTTAAATCCCACTTAGTACTTTCAACTAGAGTAATGCTATTTATTTGCAAAATTAAGGAATTTCCAAACTATATAAAGATTTACATTTTCTTAGATGTCTAAACCTTCTAGTATCTAATGAAATAGATTTTTCGACAAAATGAGGCCTTTCATGGTGCCACGCAGCGTTCAATCACCATCGGTAATTAATATTAATGATAGAGATGAAGGAGCTATTAGGTACTCAGCTATTTTTAATCATTACCGTAATTCGAGATGACGAGTGAATTTATACAATACGGTGCAGGTGCAACAAATGGCCGTTTAAGTTCGAAGAGGAGAACAAGCGGGAACGAACGATGGATGAAATGACGTCAAGGCCGATGTCGGAGAGTTTTCCTTCCATACGTGGTTTTACTCTGGCAAGCTTATTTCGCTAATTGCTTGCAGGTAGCGGCTTTAAACTTAAGTTTCTAATGCATGCGGCTTTTCAAGTCCGCTTGCAAAACTTTTAGAATCATCGGAAAGTTTATGAAAGAAGCTGGTTACTATCAGTGTTTAAGTCAGCCGCACACGGGATCGAACTGGACGATTTGTCTTGTGTTTTTCCACCCTTGTCAGACATAATCGCAGATTGCAGTTATACTTCAAAAGTTATTTAAAAGTGACTCCAAACTCACCGCAACTGACCTCTCGTTTGGCAACTCGTCGCGTTGCGTGACGCCGCCCACAGCATCACACATCATGACAAAAAGTTTTTTAAATGGGTTTTTTCTTCAAACACGCGTTCAATTGGATGGGCTATATGGGGAGGCGACCGACAAATAAGGTCATATGCGTCGTAGGGGACAGGTAAGTGAGGAATGGTGGAGAAAACCCCGACGTCGGCATTAGCCTGCTCTTAACGAAAGATGCCAAGGGGACCCGGGTTTAAAGTCTCATCCGACAGTCGGAATACTGTCCTTGAAGTGCCCTCCACAAGACATTCCAGTAAGGAACGGGTTTCCTCTGAAAAATATCCCGCTCTGATGAGATTTTAACCCTGCTGGTCCGTATGGTTAGCTAATACTCTAGCCACCACACTAACCCGAATCTCGACGCGTTCGCTCCTGTGTGCGGTCGACCTGAATGGCCACCAATCTGGCTGTGTACTAGCTAGCGACAACCTTTTAGCCAGTGTATTCTTCTGATAGTTCTAGCAGAAGAAACTTTGGGAAGTAACTTGCCAGTGTAAACTTACCCCTAGACATCAATGAAAACATTGTGGGGAAACTGAGGGTTTAGAGATAAGTGATTTGCATTTTAAGGGTTTGCGACTGTCTATTCTATCCTTGACCTAGTTTCTCAAGCCTGTTACAGTGATCCATTCCCTTCCTTGGCTCATTGGACTCAAGCCTCAAAAGGACAAACAGAATATTCTGCACGAGGAAAATTCCCGCTCCGATCATTCATTGTGCTTCGCCGAACCTCTTGTATGCATCGTGTTGGTCTTAGGGGATGGGAGCGCTCCCTCGGATCAATGCATCGGCCCGATTAAGAGCGGTCCCAACCATTCCAAGCCTTAGTCGCCTAGTCCCTAGATTCGCCCCCGCTGCAGCTAACTCTGAGGGGACTCCATTCGTCGCGTAGTTACCCAATTAAAGACTATTATTTCGCGGTTGCCCGCTCCGAGCAATTTGGGCCGCCTGCCAGGTCCAGGGACAAGGGTGGAAATTGTAGGTCAAGCAGCCGTGAATGAATTGGGAATGGCGAAATGTAAACACGCAAGTGGTGGTTTGAGATTTAAATCTGATGGAATACTATTCTTGTGACTTGTGATGATTTCATAATGGGCGGAAAATAATTTTGAGTAATGAGGGTTTCCTTGTGACAATGAATTGCATTTTGTTTTCTGTGGTTATCTCAGATAAAATTACCGCGTGATGTATTAGTACATCTGCTGAGGATTGAACACTGATTAACTGTTGAAACTTAGACTCTTCATTTTTATCTGCAATTTTTCTATAATTTCGTGTATTTTTCTGGAAAGATACCATATATGTAAAGTAAGTAAGTAAAGAAAAATGTATTGTTCCTGGACACTCGTCGTCCACTAAGAACATACAAAAAATACAATATAATAATGAAGCTCACACACTACCTATTACATTATTTTGAAAAAATGGGAACATATTAAACAGAGAAACAATATATTATCAAAAAATAATTAATGGGGTGAATATTTCTTGTTGTTCCTTTGCAGTTTTTTTTGCATGCTCACTCATTAAGAGACTTCCATTCGGGGTTGGAACAGTCAAAGAACGTAGTTACTGCTCTATGGTTTTTGGCTTCACTTTGCGAAAATCTATCACGAAAAAACGAAATAACTTGGTAATATATTCTTAGTTTTATTTTGAATGACCGATTCCATTGCGTAGGCGACGTTGACTTCGACACCGGAAGATGTAGCGTACACGGTCGTTCATAATGAAACTGTGAAATAATTACGTAGTGATTTTGACTTTTCATAGTTACTGCTGCTGGCCCCAGAAAAATGGCTGTCTTTTAAAACAGATTTCTCCATAGTGCTCAATCCTTTAATACCTTTTCCGCTTACTCCAACCTTCTTTACAGCTTTTATAGGGATTAAGGTGGGAGCCCCCAGAGACTCGCGAGGCTACACGCTCGGCTTAGCTTGCTTGAGAAATTCAAAACTGGTGTGTTCTAGGTCTGACAGAAGCGATAAAAATAAGAGAGATTCATTGCCGATCAGATAGGTAAAAATACTCGTTCTTTTCGCGCAAATTAAGCGACCACTGTAAAAAACGGAGCTCCACTAAATAAACGCCACCATTTCACCTCCCAAAACATTATCCCATATATCTTTACACGGCTGGTGTCCTAACACCCACTGCCACGTGCATATTTGGCGGCTCGCAGGGTATTATGTAGATGTAGATACTTCGTTAGCCTCTACACTCACGTATTGGTTCATTCACTCTCTTCTATTCTTTAAGACCCCTGGTATTCGTCCTAATTAGTCTCCTCCACCTCATTCACACATGACTTTCGAAGTCTACCCCTTCCTCTCACACCGTTCATTCCACTATTATGAATATACCTCGTCATTTGACTCTCTCCCATTCACTATACTTGACCCAACCAATGACTCCTTTAATTTTTATCCTGTACAGTAGCACCTAACCCGCATTATTTCATTCATCTCATTCCTAACCTTGCACATCCCACTTTTGCTTCAAATACTCCTATGGAGCCACATCCTCTCAGCATTTTACTGTGCATTGGACTATAGACGACTGTTAGGGGTTTCCACTGGGTCAAACTACCCATCTCTGCCGACGCTTAGGTCCATCGGCATCGGGGCATGAGATTAGATTGTGTGGAGAAGCATTTGATTGTGAATAGGACGCTAGGAGTAAAGTTTTAAATTCAATGAAATGCGTAACGAAAGTGATAAGTTTGGTTGGAAGCCATTGGAAATAATGAACCAGTAATCTATTTAGTTATCATTAATTTCATATTTATTCGTGAACCAGTTCTCACATAAATATTAAATGAAAAATGAAAGAACATACCTCAATTTACACTTTTTATCTCTCGAGACCCAGCCAAATTTACGTTTTTTTTTCAAGCTCGGCGGGCAAGGAATTGGACCGCTTTCGTAGATGTGAGCGGAGATCAGTAAATGCTTTTTATAAAGTTGTTTTCTGCGATTGGGCGGAGATTCCTTGGGTACATGACGACCAGGTCAACTCAAGATAGATGAAAGCATTAATTGTGGAGGACTTTGCGATATACCTAACTTATGCGTAGTAACATGGATGGTTATCTAAATAGTTTCCATTGGCCTCATATAACTGAAGAGGGAATTACTCAAATTTAAATGTGAACTAATTGTTTTAAAACAAACAAATTGTTAGCTGATTGACATGGTCGTATCATGCTTGGGACAAGGGTGAGGGTCTCTCCCTTCCCTCCGAGAAGATCTGAAATAAAATACTGAATTCTAAAGAGAAGAAAGTGGCTTGTAAAGAATTATATCAAATTGTGTTTTATGTTGGCGCAGGTATGGCGAGGTGCCCATGTGAAGACAAAATTGTGCCTAGCTTTGAGCACTCCCGGCAGAAGCACTTTTCCGCCTCCACTCATTCCTTCCAATATGTTATGATCTGCCCCTCCCTAGTTCAGATACTGGGTGCACCCTTGCCAATTGACTCTATAATACTTCCCGGCGAATTGATTTTTACAGATCGCGCGCGTAATAAATACATTTTATCAGTATTTTTAACAATTATTGAACTAAGTAAATCTTCTAACTTACTTTTTCCACGAAACCGATATACTTTTTCAAAGATTTTTATCTGCGCTTTTGGTTGACTCGTAATTATAATTATAGATTATTTATTTGAGTCATTCGGAGGATTCTCTGTCATATTTACTTCTGGATACGAGGAGTAAATTCGGTGTATGTTCCTGCTCTGAAGAGGGACGAAAGGGAGTTGGGATGATGACTGGTTAAAGGGGAGTCCGAAAACTGAGGTAATTTCTGCTAGGTGAGGTGGACGATATGGCTACAATTATTCGAGGAGTTGTGGAAGGGTTGGAAGAAAACCCGGCGATAGCATTCGCATTCTCTAAAGCCCATATTCCAAGGTATTTTTTTTCTAAAATTCAACTACCCGTATTCATGAAACAGCTTTTATCAACGTATATACTTACATCTTGAGTAAAAAAATATGAATTTGGCGCTGATTGGCCAACAGCTTGAAGAGGGTACGTTTGAAGAAAAACAATACTTTGCGATACTAAACATATAAATACGAATGTATTAATAATGTGAGACCTATCTATCTAATTGTAATTGCTGATTTAACAACAGAAGTTTTCGCGAAATTCTCCTGCTTTTCAGCGAAACTATATCACCAAAAAACCTCAAATATACGATGTGTTTAATACTTACACCCATATCTAATTGCAAATTGTGGTAAGGTTAGCGGGATTAAATGAAGTCTTTTTCTAATGTAGTGGCTTATCTTTTCTGCGAGGGGAATGGTCTAAGCGCATGTGAGAAGAAAAAATCTATCAGTGGTCGCGTTTCTTCAAGAATGTACTGAGTTACCCAATGAACACATTCACCAATTTCATTTAAGTATTCTACCAGCTGATCAGAAGGTTTAGGGACAGTACTTATCCTAAGCTGTTTTCTTGCCTTAGGATGGCCCGCCAATATATCCCTCTTGAATTCCTCATATCGTCTGTCGCTTCTTATTTTGTCCAGAATTCCTATCCTCTTCCGTGCTTCCCCAGTATTACCCAGTATCCCCTCTATTACCCTCTTTATCATTCCCTCTCCTTTCAATACGTCCTCCTTCCACCTCTTATGCCTCCTCCGAACTTCCGATAGCAGCTTCCTCTCCTCTACAACAGTATCCAATACCTCCTCGTTCGTTCTTCTTGCCACTCATCTCACCTTCTCCATTCTTCTTCACTCCCACATCTCGAACGCCTGCCAGCACGTACACCACACCAAATCTACGTACATCCTCCCTTCGCATTGTCCAATCCTACGACTCATACAGCGCTATATTAAATTTTACGTTCCATATTAAAGTTTTCACCAGCCTTTTATTTACATCTCTACTCAGACATATACATACTAAATATCGACACGGGCATTCGCAATCCATTTTTGAGAGTTTGCATGAGTTTTTCATGCATTAATCTGCAGAAACATTTACCGTGGTAGAACACCAGCTTTAAGGTGGCAGGGGCGGGAATATAGGGTCATTGAGTGCCCACTTTGATCATTTTTCTTGTAAGTCGATAGAAGTTCTAGAGCTGAATTTCATTAAAGAGCATGTGTTTTATGCGGTGGGACTCACTATGCACGTAGACAAGAAATCATCTGCTTTAAGGCGAAGTTCTAAAATGGCACTGAATATTCATAATAACCTTAGCGGTAAAATACAATGTTTTCCTTTTTTTATCCATATGGATATAACTAATTATAACATGCATGCCAAGTTCCACGCTTATAACTACCATCACAAAAATCGCTCCGGCCACTAAAATAAAATTCGCCAAGAGGCCAACCGTTCAACGTCACATCATACCGAAGGAATGCTACACACTACAATGTGCCGTCCACGTAGCTTAAATTATGTATTGTGGCGCGTGCGGTTAGTCGTATTTCTGTGGTGGCCCTCCTTAGTTGATTACTTCAACTGCATCATATTAAAGAAAAGGTTGCTCGACTGAGTTCTCGTCACGGGAAACGCTCTGACAGCTATTTTTCCCCGATAACAAGTCGAGGAATGTCGATTGTTCTGTCGGTCGCCGGAAACGGGCTCATTTCATGCGTGTCATATCACCAATTAGGTGTGTTTTTCACTTGAGTGAAATGAGTCCTAAATCATTCGATAGGGATTTATCTACTTTTATGAACTTTTGTACTAACATTAAGCGAGGGACTATTGTCTATGAGGTGGACTTATTTCCTGTAGTATTTTCAAACAAAGAACGAACGATATGAACACCGAAAAAATATCTATGTTGAGAAAAGAATGATTCATAGTGAAGCGTTTTTAATGTAGCTGAGTGTTTCGAGTCGTGGACACTGGTTTGAGAACATGATGGTACATTTATTGGTATTTTTTGGGTTCTCCCCGCGTTGCACCATTTTTGTGGACGACCGTTTCGCCGGCATTCCAGTCGGTTTCATCAGGTCCTAATTCTAATAATTATCATTATTTCAATTACGAAAAAAATTACTGAGAGTCACGGCCTTAGGGCATTAACATGCATCGCTTCAACAGGCTTAGGACCTGAGGAAGCCAACTGGAATGCCGGCGAAACGGTCGTCCATAAAAATGGTGCGATGCGGGGAGAACCCGAAAAATACCTACAAACAAGAAAATCTCGTAAGCCTTCGTAACAATGAGGGTACATTGTAGACGAAGCATTAAAGTCTACATCTTCGCACTACTCTCTGGGCCTTCCAGTGGGCGTAGTTGGCAAGAAGTGTTGGGATACTAGCCGTGAAAAGGTGGGAAATAGCGAGGAATAATATGAAGATGCAAATGAGAAAGTGAAATGTATGTTAACGTCATAAGGCCGCGAATCTCGGTAATTTTTTTAAAAATTAGATCATGATAATTTTCAGAATCGGACTGCGCATGTGCGTGCCTGTATTCTTTAAATTTCTGTAAGTTGGGTCACCGTAAATAAAATTCTTGACAAAACATGACCAATGATTGATTTTTCTGCGCCCATAGATTTCGACCATACCCTTGCTAGAAACTACTTCACCACTTGAGAAGGAAATTAACTGAAGTACGCCACATTTATTACTAGCTGAAATAAAGTAAAGAGGTCAGTAAAACACGTCGTATATTTGGCCCAAATGTTGCTACTGTTTCATTGTACGGCAAAAAATATTTTGTGCCAACATCTGAATCAACATAAAGTGGAGTTCACTAAGTTGTTTTTAATTTTCTCCAGGTATAGTCTCTTATACTTTGGGGGCTATTAGATGAAGATATTTTCTTCACAATGTCTCTTAGTATTGAATCGATGATTCAATCTCGAACATTCTGCGAAAGCCTTGTATGTACTTTACTTTCTTTCAAGGGAGAAATATTGAGTAGGAAGATACCTACTAATCTTGAAAATAATAACATTATGAGTCCATTTAAGTCTGCACTGGCATGCAGAATTCATTCAACATATATTATCTAAGTTGTTCAAGAAGATCATAGGAAAGTGGTAGATGTTGTTATGGAGAAAGGATCCTTATGAGATGAGAATGACTTAATGACGTGTTTCTTTACACTTAAGATCAATTATTTTCAAGTTTATTCAACTCGGAAAGTTTTCCCAGTAAATCGAGTTTATAACTTTTTCACGGCGAAAGCATATTTATTATTTATGACTTAGGGATCCTTAGTACCTTTCAGAATCCTTGCCTTAACAAGGGAGGAGAATCAAGGAAACTTATGCTAGGCCATTCTTGATTTATTTTCATCAATTACTTTTTTACCTATCTCAAAAGTTCTATCACGTGGGACGGAAGAAGTAAAACGGACATCGAGCGGAGAGTAGCCGAAGCTAAGAAGGCGCCCATGAGAAAAAGACGACTGCTGTGGTCAAAGAAGATTGGACTACAAACCTGGAAACAGTACTTGAAAACATTCGTGTGGAGCGTAGCACTCTATGGATCGGAAGCATGAACCATTGGAAAAGCTGACTAGAGCAGACTAAAAGCCTTCGAAACCTGGTGCTGGAGGAGAATGCTGAAGATGTAATGGACGGGCAAAATAATAAACGATGAAGTGTACAGAAGAGTAGAAGAGAAGGACCATATTAAACACCATACAGAAAAGAAGAACCAGATGGATTGGACACATCCTGAGACACGATGGGCTTGTGACGAACATGATTGAAGGCAAAATAGCGGGAAAAGTCCCAAGAGGAAGACCCAGGAATAAGTTCATGGACCAAATAAAGAGGAAAGTACATGCTAGATGAGATATGTGACGTAGAATGAGATACCAGGAGGTGAGGGAACTAGCATTAGATAGGGAAGGGTAGAGGGCTGCAGTCAACCAGTCTTAGGAGTGAACTACCAATGAATGAATACTTGTTTATCTCAGGAGGAAACATAATGTGAATCGCAGGAATAAGAGAAAGCTTAAATAAGATCAGCATGTATTGCAGGGTAATGATGTATGGAACAACTGGCGGCATTGCTAGCTGTGAGCTCTCCTCTCTCCTCCGTAACATTTCGTAATTCCGTCAACGCTTCCCTTTTTCTCTTGACGTCACACTTCGCGTAGGCTAATGCCTCCATGTTTCACTTCCACTCTAGTCCGAAGTTTACCCGTCCGGTTTTCGCTTTGGCTTGCAGTTCACTACGTGGGCTCGAACATGTCTCACAGAATGAAGACGTGCTCGAACGTCGGAGATGTTTTGCATTAGAATCTCGGGGCTGTTGGACTCAGACCTTTGAAAGCACCCATAACAAAAAACCAGACTGCCCCGCCACCTCATTTTATAAATTGATTACGCAACCCCACTAGAGACGAATCATTTTGCAACGTGACCCAGCCCAGGTCTTTCCGGAGGTCAGAATAATTTCGTATCCCGATCCCTCATTAAGGTTGCTGGAACGGTGATCGCGGGTCATTGAGTGCAGATTAAAATAATTTTAAAGTAAATCAAAATATTTTAGGGCCACCTTTCATTGAAGTAGCTCTGATTATTTGGTAGAATACATGAGACATGCCGCAATGGAAATGATACGGGGATTGCGTAGTAATAGTTTTTTTTGCCTCCAATCGAAGCATGTTATTACTAGACATCTTGGTGCTGAATCCAAAATAGAGGCGAAGATTATACGTTGAGACTTTTTTGTTTTAATAACTTTTAAAGTAATTCGGAAATAATTCTTGGACCACACTTCACTTAAATACATCTATTTATACGTTGGAAATAACCATACATGTTGTAATATAAATGATGCAAGAATTATAATTACAAATTTTAGACTAAGTGAAAGCCATGACGAAAAAGAAACCGGCAATCTTCCACAAAGTTACGCCTTCAACTATTAATTTTACTGAAAGCATTTCTATCACTTGGGATTATGGCGCGGAATTCGAAATTTAAACAAAAAACATGAAAATTAGTGTTTTTCATTCGGTATGGTACCTTGATATTTGTAAGGAATCATTATAATAATGTCTACATCTACATACTACCTTGCAAGCCGCCGCATGGGCGTGTGGGAGGGGGTGTTAGGACACCAGGTGTGTAAAGAGGTAAGTGAGGTGGTTTCAGGAGATGACATTTTGACGTTTAATATGAGAGTGTAATTAGTGAACCTCAGGTTTTATTGTGGTCTCTTACTGTGCGTGGAAAGAACGAGTTTTCGTACCTGTTTGGAAATGTATCTCTCTTATTTTATTGCTTCTAGAGATGTAGTGAGGCGTCAAGATAATATTCTGTGTGTCCTGAAACACACCAGTACTGAATTTCTCAAGCAACCCAAGTCTAGCGTATAGCCTCCAAGTCTCTAGGGGCTCCCACCTTTATCCCTCTTAAAGTTGTGAAACATTATATGTTCGCTCGTATCAGTTTTTTTTATTAAGCACGCAGCTTTTCTGTGTATTTCATTAATTTTTTGGTTAAATTTTTATGACCAGGATCTCAAATGCTCGCGGCGCATTCGCGGAGTGGCCTAGCCAGAGCGAAGTAGCATCTCTCTTTTACTTTTTCATCTGAGGACCTTCCTGTTATACGCTTAAAAAAACCTAGTTTCTTTAATGCTGTTCCGTAAATTTTTTGTTTGTGTGTTCCCTACGATATATCAGAAGTTATGGTAATGCCAAGATATTTTACTTTATCTAAAGATTTTATGTTTACTCCACCCACGGTCTAGAATGGCATTCGTGTGATGACTTTTGTTAGAAGTGCACTAACTATGATTTAATTCGTCACTTAATTAAATTATATAATTTTTATTAATTATATAATTTAGTGAATTAAAAATAATAATAAAAAAATTAATAATAAAAAAATTAAATAATACACAATTAAAATCACCGCGTCAGTGAGCACCTGAAGATGATGCCAGGCATCGAAAGTTTTTTCATGCCAGTTATCATAGACATCGAATTGTCGTTGAATTATTTCGAAATATGTGCTTTAAGGCCACGTGTTGAAATATAATTAAATTGATCTCACAATAAAATATTTCGTTCACTTTCCACAGAATTTTATTAAACCGACCAAGGTTTCGACATGAACTATGTCATTTTCAAGGTCGTGGATAATGGTCATAGTTCATGTCGAAACCTTGGTCGGTTTAATACAATTCTATGGAAAGTGAACGAAAAACTTTTATAGTGAGATCATGGCATCTGTACCCCATTTCCACAAAATATCGCCTGATACGCTAAACTTATATAGAATTAAATTGCCCAGATACAAAATTGGTTACATGACATATTATTGCGTCTACCTGTACTCATTCTTAATAAGTACTCGTAAGCAAATTTTCACGGAAATCTGTTCATAAACGAAAATCGCTCCAACCCCCATTACCGCTGCCAATACTCCCCCGAGTCCTTTTTTCCTCTGCATTCTTGAGGCTCTAGTTTGGATGCGAAGATGCAAGGACGTCTGACGCCTTGGACGACGTTTCCTCGTGGCACAATGACCACACAGCATCCTTCCCGCCCCCCCCCCCCCTTCCGTCTCTCTCTCTCTCCGTAGCTCTCCCTCCCTCGTCGTCTGAGACTGGGTCGACTGGTGGTGCGGAGAGCCGTGGTCCTATCGGCGAGGAGTCGGAGGAACCCCTTTCTGATGCTAGCACAAAGAGTCCCTTCGCCTTCCGGGGTCGGGCCTGTGATTGATCCATTTTGTTGTCGAGGGCGAGGGTCGAAATTCGTTCTTCTCGGGAGAAGGGGGGGGGCATCAGTGCCAAGTGTCCATCATTGGGTCGTGTGGGTGACTTGCGGAGGAAGGCCTACAGATGGCCGGGAATGAGGTGTCGATGCCTCCCGCAGAATTCACTCGCGATTCTCATTTGCTCAATGTACGCGGATGTGACGACGTTCATTCGCAGCGTTCCGTTGGTAAGGATCGTTTTTGCGCTTCGACTGTTATGAGCATATAAATATCGCTGGACTGGGAAAATTGTAGCATTGAATTACTTTCCATTCAATATTTTCCTAGATGTATTTAGCATTGACTATACATCTATTTCGTGAAGAGCATTACCTTAGCAGTCAATTGTTTGTGACGTCATTATTAATAATTTTATAATTTCCTTTGACTGGAGTGTGAGGTGGGGTTAGGGATCTACATACTACCCTACGAGCCGCCGCATGGGCATGTGGCAGGGGACGTTGTGACATCGTATAGACGTAAGGTTTTGCGAGAAGAAATGGTGACGTGTATAATGGGAGTATACTTTGTGGAGCTCAGTTTTAATTGTGGTCGCTTATTGTGCGTGGAAAGAACGAGTTTTTGTACCTATCTGCTCGCCAATGTATTTCTATTATTTAATCGCTTCCGTCAGACCTAGAGATGTAGTGGGACGTCATGATAATATTCTCTGCGTCGCTCTGAAGCACACCAGTTCTGAATTTCTCGAGCAAGCTAAGCCTAGCGCGTAGCTTCCGAGTCTCTAGGGGCTCTCACCTTAATCCCCCTAAAAGTTGGGTTGATCGTGACAATGGAAGACAAGATTAATTTGGTTTCGCAAAACATATTTAAATTAAATCGATAATAATGAAATTTTCGTGATATATATTTCATGTCTTTTTTGATGGGTTATTAACAAGTTTAATGATAAAAATTAGGAGGGACGATCTGTTCGTGTGTCAGGATATCTTCAGGTCTTACGCATCCTGTAGGATAAATGTTTTTTTTTCGAATATTCAGCCGCTTGTAGTCTTGAAAATTACTGTTAAGGACATGATTAATGTAGACCCACTTTTTCATTCCCTGTTAAAATACTTTCTCACTAAGACTACCATTATTGACCCATTCTAACATCGATAAAGTTCTTGTTATTGGAGGCGCTTCTTCACATATTAGTGGCTGGTTAGCAGTTAGATATCATTTGTCATCAATTTCCTTCAATTTGATGATAGAAGCTCTCTTGAGTATTAGAATTAAGTCCTTCTCAAAAACCCTCTAGCTTGCTTCAGGCCTTGTGTTGTTTTGCATGTCTCAAGATGTTGAACTGTAACCGCTACAACCAAAGGCCACGATGTCCCTAACAGGAAAATCACTTATAGGAGTACCTAGGTATCGATCTCGATTCTTAGCGAGTGATCTACATTCCGCCAATTGATGGAATGAAGTTTCCATATTCTCTTCCCACCATATTGAACTCATTGTATCTTCAACTCCTATACGTAATAAGGGGTTGAAAAATGACATGAAAAATCACTTGACTGGGATTCGAACCATGGATTTTACAATCGTAGATCAAGTGAGTAAGCCAGTTACTCCACCAAGTCATCTTACTTGCCAACTACTGTGGAGGATAAATACGACAATGCTGCTTTACAACGACTAACTTAGACAATTTTCCAATATCTGTGTAGATGCACAAATGATGTGGACATGCTTCTACTCTCGTTAGTGGTCAGTAAGTAGTTCAATCATTGTTCTCAATTTACTTATATATAATGGTTGAAGCTCTCTTGAGTGATTAAAATGTGGGCCTTCTACAAACTCTCTAGCTTTCCTAAGGCCTTGTGCTATTTTCCATGTCTCGATATGTTGGACTTTAGCCGCTACAGCCCACCCCTGACTTCTTTGCCTTCTATAATGCACGTGTTATTGTTACAATTGGCTTTAGGTCAACAGGATAACTGTGAGCTACCCTTTTTTGACAGCTCATCTGCTGTTTCCTTTCCGGTAATACCTTCATTCCCGAGTTTCCAGAGGAGTTCAATTTAGTTTTGTTTAGTTGAAGCTTCGAGCTTCTCCGATACTCCAGCAGCAATCTTGATTTGCAGTTGGCCGACTTAGGAGCTTTTATATCTGCTTGAATCTCCGTGCACGTATGCAACAAGATAAAATAGTGGTTTTACTTGAGAGAGAAAGAATTAGAGAGAAAACTGATGGTCTACTTTTTATTCGCAATTAGCGCGTTATCATTGGCAAATCTAGAATGAGATTAAGTGTAGATTTAATTATCTCTTCTTTCCTCATGAGAAAATTGTTCTTATATTTTAAATTAATCAATAGAATCCCTTGAAATATAATTATCACCACAACAATTTTGCATTCACTTCAAATTCCTTCCTTATATTTAGTAGAGTAATTTAAATAAAAAAAACTGTTTTAGTGTGTATATGATGCCCCTTCTAAAATCGCTAAAATCGTTTGCTATAGAATGAAATATCCCGTATACTGTGAAACTTTACGGTTAAATAGAATGATTGCTGATTAACTTTCTCAGCTGTAGGTGGCTACGTTTTTGCTAAATCAATGAAGAAATTCATATTACACGATAAGAATTGACAGTCATATTATCGCATAAAAAGTGTATTAGAATTATTGTGCTAACATAGGAAGCAAATGATCTGAATGTCAATAAATTATTTAGGAGTTCCTCGAATACTTTCTTACATACGGCAGATAAATCATACTTTTACCGAACCAAGATAGCAAAGAATCGCAATAAACCTCTTAAAAATGTAAATAGCGAAATAAAACACGGATATTCGAGGTATAAATTACGTCTGACTGGAATTACTCGCGAAATGTACGCTTCCATTGATATTGATAGAATGAAAAATATATTTAAAATTTGATCCTAAGCAGAAATGAATGAATGTAAATCATCATGGTGTACCTTCATTCATTTCATTTCAATTATTTGGCATTTTATTTTGACGTTAAAAAACTAAAATAAAAATATAAAAAAAATACTATCCCTTTTCAGACCAAATGCGAGATGCTTGTCAGTTGCTTAATATTTGTAAGTTATAAGAAGTTCTGAAAACGATGAATTTCGGAACCATTTTCTGCTGACTCTGCTTAGTTGAAGTCGGGGAAAACACGCCAAAACCCGAGATAGCATTGGCCATTGGAAGAGCTGACCAGAGTAGACTAGCAGCCTTTAAAACCTGGTGCTGGAGGAGGATGAATAATACAAGTTCCTTTGTAACTTTGTAGTATTCCATATTTAGAAATTCAGGTCACCTAAAGATGACGCTTAAGCGTTGAAACCCGGGTCGTGTGTTTTTTAAGTATGTGGTATTGTGAATGTTTTCATTAAAGTTTCTGGAAGTGGATACTGAAGATAAAATGGACTGACAGAATAAGAAATGATGAAGTGCACAGAAGAGTAGAAGAGGAAAGAACCATATGGAACACAATACGGAAAAGAAGAAGAACATAGTGGATTGGACGCACCCTGACACACAATGGGTTTGTGAAGAACATAATTAAAGGCAAAATAGAGGGAAAATTTTACAGAGGAAGACCCAGGAATAAGTTCATGGACCAAATAAAGAGGAAAGTACATAGGAAGAGATACCAGGAGGCAAGGGAACTATCATTTGATAGGAAAGGGTGGAGAGTTGCAGTCAACCAATCTTAGGATTGAACAACCAATGAATATGCCCTACTGTCCATTAAAAAAGTCGAGTCCGTTGAGTTTAGGACGCTGTATCTTCAAGTAGGGTCAACCGATTTTAACGAAATAAAATACATACGATAGAACAATCATTTCTACGTTTACAAATGTTTGTAAAAAAATTCGTATTCTTATCTACACTTATACGATATTTTTTTTAAAAAAGGCCCTGTTTTCGGCGCTCAAAACCCGGTGGTCCGAATTTACGCTATCACCATTCCCTTAATATTTATTCTAGGGATGAGATATTTTTATATAAGTTAGCCACACATGTTTTTAACATATGAAAGGAAAAAAAATTATTTCTATATTGAGTTTTACACGAGCTGTTGTAAAAGTTGTAAACCTCGGCTAATTCCGAAACTAACGATGCGATAGAGGTTTGAGTTATACCGTTGTAACCGCAATAACGCTAGCTTTATAAATATGTACATAGTCATTAGTCAAATATCCTGAGATTTGCAATAATGATTTTTATTTATTTTCTCTACCTTCCCCTAGCGATGCCTTGACATTCCTTCTGCAAAAAGCCTCGCTTTCTCGGCGCGTAAAATATATATAATTAAAAATCGTAGTAGTAGTGATCGTAAAACAGTATGATTCTATCCACTGGAGAATTTTTATCTATGCCTCAAGCGTAGTTTGAAGTGCGTCCTTCTTCACTATGAAAACAAACTTGCATCCGCTCTCGTTGCTTATTGCTTGAGATGATGTTGTGTAAACTGAAGTATCAGGAACACAAGTGGCAAGTGTGTGGTGATTTGAAAGAGATATGTATTCTGTTAGGTTTAATAACAGGTTACACGAAGCGCCCCTGAATTCTGTGCCAGTGGGACAGTCGAGCAAGGTTATATCACTGAACCCAAAAAGAATGGCCACGTAAACAGTGGATTGTAGGGTCGAAAAATATAAAACTAAAAAACACATGTTGACAAGTCCGGCGTTCTGTTACCTCCGCTTCATATCAAATTAGGGTTTATGAAGCAATTCGTTAAGGCTATAAACAATGAAGGCAAATGCTTTCAGTACCTGTGTCATCGATTCCAGGCATCAGAAATGCCAAAATCAAAGAGGGTATATTCTCAGTTTCAGATATGAGAAAACTTCTTTCTGATGCTAACTTTGAAGATATTATGTGCGCTGCAAAACGATTGGCGTGGAAAACATTCCGGGATGTGGTTCCTAACTTTCTTGCTAACTCAGAGGATTCAGGCTACTGGTAACAAATGGTGGATAGAATGCTTGTTTCTTTCCAAGATTTAGGCTGCAAAATGAGATTAAAAGTGTAAATGTTATTTCGCTGAGAACCTAGGAAGGCTGAGCGAAAAGCAAGGAGAAAGATTTCACCAGGATCTAAAGGAAATGGAACGCCGATATCGAGGGAAATAGGACAAATATATGCTGGCAGATCACTGCTGGTTACTAAAGAGGGAGGATACAACTACACCTTACACTCGAAAAGCAAGGCAAATAAGTTTCTTAATCTATGTCAAGGCATTATAAAGAAGAAGATGTGGACTTACCATTCTCAATATGTTATGAGGCTTAATGTATGATACATTTTAGTCCATTTGGCTGTTTTTCTTCAAATTTGTTTACACAATACATAACTTATCTTTATATTAAGTTTTGAAGCATATCAGTGTAAAATAGGAGTGTTCAGCTGAGAGTAAATAATGAGAAAGAAGCATCCCTTGCATGTGATAAAAGAAATCTTGCATGTGCGTGCCTCATATTTCTCATATTTTCATTTTGATTTTGCAAAAATAACCTGATGTGATAGAGAAAAACTGACTTCAGTTCCGGAATCAGCACTCCAGAAATGTAAAAGATCACTATTTAAACAGTATGCAATGATTGGAAAGTTTAAATTCGCAGGTCAGTGTTATTTGCGAGCGCTTAGAAATTGTGTAACCCTCGATGTCAATGTTCCATCCTCCCAATCCAACCTTCATCTCTCCATCACATTTACCCGAGACGAGTCGAGAGAGGCTTTGAATAAAATGTTCACGTTTCCAAACTGAATGGTGCCCCCCCCCATTGAATCCGTCCAATTAAAGCAAGGGTGGACATCCTCCGCTCCGTCCCATTCAAGATGTGGCAACAATCTGGTTGGTCATCCTATGGAGATATTGCATCTGGGTCAAAGTTTTCCCCTTGCGAAGTCGCCGCCGATCTCGTAGGTCCGTCCGAAGCGAACTTGTTGTGGGCTCGTGTCGAGAGGGGTCGTGGATGGGAGCCGTGCCAAGCAGGAGTTTATTACCCGTGGGCTCAACCACTCTGCTATGACTTGATTGCCGAGGACCACCGATATCGAAAAGAGCGTTGAGTCACCGGCTTGGATTGCAGCTGAGGAATAATCAAGTTGGCTGCGATAACATAAATGATATACCTATGGTGTATCTATGGTGTCTACATCTATTTATTACTCTGGAAGCCACCACGAGGGTGTTTGGCAGGGGGTGACGTATCACCAACATGAACTACAGTGAAGAAGTTTACTTTCTCCCAACATGCACTATGAGTATACTACAGATGCTACAGAAACTACTAAAATAATCCAAAATGTAACTATGAAAATATGACACAAGAAGCATGCAGGGGACATGCAAAACATGGAGTAAACACTACTCGGAAGATTTATAAACATGCGTTAGGGGCATATGAATTAATCAGCTAAACTACCTGTCAACTAACTTATTCAAAGTGTAAACGCAGCCATTATGGTCTCTTATCGATCGCGGGAAAAACGACATTGTAAACCTTTCTGTTATACAATCTACTTCCCTTATTTTATTTTCATGATCTGATCTACCGTGGTATGTTGGAGTTCGTAAGATATTGACAACTTCTGATAATAAACCGGTTTTAAATTTACATAAAAGATTGAGTCTAATTTTCAATCGACGGTCTGAAAGCGAATAGGTTTCAGATTCCAGAGTAGATTTTAGTCTTTCAAATACGGTTAGTACAACAACTTGGAATGCAATGGAATTACGGAACTTTCATTGGCATATGAATTAATTATCTAGTATGTGGTTTGTTCTCTATTCTGTCAATATTGCGTGAAATTGGAAACTTTTGCAGCAAATGGGAGTAAATTTGAGTCACACAGCGAGCTATTCAGTCAATATAACGTTTCTATGTTTACCGAAACGTTTTTAACCTCGCTCCATTCACTTAGATTTTTCGAATTCATTGTTTTATCAAAATGATATTTTCAGTACTTATTGCTTCTCTTATCTGTTCTGAATTTTTTTCTAAGTATGTTGATTAACGTTATAATTTAGTCCTGACAATTTATGCTCAGCTCTTACGGAGACATGAGGGACAAATGAAGTCCTAGTAACTTTGGAATGGTGGATCATGAAGACGGTGTTTGGGGTTTTTTTATAGTTTTAGAGCTTACGCTGGAAGACTATGCTCGATGCTCTCAGTACATTGTGGCTTTAATGATTTTATGTCTTGCTAATTTTGTGCAACAGCCACAGGGTAAATAGAAAACTTAAATATATAGGTCATAATGGAAAATACTTAATATTACATGATATGCAAAGTAAAATAATAAAATACCGTGAAAGTTATTATTTGTTCTTTTAATCGGATTTCGTTAATCATTCCAGAATCAAGAAATTCATTTTTGCATCAGACTTATATCCCCTACGGCGAGTAGTCTTACATAGGAGTCAGGCCAGGAGGCGTTCATTGCCTGACGGCTTTCAGTTTCATACATTATCTATTGATGGAATTTCTTCAACCTGGAAAGACTTAGCCACTTCCGAGAGTCGAACGCGGAATTTTGGGATAGAAAGATCACTTGCCTCCACACCAAAGTGATCCTTATTTAATTCAAAATTAATTTGATGGTGAAAGTCAAAATAATTTTAAAATATTTGTAAATTATTTGATCCGCGTCCGCATGTGGAATGAAATTAAGGCTTTAATTGTGGAATGCGCTCATGTAGATCATACGGAATTATAATGGACGTATATGAAATTCTAATTTATCATTTTATTTCAAGCTTCGGATCTCGTTCGTGAAAGCTCGATCCCAAAGTTCTCATAAATGTAACGAGCCTATGATGATTGAAATGATAAACTGGGATAAACAGGCCAGGAAAGACCAAAGGAGACTATGAATAACTCATCCTTGCGATATAAACTGCAGTACATGAGGGAATCAAATATTTAATCAGCGATTGTCGTGACTGTAGGTGAAATTTTATTCTGAAACATTAAAAATAATCAATAGCCGCTTCAAAAACAATACACTTTACTAGCATCTTTGTGATATTATCTCTCCAATGCCTTGATTAAGATTTTTAAAATTCTATATTTGCGAAGACGTTGAAAATAATATTGTTATGTGATATAAATTGAGATGCTCGACTATTAATATCGACAATATTTTAAACAGTCATTGCGATTTTTTGTGATATCCAATCGGGGGTGATTTCACATCCTTGAACTTTTGATATCTATTGAATTACCTTGGTTTCTCACCTCCGGAATGAACTGGGTATGTCTGATGAGGAACTCAAACCTTAGAAAATGCAGCACATTGCCTACTTTTATCTTTTTTAAATGTATTGGGGACTAGGAGGCTGGACTAAAATTTGTGGAGGTGAGCAAAGAGAGAGGTGCTCGTCAAGTAACTTTCCCAGGGGCAGTCAGGGTGCATAAGGCGTGGCGTAAAGCCTCGAAAATTCACTCGCTCTCAGACCTCTTTGCTTTATAAATTTGTAATTCTGCTGGCTATGTTGCCCAATCTCATAACCACAGGAATTCTCTAATTGTGGGCCACGCAGTATTCCCGGCTGAGGGTTAAAAATCTCGGCAACGTCGAGCTAGAACCCCCCCTCTCGGTGACAGTTTCCCACCCCCAGGCAGCAGAGGCCTTCGAATAGTTCCGGACTCGTACGAAATGCTCCCACCCCCACAAAGTTTAGGCCAGCCTCCTAGCGCCCGAGACATAAGAAGAAGTTAATATTAATAATAATAGGCTTCTACGCCTGGTGGAAAGATCTCATTTACTTAACTAAAATGTAATCAATACTTCTGATTGCTCCGTATATTTTAGTAAATATCTATGTAATATTTCTGTGAGCATTTTTAGTGAAAATGAAATACTCCACAGGGTATAAACGTTACTTGGCGCCTTGAGCATGAAAAAAATCCCATTCATTACTGTGATTTCACTCTTGAAAATGTAATATTTACTAAATTATTTTTGCAATATAATTCAATATTGTATTCGCCTTTTATCGGCCCCTAATCGACTTATATGAGACCAACAAAATTGGCTGATTGTGATTAATAATCATGATGCAATATTTTGAAAATAACGCCGGATGTTTCGGGAAAGGGACCAAATGTCTCCGTCTGCATGGAACCAGTCTCACGCGGCGAGAAAGAACATTTATTTTTTCCGTTAATGTTATGTTCCGTTGGGCTCCAAAGTAATATTTAAGTAATAGATCTAGGAAAAATTCACCAGCTTGATACTCACTGCATGATACGCAGATATATTATCAGCTAAAATTGATCTACACCTAAGGAGTGCCGCAAAAGACACCTCATGGTGGTGCGTCATATGGATATTTCTAAAAGATAGGTTACCTGCCAAACAACTATGCTCTCCAATAAACGAAACTAGGATTTGTCACGCAAATAGTTGGATAGGCCTCCGATGAAAAATTGATTGCGAGAAATGCTATGTATCTCTCTGTGTAAATTAAACTAACTTTGTTATTCCTCATAAATTTTCTGGGTTTCGACGTGGCACGTCTCCATCAGGTCACATGCCACAAAAGACGAAGAATACATAGGCACAACATATTGGGGTAGGAAGAGGTGAGAGAGGAAAGAAGGAAGGTGGGGAAAGGAGGGGGAAAGCTTAAAGGGCCAAGCGTCAGTCATAGTAGTGAGAGGAGAAATGTGGTTGTATGATGTGCCACGTCAAAACCCGGGTCGTCTTCAATATAATTTATGCTGCATTACATAGTTACTTTCATTTACCATATCGAGTTAATTCCAGGCAGACACGCCCGAGACAACTGAGTATATATCTCTCGTTAGGATTCGTCTTCAATACGTCGCGAGTATTTGGCACACTAAAGAGGAAGATTAAATTCACGAATGAAATAAATTACAAATGAAAGCCGTACTCCTTGCTAAAAACTAATGCGAGGGAACACAAGTGTCACACAGCTGATGGAAGTATCAGGTTGCTAATTGTTTGAGACTCGTAGGCTACACGCTACGCTGAGATTACTTGAAAATCTCCGATCAGGCTAGTTTCAATTTACAGGAAGGATATTTGTCTTCATTGAAGGTAGTTTGAGCGAAATATTATTTCACTTAGAAATCAATGAATTTGGTCTCATTTTGAATAAAAATATCTCACCCTTCTAATGACACCAATAATTCAACCCCTTATCTCATTACTTTCGGAGGTATTTGCCAAAATATACCAGCCCTTTTATATTGGAAATGGTACGTCTATGCACTCCTGATAGACATTATTTAGAAAGTGAGGCATTTATAACACTTAGATGTCGTAAAAAAACTAACAGCGTGTAGTTTGTATGTTATTTCCACTGTTTTTGAAAATCAATCATATTGTCACCGCAATAGATTCTTGGGTATCACAAAAAACCTTCCGGTTTTAAGGAGTTTCAAACGCACCGCGCGAAAAAAATGAGTCAAGTTAAAGACTTATTTAGATATTTTCATTCAATTACTTACAATTTCTGTGATATAAAACTATATTTTTGCACCATTAATAATGCATCATTTAATTGATGTGTCTTACAGCTGGTGTAATTAAAACGTATTTGCTCAAGAGTGTAATATAGGGAATTATGTTGGGCAAGCGGGGAAGGGGAAGAAAAAGAATAGGTTTAATGGACGGGATGAAGAAGGGTAGATCGTATGCTGAGGCGAAAATGGTATTTATTATGACTGGGAACTATCTCGCTCGGACTACCTTAAGGTATGTTGAGCGAGATAGTTCCCCAATCGTAATAGAAACCATATCAGAATTATACATACTAATTTAAGCAGCTGTAGATAGCAGGAAATAAATATTGTAGTATTAATAGAGCAATATTATGCTTCTACAGGACTGGAATTCTAATAAATTAAATATAAATATCCCTATTAGTCTGTTACTTGACTAATTTTTTCGCGTGGTACGTTTAAAACTCCATCAAATCGGAAGGTTTTTTTGTGATTCTGAAAAACTGTTAAACTGAAAAGCTGTAAGGTTAAGATGGGAGGGTGCTAACTGTGGTAGGAAAGAAAAGGAAGCCAATAGAAGAAGTTGGGAGGCGGTAGGGAGAAGAGTCGGACAATAGTGTCCAGGGAGGAGAAGTGGAATCTAGGGCGATATGTAGGGTGAATCAACGTATGAATATGCGAATAGTTGGAAATTTGATTTTTCCAAGAGTAAGAAAATATTCCCCTTCAGTCGTTAACTCCCATTTCTTATGCCTGGCAACCGACAGGACGGAGGACGCGATGAACCCCGCTTTTAAAATCGTTCTAGATGTTTGTAGGTGCTTATAAGAAATAATTTGAAGGGAGAATATTAAATAGACTCTACGGAGGCAGAATGTGTAGAAACCAGTGATTTTTTAAAAAGTTTTCGTAAAGTTTACGATGACTACTACAAAATCTGAAATTTCCGCATCACAACTCCGCGTAGGACGGCGGCCCGTCCTAATCGCACATAAATAGCCTGTAGTAGAGGAGCGGCCGGTTGGGGGAGGATTTTTTTTCTCAAACTGTAGCATAGACATTACTCTATAATTTGGTGATATATCTTTGCTAAAAATGCATAAAACATATAGTTTTCCTTCACTTTCTGAAAAATAACACGCGTAAAACAGTGTCTTTTAAATATTTATTTCAAAGTTGTAAAAGCAGTAGGCGATAAATTTTTTTTCTCAATTTCTTACATAAAATTAACAATTACATATGTGATGTGTTGGAAAAATTCATGTGTGATCATAAAACGCGTCAAGATCAAAAAATAGTTTACAGTTCTCACGAAAAAATGGCGGATGGAATTTGTGACTATTTTTCTAAACTTCAAAGTTCTCTGATTATATAAAAAATCACTTAAAGCTGAAACTATTTCAGCATATTGTAGTTTAGGTAGTGTACTATTATAAACTGGCATTGTCTCATTCAAAGTATAAAGTGAAAAAAATAATTTTTGGTCAGCTTTTTTCAATTTCAGTCCACTGCCCGTCGCGTTCTTACGGGATTAAGTAATTATATAGGGACTGGAAAATAGTTTTTACGTGTATAATATTCGATGAGACTGTCTCTGTTTGGAGAGTTTTAATAGACAGTAATTTTCATTGACCAGCTATTTATGCGGTTGAATATCTATGATTATCATTGGTCGTGGAGAAAGACATTCAAATTTGCATAATCGGGGTTCTTATTCCCTAATTAATTTTGTGATCTAATCGACGTAAGTTTTTCGTAAGTCAAAATATTTTTGACGATTTCTTTTACAGGTCTATTCGTAAAGTTTGCTCCGTATTTTAAAATTCGAACTTATCTGTAGTGATTGTTGTTCCAGCTGGTGTAATCGGATTGAGACCCTACTGCCTTGACCTTCAAGTCCTTTTCCTTCCCCATTCTGTCTCCAATTAATCTGGATAACTGTTGGCCCTCTTTATGAGCGCCGCTTCCGTTCCGGGACACGCTCAGGTTTGTTTTCGTAGGGTTTTGTGGGGGGTAGGGTGTCAGAGGCAGCATTTCCCACGTCCCTTAAAGCGCTCCCCACCACCGCCGAAGACATCGAGGATCTCAAATCACACCGAGGGTCATCGGCGGCCCCATTCCGAGCGATATCAATTTGGCATTGGGACGACGCACGCACACTTGACACTCTTTCCCTCCCATCACATATGCAACGCCACTCACCGGAGTGCCAGCGTCGATCTTCCGCCGTGTTGGTCGTCGTCTCAGGGGTGGGCTGGTCTCCGGCAGCAGTCGTCGATTCCGCGTCGTCCATCGCCGCGCGAACGGGAGCGGTGTGGGGCGGGCGAGTTGGGGACGGGCTGTGCGCGGAACTGTCCGCTGCTAGTCCAGCTGTGCAGGACCAGGGACCCGGGTGGGCTGAGGGTATATATCCTCCGGTGAGAGAGCTTCTGGTTTGGAAAGGAGAACAACTTTTACGTGCTTTTACATAGACATTCATCACGCTATTACTTTGCGGGGTAGGCACAAACAAAAGAGGACAAGATGGTTGCACAGGATGGTTGCATGTTGGTAAATTACGTAGGTAGTTTGAGCGAGATAATTCCCTAGTCATAATAGAGACCATATTCGATTTATTTATTCTTTCTTTAAAGTATTCTACCGGTAGCGGTAGGTTTTGTTTAATGTCAGAGAATCTCCTCCCGGTTTTCTGCACATTTTGAGGCCTGTATCCCTATAGTATGTCCATTTTCGCCTCAGCATACGATCTACCCTTCTTCATCCCGTCCATTAAACCTATTCTCTTTCTTCCCCTTCCCCGCTTGCCCAACATAATTACCTATATTACACTCTTGAGCAAATACGTTTTAATTTCACCAGCTATGGGGCACTTGAACTAAATAATGCACTATTAATGGTGCAAAATATATTTTTATACGACGTAGCCATTCCATAACTTATGGAATGGCTGCATAACTTATGGAATGGGGTATGAGCTCCATAAGTAGCCAAGATGGCGGAAGCGCGATGAACCGCATGGAGCTTGAATTACTTTATAAAATAGTTGTATTGAGACAAATGGCCAATTTGTTTTCTCTGACTGAATAATTATTATACATACTGCCAATTACATGTAGGGTAAATTATTATAAATTTTATTCAGCATTGGAAGATTAGGTCAAACATTTGAAGGAATTAAAAATTGGTTCGTAAATTATGAAACTACTAAATGTGTTTCTTCTTTCGGGGTGTTACCCGAATATTTTTATGAGATCTAAAACTTCATGGATCTCATTACTATTGTTTCCATAACTAAATGTTCTTACAATTGGTCATCAGTAGTTCTCGAGGATAAGGGTAACGAACTCACAGATACCATTACATTTTTATGTATACCAGACGGGCCACCCGACTTCATACGGGTAAGAGTTCAATTTTTGATAAAGTTTAATTACACCAACAATGATAAAAGGAACCAGCCGAAAGTTGTAAGCCATAAATTGCCCGAGCAAATTTGCCGGTTCTTTGCCGACCCTTAGTTTACCAAAGAAAAATGCTTCTTTAGAAATGGTAGAAAGATTGATAGTCATAAATGAGCAATTTCAACAGGTACCCCTGCATAAACGAAGCTCATTTAAAAATCATTTGCAATATTTTAACAGTTCCGTAAGTATATCCTCTGCACTGATCACAATTCTGTTCTCTTGTCTGTAAGACAGCTTTGAGAGGGAAGTGGCGTATCGGTAGTAAAAATAAAAGTTGTTAGGGTTATGTTGACCATTGTATCGGTTATCTAAATGTTCCAGCATTTGTCGGCCCGGTGTCTGGCGACGGGGTAATGTCCTCGCTAGCTAATCTGAGGGTCGCAGATCCCGCTTGGGTGTAATTAGCACTACACAGGGCATGGGTGTTCGTCTGATGTTGTTGTTATTCTCCCGTCTTAAATTGGCCGAATGTGCTATATTCGGGGTAGTAAAGATATGAATAAAATAACAAAATTTAATGGGCATATATGAAAGGAGTGTGCTTCGTTGGTTTGGCCATGTTGAGAGAATCGTTGAGAGTCAAATAACGAAACAGATATATGAGAGCGAAATGAATATACAGATATATAAGAGCGAAAAATGGTGCGAGAGTATGAGGTAGGCCGAGAAAGTTTTGGTTGAGTGTGGTTGAGGAAATTCTTAGGAGGAGGAATATTAGGAGTCTTAAAAACAGGAGGACGTGTATGAAGCAGTGTATGGGGGTAAATGAGGAAAAAGAGGTTTGCAAGGATATGTCGGTATGGAGGAAATTATTGAAGCAGAGTTAGGTGTACAAATATGTATTTATGAGTGAAACTTTATGACTCTGCCTGCCCCGGAAGGGAACGGCGTGATTGGTATGTATGCACGTATTTATGTATATAAGTTGATGTAAGTTACCAAGATGAATTTTACAAATGATTCATTCTATAGAAATTCCACTTCTGTGAAAATAACTGATGTTTGATATGGTTCTATGTAGGTTAAAATATACTAAACTACTAATATGGGAAAGATATGGTGCCCGTTCAACTTCAGTTGTAGAGAGAGAAAACTTGAAAATCGAAGGCCAACAGTAGCACAACTTTCAAACTTCAAAGTATTATCAATTATCATCGCGGTGGAAATTATATAATACATTTCATTTAACATATGATCTCTGGTTTGATCTGTAATTCCAATTTCTGGGGTACAATACATAGTCTAACCTAACACTATCTTAGGTAAAATTGCATGAACATTTTAAAGGCGAAATCTACCGATACTTTGGAAACAGAAATGAACCGATTATTTTATTTGATTATTTGAACTTGTAATTTGGAAATTAATGATGATAATAGGAGAAAAACGAGGAAGCTCGTTGCACATAATGATAAGGAGCATTGTGACGTTCTAAATGCAGATACTATGAAAATGCCCATCAACGCACATGGAAAGGTTTGGGTAAAGCCAAAATCTCTCTCACATTCGCTATTATTCACCCTACCCTACAGTCGATGGAATACGAAGGTCTCATACAGTGCGCAAAATTTTGCTATAGCGATACTCTACGAATATCGTGTTGTTCCATTTAATTGAGACAATGTGAAGCTCTAAATGGAGATTCTATGGAGTAAAAGCCGTTGAATTAAAACGTGTGGTTGGGATAAAGCTGAAATTTTAACTGTAGCTTATATTGAACATTTTAAATTTAGATTATATGTAAAAGTAGTTAAAAACACGGAAAGGATAGGTTAAAAAACACCACAAACAAAATTTCACTGAAATTAATTTACATCGATAATAAATAAATTGATAAATTTTTTAAGTAACCCATAAAACACCCCGGAAAATTCTCGTTTAAAGGTATTTGTTAGGTTGCCATGGAAATATGTCATCAACCGCTGAAATCACCTAAGAACAAAATATATAACGAATAGAACACTTTCGTAAATTTTACATTCTGGTTTTCTGCTTCTCACCGCCCAACACTTTTGTGGCGAAAGGCAGTACGCTGGTTTGTAATGAATCGTTTAATTCCAGCACAAACTAGTACAGAATTGCAAACTGTGTGACTTATGCTTGAAGACGAATGAGACTAACTTCGGGACGTGCTGGTAAGTTATACTCGTTGCCGTAAGAAAACAAAAGAGCAACTAAAGTATCGGAAGATCTTCAAAAGGTATTGGTGTATAAATAATAGGGAGTGGCAATTTCAACCGTAATTTTCTTCTTCGATAGCGTTTTTGTTGTTTATATTGAGCAAAGCCAAAATCTCACTGACATTCGCTAATATTCACCCCGCCAATGGAGTGCGATGGAGTACGAATGTCTCATACAGAGTGCAAAATACCATTCAGGTCCTTATCAAGGACTGTTATGCTCAATATAACATATATATTGATTTCAAAATATGTCATTGATATTCCGACTGCCCAATATTTCAAAATTAGGAAAAGTACTTAATTAAGAACGACTACGTAATTCGACTTCATAGGTTGATTTGAGTGCTCATGCGGCGGGTCGCAGGGTAGTATCTAGAGGTAGAAACATCTCAGTTGTGTTATGCACATTTCAGCTATCTCGTACCACTGGCTGCAGGATTACCATCGTTTGAAAAACTATCACAATTTTCAACCTCTGATGGTGGTGGAAGAACATCGAGAATACTGGGTTTACGATAATATATGCCCTATTGCAACAGAGCATATATTTGTCTATGTGTCACAACTATGACAAATTTTCCCTTATCGCCCGACCGTGATGTTAACTCGGCGGAGGGACTTGCGTTGTGGCGTGGACTGGAAATTTCAAGGGGGCGAACACCCAAAATAACGAACTGGTCGGCTACCGAATTTTGTTTTCAATTAGTTGGGATACTGGGGCCGTCAGTCTCCCCTTCGCAATCTCAGCCTGTATACGAAGTCTCTCACGAACATGACGATTTTTCGGCTCAACGCTTATCATCATTTTACTATTCATTCCAAACTGCCGTCCGTGAACATCTGGATTAAGGGTTGTAAAAAATGTGCTCATATTGAATAGTTGCTACGAGGTCAAAATAAACAAATTAGAATAATCCATCTTAAACTCCATCTCTATTACTCTGTCTAAATTGAGTTGTAGAAACTGGAAAGTGAGCGAACTACAAAGCATTTTTACTAATACATATATCTAAATCTACTACCCTGCGAGCCGCCGCATGAGCATGTGGCGGGGGTTTTAGGGCACCGCCCATGTAAAGTTGTAAGTGATAGGGTTTTGGGAGGTGAAATGGCGACGTGTATTATGGGAGTATATATAGTGGAGCTTAGTTTCAATAGTGGTCGCCTATTGAGCGCGGAAAGAACGAGTTTTTGTACTTATTAGTTCGGCAATGTATCTCTCTTATTTTATCGCTTCTGTCAGAACTAGAGATATAGTAAGGCGTCATGAGAATATTTTATGTTGCTATGAAACACTCTAGTTCTGAATTTCTCAAGCAACCTAAGCCCAGCGTGTAGCCTCCGAGTCTCTAGGGGCTCCCACTTTAATCCCTCTAAAAGTTGTGAAACACTATATATTCGCTGGTAGGAGTTTTTAACGAAGCTTGCTGCTTTTCTTTGTATTTTGTTAATTTTTTTGGTGAAATATTCATGATCATGGTCCCAAATGCGCGCGGCGTATTCGAAGTGTGACCTAACAAGAGCGAAGTGGCATTTCTCTTTGACTTTTTCACCGAGAACCTCCCTATTATATGCTTTACAAAACCTAGTTTCATTTATGCGGTATGTACGAGAGTCCCAGAGTCTCATTGAAAAAAAATAGCCTGGACAATGTTTTTTGGGCGCATAGGTTCAAAATGCGGTGCAGGTGACTGTTTGATTGGATTGTTTGGTTGGATTTTGGGGAGGCGACCTACAGCTAAGGTTTGCGCCATTTGCGCCATAAGGGACAGGTAAGGGAGAAAAGGTGGATAGAAACCCGGCGTCGGCATTAGCCTACTCTTAACGAAAGGCGCCTAGGGGACCACGGTTTCATGTCTCATCCGACAGACGGAGTACTGTACTTGAAGTGCCCTTCACAAGACACTCAAGTAGGGATCGGGTTTCCTCTGAAAAACATCCTCCTCTGAAGGGATTTGAACCCTGGCCGCCCGTATGGTTAGTCAGTACTCTAGCCACCACACCAACCTGATCCGCAAATATTTGATTCATGGCGAATTTCTCCCAAGCTTGAAAGAACACTTGGTTAAAGGCTCATTGACCGTTGTAATAAAAGTTAAAGCTGGGACCACCACCTCTTAGGCTCGCCTTTCCTAAGCCAATGGCCTTGCGCCACATTTCCATTGTCCCTCCATTGAGCGGAGTCGATTGACCTGCTCGCCGTGTCTTTATCTAAAATTTCGGTGGATTTTGATAATTCAGAATACACCTTTTTCTTCCCGTGACGTTTTTTTGGCGATAAAGGTGAACGACTGCCTAATATTTCAAGCGTCTCGGACCGTTTCGCTTCTGCTTTACCCCATGGTACATACAACTAAACAGGCCATTTCGGTGGATGAAAATGATCTCGGTCTGCGCGTCTACGTCATTTGGTGTTTTGTACTACTTTGTACTTTGAACTACTTTGTAATCTCCCTTACACTTTTTGTACTTTATATTTTCCCCAGCCCAATTTGTCTTAATACAGGCAATGGATTCCACATATAAGGTCCGTTTGTAAGGTTCATACTTTTGCTATAATCGTCCTATATTACTTCTTTTACTGTCCAATGACTACCATTTATTACTTCTCAACGAGGCCAATGCCATCTGTTTCTGTCGAATTGAAGGCCCTTAATGTAATATTATATACAAGGAGCTGCTAAACATGTCCATGAACATTGTCACGAACTCTTTGTCATGGATTCCACGTTTGTATTTTTCGAAGGAAGTTTCTGAGAGATAAATTATGGTCATTTTCCAGATATTTCACATAAAACTCACACATTGGAGTAGTTTAAGCCAAAAACATACAATATATTTCACATTAATTGTGAAAATTTTACCTACTTTCCACAAAAATAAACATCATTCTAACTTAATTTTCATAAATTTCTCCCAAATATTTTCACTTGGGCAGCGTTGAAGACATGACGATTTAAATTTTACATCATTATATTTATATCAGTCACTAAGATTCTAACAACCATTGTAAACTACGTAAATAAGCTCAGTTCTTCCACTAAAGCAAAGTGAATGGAAGTGCTACAACAAATGAAATGATAAATTCGTAAAGAATACATTAGATTTGTAGAAACCGCCCCATAGCGAAATTGTGACATTACAAAGAGTATATCAAATGTTTTTCGTGTAACAGGTAATAACGTATATAGTAGAACTATGCTTTAATCTAATCCGTTCCAGTGGGTTTTATGTGAAATATCTGTAAATCTGGCAATTAACTTCTGATATATCGTGTGGAACACTCATACAAAATATGCGGCACAGAATTAAAAAAGCTAGGTTTTGTTAAGCGTATGACAGTAAGGCTCTCGGATGAAAAAGTAAAAGAGAAATGCTACTTCGCTCTGGTTAGGCCACACCTCGAATACGCCGCGAGCATTTGGGACCCTGGTCGTAAAGATTTAACCAAAACAATTAATAAAATACAAAGAAAAGCAGCAAGCTTCGTTGAAGACTCCTACTAGCGAAGATATAGTGTCTCACAACCTTTAGAGGGATTAAGGTAGGAGCCCCTAGATACTCGGAGGCTGCACGCTAGGTTTAGCTTGCTTGAGAAATTCAGAACTGGTGAGTTTCAGAGCGACACAGAGAATATTCTCATGACGCCTTACTACATTTCCAGGTCTGACAGAAGCGATAAAAAAAGAGACCCGCTGCCGAACAGATAGGTACAAAAACTCGTTCTATCCGCGCACGGTAAGCGACCACAATAAAAACTGAGCTCCAATTAATACAATCCCATAACATACCTCACTATTTCTCCTCCCAAAGTCTTACATATTTAAACGCCATAACGCCCCCTGCCACACTCCCTTGCGGTGGATCGTAGGGAGGTATGTAAATATAGACCCCTCCGTGAGTTCAAGGCTTCTGATGAAAACTAAAACTCTCCTGATAGTAGTGCCTTCATAAGTTAGGACATTTTCTAAAGCATTTATAACTTGCTGAGGATTCTCAAGGCATTAATGTCTGGAAAAGTAATTTACATTATAGCGTGTAATAAACGAATTTTTTCATACCACTCAGTTCATTACCATGTGAGAGGCTGTCTTACTACGACAACCGTAATATTTCCCTTTAGACATCAATTGCATTCATAGCATGTAATATTAGTCGATAATTCACTCCTAAGTGAGATAAACTTTTATTTTCGTACGGAACTCTCTCAACCAACGGAGGAAGCCGAGGAAGTTCGCGTCATTATTCCGAAGTGCGGAAAGAAAACATAAGACTCTAAGAAAACATACGATTAACTTCTGATGTATCGTGGGGAACACACATACAAAACATATGCGACATAGCATTAGAGAAACTAGGTTTTGTTAAGCGTATAATGGGAAGGTCCCCGCGTGAAAAAGTAAAGAGAGATGCTATCTCGCTCTGGTTAGGCCACACCTCGAATACGCCGCGAGCATTTGAGACCCTGCTCATAAAGATTTAACCAAAAGAATTGATAAAATACAAAGAAAAGCTGCGCGCTTCGTTAAAAGCTGCTACGAGCGAACATATATTTGTGTTTCACAGCTTATGTATGGATTAAAGTGGGAACCCCTAGAGACTCGGAGACTATACGCTAGGCTTAGTTTGCTCGAGAAATTCAGAACTGGTGTGTTTCACAGCGACACAGAGAATATTATCATGACGCCTCACAACATCTCTAGGTCTGAAAGAAGCGATAAAATAAAAGAGATACTTTGCCGAACAAATAGATACAAAAACGGTCTTTCCACGCACAGTAGATTGTTAGTTTGTTAGTTGGGGGAACCTTCGACAGGAGCTTGGGCACCTAGATCTTGAGTGGTCCATTGTGCCAACCCCATGTTTAACCTGCCTACCACATGCAGACAGGGGACAATAGCACCACGGTGAAGGAATGAATGGGCACCCATCCAACCCTGGTCCGGGCCCAGCATTGCTTAACTTCAGTGATCTTATCCACACACAATAAGCGACCACAATAAAAACTGAGCTCCACTAATTACACTCACATATTATAAGTCAAAATTTCATCTCCTAAAATCTTACATCTTCACACGGCTGTCGCCGTAACACCCCCTGCCTCACGCCCATACGGCGGCTTGCAGGTTATTATGCAGATATAGATAATATTCCATTTCGGTAAACATGGAAATGGGTGTGATCAATGTTGTACAAAAGTGAGACGTATAGATCCAAAACAAATTCCATTGAAAATTAAAGTTTATAAATATAAGGTAAATGTATGCTCAAGGAAATAATCAACATGCTACGCCTTGCTGATGACACGGCACTTCTTGCCGATAAGAATGACGTTCTTACAACATAGTGTATGTTTTGGAGAAACGTATAAAGATACACAGTCTGAAGATTAATATAAGGAAGGTCATAATAATAGAGGAAGATATAAAGATTACTACGTGACCATGACTTGGTATTTATAGCATGCAAAAGGTAGAAGATTGTTGATTCCTTAGAATGGGTATCACCAGAGTTGAAAGAAGCCAATAAGAGCAGAGCAGCCCCTAATAAGGTTCCTATAGCGCTCTTTTTAAGTTCATTTTGTGCTAATAAGTGTTCTAGAGCATGAGAAAAAATAATCTACTTCCTCTAGACCAGTAAAGGAAGAATTCTATTGAAATAAATTTTCCTAAAAGCTAGCACCACAAAATTGCAAGTTAGGCAGTATTTCCTTAAAACCATGTTAAAAGCATGCTTTCATATGGCAGTAAACCTGACTCGATATCAGCAGGCTTTAATGAAAATATATATAGCTGGAGCATGCTCTTACATAGTTGTATTAAGCTGACAGATTTAGCTGCAGGCCAAAGAATATTGAAGGCAATGACAATGTGGGGTAATTGAATGATGACAAAGATCAACTGAACGAGATACGAAGCAGACTTCTTACCATGAATTGGAGAGCAAATATGTTTAATTAAAGCTATGCGAAGTAAAAGATATAATATTAGATGGAACATTCTGTGACATACCAGGCCCTTGGAAATAACAAGAATAGATGATTGGGGAGGAATTACTGAGGAAGACCATGGATAGAATTCACGAGAGAATTAATAGAGTCGTTAAAAAGAAAACGGTGATTATATTAATAGAGCTTTTTGCTGGAAAATGGAGTGAAGGTTGATGACTCCTAATGATGTATTCAATGAGCTATCATGGGTGATTGGAATGCACAAAAGATTCCCTGCAGCTCGCTTTGAATCTTTTCAATGTGGAATTTAAATGTTCATCTGACTTTTAATATTTGAGAAAATCCGAAGGTCTTTCAATCAGTGACATTCATGTATGCCAACAAAGGGAAATATGTCTGCTTGTAGTTTTGATTCGCATCACTAAAAAATGTCAAGTTATAAACGTATGGTAGTGTTTTAGAGGTTACTTTGTGGAAATATTCTATATCTTAGATAATAAGAATAAAATAACTCATTAATATGACATATAGCGGTCAAACTGGCCGAAAATTTTAGGATAGAGTTAAAGTATATCGATGAAGTTTTATCAATTGGGAAGACAAATTTTGGTTTGCTAAACATTGGTACAGTTTTAATCTTTTTAGAAATGTTGACACTGATATTTTTTTATTTTACTGGCAAAGGGCCTAAATTGGATTTCTGTGAGAAATTTGAATTTGTTAATAGCTTATGCAATATTTTTAACGACGTTTTTGTTACTCAATCCCCTCTTTTCAATTTAAGACTCTCTTTCTGTGATCTCTCTCCTGTGATCCGCCAATTTTCCTTTTTTACCTTCACCTCCACCAGTTCTTTTCAGTTTTCTGGTTCTGTTCCTCCCCTCCCCCCAGTTTACTTATTACTGCTCTTCACCTTGAATTCCCTCTGTATCCTCCCTCCCTTACCCTCTCCTCCGTCAACCCCTATTCTCCTCCCTTCCTTTCATTCCGGTTCAAGGTTCCTGTACAAGTTGATGGTAATTGCATGTTCCTTGATAATGACACAAAGTGTCGCAACCATGGACGATTTTTATGAAAAAGTGTTGAAATTACTACCGAAATCTTTTATTCATCAAGTTATCACCAATTACTCTTTAGGAAAATCTACCAATAATAACTGAACTAATTTCGTAGTTAAAAAACCGAGAGGCAAAAATAGTGATGTACGAACAACTTTTTCCGGCTTCTTTATGTTTGTTGTTATATATGTTTTTCCTGATGTTTGAAGTAAGTGTTACAGTAAATACGATACTGTTTGGATGAAATATGACGATAATGATTCATGCACAGTGAAGGGAAGTGAAAATAAATCTCTTTGATGTCATCCATTTCATCTATTTGCTACCGAATGTCTCCTCCTCTGAGAATTTTCGTTAAAGTTATCTTGAAAAATTACGGTTGAGCGTTAAAATTGATCGGCAATAAACAACTTAAGTGAAAGAGTACAAATTGATTTATTATCACAATGGCGGAAGTTGCAAAACATCTACCTCTGGCGAACGTTGCGTGAATTTTCTCCAGAACATTTGCGTTTAACCGAAAAATCCTTAATTTTACTCCAATCAAATGAGTAAGGAACTGATGTCTATATATGATGCACCAAATTGTGGCCACTTTAAATAGAAAGAAATAAAATTTACTGATGTCTATTTATGTCTAAAGGACTAATTTCTATAAATGATGTGCCAAATGTGGAGGACTTGAAATATAAAAATTCAAAATCTACCATAAATGGTGCGAGATTGGCATACATGCGGAGTGTGAATTAAGAGTATGAGGTCATATTGAAAAGGTCTGCAGACATCTAGAGATAATGGTTCTCAGGTTTCCGCGGAGCTGCAATGATGATCTCTCCATGTTTTTCCGGGATTTCTTCCGCGGCAGTTGTTTGTGGGACAACAGTTCCGCCGGCTGTCCTGCCAGCGTCTTCAGGTCGAAGTGAACCTTCGACATGAAGACACAGGCAGGACAGCCAGCGAAACTGTTTTACCACAAATAACTGACGCGGAAGAAATCCCAGAAAATCATGGAGAGATCAACATCAAGAGATAAAAGTTGTCTGAAAAAAGAATTGGAGATAGAGAAGAAATAATTTATGGTCATTAGAGTAAATTTGATGATTGAAACGGAAATATAGGTAATATTAAGACTTTCGTCTGACAACAGATATCCCCACCTCCGGGCTACCCCTCTTGCCGACGCAGTGACTAAATACAGAAATATAACAAAAACAGTAAGAAAAATTAAACTGATACACTGTGGAAATTCATACAGAATGGAAAGAAGGGAGGAAAATGTCTTTAAATATCTTTGCGAAAATAAGTTAAAGTCAAGCAGACAAGAATGATTTAGTAAAAACGATTAAGAAGAGCACCATAAAAGAAGAGTATCATAGATGAAGTTCTAGAATTCATGAAACATCCTAAAACCTTCCCGTATCGGAAACTGATCTTACTCTTTAATATTTAATTATTAATTTTGGGAGCTATCCGTAACAGAATCTTCGGAATATATCAAAAGCTATAAAATGTGGAAGATGATGCAACCGTGCAATATGGGGTGGCAAAGACATTTGTCTCCAACTCAACGATTTATTGGCAGCGAAGCTAAAATTAAGTCACCAGAAACTTGTAATTACGATCCGTCGGCCGTGGAAAATATAAATATAGTGAATGGGACGGAAATGAAAAGCATTTATTCTTCTAAGCAAAGAATGCAGAGTTTGGGGCGCTGGGAAAAAATAGAGTATTTGACCAAGTCATTTATTCTGAGGAATGGTTGAGTCTTGTTGGGTATGTCTTTGGTTCAGACAAAGAAGTCACAGATGAACGAAATGGTGAACATGATAGATTGACTCGCGGTCAAACGTGTGTGCAGTTGATTCCGCGAAATTGTTTTGAAAACTGATTTTTAAAACTCGGAGATTTTAGTAGTGTCTCTTGAGGAGACAACAATTAACGGCGATTGGAAATACAGCATTAATTATCGAATGCCCTTCTGGGGAGTGTGGCGTTCCATGAATGAGACGTACGTCCGTTCACGTAGGACGACCGTAATGAGGATCTTTCGAAACAGTGGACATGATGAGCGAAAATCAAATCGGCTGACTCGGCCAGAAATGAGAGGCACGGGGACAAGTGTCACCAGGCCCATACCCTTGTCCGGCTGCTGTGAGCACAAAAATTGAAAATAATAAACTCCACTACGCCGCTGGAAAAATTAGGGTATTATGGTAATATTTTACGGAATCCGTTTTTAAAATGCTGAAACCTAAGACAAAAGAGACCCGAAGTATCAAATATATTTTTAATTCCGTCTGAGAGTATTCGAAAGGGAAATAGGTAAGCATTAAATGTGTCCTCTTCTTTACACGGGTGTCAAAATGAGGAAGCGATTGATGGAGGGTGCGAATGTCTCTGTGATAACTCACAAGTACAATTGAGCTTATAGGTTTTAGAGACGCATATTGTTGATATTTTTTGGAGTTACATAGCGTATTGATTCTTTAAAATGTACCGATCTGTTATGTATGTACAATGTCACTTGATGTGACAATGGTGAAAATATTCTTATCTCTGCAGTCTTCATCCAGAAATTCAGTTTGATGAATGAATTTATGATAAATCAAAACTATGGTCAAACTTGATCGAAGGGACCAAAAGGTGCTTAGGTGCTCATAAATTCAGCATGAACCACGGTGAAGTCTTATTAATTATGGTAACCAAAATATAGTAAAAGGCGTAGAAAATTGATAAATTGGGGCGATCAATTGACGATTGTTTTTTGTTGCTATTCTAAATTGGCCAATCCACCCTATACAACAAACGAGTGTTCCTTAAGGTCTCAGATATTATTTAAACATGTTGCATGGGTAGCATGTGGCCTTAAACAAAGTCATCTGAAACCGTTATGAGAAAAAAATTATATGATGCGTATTTAAGTACGTATTTAAATTTTATGCTTATTTCATTTTTTCACATTTTTTCCGAAAACGAGTGCCCAGAATTTTGTTTTTACTTCTGCTTCTACTTGTCGTGGATCTTCGATATATATTATTAATTAAGCTTAGTCGTTTTCCAAGGTGAAGATTCCTTGTAAAACTATTATCCTGACATTCCTCTTTTTGCTTAATGTTAAAGATGAAAAATTGTTTAATAATGTTACTCAAATACTCCATATTAGAATCGGCCGCAAACTTTTTTTTATCATCCGTACGTAGTTAAGCTAACTACCCCGAAAAATATCCCTTGGCAATTAACAAACGCACTCATATTTTTTGAAAACACTACCCGGTGCTATAATTTAGAAGGAATATAACAAGGGTATGGGCATACGCCGATAGCTCTTGCTCAATGTTATAAGTGATAAACATCATAAAATGAACTACCAATTGTTTTCATTTGTGGTTACAGTAATCTCCCGTAAAGCATTACGGAATATGATTTGATGTATTCCTATGCATTAAATGAAATTCTATCATACTAGACGGGATATTACTCTAGTAACAAATAAAAAAATTGATAACTTTCATTTCGTCGTCGATTATCGATGCACTGCGTAAAATTTTTATGATTCATAATATTTGATTTTTTTAAAACTAATGTTTACGTCATGTATGTACGTCATTCTTTACCTTGAAGCATAAACAATCCTCCCCCTTGCTTCTCTTCCGTTAAAAATTCCTTTTCTCCCTCTCGAATTCCCCCCACCCCGTTTACCTCCTCCCTTGTCCTCTCTGATTGTATATATAGCTGATACTTGTAAGTTGTATTCACCTTGAAAATGGTACTTTGTGTTTTAAACTATGGTCGGTTGTCGATAAGTGCTTAGTGTGGAATTTTTACCACCTGCTTCATTGCATGATAGTAATGTTTTAGTATTGGAAAACATGAAATTTCCTTTCGTAGAAACCGTTATTATAATATTCGAAGCACATTTTCGGACATTTAAATCCTATTTTCTACGACCCGTAAGGGTATAGAAAACCTGACCCAAACTTCCTATGATGTTGTCTGTAATCCAGTATGGGATACTCCAAACCAACGGAATATTTCCTTCTAACTGCTTGTTTAATTATCTTTTAACTAACTCAATTCAATGTGTCTATCTAATAATCGGGTATTACTAAAAAACGCTCCCCTTAAGCATGATGTATTATGATAATTAATGTACAGAAATATACCTATCCTTTCCTTACAGATGCATTTTATGATGCACATAAGTTGTAAGCTTCGTAATTAGCAATTCTTGCACTATGAAGTTTTGATATGGAAAAATATAAAATTCCTTAGTCAAGAACATTTTTATAATATTGGACTCTCCTGTTTGGACACATGCCTCTAAATCAAATTTTCTACGACACGCGCGAATGTCAAAAACTTGATGACACGAATTTCCTGATTCCTATGGGCTACATTTCCTATGATTTCGTGATGGGAATTTATTTCCTCTATGCGTTAGTTTGCCTCGGTTTCCACCGCATAAACAGATATACCTTCTTAAATACAATGTGGCCCTCGTATTGTTATCGGCATAAATGAAAAATTATTAAAATAAACCCTCAATGGCCCGCGGTCACACTCCAGTCACCCTGAGAGGAGGCCAACGTCGACGTCGGGTTACTCTTTATCTCTCCTTCAAAATTTAGGCGACGTATCTTTTTTCCTAATTTTTTTCTCTTTATGGTAGATCTATAATCATTGTTGACCAATGTAATAATATTAAACGTGTAATATTTCAGGCTTTCCCGGCGAATGCTTAGAATATAAAGCTCTCGGGTTTTTAACCGGGTGATGGTAGTTCGTGGCACCGACGTTTCGAAGGCGTAATCTGCCATCGTCCTCAGGGTGAATCAGATGATTGCAGATTACGCCTTCGAAACATCGGTACCATAAACTACCATCACCCGGTTGGGAACCCTAGAGCTTTACATTCTAATATTAAACGTATTATTTCTGGTGTAGAAAAAAATCTGAACATACGTGACCTAGCTACTACGAAATAGGTATATCTCATGTGCCCTAAGGCAACGTGTTAAAATGGCATTGAATTTCCAAAAAAGAATCAACAAATCGGTAAAAATGTATATCTTTCCCTCTTATCCATCAATACGTATATCACTACCGAGAACACGTGTGCAAATTTTCGCGTTGCTCTGTTCACAGACAAAAATCTCTCGTGCAAACCTTGCACCACATCAACTTGCAAGCAATCGCGAATGTGAGAAATAGTGCGACCCCATACGTCACATGGGGTAATATTATGAAAAGGCCACCGTTCAAGTGAAACTTCTGCTGTGGGACACACTAATAACGTTTAATTTGGCTACTTACGGTCTTACGGCCGCCGACGCCTCGCTGGGCACGGAACTTGTTTCGCCTTATCCACGATTAGCGAAGTGGCTCCGCGCAAGGAGGAGTTGGAGTCGGGAAGGGCGGGGACAAGCGACACACACCTCGCACTGAGATAGCCAGCCCTCGACTGTTGGTCACGTCGACTAGTGGTTGCGGCGCTGCAGTCGCTATGCGGAGGCTCGGAGAAGGAGGGATGATGGAAGGGGGACTTGGGTTAACGAGAGGGGGGGGGGAGTGAGTTAAGCAAGGGTTGAACGACGAGGGCTCCACAAGGGATGAGCGAAGAGTGTCGCCGTATTTGCGTGTGCTATCTCAAGCCTCTCGACTTGTCATTTAGATTAATTCAAGAGCAGAACTCATCAAGATAGTAAATTCGAAACACTGGAAGAAGTACCCGCGGCAAAAGAGAGTAAAAATATTAACAGGGCACTCAAATGTAATACACCAAACGTTGACTACGTATTCATTCAAGTAGTATTTCAGCTGGGATAATAATGCGTCTTTATTGGAGCGAGATTGAGACTAAGGCAGTCCCTTCTTCCACCTAACTCCTCGTCAGAAAAATACATGAAATAGGTGTGAAGAAAGATGTGTACCTTTGTGGGAAAAACGTAAGGAAATAAGGAGGTGATATCCTTAAGGAAAAAACTCACTGCAGGAAAACCACCACTCACGAAGGGGAGAGTGAAAAACCTGCGAAAACCTACCGACAGATTAAGCTAATGTAACACCAACAAAAAAAAAATGCATGAAATACACATGAAATTATGATAATAGGATAATTTATACATAAATGCAAAGTTAAAAATAAATAAACCAATGGTACGAACATAAAAATATATAAACAATGAAAAGGTAAAAATAAATAAATAATAAAATAAAAAAAAGTATATATTAACAAATTAAATAAATATGAATAAAGAAATAAAAAAAGATAACACACGAAATTAAGATAAAGATGAATAAATAACTAAAAATAAATTAAAAACAGTAAATCATAATTAAAAAGTGAATCTTTATAAACGAAATAAAATAAAGACAAGTTACATACATTTAGCAATGGAAAGTTTAAGCAACATTAAAAGTATATTTAAAAAAATAAAAAATTAATATAATGAAAATATATGGATGTACTCGGGTCCAATGAAAGGTTATTTTCGAATGTACCGTGAGCCAAAAATAATATGCAGGCTTCTGCGTGAAGATACGGTCGTACGCTAGAAAGACTCGTAACTCCTCATGTCCCCTTTTTAACGAAGAAACTTCGTACACCAACCGTGTATATTTTGTGTTACGAACGACTTGAAAAGTAGGTATCCAGTCACAGAACATTGTACCTGGAAAGGCGTTTTCTTGGATGGCGTTGCATGAACCATTTAACACCTTTTGGCAACCGGGATTAATGTGTTTACCAAGTCAAGCGGGGCATGGTTATGTCAGTCTTCTAATTCTGTAATTCATAGAAAATTGCGTACTCGTTATCTTGCAAACTTATGATGCACGCGCACTAATTTCCGTTAAAATTAGGTAGTAAGTACTATGTCACTAGAAGCGATTGGAAAGAAAGTCAGAATTTATTCCATAATAATTCATCTATAATTTATTATTAACATTAGTTTCTTGTCTGAGTCATGTAAAGCAACCAAATTTCTCATTAATGAGCGCTATCCTATAAATGCGATAGTTAGTGATATTTACAGATACGACGTACCATTTACAGATATATATTTATTAACAGCCCTAGAAATTTTTAAACAAACCTTGAAAATTTAAAACAACAAACATTTTAAGTTTAACAAGCTAGATAATTTTTACTTATTATAGGTGTGGCCTACTTGTTAATTTATTTCGTACCTTTTTAAATATTAAAAAAAATTCTTTAAGCAAATGGAAATCTATAAAATTTAAATTGTGGAGTTAATGCGATGTATCACCGCCTTTGTCATTCAAAAATCGCTATCATTATTTTGCTTGGTTTTCAGCGTCAGAAAACCCTCATGTATATATTATGAATGAACTTTAAGAAGCATGGAATATAATAATGAGCACAACTGCTGGCGCATAAAATAACTTTCCCAGTCTTCATGCTAAGACTTATCTAAATTATGTTGGGTTTTGTGTAATGCATCATTGATAACTAATACAATCTTATCTGAATATATCACGAGGGTGAAGTCTGAGCAAATTATCTCTAATTATCATATTGGAAACACAATTAGCAACATCGTTGTATTTTCTCGTCTGTTACCGAGATGTACCGACGGAAGCCATAGTTTTAAAAGATCCGATCGACAGCGGACACTGGTAAGATTTTTTTCAGTTTTTAATGCATTACGTGTAAGCTTCATTGATTGGACTGAAATATCAAAAGAAGTCTTTTGAAACCTTGCTACTAACGAAATTCTACCGTGTAGTGGCTTGAGGTTCAATTTTATTTTGCTATACGCCAGTGGAATCTAGGAAATCCAATAAAATATAGGAACTATCTTTCCTCGAAGTTGCTTCCTGTCGTTAAGTACTCATTTTTACGGGTTCCTGATGCTGAACCAAGGTGCTACGTTCAAAAACTATGTAATTATAAACAAGTTAGTGACAGGCACATAAAATGTATTTGAAAAAAGGGTCACATACGGAATGAAGCCATTTTATAGCAAACAAACAATAAAGAACGCGCGAACTACTTCACCAATTATTCACGCAAACCCATCGATTTTATAGTTACGATTACGCTAAAATTTTGAGAAAATAAAATTCTTTGTCTTACACTGATAAGATATGAGTTCAAGCTGCAAAAATGCCTCAATAGTGTGTATCTCCTTTCCGTAGTCAACAGTGTGGCAACGGAAACGTATTTTTTGGTGGCGTTGGGTGTTGGGAATAATTATGTTTATAATTCTGAAACAAACTTGCCTCAATTGTGGATAACAGTATCCGAAATGATATGTACCAAAAATAATAAACAGCATAAAATGAGGACTCAAAATACAAATTTTAATCTTACATTTTATGGTCTTTTGCTCCGCAAATTTCGGTAACATTAAATCGGTCGTCCTTCTTCATAAAAACCTACCTAAACCATAAACGTATCAGCCTGCCATAAACGTATCTAATTTGGATAAATTGTCTGGTGTGGCTTTTATAGAACCACTCTATGCTATATCCGTTGTTGTTCGCAGAGGCTGAATTAATATGGGATGAACTCTTGTTGTAATCAATCTTTCAACACTCCTCCTCAAATTAAGTTTTAAAAATAATCTTGTGCTCCCCATCCCCAATAATCCTCGCATTTTGACAAACTGAGGTCCAGGCAACCCTTTGGTCAGGATATCTGCTTTTTGGTCCTCTGTAGGAATGTAGGTCACTTCCAGGGTTCCATTGTTGACAAGGTCTCGAACAAAATAGTATTTAGTGTCTATATGCTTAAGCCTTTTGTGATTCCACTTTTCAAATGCCTTGATGGTCGACTGGTTGTCTTCTTACACAACCACTGGGTCTTTTGTTTCAACATTCAGGTCTGCCACGAGCCCTTTTTGCCAGAGTAGTTCTGCTGTCGCAATGGCTAATGGGACAATTTCTGCTTCTGTGGTTGATAAGGCTTCTGTTGGTTGCTTCCGGGTAGTCCACGCTACTATTCCACCATGAACTTCAAACATGTAACCAGTTGTTGAGTTCCTATCTTCACTGCTGGCAAAACGGCATCTACATAACCAACCAGAATTTTATCGTTATTCCGTGTATATATCAGTCCAAGATTAAGTGTTCCACGTATGTTCCAAAGTATCCTTTTCAGTCTCTTCCAGTGTACTTCCTCCGCATTTCCTTGAAATCTGCTAGTTTACCGCTGCACTTAAATCAGGTCTGATTGCTTGCATCAAATAGGTCAAACATCCTACGAGTTCCCTATATGGCTTTTCCTTTTCTATATCCTCAGAGCTACCATGGTCATCCATTTTCATTTCAAAAGGTGTATTTACAGGTTTACAGTTTTCCACGTTAAATATTTTTAAAAGCCGTTCCATGAAGTGAGTTTGACTAAGATTCAATTTGCTTCCAGGTCTTGAGATAATAATTCCTAAGAAGCAATGGTTCACCCAAGTCTTTCATACTAAATTCCTTGCTAAGTGCTGACTTCAGTTTCAACAATTCCTCAGTCTTGTTTCCAGCAAGTAGACAATCATCCACGTACAATACAAAGTATAGGCATGAATTTCCTTCTTTTTTAACATAGAAACAAGGATCATTTTCTGACTTTCTTAATGCTAACTTCAGGGGAAAATCGTCAATGCGTTTATTCCACACCCTAGGTGCCTTTTTCAGCCCATAAAGAAAGCTCCGCAGTATACACACTAGATTGGTATTGCTGAAAGTCCTGCTGGTTGCGTCATGTAAATTTCTTCAGTTAAAATCCTATGAAGTAATGCATTATTCACATCCATATGGCATGACCTAAGATTAGCTTTGTTAATTAGTGCAAGTAGAGTCCTCACTGTAGTTATTCGTGCTACAGGTGCATAAGTTTCTGTGTAGTCAAAACCTTCCCTTTGTGAGCGTCCTTTAACCACAAGTCGGGCTTTGTTTCAATTTTACCATGCTTATTCTTTTTGATTTTAAAAACCCATTTATTTCCTATGGCCTTCCTACCAGGAGGTAATTTCAAGTATTGTTTTCCTTTAGTGCGCATAATTCCTCATTGATGGCATCAAGCCATATTTACCTGTCCTCTTGCGAGCCAGTATCTTCATATTTTTCAGGAATATCTTCAACAAATGACTCTGCGCTTAAGGCCCATGCTGTTTTGTAGCCTTCCAGATATTTGAACTGCTTAATGATTCGTCCACTTCTAGTGGGTTCTCTTCCCAATTGATCTTAATTTTTGCATTTGGTTCTGCACTTTCCTTTGGTTCTGCACTCTCTTCTTCAAATACTTTAGGTGTACCTCCGCCTACATTGATGAACTCTTGCTGTAATTCACTTTCATAGAATCTTTATTCATCAAATATGATGTTTCTTCCAACCACGACTTTATTTTTTACAGGATCCCAAAGTCTGTACCCATTATTAGCATAGCCAACCATGTAATACTTTTCCGATCTCGATTCAAGTTTTCCTTTAAGACATTCTGGTGGCACCTTCAGATATGCAAGACTTCCAAATACTCGTATTATGTTCAGTTTGACTTGGTTGCCATACCAGAATTTGGCTGGTAGTTTTCCCTTGTGGACAGATGTTGGGCTTCTGTTTATTAAATATACTGCATTTCTTACAGCTTCCGACCACAGACTCTTATCCATGTTTGCATTAAGTAACAAACATGTTTACATTAAGTAACTTCTCTAAGATTGTGCGGTTCATCCTTTCTGAGACACCATGTCGTTGAGGGGTATATGGTATTGTGTATTCCACTCGAATTCCTTTTGTCTCAAAATAAGCCCTATGTATTTACTGATATATTCCTAACCATTGTATTACCTAAATCGACTAATTATCAGGTTGAAGTGAGCTGTTGCTTGTGCTTTATATTTTTTAAAAGCTGGGGATACTTCTGACTTTAATGATAAGAGATACACCATTGTAAAATAAGTGTAGTCATCAGCCAATGTTAGAGTATAAGTCTTTCCTTCATGAGACTCTGGTCTGATTGGTCCAAGAAAGTCACTATGAACCAGCTGCAAAGGTCGTTTTGTGTGAGGTCTATGCTCTTTGTGAGATTGTTTTGTCTGCTTTACTTCTCACATATTCCCTGTGTTCTGGGTTTTTAGAACTGTCAATTCCATCTACATGTTTCATCAGGATCTGCATACCACCATTACTAATGTGTTCCATGCGCCTGTGCCACAACCTTGCTGTTGCACCAGTATGATTGGCTTGCTTCTCGGTTTATAATGTAGTCAGTTCATACATTTTTCTTTTCATTTTTCCATGGCAATTTTTAAACAACCTTTAAAAATAGTTGCACAGACCTTTTAAAATTTAATTCTAAGTCCGGAAATTTCCAATTTTCGGACTGACATAAGATTAAATTTAAGTGCAGGAACAAGGAGGATATCATTGATTAATATGCTCTGATTTCGGCCGTCGACTACTGTTGAAACCAACATCTTTCCTTTGTGATGAGCCACTATTGGTTCCCCGGAAGCAGTGATGATCTTGATTGGTGTGATTAGTTTTTCCACTTTCACAAGTTTTTTGAGTTCCCAACCAGATGTTCCGTTGCTCCGGAATCCAGAAACCACGTACCTTTTCCCTTGGTATCTTCTTTCATGGCCCCAGTACCAACAAACGAAATTCCGTCGCTATCTTCGCCGACGTTATGGGCATAAGAAGCCTTCGGTTTGTCAAACTTCTTGTGGCCTCGGCGTTTTGATTGCTTGTGCCCGAGTTTTCCTCATCCATGACATTTGTATTTAAACTTATTGTGGCCTTGACTAGTAAAATTTCTTTCCGAGGTACCTTTTCTAGGTTTGGAGGACGAGAATGCCATGGAAAGGTCTTCTTTATTAGTCTTCAGGTCTCTTTCGTCGTTTATTTTCATTTCTTCTTCTAGAAGTCTTGTTTTCACGAACCCAAGATTCAATTTCTCGGGAGTTAAAGTTTCCAGCGCACACACGACGCCTTCATAATCCGCGGGATTTGTCAGGAGAAAGTGGCAAACCGCGTCACTCTCTTCAACTGTCGCTCCCGTTGCCTTCAATTTGCTGACGAGCTTGTCAAATTTAAAAAAAATGTTCCCTGTAGAGTTCCTGAAGACTTGTAGATACGTGAAATTTCAACAATAGCAATATCTTCCTCAGTCTCAGTTACGACAATATTCCTTTCCGCTCAAAGTTGTCGCGTAACGTTTGCCAAATTTCAAAAGCTGATTCTTTATCCTTTATTAATTCCAGATGACTGTTCCCAATTCTCAGAACTATTTGATTTTTGCATTGCCTGTCTTTCTTTTGTAGTTCCTTATACTTTTTTGTTTTTGAATCGGTACTTCCTTCACCTTCGCGAACTTTCTCGCACAATAAGCTTATTTCCTTTTCCACGAGTTTTTCCAATTCCAATTCTCGAAGAAGTGTCAGCATTCGGAACTTCCAGTTATCAAATTATTTGCCTTCAAACAGAGGTACTTTATAGTTCTTTTCTTCCGACATTTTTAGTTTTCTTCCGTTAACTATTTATAGAGACGTTTCGAATATTTTATGAACTCAACTTAGGCCCATAACGTGTTGCCAGAGGCTGAATTAATATGGAAATAACTCTTGTTGTAATCGGAAAAATGGCTTTAATAGAATAGTAACTTGAGAGTTGTTTACTTGAGAGAGTAACAGTTGTTTACAATAAAATATTTTCTTAAAATACGGTCTCTTATAGAGTTCTTCCCGTATTCACTCGGCTTTCGTCTCTCGCACAGCGAAAATGACATCGCACCAATCAGATTTCGTTTCGCTGTCCTGTGAAAAAATGAGCAATTCCGTCGATTCTAATCTTAAATATATTAGTAAATTTGACCAGTTTTCAAAGATATTTTCGCTCCCTGAGCTTGTAAGATTTGAAGTAACGGATAAATATCCGTATTCTCACAATTAAAATTTTGGAAAATACCCAATTAATGCAATCATTTCAATTATAACGGTAGTTCATGGGAACCGTAATTTTATACTTTAAATAAGAATGGGAAATTTGGAAGTTTTAGATTTGGAACGATCAGCGAAAAAACAGGTCCATTTCAATTACTCAAAGGTTACGCGTGAGACAGGATAATTGGTGAATCATAATCGAGAACGTAAACCCAGATATCCAGTAAAATATTCCGGAGGTAAAATAGCCCCCCAATCGGATCTCCGGGTGGGGACTACTGGGAGGGTACATCAGGTAGAAAGAACAAGTATAGGGTATGGACATGGTACGTGAGATCTTTAGGGGTGAGCGGGAAGCTAGAGAACGTGAATATTAAGATGGCGAGGCTAAGGGATAGATATACTGGGGGTCAGCGAGATCAAATGGGCGGGGGCCGGAGTGAAGGATACCGAGTTATATAATCCGGAGACGACCAGAGAATTGCAGGTGGAGGCATTATACTGAAGAAAGAATGGGGCATGAGAGTGAAGTTAATCTGATGGCACAGCGAAATGATTCTTATGGTGAAGCTGGGAGGAGAGCCGACGGACACAATGATCGTGCAAATCTACATACCGACGTCTAGCCATGCGGAAGAAGAAATGAAAAGAGGTGTACGAGGAAATTTTAGAGGTCCTCGGGTTAGTGAAGGGGAAATACAACCTCATCATCACGGGAGACTGGAACGCAGTGGTAGGAGTGGGGAAAGAAGGAAATAGTGTAGGATATTTTGGACTGGGCGAAAGAAATGCTAAAGGAGTAAGACTGGTAGAGTTCTGCAATGAGAAGAATATGGCAGTAGCTAACATTTTCTTCGAGCACCATCCGCGTAGGAGGTACACATGGAAGATGCCAGGTGATATTGCCAGGTACCAAGTAGACTACATACTTGTCGGAGCCAGATACAAGAACCAAGTCAAGCAGTGCAAGAGCTATCCAAAATAATAAAGAAATACGCGAGAACGAAGTCGGATATTTTATCCAGTGTCTTCAGAAAATGCCGTTATTTATTTTTTAAATCAATATGATTGTTGTATTGAGGCATTGCATGTTTGCTGGTATTAAGCTTTTAATTATAAAATTAACATTTACCACGTTTGCCTTAGTATCCGAATTGCGCATAAGAAATAATCGGAAGGAATGCTAAGCTTTAAATCACTTTCTTTAATTTCAAAAGCTCTACGTCTAATTGATTTCGTTAAAGTATTGAACGATTTTTTAGTATATTTACGTGAAATAACTTTCATTTGGAATGTATAATGTTCTAATGCCAGTATCTTGATGATAGCGTTGACATCTTTATAAATGATGCGGGGTTTTATAAATACATTAAAATGAAAATATCTGAAGTTAGCAGAATTGCACTGGACACACTATCGCAATTATAAATATATATTTCTGAATTGGGGTGAAAATATTCGCTCTTTCTAAATATATTGCAAATGTTGTTTCGCACTGCGGAAAAGGCTCGACAATTTTTATTTGCTGGTGTTCCTTTGGTTCAGTTTTCTGATGATCTCACGCGTTTGTTTCTGAAGTCAACCATTAATTTCTTATCTACTCTCCTAGAAATTAATTACCACCCTACGGTTGTCAGAAACACTGACATAACTCCTCAGGCGTTTCAAATAATTTATGATGTGTTATTCACTAGCTATTGGCTAACATTGAGGGGGGCTGTGATACTCGCTGGGGGGAAGGAAATACGGAATATGACGTAAAGGATGAAAAAAAACGTTAAAAATTGGCTGTTCAAAGCTTATGAGCATATATCCCTTATGAGCATATATCCCATATGAGCTTACAGAATGGAGAAATTGGGACGGTTATATAAATAGATTAGAATTCTCTATTTATAACAAACATTTTTCTTTTCTTATATCTACATCTACGCGTGCGAGCCGCCGCATGGGTTGGTGGAGGGAGGTGTAAGGACACCAGCCGTGTAAAGATGTAAGGAACAGATTTTGGGAGGTGAAATGGTGATGTGTATTGTGGGAGTGTAATTAAAGGAGGTTAGTTTTTTTTGTAGTCGCTATAGGGGCTCCCACCTTTATCCATCCAAATGTTGTGACACACTATATATTTGTTCGTAGGAGTTTTTAACTATTCTTTGTATTTTATTAATTGTTTTGGTTAAATCTTTATGACCAGGGCCCCAAACGTTCGCGGCGTATTTGAGGTGTGGTCTAAGCAGAGCGAAGTAGCATCTCTCTTTTACTAATTCACCCTAGGACCATCCTATTATACGCTTAACAAAAGCCAGTTTCTTAAAAGCTGTGGCGCATATATTTTGTATGTGTGTTCCCCACGATATATCAGAAGTTAAGGTATTTTCAAGATATTGAACTATATCTGAATATTTTACGTTTTCTCCACCCACAGTGTAGGTATAGCAGTTGTGTGATGGCTTTTGCTGGAAGTGAACTGTGGTGCATATACTAAGATTTAGTTCTAGCCCCCACAATGGCACCACGAATGAACGTTGTAACAAAATTAAAATTTCACTCTCACGTACGACTTTGATTTTGTATTCTCCTACTGAACTCTCCAGCAAACCTCACTTAACTAATAAATTGCCCGGATTCTCCTTCTCAGTTTGAACAATGAATTTTATTCACAAAATATTACGAGAAAGAAAATGAATATCCCTTTACACAAATGATTACTAATCACCATAAATATGTTATGCCATTCAAATACACAACATATATTTTGCCCTCCACTGTTTCACTTCTCTACAGGCTCATAAAATTGAACTGGCCATGCACATTTTCTCACTTGAGCCACTTCACGTTCCTTCTTCTTCACATCACAGAACATATAAATAAATGAAAATCATGCATACATTTTCGTTATCAATATCCGCACAGGTGGATGCTGTGTCCCTTGCCAGCTGAATTCCCGTATACACCCTGCGTTGAAATACGGCTCCTCCTCTAGTGATATTCCCGTTGCTCCCCGGATTCACCTTGCGTTGAAATACGGTTGCTCCTCTAGCAGCTTGTCCCCGTTGATGCGCCAAAATAAAATAACTTCATCTGCTCCGTTCCACAAGAGTCCTTGATTATTGTCAAACTGCCCCTGTGCCCTTCAGCGTGCCTCCTTAAATACCCTTTCTCTGCCCTCTGTTATGCGTTGCTTATCTGCCATTAACAAATTGTTGTGCGTTGCTTAGCTGCCACTTACAAATTGTTGTGAGTCATTTTAGGAATTTCCTTTCGATTCTGCTATTTTATGCTATGGTGGAAGTTAAATGTTACATTACCCCATCGAAAGACGCATTGCAGTGTAAACGAGATAAGTCTTTCGAAACCTTCAAATCCTTCATAGGCATCTCGCCCCAACGCGTTTAAAAAATTTTCTAACGTAACTTAGCAACGATTTTGATTACTCCTCACCGAGCACATGTTGAAATGCCCTAGTCAATGCACTGCTGCTGATACTGCACCCGAAGGGGACTCTCGTGAACTGATATATTTTTCCTTTGAATGAGAATGCACAGTACGGTCGTGAATTTTGGTGAAGTTCAATTTCATAAAAACTTTGAGTCAAGTCCAGCGAAGTCACTAATTTCGTATTCGCGCAGTCTTGGAATAATTCTTGGAAGGTCCTTGACGTTGCATAATCTGGCTTGATTAATTTCTTTATCGCAATGGCATCCAAACATAATCGTACAGATCCGCATTTACAACCCATACCAATGGCGAAACGTATCGTGATGTGCTATACTCAATTATTCCTTCGACTAGCATCTGCCTTACTGCATGAAGTGCCTGTCTTCGGAAGTTTAATGGTATACTATATCCTTTACTAAAGTATCATATCCCTTCTACATTTCAATTAAATATTGATACCCTTGTATATTTCCAGGAGTATCACTAAATATCTTCCTGTATTTGAAGCTTATTTTTCCCAAGTCCACCTTCTGTTCCTCGAATAATTCTGTGATTCTCGCTAAACTTTCTTAAATGCTGTCCACCGTGACATTCTTAAAGTCCTGGTTGATTTCCATGTCTTCTCCTTCCTCCCATCTCTCGATGCACTTAATCAAACGCCTTCCTTGGACCTATTAAATTTACATGTAAGCTCCTTCTCTCCGAGCTTTATCCGTAACGTGTGGTCATTGGAATTGATTTTTTCCGCTAACGCCGTTAACTCGTCACTACCAATTATCATTGGTTTTATTAGACCGGGCATGACGGTACAACACACATCTACCCTTATTTCTCCAATTTGTATTGTCGGAAATATTTGCTTCTTAATTCGGCCACTCTTCCGACCTATTGCCCCTATCACCTGGATTCCCCTAACTGGTATCCCTGCCGCGTGGTAGAATTTCTCAGCGTTTTGTGTGTGAAATGCCTCACTTATACAGGTTATTTCGGATCCAGAATCTATCAGAGCCATCCTCTTGATTCCTTCTATTTCCAGTTTTATCTCCGGGCATCCTTTCTCTTCCATGTTGTTCTCCTCATCCTCTTGTAGGTCTTCCGGCGATACAAATACACTCCTTACTTGTGGTTGTCTTCTTCGCCTTCGTCTTCTCCTAGGTGTCCCTCTTATCCCGGCTTCCGACGCGACGGGACATAGTTCGCGGCGTGCCGTCCCTAGTTTTCCGGGTTTACGTTTCCTACCGCCCTAGCGTTACTCCTTTCTACCAACGTCCTATTGATTTGGTTATTTGATCGCCATGTTTCCCTCTCATCCAGTCGTGTAGGTTGTCCTTGTTGATCCATTCGTCTCTCCCGGAATCCGTTCTGTCTCCCATCCTGCTGCGTATACATTCCCGTTCTTCTAGGCGCTTCTTGAATTTGTCGCTCCCGTTGCCATGATGGACTTCTTCGCTCTTCGATCAGCTGACTGCGTCCGGCCTCTCTAGCAATTCGGTCATATCTGCCGAGCAATGCTAGAAACTCCGGTAACGCCATGACTCGATGCGAAATTATCGCCGCGCTCCCTCCGGTCCAAAATGTTGTTCTAATCTATAGATTATTTCTTCGTCTTCCATCGGCGGTCGTAGTTCCTTAGCCGCGCTTATCCTTAAAGTAGCGTATTCTACATGGCTGACACCCATCGAGTTGTATCTTCTCGAGTCGAGCATCCTTCTCACCTCCATTTGCTGCTCTCTACTTCAATACTGTGCCGTAAACATCTGCTTAAACTCATCAAAGCTAATGTGCAAATGTGACGTAGCCGTAAACGATTCTCCTGCCTGTTCCGTCATCCCCTGCCTTGCGATCTTGAGCATATCGTTGTCGGATAATTGATCTATCTCCACGTATTCATCCAAATAGTTCATGTGCCTTATGGGTCTGGCACCTTTTCTCCCCTTCAAAATGCGGTATTCTAAGGTTCACCACTGGTGTCTGCGCTGCCGTAGGATTTCGCACACACTGTTCCTTTATTTTCTTCGCTTCGTTTTGTGCTATTGTGTACATCCGCCGTTCTAGTTGCGTTTCTTCGACGATTTTCGATGCTAGCTTTTTCACGGCTTCATCATAATCCAGCACCTTCTCCTGAATTTTGACTATCTCCCTCCTTGTTTCTTCACCTCCAGCCTTTGCCTCTTCAGGCAGCTTATCAAACTCGCCTCTGATCTTGTTTTTGCTCTTTTCCGATCGCTGCCGCGTGTGCCTCGAAAGTAACACTCCATTCTTCCTTCGCCGCTTCTAAACATTCTTGTACTCGGCTTTGCAGTTCTTGCCCTTACTCCTTCAATTATCGTTTGATTTCTCCCAGCAATTCTGCCGAATTATTTTGCCGTTCTAAGACCTGTTTGAAAAGTGCTTCATGTTCCAACCGTCTCCGTTCTTCGCGTTCTTCTCTCTCTTTTTCTCCTCCTGTTCCTCTTTTCCCGTCTTCTTTCTTCCTCCCATTTTCTTTCCATTTCCATAATTAGCGCTTCTAAACCCCTCTTGACCGGCACTTCTCCCGCGATTTCAAACTTATGTGTGTCTATATCCTTCCCTTTCTCCTCGAATTCACTGCGTAATCTTTCTCTCAACCCCCTTTCTATGCCACCGGTATTCAAACCCAAGTTCCGTAACTGATACTCCAGCTCAGCCTTTATCAGTACGTCAAAACTCTTGAACACTCGCGCCATCTTGTCTTCTATATCGCTTCCTATCTATATCCTTCGACAATTCACTTGTCTTTTCGACAATTCGCTTCTATATCTATATCCTTCGACAATTCACTTGTCGTACGTATTTAATGTTTGTGTAGTGTGCTTAATCTCTGCTAAATTCTATCTACCACAAAACTACACTTATCTCTCTGGATTACCTCGTGGTATACTTATCTTACATGCCCTCTAACTTTCCCCGCACACAAATCAAAATCGGCCGCGCGTTGGGCGCCAAATGTAACAAAATAAAAATTTCACTCTCACGTGTGCGCGACTCTGATTTTGTCTTCTCCTTCTGAAATCCCCAGCAAACCTCACTTAACTAATAAATTTCCCGGAATATCCTTCTCAGTTTGAACAATGACTTTTATTCACAAAATATTACGAGAAAGAAAATAAATATCACTTTACACAAATGATTACCAATCACCATAAATATGCTATACCATTAAAATACACAACATATATTTTGACCTCCACTGTTTCACTTCTCTACTGGCTCATAAAATTGAACTGGCCATGCACATTTTCTCACTTGAGCCACTTCACGTTCCTTCTTCTTCACATCACAGAACATATAAATAAATGAAAATCATGCATACATTTTCGTTATCAATATCCGCACAGGTGGATGCTGTGTCCCTTGCCAGCTGAATTCCCGTATACACCCTGCGTTGAAATACGGCTCCTCCTCTAGTGATATTCCTGTTGCTCCCCGCATTCACCTTGCGTTGAAATACGGTTGATCCTCTAGCAGCTTGTCCCCGTTGATGCGCCAAAATAAAATAACTTCATCTGCTCCGTTCCACAAGAGTCCTTGATTATTGTCAGACTGCCCCTGTGCCCTTCTGCGTGCTTTCTTAAATACCCTTTCTCTGCCCTCTGTTATGCGTTGCTTATCTGCCAGTAACAAATTGTTGTGCGTTGCTTAGCTGCCACTTATAAATTGTTGTGAGTGGTTTTAGGAATATACTGTAGTTTCTGCTATTTTATAGTGTTGGAAGTGAAATGTTACAACGTTTTTAAGGTCCGATGACAGAACCTCTAAGTCCGCGTCTTCGCTTATTTCACGGTAGATAACTGTATCGTCTACAAATAATCTTAATATACTGCTAACTCGAGAAATTAGGTCATTAACGTAAATAATGAATAAGAGAGGGCATATCACGCTTCCGTAAGGAACACCGGATGTGACTCCTACCATATCAGAACTAAAAACATCAATAATTACTTTTTGCTTTCGATCACTGAGATAGTTGAAGTCGTTAATTCTTTTAAATACATCGAACGAAAGGAGTTATCTTAGAAATTTAGTAAAACCATGATCTTTATTTCATATTTCTTGACTAGACCATGTTGGCAAAGAACCTGATTGTTAGTTCATCCATGAGCTGTGCCGGTAACAAATAAATCTTGCTCATGTCAACAGTGAACTCTTGAACACAATCGTTACATTAAGTTTCTAAAAAATGACATAGAACCTGTTCACCGAATTCCAACACGACCAGCCGGCATTGGAGAAACAATATTCTTTAAGGAAGTAGAATTTTTCTTTACATGTGAGATTGCGGAAGTCGTTAATTCTTTTGAATAGATCGAATGGAAGGAATTATCTAAGAAAACTATTAAAGACCATGATTGTATTCTCATATTGCTCTATTCGACCCTGCTGGTAAAGAACCTGATTGTTAGTACATCCATTTACTGGGCCGGGGACAAAAACACGTTTGCTCATGTCATCATAAAACTCTTGAACACAATCGTTTTATTAAGTTTATACGAAAAGACATAAACCCGCCAACCGAATTTTACCACGACCAGCAGGCATTGGAGAAACAATATTATTTTAGGAAGCATGTGGCATTGAAGAGTGCAGGCGTACTATCGAAAACGAAGTTGGAGTTTATATGTTTGAAAACGTTGGAAGTGGCTTACATTTCGGAGAGGAAGAATGTACTCCTTAGAAATTGGAATTCTCTGTTTATACCCTCGGCGACGTCCCCACCATTTTAATAATCCGATAAAATTTTTGCGCACCTGTCTCTCTGAGAATTAGTAGGGTCTCAAAAGAATTAATAAAGTAGATTTTAAAGACCCAATGACTCCTTTTTAAACTTACTTTTGCATTATTATAGCATGGAATTCGGTGCAGAGGCAACTTTTTTATTTTTTCAAATTACATGCTTACACTGAGTTGTAGAGGAAAGAACAACAGGGGAGAGGAGAAAAATTCTGGACGAAATAAGAAGAGGGAGAAGACATGAGGAATTCAAGAGGGAAATAATGGCAGGTCATCTCTGGGAGGCAAAACGGAACGATATGCCAGTAGGATAAAAACTATCCAAAACATTAGAACGAGAATCCTCGGCTCGGCCGTCTCGCCGCCGGACAGTTCCGACGTGAGCCGTTTCGGCGCAGGGACCTTCATCATGATTTTTTCGCATATTTTCATATTTAATTACAGAAAAAACATTTCTTTACATATATATCGTTTTAAGAGTACATTTAAAAGTTTCACACCAGTCGTTAGCCGAGTGGTTACCGGAAAACTGCGCCGAAACGGCCTGCGCCGAGAACGGCTTTCGCCGAAACTGCCCTGCGCCGAGACGGCCGCGCCGAGGATCCTCATAGTCATATTCCCCAAAACCTACCCATTAGCTGGTAGAACACTCAAATGCATTACGATAAACTACCGTCTCATTTCTTTCTCTAAACCCAGAAAATGCTATAGCATGAATTTATTTCGCATCTATCGGTACAATGAGGGGGGAAAATGACTCTCACTTTGCTACTGCGAAACTGGCATGATCTGAGGTTTTTTAGCACAGCATGTGGCCTCTGAGTTTTTAAAAGGTTCACAACCTAGCCCCTCCTGATAAAATCTTTCTTCGCTAGAAGCAGTTTTTACGGCACACATTGATACCCTACGAGAGTTAAAATCCATGGGAGGAAAACCATAGGATTGCAAACGGAACGATGTGCCAGACATTGGGACAATAGATTAAGAACTGTCCAAAAACCTACCAATCAGCTGGTGGAATACTGAAATGGATACTGATGATAAATTGTTACTTTCCATAGAGGACAAATTTCTCGCCTTGATTAGGTCTCGAACCCGGGTCCATCTACATCGCGCCGATTGCGGTATTCAGTTAATCTACCAAAACATTCTTCACGGTTTATTTTTTTGTGGGCAGGACGCATGGGTAGCTTATCTTGGCCTAGGCGCGTTTTTGAGTAATTTGGATTCGAGTCCTGGTAAAAGTTAATCATTTCTCCTCTGTAGTATGTTGCGCTGATGTGCACGTGACTGAGTAATAAAAATACCGTGGGTTGTCTCGATATCCTCAAAATTTTTGCCATGTTATGGATTTGAAATTTTTAGAATCGAATAGCTGAAATTTAAAAAAATCTTAATTTTTACTGTCGATTTTCGTATGCCCACCGTTTTTACCTATAGGGTGAGTTTTTGGACTCCAAAATTTCTACACTGCTTCAAAAATAGATTTTTTTATTTGCTTGTAAATTGAAGCTTAAGCTTCGAGTGTGAACTTATGCCAAAGGCAACTATGGCTTGGATTAATTGATCAGTATAACAGAATAACTCTGGTTTTATTTGGAATTATTTTCGCCTAAACCACTCCACCTGAGGTTACTGACTGTATCGTTGCATACGCATTATTCTCGGCAATTTGAAATGATTCAATAAATCGCATGCTACAGTTATATTTGTACTTCTTTTATGTTGCTGAAAAGAAAGCATAAGTAATAAGATTCTCTAGGACAAAGAGAGTTAGGCTGGTCATTAAAGTTGGAGGACACTAACTCAAGCAAGCAGAGGATTTTAATTACTTAGGCAGTACACCAGAAGAAAACGGACAAAGTTGGATAGACATACGGAAGAGAATAGCGGAGGCATTTAGTAATATAAGGGAGCTGATGACGGTGTGCTTGGGTAAGGATATGAAGAAGAGGCTGGTGGAGAGCTTGATATGGAGCGTAGCGTTGTATGGTGCAGAAACGTGGGCCCTCAGAAAGGAGGACGAGAATAGGCTGAAATCATTTGCGGTGTGGTTGTGGAGAGGGATGGAGAAGGTGAGGTGGACGGAGAGGAAGACTAACGAGGAAGTGCTTTAGATGGTGGGCGAGGAAAGGAAACTTCTGACTGAAATTCGAGATCGGCAGAGTAGGTGGCTGGAGGATATAACAAGGGGCTGGGTTACTCAAGAGTGTAAATGAGGGAAGGATGCTGAGCAAGAGAGGAAGAGGAAGAAAGAGAATAGGTTTCGTGGACGTGATGAAGAAGGGTAGATCACATTCTGAGGTGGAAAAGGACATACTATAACGAGATAGGCCCCATGAAAATGTAGAAAACCGGGAGATTCTCTGACATTCAACAAAACATACCTTAACCGGTGGAATACTTTATATAAAAAATGTTGCTGAAATAATCTGTGCAGTGATTAAAGTCGTATGTTTATCTTAAGTTCAGCCAATGAAGATTCGATGAATACCTTTACGTGACCAACTGTAATTGGATCATTGCTCTTTACAGACTTTTGCTTTAAGACGTTTCTCATCTAAGCTCCAATATTTAAATAAAAAAATTTAAGATGGAATTACAATTCGCGTGTTAGTAAAATCATATTTTCTGTTATAAAAGTAGAAAATTTTTATACACTGCATTTAACCACTCTCCATTCCTGCGGCACAAGAATATTGCAATCTTATTTAAATTCCCTTCGTGCCTCTTGTGCTGGGTGGTAAAAATGTAATTTAATATAATTGACTGCTGTTCTCTACTACGGAAACGGCTATTGACGAGCGTTGCCGTATCAGTCTAGCTCCGGATGCCAACCTTCTCACCACGTTCTTACCCTTTTTTCTACACGGAGTCCGTTGAGGGATGCGGATCTGCTATTATTCTATTAATTTTCTGCTACGTAGGCTACGTCTTCTACAAAATAGTGTGGAAATCCATGGTGCTCCCTTTCGTCAAAATGAAAACCTTCCTTCTCTGGTGTGTAAACTTGGTGGGGAATTGGGAGTAGATATAAGTGAGGGGTGTATTGGCAACTGTTATCGCCTGAAACCCAAGTCTGATGGAGCCACTGGAGGAATTCATGTGAGGTTTCTCAGACAAACCACCAAGGAAGACCTCCTAGCGAAGCGTAGAGTGAAGCGAAACTTTGCGACGCGGCATTTGAACTTGGAACCTCCCCAGCGACCGAAGGGCCCATCTACATCAACGAGGCCCTTTGCCAAGAACGCCGGAAGGTACTCAATGCTGCGAAGTAAAAATAAACAAAGAACTATGCCTATCTATGGATTCGAGGGGGGAAAATATTCATGAGGAAAGCAGAAAAGGAACCTGTATTTGTTTTAGCATGTATGGATGACTTAAGTAAGCTGTAATTATACTACATTTTAATTCTGTTATAAATGAATTCATATTCACAATCATTGCTGTTATTACATCAAAATATTCGCAGCTTACGTAACAACTTTGATCTCTTTCTACTCCTTTTGAATACTGTTCCCCAAAAACCTCATATTATTGTACTTTCAGAAACTTGGATAAATGATGCTGAGATAGCGTTTTATAAAATCAACGACTTCAATGTATATGCTAAATGCAATAATTTAAATCGAGCTGGAGGGATTTTAGTTCATGTGAATTCTGCACTTCAATGTGATAATACCGTGGTGTCAATTGAAGTAGCTGATTGTGTTTACTTAAATCTTAAATATGGTAAGGTTGAATTCGAACTCCTCAGCATTTACAGAAATCAAAATATCCCAGTTCCTCAATTTCTAGATGACGTGGAACCAATAGTGTCGACTGCAGGGAGAAATTTACTTGTTGTCGGAGAAATGAACATAAATATACTTAATGCAAGTAGTGAGTCTGATTTCTATATAAATTTGTTGAGTACTTACGGATTACGCTGTTCAATCAAGCAACCGACAAGAATTACTACACGCTCATCAACTAGTATCGATCACATTTTTGCGAGATTCTACAACACTTATAAGTTACAACTCCTTGATGATGTTTGGAACTTAGGTATTACGGATCATTCCATCACGACACTGTCCCTTTTTTCTGAGATAGATTTACAATGTGACAAAAAAATGTAAAATAAAAAGCGCAACACGTGTATACATTATTTTTAAAAGAAATTCACCGACTTCTTTTTTTTTTCTCGGCATAAAATCTAGCTAAAGTTGCGGAATTCTACAGAGGAAAAAATTATTCGCCTTGACCGGGACTCGAACCCGGATCCCTCGATTTCTGGCTTACCACTCGGCCCTCGTATAGCTTAAATAGCTCGGATAGCTCCGGATAGCACGTGTAGATTATCTCGGATAGCTAATCGGGTAACTTAACTGGCTAAAGCACTCGGAAGTCGAGGAGTCCGGGTTCGAGTCCCAGTTAAGGCGGATGATTTTTCCTCTGTGGAAATTTGCACATTGGTGCATTGCGGGTTACCCTTTAAAAGTTATACGTGGCTATTCCCGGTGTACTCACAATCGGTCCAGCTAAATTCTCAAAATGGCAATGCGTTTACATTTTTTTCTTAAGTATTCTACCGGTAAAAGGTAGATTTTGTCAATAGAGAATATCCTCCCGGTTATCCACACTTTCGAGGTCCTATCTTTCTCTAGTATTTCTTTTTTCGCCTCTTCATACGATCTACCTTTTTTCATCCCGTCCGTAAAACGAATTCCCTTTCTTCCTCCTCCCCGCTTGCCCATCATCCCTCCCTCAATTATACTCTTGAGCAGCCCATCGCCCCTTATTATTTCCTCCCGTCACGGAGTACTTCCTCCCGTCCCGGATTTCACATTAACATTGGACGCACTAAATTATGAAGGCTGAGGTATTGATCCAATATAAAAAAGAACAAATAGAGTTTGTGCACTCGAAATATTTATGAGGCGAGTGAGTGCAGAAGTCGGTGTTAGATGTAGAGAGGTCGAGTTTAGGGCGATTGCTGTCGCGAGGAATCCCTAAACATTGGAGGATGAAGCTCCTGGAGAGCAAGAGATCAGGTATGAATGTGAAGGTTGTCAGCTACGAAACACCACAACAGAGTGATTGAGCTTCCTAGGTTATGGGACCGATATAAAGCTTTTTATCGGTCATCGTCATTGGTTGTTCAATCCTAGGATTGGTTGACTGCAGCCCTACAATCTACCCTATCTAGTGCTAGTCCCCTTACCTCCTGGTATCTCATCCTCTGTAGGTACTCTTTATTTTATCCATGAACTTATTCTCAGGTCTTCCTCTGGGGATTTTTCCCACCGTGTTGCCTTCAATAATGTTCTTCACCAACTCATCGTGTCTCAGGGTGTGTCCAATCCATCTAGTTCTTCTCTTCTGTATGGTGTTCCATTGGGTCTTTTCCTCTTGTACTCTTCTGTACACTTTATCGTTTATTATTTTGTCCGTCCATTTTATCTTCAGCATCCTACTCCAGTACAAGGTTTCAAAGGCTTCTAGTCTGTTTTGGTCAGCTTTTCCATAGGTCCATGCTCCCGTCCTTTTCTTCGGTGTCCAACCGAAATTATTTCGCCTGAGGATAAGGTGTATACATGTTTGATATCTGATTCCAGACAATATTTAATGCTCTTTTTGGAACATCAAGAACTTTGTATTAAATGCATGACAAGGTGCATGTTTCTTTGGTTAGTTTATGTTAAAGGAATGGATGCTTGTCAAGTAATGAAACATACATGTGACATTGAATGTAATGATGAACGATTGAATGAAAATGATTTATCGTTCTAAGGCGTGGTGTCCTCTAAGATTAGGAAACAAATTACATAAGTAAAGTATGAATAAAAGAATATACACACCTAATTGTTGCGAGAGATCCCAAAATGAATACAACGATGATGAGGGAGAGGAAGGGGTATTCTGCAACAGTACCATTTATTACTATTATGGTTATAGTGGTGGAAGAGACTCAAATGAGGAGTATTATGAGTCTAAAGAGCAGGAGGGTGTGTATAAAGTAATGCAGGAGGGTAACTGAAGCGGGAAAGGTTGGTGGAGGTTGAACATAGTGGTGGAAACTATGAAAAGAGAGGCAGTATCTAGGCCTATTAGCTATGGCTTAGTTCAAATAAAATGACCGGATGAAACTTTTGCGCGGTGGAAGAATGTCACAATTGATGAAATAAACACTAATATTGGTTTGAGCGAAATATCGTTTTACCTATGATTCAAAGATTTTGGGCACATTTTAAACAAAAATATCTTACTCTTCCAAAGGAACCAAAATATCAGCTTCTTACCGGACTGCTTTCCGAGATGATTGATAAAATTATACCAGCCCTTTTACATGGGCAGTGGTTGGTGCACGCACTCAAGAGACCATATTTAAAAAATGAGGGATTTCTAACTCCTATATCTTGTCAAAAAATTAACGGTGTGTAGTTTATATGTTTTCTCGATTATTTTTTTTTAATTAATCATTTTGTCATAGCAGCAATTTTTTAGAATCTTAAAAAAACTTCCGTTTTGAAGGAGTTATGAACGAACCGCGTGAAAAAAGAGTCTAGTCAATGACTTATGTAGATCATCTTTTTTGATAAACTTGAATTTCAGATATATTAAATAATATTATTGCAATATAAATCATACACTATTTCATTCATGGTTCCTTCAGCTGCATATAATAAAACGCATAATTTGAACATGGTCTCCATTATGACTCGGAACTATCTCGATCAAACTACCTTAAAACGTCCAGTATTCTTAACATGTAGTCTCTCGTCACCAAACCTACCGAAAACTAAAATCAAATGATTCAAACTTCCCTTCATTAGCCCTTTCTCATATTATATTTCCGAAGCTATTACAAGGGATGGAGTGAAATTAATTATGCACTCCATGAAGGAAGTCTTAGTTAGTAGTTATTTAGGAATGAGACGGTTAAAATTATGAAAGGGTCAATTTTCGTCCATCGGCTGCGGCTACGGTTGCAACTATGAGAGAGCTTCTCGTCTTTTCATATCCCTTGTAACAAATTCAGCTACCCATAGATTTAACCACTTTAGTATTTACGGAGATTTTAGCTAGCATATCAATACTAACTGAAGTTTCATCGGCAGTTTCCATAAGCCTGAGAAGATAGTCGTGCTTATTACGTAAGTTTGTAATGTTAGGAGAGGGCAAGTGAACTGGAGTGCCGTCGAGGGGTTCCAGAGTGGTAGAGCAGTTGAGTGTCGAAGAGGGGGCCTTTTGAATGGAAGCTTAATGAACCCGTCGATGGCTCTATTTGTATGTATTATTTAGCATCCATAAGAAAACATTCTCATATATAATAGAATTATTCCGAAATATATAGCATATGCCGTGAGACTTGGTGGTTAAATAGCGTATGTAAATTATTCCTTAAAACCAAATCGGTAAAATGCCATTTTATCTCTCTATTTATTAGGTGTAACTAATATGACAGACAGTCGCATAGTTTCACGGATAACTTTTAGTTTCACGGACATCTGTTAAGAGACAACAATCGCCCCAGCCCCCTGAAGGTTGTTGGAGGGCGAATTGCTAGTCATTGAGTGCATGTTTTGGAATTTTTCAAGTAAGTCGAAAAACATTTTTGGACCTCCCTTCTCTTAAGTGAATTTATTTATACTCAAGAAATGGCCATACATATGGTAATATAAATGATGCGTAAATTAAATTTTAAAATTTTCGTCTCAATTAAGCATAGTTATGACTTGGGTTTACGCCGCGGAATTCGAAATTTAATCGAGAATCGTCTGTAAGTACGTGTTATTTATTCGGCATGATACATTGATATTTTTAGGAGCCATCATAGTAATATAAAACTAATGATTTCACGTATTGGAAAAAATCTAAAGGAATTTTTTTCATGGAAATCTTACAAAAATATTTTTATTAGTGAATATTTCAATGTTTTCTCTTTATTGTGGGACATCTTTTAGTGTACGAGAAGGCACCATCGCATGACTTCAATTTAATGAAGGAAAAGAAGCGACACTTAATCAAATCCCTGAATGGAGCCCCAGCTTTAAATGCGCGCTAAATAGTTAGAATAGTGGTAAATCATCTGACTCTCGTTCGCTGTATCTATTAGAGTCGTCGCTTCGAATCCACAACCTGGCAAGTTTTTTTAGTAAACAGCCCTAGTTTTTTAGTTGTTTTATAAACATTTTTTTAATTAAGACGAAAAAGTTAAATTATATAAAAATTGAAAAAAGAATTTTTAAGTATGCTTTTCTTGAAACAATATAAAAAAATCTAAAAAAGAAATATCTTAACATCGTAGTAGAAAAGAAAAAATAATATTTTCTCTAGTGAATGAAAATTTAGCTTAGTACTGGCAATAATTAAATTCAATTCAAGGAAATTAGCCTCACAATGATAAAATCACAACGAAAAGCATGGGGCGCGACCTCATTTCTATTATGCGCCTTAACTTAAGTTCATTTAAAAAATTTCTAGACATTGTATATTGTAGCTCTCAATTCCATTGAATACCAAAATCATCATATTTAATGAATTTATGTTGATATCGAATATGAAAAAGCGCTCTACGCTTTTCATTGTGATCTTATCATTGTGTGGCTCATTTCCTCGAATTGAATTTTATTATTTCCAGTACTAGGCTAAATTTTCATTCACTTGAGAAAATATTATTTTTTTTCTTTTTTAGTACGACGTTAAAATATTTTTTTTTAAGATTTTTAATATTTCTTTTAGAAAAGCATGCTTAAAAATTCTTTTTTAATTTTTTAAATTAACGTTCTGCGACGCTATCCGATGACCCACCACCATTGCTCTCAATTCTTTCTCAGGCCTTCTGGCAACTGCTTTTCTCTCATCACAGAAATAAGAGGAGTGCCTGGTGAGAGTGTGTTGAGCGTGAGGAGTTGCAAAGTCTTATTGAAATTACTACTTTTCTTCCCTGAAATTAAAGGAAGAAATTTTCAAGGAAAATGGGCAATATCCAGGTTGAATAGCATTTTATGGAACCAAAGCATATCCAATTAGAAAGAATATATAATTCAATTGTAAGAAGCAGTATTGCATACAGGAGAGAGATATGGCAAATGAAGAAGAAAACGAAACAAATGCTAAATATTACGCAGATGGATTACTGGAGACGATCTGCAGGCATATACTGACGGAAATGAGAGAATAATAAATATATTGGTAGTTACCCACACAATAGTCGATGACATGAAATCATGATCAATTTTTGACATTTCCTTGACATGACATTTCCTTGAAATCATGATCAATGAAAGTCATGTCTGTTCAAAAAAACCATTACGTTTGATGAAAAATCTAAGGAACTAGAAGCAAAAGAGAGTTACCTTGCGCAACGCTCAAAAACCAAGAAAACATTGCGTGCTGCACTGCGAAATTTCAAGAAAAAAATACTTGGAAAATTACTCGAAGAAAATCCAAAATCTTTTTGGTCATATGCGAGAGAACTTCAGGGAAAATCTTCTACCGTAGATTCGTTATTTGATAAAGATGGTAAACTTGTCACAGAAAATATTGATAAAGCTAATGTGTTAAACTCCCACTTTGAAAGTGTTTACACTACAGACGACACTGCGTGTAATTTAGACATTCCATACATTGAGGAACCGATGAAAGAAATAACAATTCAGCGCGATGGGATAACTAAACAGCTACAATCGATAAAAAGTAATAAATCTCCGGGTCCGGAGGGAATACCCGCGCGCGTCCTCAAGGAGTTAGCACCACAGATCGCACCGTTCTTAGAGATAATATTCAATAAGTCATTATCTGAAGGAAAGATACCAATGGACTGGAAAACTGCAAACGTTACACCGATATTTAAAAAGGGAAACAGACATGACCCAGGAAACTATCGACCAATATCATTAACATCGATTACAGGCAAGATTCTCGAACATATCGTTGTTAGCAATATCATGACTTTTCTGGACAGTCGAAACCTCCTGCATAATTGTCAGCATGGGTTCCGGAAAGGTAGATCATGCGAAACACAGCTCGCGCTCTTTCTTCACGACGTTCTCAAATCTGGTGAATCGAAAAAACAAGTTGACGCACTATTTCTAGACTTTAAGAAAGCTTTCGACACGGTACCTCACAGAAAACTATTATACAAATTACAGTCATGCGGGTTAAACGAACAAGTAGTAAACTGGATACGTGACTTTCTGAGTGATCGTAAGCAAAAAGTAGTTCTTGACGGAATTAGCTCTGATATAGTTAAAGTGACATCAGGTGTCCCGCAAGGAAGCGTTATTGGCCCACTTTTGTTCATTATATATATAAACGACCTTTGCTCCCGAATTAGCAGTAAAATACGTTTATTTGCCGACGACGCTGTCATATACCGCGAAATTAGTGATCAATCTGACTTTGAAATTCTGTCATCGGACTTAAACAACGTTCATGCGTGGAGCAAAGAGTGGGGACTAGAACTTAATCTGAGCAAATGCACGGCGGTGCATTTCTTGCGTAGGTCGTCCAACTATCCCCATGTATATGTTGTGGATGGCGTTAGCATAAATGCGACAGATGAAGTGAAATACCTGGGAGTTACGATAACTTCGAACCTATCGTGGGGGACACATATAAGAAATATTTGTGGCAGAGCCCTGAAGAAGTTAGGATTTGTCAAGCGTGTTGTGGGAAGGTTATCGGATGATAAAGTGAAGGAGAGGTGCTATTTCGCACTCGTCCGGCCACACCTTGAATATGCAGCGAGCATATGGGATCCGGCGGAGAAAGACCTAATCCATGAACTTGATAAAATACAAAGGAAAGCTGCGCGATTCGTGAAAAACTGCTACGGCCGTACAGAAAGCGTTACACAGATTTTGAAAGATTTAGGGTGGGAGCCGCTAGAGACTCGGAGGCTACGCGCTAGGCTTAGATTGCTTGAGCAATTGAGAATGAATATCTTTCAGAGCGACACGGAGAACATCATATTAGAACCACATTATATTTCCAGGTCCGACAGAATCGATAAATTAAGGGAGATATTTTGCCGAACGGATAGGTATGGGAATTCGTTTTTCCCCCGAACAATTAAGGACTTTAATAAATGCTAGGCGGAACTTTGATTTTTTTTGTGACGGCTGGTGTCCTAACACCCCCCGCCACACGCCTTTTGAGGTGGCTTGCGGGGTAGTATGTAGATGTAGATGTAGACATACAAATAAAACAATTTCTGCGGTATGGTCACATACAACGTATGACAAAGGAGAGATTACCTTGGCCTATTTTAATGTGGTATCCTTAAGGTAGGGAAAAAAGAGGAAGGCCAAGAATTAATAGGAGAGAAGGCATAGAAAAATGAATAAGAGAAAATCACGAACGTTTTAGGGAGGAAAAGTTAAGGATGAAAAAAAGCAGCATTTGCTCTTATTTTCAGTGTAATACCTATCCACCCCCGGAGCATATGTGTATCAATAACCTTTCCACATAGTTACCAGACAAGACGCTGTTATTCAATTCAGAAAATTAAAAAAAGTTTTTTTGTCACTATATTCGTCAAAGCCCCGCGATTCTTGCTTAGATCGCACTGAGTGTCAGGAAATATTTCTACAGTTGGCATTTTTGTGGACATTGGGTGAGGAAGATATTGTTAGAGTTTTCTGAAATATTATATATTATCTTTCCTTAGACTTAGTGCTACTTAGAAAAGTTAATGGCACTATCTATACTCGATTATTATTATTATGATTTTTTCATGATTTATCAGAGCATTATGTTAAATATTTAGTACCTTATCATGTTAAATGTTAGCAACGTAAATGTTTTTGATGAGGGCTGCCTCTGCGTAGGTATTCCTTAGAGGCAACCTAGCTTTTATGTGGATGAAGTGTAAAGTCAACATTTCAAAGTTGTTGCTGTTGTTGAAAGTAATCAATGAACTTTACATTAATTCCCTTTAGCCTTCCATAGCTTTCTTCATTTTGACTTAATCATCTTGACTGAAGGGAAAGCCCTCGCTTAGTCTTTCCGTCACAAAATCGCGGCGATTTATGAGGTCTTCAAATTTTTCCTTTTCGATGTCCTCTAAACGCCGCGCCGCCTAAATGCCTTCCTTTTGATGCCCTCTAAATGCCTTCTTAATTGAAAATAAAACCATTTTGGGGAAAAATACCCCACTTTACTCCAAAAAATCGCATCATAATGAAATAATGAATTACTTACTTAGTTTTCCACAAAAGATTTATTACGTTCTTACGACACAGATTTCATCGCTGCGCGATATCATCAGGTACTGTCGTTGTAAAATACATTGCTTAATTAGTCAAAAAATGAGAGGGGGGAAGTAGTCTTCAGGCGATGGGTGGGAGGTTATGGGAATTGGGTGGAGTAGTTGGGGGGTGGAATCGCTGCCTCAATGCTGAGTAAGGCTACGCCGGTGGGTGGTCTGGTAGCGACTTAAGGTGGCGGGCAAGGGGTGGAAGGCGAGGATAGGCGCTCTTAAGGGATCCAGGTATGACCACGTTTCAATGTGGAAATGTTAAATTTCCATAATAGTAGATTGTACAACGGAAAGGTTTAAAATGACGTTTTTCTCGCGATCGATAAGAGACTATAATGGCTGCGTTGAGACTTTGAAGTAGGTTAGTTGACAGGTAGTGTAGCTGATTTATTCATATGCCCCCTAATTTATGTTACTAAATCCGACGAGCAGTGCTAACACCATGTTTTGCATGTTCCGTGTATGACTCTTGTGTCACGTTTTCATAGTTACATTATAGAACGTATGAAATCGTTTCAGGCTTTACTTGATGGAAATGCGATATATCCATGATAAAATATAACACAACAATAGTAATATCCACACTTTAATATACTACTTCAACACCGACAATGGTTTCGACATACTATGTCATTTTCAAGGTGATGGGACAGACACTCTCACATGTATTTATACCAGAGCGACCAGAGTCAAGGTAGGAGGAGGGGGTATATGGAAGAGGCGTGGGTGGGGCGGGGGGGGGGAAGTGGGAGGGGGAAAGAACAGTTTGGGTGAACATATGAAGGTCGATGACGTAAAACAGAGACAAAGTGGGGTGTGGATGAAGGTCAGGGTTTTGTTTTAGGGACGCTTAGCTTTAACAAAGGTGAGTCAGAACAGAATAAAACATCGTTGCAAAGTTCATCCGGGCTATTGACAATTTCAAATTTTTCCATAAAATCCAATTTAAGCCCTTTGTCATTACAATGTAAAATATCTATGTCAAAGTTGCTAAAATGATTACACCGGCATAAATCTATAGCCTCTCTCCTGGTGATCGCTGCTATTATTCTCTATCTTTAATCGGTCAATTATTTCTCTGCTTACTACGGTATAACTCAAACCTCATTCGCATCGCAAGTTTCCGAATTAGCCGAGGTTTACAACTTTTACAACAGCTCGTGTAAACGTGAGCGTATAAACATTTTCTTTCCTTCATTATGTTAAAAACATATTTAGCTGACTCATGTCAGAATCTCACCTCTCTGTCCTAAATATGAAGAGAATGGCGATAACATTTAGTCGAGCCATCGGATATTTGCGCCGAAAACATGGTCTTCTTTCAAATAAAATATCGTAAAATTGCAGATAAGGATATGAAAAAATTTCTACCTAAATAAGAAAACATAAAAAGGATCATTCTATCAAATGCATTTTATTTCGTTAAAATCAGTTTACCCTACTTGAAGATACAGCTTTCTCAACTCAACGGACTCGACTTTTTTAATGGACAGTTGGTCTGTATGGAGGGGTTTACCCTCGTTTGTACCAGACCTTTTGTTGGGTATATTTCCGTTCGGTAATTTTTTTGTGCTTTCTGCCTAAGTCGAGCGAGGAATATTGAAAAAAAATTAATGGCTCATTTATATGGGTCATTCCACGATAACTAGTTACAAGATTGGCCACTCCCACCTCCTCTTTTGTTCGAATTTGCGGTGACGATAGAAGTTTGGCCCTAACGAAACGGTCTTCTATCTTCTTTTGAAAAATGAATTTTTTAAGGGAGATAGCGGTTGCTGAAATTGGGGCTAATGGACAATGTGGATATACTTTTGAAGCCCACCGTCGATCAAGAGCAGAAAAAAAATGTTCGGCAATATCTCGTGAGATAGCATGGGAATTAAATGTGTTTCGCTGATTTGGCGTGAACTATACCTTAGAAACAGTACATATTTGAATTAAATATTCTGAAATACATTCTTTTTGATTTTACCCTCCGTAAAACATTGGAGCAGTCACTTCATACACATCCGTCAATAATTTTTAAAAAATTGATTAGGTATTATTAATATGTGGAAAAGGTAAAAAGTACTTTCGTGGAAAATATGTGCACGTCGCTTTCACGATATCATGCTAGATGTCTACTGTAAAGGTAATTTTTTCCTCTCGGAAATTAGTGATTGTGTTGTGAACACAAGGGGTGGTGCATCTGAGTTGTGGGATGGAGGAGGCTCTGCAGTAGGAGAAGGGTCTATTGATGATTACCTACTGGTTGTCTAGAAACGGGCTTTGTTTGGATGGAGGGGATTGTTGGGGGAGTCGCCATTTCAGAAAGGAGTGAGTTTGAGATTCTGGGAGTGAGTTTGAGATTCTGGGAGTGAGTTTGAGATTGTGGGAGTGAGTTTGAGATTGTGGGAGTGAGTTTGAGATTGTGGGAGTGAGTTTGAGATTGTGGGAGTTGTTGGAGATTGAGAATTTGTGTAAGCTGTGCTTTGAGCAATAAAACCAGTTTTAAAGACTTAAGAAGAGTGCTCTTGGTCAGGTCGGCTGACAACCTGGCAAGAACCCCAAAATGTGCCGCTTCATGGAGTGACTCGTCGGTCCACGTCGCGTGCACACGACAATTGCATATGATGCTGTAGTGCGGCTTTTCCGATCGCCTGGCTCTCGTTTGACTGCGATGAGTATGTTTTATCTCAATATGCATCGAACGCAAAACGGAATTCCAAGGATTTTGCTGGAAGTGACAATATTGTACCTTTACACTCTCAATGTTCTGGAGATTGAGAATTTCAAGAGATCCAGAATATCGAGAACAACAATTTTGTGCAGGATATTTGTGCGTACCTGTCGAGTTTAGCATAGACGGTAGGCTAGAGAGTAGTTCAGTTAGTGGGCAGACAGAATATTTAGTTCAAATATCAGTTGTTTTGCGTAGGTCATTCATTGGGGTCAAAAATTCTGCGTTTCCATTAAGTCATTGTGTAGGGAGTGCTACAAATATAGGGCCCAGGAATAGCTTAATAGATGACAGAAAATTGGAAATTTATCCGAAACGCAATTATGAGAACTGTGAAGCAATAGTCGTAGCAGTAGTTCATTGCCGTCGTTTAAAAAAAAATAAGATTCCAGAATTCCACCATCTATTTCACAGCGCGGAGTGTAACGTCATTATTGGCCCAGAAAGTTGGTTGCCAGACGATATTTCAGTGGGTGATATATTTCCAAAATCGTTCACCATTTTTTGAAAAGATACAATCAATCGAGACGGAGTATTTATTGATTTAAAGAATACAATCACCAGCCAAGCGAAAATTTTTCCGGAGACAAGCCTAGAATCTGTATGGGGCTCAATAAAATTCTCTTAATCCAAAACAATATTTGTTAGCTCGTACTACAGACCACCTAACACTGACGTCGCTTCGATTTTAGAACTATAAACACAGATATACAGCATCGCATCCAGGAACGCCGAAAGATATTTAATAATAGTAGGAGATTTAGATGCCCTCTATAAAGTCCTCCTCTAAAGACTGGAACACCTACAGTTCCATAGCCAGGGGTAGAGACAAAGACATTTGCGGATCTCTGCTGCACACTTTCTCATCATTCGCTCTGTATCATATAGCTTCGACAGCTAACAGAGGGGACAATATTCTTGGATTATTTGCAAATAATTCAGTCCATTAAGTGAAAAGTTTTGTGTAAGTGTAAAGGTTGTAGTGTAAAGAAAGTGTATAGGTTGACTCTGTTGAGGGAATTAGTGACCATCGGGTAGTCACAGCTATGTTTTCTTTGAATATAAATGAGAATTTTCAACAAATGAAAAAGCTCTGCGTTATATAAAGGTTGATTTTAGTACGTTAAACTCATGTAAAAAATTATTTCCCTGACTTCCGGGAAGTCAGGGAAAGGAGGAGTAGGAGGCGGAGGGTACTTGGAAAGCTTTTATAGCAATCGCGCATTCGGGGGTGAGAAAATAAATTCTAAGTAAAAAAGAGAGCAGTGAACATAGATGGTTCGATGAGAAGTGAGTTTAGGCGACAGGGAGCATGCCATGGCATGATGAAATAACTCCGTTCAAATACATATATCCGCTGATGATCGCGAGTTAATTATTTAAAAATATAAATTGTCCAAAGCCGCTACGAAGGAAGCGTTTCGGAATGCATTCATGGATATCAAAAGGAAAACACCTGTAGAACAGTTACAGGATAATCCAAAAGCAATTTGGTCGTATGTAAGGGAATTTCAAGGCCCATGTTAATCCATTGAGTAACGATAAAGGCGAAGTATTAAAAACAAATTGGACTGAGCTAATTTATTTAACACCTTTCAAAATGTGTTCTCCGAGTCATCACAGAATACATTATTAACGGTTGGTGATCTTTGCCCGCGAATGGTGCCGCCTATTGATATCTGTGCTCGCGGAATAGAAGATTTTTAAAAATCGCTAAGTCCGAATAAGTCACCAGGTCCTGAAGAAACTTTTTCCCGAGTGTATAGAGAACATGCTCAGCGAAAACTCCAGCTCCCTACTTGCTGATAATATTTAGTAAATCTGTCTAGTAGCACGTAGTACCCAAAGACTGGAAAATTGCCAATATGCCCTTCATATTTACCCTAATATGCATACACTGGAAATGCCAAAAATGTGGAGACACTGTCATTTACGCACTGTTGGAGGCACAAGGAAATATGTACACTGAACGTTGTCTCTCTCTCCAGCAAATGAAGGAATAGCATACACTGGGAATGCCAAAGCACGGGAGGCTCACTGTCATGCACGTACTGTTGGAGGCACAAGGAAATATATACACTGAACACAGGCTCTCTCTCCAGAAAATGAAGGAATAGTATACGTTGGCAGTCTCAAAACAAGGGAGGAACACCGTCATGTACGTACTGTTGGAGTCTCAGGGAAATATGTATATTGAACACAGTCTCTCTCTGCAGCAAATGAAGGAATAGCATACGCTTGGAAGGCCAAAACAATGGAGGCCGACTGTCATGTATATGTCTTGTTGGAGGCACAAGGAAATATATTCACTGAACGCATTCTCTCGCGTAATGGCTACCTGGTGGTATGGGCAACCCACGTGTACTTACGATCGTCACCCACGTGTACTTACACTAGCCTTTAACAAGCTCTTGTTCTTTTCGCCGAGAATCATGTTCCTCCTTTTGGTATTCGGGTACCCTGTATAGCACCCGGCAAAAAACAACTCTGTAAACCCATTTTGATTCAAATTCTCCTCGTTCAACTCCAAATTCCCTTCACAACAATACACATCTCGTCGCAAATAAGTCTCAAATATGGTATCAGTGCCACCTATCTGTAAGTTCTGGAGCGCTATTAACCTGCGACGATAATTTTAGTTAAAGACGGTCGAAAGCGCATCAAGAGCCGCGTCCTTATAAGTGTTCTTAATTGAAATATTGAACAATTACATACTCGAAAAGTAAAAAATATACGGATTACAACGTGACCAAGAATGAATCTGTACGACGCCACAGTTTTGAACTGCGTGCTCTTCAAAAGATTGTTAATTATCATTTTTTGTTTGAGATAAAACTCTGAAACTGAAAACATATATAGCGAACATGCCTATCAACCATTTACTGAAATATGGTTGTAATCATAGTTATTATGTTTGAGTTACGAATTATAAAAAAATCGGCGCTTTGCTCGCACACCGTCAACAACCGTACGTCTTACTTTACATCTATGGTCAAAAATATAGAAATGCGTTTCAAAACTTTAAATTCATCATTAGGCAACGAAAAATTAAAGGAGGAAAATTGTGGTGTGATTAGTTTTTCTGCAGGTCTTCTCATTATTTTATTGTGTACCAAACGCTAGTGCACATACTTTCTGCGCGGACAGTAGGAGTTTACATCTTCATCTACGAAATATCGTGCGAGCCACCACTAGGGTGTGTGGCACGGGGTGATTCAACGCAGGAAAATAGCACTCATCCCAGTAGAAATCAGAACCGCGCTTGTTTGACCGGAATGCCCCGCGCAGGCCAAAAGCAGTCAGGATAACAGTTCGCGGTTAGACCAGAGAACGCCTTAACACAGTCTTAACGCAACCATTGTGGTCTCTCATCGATCGCGGTAAGAACGAAATTTTAAACCTTTCTGTTCTAAAATCTATTTCCCTTATTTTATTCTCATGATCTGATCTACCAGAGTATGTTGGAGTTTGTAAAATATTGAAAACTTTGTGTGAAAATAAATCGGTTTTAAATTTACGAACAAGAGTGAGTCTAATTCTCAATCGACGGTCTGAAAGCAATTCCCATCCAGGTTGTTACAAGAGGTCAGTAACTCTAACGAGACTATCATTCGACGGCCATTCACGTATCTTGCTGAAGAAGTGTTTAAAGCAAACATATTCGGGAAGTAACTGGTCAAGCTAAACGTAAATTAGGATTTGTTAAAAAACTACTTGGAAAGTACGACGAAAAGGTCAGAAAAGTAAACTGCTTCTCCCTTGTTAGATCCCCCTTGGAACACGCTGTCAGTGTTAGGGATTCTCGTGAGATGCTCTGCAAGATACGTGAAATCCCCGTTATGATATTCTCGTTGGTGTTACTGACCTCTTGCACCAACTGGGATGGGAATCACCTTAAGAACGTAGATTAAAAATTATACTCAATCTTTTATGTAAATTGAAATAAAATTATTTTCCGACGAAGTTATTAATGTCATAAGAACTCAAGCACACTACGGTAGATCAGATCATGATAAAACACTAGGGAAAATGACTGCGGAACGGACAGATTTATGTTGTCGTTTTTCCCTCGATCGATAAGAAACCATTATGGCAAAGAGAAGAGACTTTGAAGTTGGTTAGTCGGTAGCAAGTGTAGCTGGTTAATTGATTTGATTCCAAATGTTTGTTGTTTTAGTCTGCCTCGTAGAATTAACATCATTACTACGTTTACTAATCGATCTCAAATCGATCTGTTCGGATGAGCTCGGTATGGTAAACGCAACGGGCTTGTGGGGTCGATCTGTGAAGCAGCCCGACTCGTCCCGTTTGCTCAGCTAGTCGGAGATTTCACATCGATCTGGACCAGTAGGTCCATGGCGCTTGTGTAGTGAATGTTGTTCAAAATTACTTATACACTGTAGTTCATGTTGATGATACATCAATCCCTGCCAATTACCCATGTGGTGTCCTTCAGGGTAATATGTAGATGTAGATTATCGAGCTATTAATATAAAACATGATGCGAGGCACCACCAAAAATATTTTTGACTCCCGAACTTACAAGTACATCTAGTTATTACCCTGCAAGCCAGCACACGGGTATTTGGCAGGGGGTGAATTATCACCAACATGAACTACGTTGAAGAAATGAACTTTCACCAACTTGCACCACAGATGTGGTATGCTACAAATGCTACAGGAAAACTTATTTCCCTCTAAAGTTATTTTTCTATTTCGGAGAGCCTTTTCCCGTTAGAAAGAGTCTAACTAACCATAAGTCGGTTAAACGAGTCAGCGCTCAGATTAGTGGAAAGTTAGTAAGTGTTCCCCACTCAATAACTGTGTCGCGTGTTGACATATCATCATTCTCTGATTAATTTTTAGAAATCCTACACTACCTTGTGAAAATTGGTCAAAGATATCATGATCTCAAAATGACCGAGGGCTGTGTTAAATTTCAACACAATTTCTATTACCACTCACCGACCTAGGTTCCGACATATCTCATGTCATTTTCAAGGCACACTCATAAAACCTTTGTGAGCTTGTTCATTTTTTCCAAACTAGGAATGGAGAGGGAAAAGGTGGAGGGTTGGGATAGAATATTATAAAGGAAAGGAAGGTGTAATGACGTCACAGGAGGAGGGTAGTGTAAAGGGAAGGTTTGTAATGGATGAAGGTTGCCATGCGATAGATGAGTCATATTGGGATATGAAGTGACACAAATAACAATGGGGAGAATGGGCCAGGATACAGATAGTCATTGACAATGGACATTTTTATTTTTACGAAAAAAAGAAATTTCATATTTCTCCAAAAGTCCAGTTTTTCCTATTACGTTGATCGTGTGGAGCCGCAGCATTACAAATCACTTCAATGATCGCTCCAATAATCAAGCTAAACGTAAATTGGGATTTGTTAAAAGAGTATTGGGAAGTGCGACGATAAAGTTAGAGAAATCAGCTACTTCTCCCTTGTTAGACTCCACTTAGAATGCGCTACCAGTGTTTGGGAACCTCATGAGGTAGGCTTAAAAAAAGAGTTGCAATGCGTTCAGAGAAGAACAGCAAGATACGGGAAGGCCCTTATGATAGTCTCGTTAGTATTACCATAGAGTAATGTATTACTGACCTCTAGCAACAACTTGAATTGGAATCGCTCTATGAGCGTCGATTAAAAAAAATTGTCTCAATTTTTTATGTACAGTGGCGGAAAAAATTAACGCAAAACTCATTGGCGTCTGAATGCGGCGTACACGGAAATTAATTGAAATCGCCTTTCCTTCGACAACTTGACAACAATGAGACAGCATATGAAAACCGGGAATATTCAAACTCTCTATGAATGGATATCGATTTTACGCGTCATGTAAGTAGTCATACTAATAAGGTTTACGTTCGCGACATCGTCTAGGAGTTATAAACGTGATGAGCTTGTTTCGACCCGCACTCAGTCGAGGTTCCGAAGTCGTAGTTGATTATGTAGAGATGCTTACCATATTATTTTTAGAGCTTTGGACCGTTAAAAAAAAATTTCTTAATTGAAACTTAAGAAATATTACGATGAAAGCATTATTCGTTGGGACATAAAATTTTTTTATTCTCCAGATCAAATTCACTTACAATAAAACGTATTTCCGCGTGCAGGGAATAGCTGTGGATGAACATCGTTTTAATAGGCCTTAAACTACTTCCGAGAAATATGATGCATTACAATTAACATATCCTGAGAATTTCAAGTTAAGTATAGGAAATCTGGTTGGATAGAATGGTTTCCATGTGGAGAAAATTTTTCTCTAAAAGTATTTCCAATACCTTAAAACCGTACGTAAGTTTCCGCCCTTGTTCATACAGGTCGTCTCAAACACTTAAATTTCTAAATTCCTCCTAACGTAATATTATTTACTTTCTGAAAACTACTTTTAAAAATCCAGAACATTTTATTTGATCCAGTTTTTACAGGAAACATAAGAATTCCCTTTTTTCGTTTTGTAGTAAGAACCACTGGACGCGGATGCCTCTTGATCGATGAAGTAGCCTAGAGGGAGAGCGTTCGTCTGCGACCAAGAATGCCTGGGGTTCAAATCCTGGCGTGGCCTCTTTTAGTGCCTTTATAATTATCCTTCGCGATGTGACTTTATTGCAGCCAAAACTTCCCAGGAATCCGCGAAAGGCCTAGGGAATGGACAATCACCTCATCAATGAGTGTGTGAGTTTTACACATATTCGGGCTTTGCAAAAGAATCAGAGCGGTCTCCTTGGTCGTCGAATGAGATGTTTACTTCCCATTCTCGGGTACTCGGCCCCACTTGATTTCTACGTCCTGTCAGTCGTATGATGCTCATATCCACTTATTCGATAATTCACCACTCAATGAAAAGCTATTCATGAAGGAGGGAATAGACCGGTTCTCTGATTGTGTCAGTTACTCGATTTAGTGAACTTACCTGATGCTACATTCACCTTTAAATTACTTTGAAATGATTTAGTGAAGAGGGCAATTATTTTTATTAGGAATTAGAGTTTGGTTCTATCTGCCAAACTTGTAAATACCGATTATTATCTGAGTGAGAGACCAAACAAGTGTGGAATTTTCTTCAAAATATCTTTAAAACGGTATTTGAAGCTTTCCCAGTATTGTTTTCTAGGTTTTCTATAAGCAATACATTAACCGTGTAGTTCAACAGTCCAACTTATAGGATGGAGGATAATACTTAAAGAATTAGGTAAATTAATGAATCGCTTAAATACCTTGTGACATTCACAGTGAAAAATGTTTGGTTAAAATTATGCAGTTAAATTTTATGAGGAGCATTTTTATACCCATGCGTAAGTAATACTCCGACAAAAATGCATCGCGTATCTTCCCCTGTGAAAGTGATAAAATGCTAAAAATCATCTTTTTCATGTAGCGACTAAGCAGTGATTAGATATTTTCCCTACGGTCATTTGTATACTCCTCATAAATCCGCAGAGTAGTCAAGGAGTGCAAATTAGGAATGTGCACCATCAAATATTATACGATTGCTACGTTCCTAAAGAGTCTATTCCTCTTCTAATGTGTCGTAATATTATTGCTTCAATGGAAGTTAAAGTTGTGAGTGCTCCCACATGAAGATATTAACAGACTTTGTACAGGATCATAAATTTCATCTTTTAGTGGAAATGTATTTTAACGAATGTTGAAAAGGGACACTCTAATGCTTTATTTAGAACGAGTGGAAAAGGTTAAAATGTATGCGTAATTCTCTCAATTTGAGTTATGTGTGCACATGATCACAGGAATTGATCATCGAGAAATATGCTGGTATTTACATAAAGAATGTGGATGTTAATTAGCCATATAATCAATCCATACCCCTCCATTCTCGATTTCCTGACTAAGTCTCTGTGACATGGAGTTGTCCGCATTTTGGTATCATCTTACTGGGTTCATTTTCCATTCTTCCTCCACGATTTTCCTCATTGCATCATAATTTGGGGTTGTTTCGTTTGAGAGGGTCGAAAAACGTTTGTTTCTCGCATTTTTCTCATACTGAACTCTGCGCTCCGAGCAGCCCGCTCCATCTATGTTACATGATTTGTTTTGAACCATCTCCTAGATTTTTGACATTTGTGAACTCGTAAGTATTCCTAGTTGCGGGCGAAAAATGAATATTGATATACATTTGATTAAGCATAGTTCTTATTATAGCGGACATGAATTTAATGAATTTCGTTTGATAGTAGTAAGAAATAGGCTTTTTTTACTTTTAAACACCAAATAAAAGATCAGTGGGTGAAAGTTGAAGGCGCAACACCTCTTCGGGTAATTTTTCGACTAATGTTTTTGCCTTTCACAAACCTACTATCCGATTCCTCCGCCTGGGAGAAAAATGAGGCATACTTAAAGGCTAATAAGATCTTTCTTTCTTCCAAGAATTTTGGGAGAGGCCGCTAAAACTTTGAACAATATCTCGGCTTACGCTGTCCGCTCTGCTTGTCCGTCTATCGACGCTCGTCTCAATGAAGTAGTCATGAGTAAACCTTGGCCAAGTTCCGGGTGGTGATGGTCGGGGTGGTTTGTTGTTGTGAATAACACACAGGTTTCAATTACTTGCTGCACCAGAAAGAAAAGGCTCGTCGCGCTTCGAAAAAATCGGAAGCCCTCGTCGAATACTTTTAAGGGCGTAAGAGAAGTCAAATACCACTTCTTTCCTGTGAGTTAAACGTCTGGCGTCCGAAACATTATCTATGGCAGAAAAGGTATCGCCCGCAACACAAAGGGAAAGTAAGCTCTTACTAAAGGCATACTATTTCCCAAATCAATATAATGCGCCCTTCATACATTCCGATGTTGAATGGATTAGTATTGGTGGAGCTTTGTATCGACACGGGGAAACCTCTAAGGATCCTCAAGAGTCCCCCAAGATTGCTCGTTGCTTTAAATCAGACTTAAGGTAGCTGGCCTCCAAACCCATGCATGATGGAAACTAATGGCGTTTGATTGGAATGGTCTGGGCTGATAACGTGAAATTCTAGAACTACTTCTTTCTGTTTGTATTCCCGAGAGAGTAGTATGCTTTTTCCTATCCTATAGTTATTTTAAACGTTCGTAAACAATACCACCACACATTTTAAAAGTAACTTAGTTCATAGTAACGCATGCGGACGCAAAAAAAATCACCGAAAGGATACGAAACATCATCTTAAAGTCGCCTTGACATAAGAAAGCTCAGTAGTTGTTACTGGGTTGCAAAACTGAATCACAATCATGGTTCTTCATAATAACTTTGTTCGAGTACGCTCATGATTTCGAAAACGTGATCGTCATCAAGAAAGATCGGGTGCTACATAGCAGTGGAGTGCGCTCCCAGGACCTTGTGCATTGCCCTACCAATGCGGCTTGCCTTTTGGATGACAATAATGACCATAAGAAGAAAAGAACCGTGATCTCACCCCTAGTCGAGACATTTTTGAGTTTTTCATTCAATTTCTGGTCAAGTCAAATTATTTTTATTCGGCAAATTTTATCTCTTTTATATTTAAAAAATTTCATATTATCAGCCAGTCATTGCAGCTACAAATTACATTAATTCATATCGCCAATATGAGGAAATTTATATAAAAACTCATTTGCATAATTAAAAATCGAACACGGACCACTCTTTAGCTATCCAAATACATCTGACAGCTACAAAATTAACGTTACCTATTAATTTATTTCATTAATGATATTCTACTCCAAACTGAAATCTTTTGAAAGGCTCTTTGTTAATGTCATATGTGCGGCGAATTTATAGCTAAGCATATAAGATATTATGCAATCATCCATATGTTATCCATAACTACACCTAATTTGGGTAAACTTTTCTGAATGTTTATTCGTATATCCTGCATTTACTAGATAAAGCTTAACAGTGGACAGCTCGTCATCAAGCTTCCTGTGTTAAGATGAAAGAAATATCGGGTAAATATGCCTAGATTATTCGGTATCGATGCGAGCACATTTATTTTGATTTCGTGAAATTATATACATTCACGTATGTTTTCATAGTTTAATCCCATTCTGACGAGCTAAGGACTGATTTATATTGGGTCAAGAACGATTCATTAATAAATATCCATTTTGAATTTAATAAATATCCATTAAAGGAACTTCGTCAGTCTACAAATGGAAAGTCGTGAAAAATTTCATCACGTAGGCTATACTTATTTCACTTAAATCTTTTTTGTATCGACATTTGGTGCGGATAAATCTCGATTTATATCATTTCGGTGAAACAGATGCAGTACGCGTCATTCTAAAAGACCCACGGAAAGTCGACCGCAATAAATATCCCTTGGTGGTAGAAGATGATGATTTTAGCATATAGTATACTGAATTGGGTGGGATAGTGAATATTTTTTATAATCAGTCTTTCTGTATAAATGATATCATTCGACGTAAGAACCATGCTGAAACAAATACAGCGATGCACCGCGACTGAATGTGCGAATAATGTGAGACGAAAGCTCAAAAATGAGGCGACTGATGACTAAGTTCTAGGCTCCGACAAATGTAAGCTGCAAGGCGGATTTCAAATATTTGCGGTAGACGATGTTTTCCTCAGTGTTGCCAGTCTTTGGAGTGTGTACTGCTCCTAGAAGTTTCCAAAAATTCCGCATTCTGGCGCGCGAAAAATTTGGCGTTAATTTCTTCCGCCACTGTACATTCAAAACCGAATTATGTTCAGACGAAGTTATTAATATCTTACGAACTCCAACATACTATGACAGATCAGATCATGAGAACAAAATAAGGGTAATTAATTGCAGAACAGAAAGGTTTAAAATGTCGGTTTTCCCTCGATCAAAAGAGACCATAATGGCTGCGTTGAGGCTTTGGATAAGATTAGTTGACAGGTAGTTTAGCAGATTAATTCATATGCACCCTAATGCATATTTCTAAATCTGCCGAGTAGTGCTAATACCATGTTTTGCATGTTACCTGCTTGAATCTTGTGTGTTTTCATTGTTATATTATGGATTATTTTAGTTGTTTTTGTAGCATGTCTAGTATACCGGTAGTGTGGTGCTTGTTGGTGAAAGTAAATTTCTTCCCTGTAGTTCATGTTTGTGATAAGTCACCCCCTGCCAAACACCCTTGTGGCGACTTGCAGGGTAATAAGTAGATATAGAATGGTTATTATCAATAAGGTGTTCAGATAAATTGGACTATAAATTGGGGTCACTTTCATGCCAGCATTTTGTGTGTTCGTCTACCCGAGTATTAATTACACGCCCACTTTGGCCAATGTACACCACATTTCGTGAGTGTGTAGCAGCATAATTTACATGCACCACTTTGGTCCTTCTTGCTATATCTACATTTGGAATGAAAGAGCAGATTGATCATTTCCGACAACGAAATCCGATAATCGAAATCATATCTTTCTATTTTCCTTACCATTGGAGTACCGCCTTCTTCATTCTCTTCCACGCCCACATCTCAATTTCCTTAAATCAGCTTTTACTCTTTATCTTCAGGGCCCAGGTTTCTTTACCGTACAACGCTATGCTTCATTTTGAATTTATCACCAGACTTAACTTAATCTCATTACAGAATATCTAGGTGAACAGTCAATGTTTTTCTTTCTGGCTAATGGAGGCAATCTCTTCCTAATTCTTCTTGAGATGAAATAAGAACACTTTGTTTAATCCTCATAAAACTTTAATGGTATGAGCCCGACCGGTTTCAACACTTTCATGACTTTCTCAAGGGACTATACAATTCGTTTTTTGGCGAGCACGTATTTATATTTTATGTCGGAAGAGGGGGGAATTGGGGTTGAGGAAAGTATGGCTAAGGATTAAGGGTAAGGGTGAAGCATCGGGCTGGAGGTGGATGTAACCAAATATTTTCTGGAAGGGGGGGGGGGACTGGAACTTGGTAGAGGGGAGAATGATGTAATGGTACCGAGTCATGTAACAAATCGAAACCAAACTGCTTAGCGTGCGTCATAATTTCAAAGTTCTCAATTAAATTCCAGCTTGGCACCTTTGTCGACAACGTGTAAAACATTCACTTGAAAATCAGACTCATGATTAAAATTTACTAAATGATTAGCGAAAACAGATTTGTTGGCACAATTGATAAAAGAACTAAAATGTTCTTTTGCCCTTGCACTGAAGCTTCGTCCCGTCTGTCCCACTTAAAAACAACTGCAGCACTGTGTATCACACTTCAAAATATATACACCACTTTTTTATTCAGTACTAAATTTGTCTTTGGAATTATAAAATAAGCGACCAAGAGTTGAACAATTATAAAAGCATACATTAACATTGGTTCGTCTCAATATGTTACGGATTTTACAAGATACATTTTTCAAAAACGGTACTTTTTTCCATTTGGTTTTTGAGGGAGTAATTTGGGTACGGCAGGTTGACATTATAATGGAAAATTTCCGTTGTTTTTTGGCAAGTAATTTGTCTATGAGGGAAGCCTCGTATCCATTTCCTATAGCTATTGTTTTAATTGTGGTTAGTTCTCTGTCAAATTCTACCTCTGTCAAAGGACAGTATAGAATAAGGGAATGAAGAAGGCGGTACTTCAATTGTAAGGAAAATGGAAAGTGATTTCGATTATGAATGTCCAAACTAATGGCCTTGCAATCGAACATTTCAGTTATAGCGTGTATAATTTAAGCTTGCACTTCTTCTTCTAGTGAAACCTTTTAAAACAGTGAAAACTTCACCAACGTCCTTCACAACTGGGCTATTTTTCCTAAGAAAAAAATCTCCATAAAAGTTCCCTTGAAAAATGATCACCTATTAAGAATCGAAGGACATTGCTTCCTTTGTGTGAGACGGAAAACCGAGTTGGGCTCTGATAAGAAAGGTCTTCGAGATTTGAGCGAAAGAGAAAGGAAAAGAAGACTTAGAAGCTTTACCGTAGATGGAATCAATAGACCAACTACACCTGACCATTCTTCAGTCAACAATCCACTTTCTAATCTTGAACCACGTGCGTAAAGCAGTGGTTACAGTAATACTTTAACGCAATCAATATGGTTTTGTACCATCGTGCTGTAAAAGGAAATATTTCTACTGATAAAATGTATGTTGGTTGACGATTTTAGGGACCTTTTATCAGATGAAAATCTTCGTGAATGTTCCTGAGTACAAAAGAGGCGGGTGACTTACAATAGGCCCGTCACTCATTCCATTCTAGGCTGTAAACTGGTCGCACTTCTCTCAAAGCGGCGAAAACGAGGCTATCTGGAATGTGTGTTGCCTCCAGAGCGTAGGAGAAAAATAATTTCCAAAGTAGAAAAGCAGTGCTAAGAATACCGATTGATTTTCAATTACCAAGTATCTAAAAATACTCGCGTTAGTTTTATTAATGCGAAACATGGTTACCGAATTTAGATTTAATTGCTGTGCACGCTAAAATAAAGTTAGAAAGGAGTAGTGGCATAGAATTTTTTCTTCCATTTAGTTATACACTATGCTCGTAGCGATAATCAACTATGAGTAAAACTGGTAAAACTTTGCTTAGTACCCCTTGAATTAGTTCATGATTCGGAGAAAATAATTAGAGCAGAGTGGAGCCACATATCCTACCCTTAGGTTAACAAATCGATGATTGAATCGAACTGTAAGAGAGAAATATCGAAAAAGAGAAGTAAAATGTTAAAACAATCAAAATTTGTTCACCCTGATTAAGTTAGAAACTCGATTCCATTGGTAAGTTAAAAATATTTCACTTTCTTAAACTAGATATTTTCCAAATCGTTCCAAATATCAGCTGAAATTACATACATAAATTTAATCATTTTGGTATAAGCAGGTGTTCGTTGAAACATTGAGAAGGAACTTTACGGACTATAACGCTCTTACTGGGGATTGTATTCCAAAAGTAACTTAAACTTTGGGTTTAGTAGCGAAAAATATTGCCTTTTTAAGATAAATAATTGTTACCATGGCCTCCAAGATACTCCTTAGTTACGCCTTAGCAACCCAATTTCAACCTTCATCTGTTTATAAATAGCTCTTACAGCGCTAACGACCCTGTTTAATGAAGATTTCTCTTCAATTATCTTAGTTATGATGGAGTGAAGGGGAGCAAATCGAATGGGAGGATATTACGATATTTAAGACTAGGTTAGTATCATACATTTTCTTCAAATAAGGTAATGATTGCATCAGTAATTCTCAAACTATTGGAATACGCTGTAACTATACTAGGACACGAAATCATAGGGCGTCTATTCCTGGTGAAATTTTTTTGTCGACTCATCTAGATCACATGCCTATATAATAAATAGCACTTTACATAATATGAAAACGTTCGTCGGTTGTGTTGCAAGGTGAATCGCTTCAACAGGTATATGACTTATTGTCAAATTGGCAGATTGACTTGGTACTATTTTCAAGCAAAAACTTCTACCTCCTCTTAAACTCGTCGATCACCTTACAATAAGAAGTCAATTTATGTCTTTAACGTGTCCTTTATTATTTTGTGACAAACTGTTATTTTATTTTATCCAATCTGATGTCAGAAGATGTTTATCGACCAAGAGAGTGATGGACGCAAAATTACTAATTTATCAAAAGTTTTCCTTAGAATTGCCTGGGTAAATCTCACTGATAAATAAAAATAAGGCCTCAGTAAAATAATTCTAACGCTTTCCCACGGGCAAATATATTGCTAATCAAAGTAAATTGGCCCTTAAATGTGGCATATTTTTCGAAATAATTGCCCAACTAATTCGAATTTCGCCGTTATAATATCATAGCAAGCGTATTTCCAGCACTTTTCGTAAGATTACCGGTTTAAGTGGGAGTGGTAGCATAATGGGGTAACTGCTCAGATTAAAGATATATCTCCACTCTTTGATAACTGCGTATTTACCTTATACCTATTAGCTAACTATAATAATTAGATAGCTATTTCGTTACAGTTGAAATCAATTTTCAAAATATTTGCTGTGCTCAAATAGTACCAATTTAGGTTAATTTAATCCCTTTCCGTTTTCTGTCTTTTTAAATGTAACAAGCGACCAATGGGAGAGTTTAGTTCAGAATTGGTGTGACCAGGGAAAAATTCTTCTTCCCTGCCATTACTGTCAGAACGATCGTTCGAAAACGGATGGCATGACTAAACGTTGTGATATTTTGAACGTGTCATTAATGTAATGCCTTGATAATGAAATGTAGAGAATCAAAGAAGACAAATTGATTGTATGTTAGCTTATTCATTTCATGGTTTTGGGTAAAGAAACAAATCGGTCGATCCAGCTCCGACAAAAGAGCTAAAGAAATTACCTGCCACGATGGAAACATCACGGTAGGTAGCTCCCTGTGGTCTTCTCGTGTGAAAGTTTTTATTGTAACTTTCATCATTACATTTACATAAATAAGTAATTATAATGATGCCCTCGCATATATTTATCAAATAGATTCACGAACTTTGCACATTACGCTGGAATGTACATAGTAAAATTACACTATTGTGAATATCGTTTGGAGATTCAATTTAAATGGGTTTTTGGACTGAGGAAAAGTGCGTTTGCCACTCTTTTCAGTACAGGTAATTGGAGCAGTATATGTAATTACATTCATACATCCAGTCTCTCTCTTTCTCTTATTAACCTTAACAATATTTTTCCCTCAACAATTTTGCTCCTCGTCAAGATCTCTATATGAACTTATGCCGTACCATTGTTTTCATTGATGTTCTTCTGAACTAAGCCTCGATTATGCATCTCTTTAATTTCAGTTAATTTACGCTCGGGTTATATCGATAGATACGCATTTGTTTGCTAAAAGCAAAACCCAACGCAGGCGTTTCTGGGAGACACCAAGCACAAAGATGCTCAATGAATGGTGAGAATCATGATACAGGCTTAGAGGAACTGTCTCTTTCCCTAGGTGGTCATATTTTTCCAAAAAGATCGATGTATGATGTGTCATAAAATTAAACAGTTTGTGCGTTGCTGGAAAATTATGTAAGGCTCTCTCATTTCCAGCCTGTAGCTCAAATCTTTACACGGGGCTACTATATATGTCATTTTTACTACATATCCTTAAGAAATCCAGGTGATGGTTGTTAGGTGAGGTATGCTTATTTTATCAAAGACTGGTTTGAATATATATTTGCGGAGATATTCAGGGTTCGATTTCATGAGTGTATATGTTCTATGCGGGGCTGAGCAAGAGGGCCGACTCTGTCCGCATACTCATCCAATCTGAGATTTCAGATCGATCTGAACCGGCGGTTCTGTAGAATAATTAGGAGCGCCACGTGGCGCTCCTAATTATTCTTTTGGTTTTCCTTGGGAAATAAAAATATAAACGTTGTTATTTAAGGTGTGTGGTGTAACCAGGTGTAACAATAGTGCAGCAATGGCGAGGGAGGTGACATTGATGATATCATACTACATCGCAATTTCACCTCCATTTGAGCAATTTTGTTCACTCAGAATGCGACTGAAAATTTCTTGAATATTTTCTTGAAAAAAAAAAGAAAAATGTAAATTAGTGCAGAGTTGGAGGCACAATCAGGTGAAGCACAGTTGTGCTTCAACTGTTGGATTCGATTGATCAATATCGATATTTCCAGTCCGTATTGGTAAACCAGGCGGTCCGAGTCATCTCGCCTTGAACTTTCAGGTCGATCCGAGACCGTATCGATTTGAGATCGATTGGTTAACGTAGTGAAGGGCTATCATGGCTATAGAGTGATTAAGGAAGAGTGATATATTGTGGAGGGAATGAAAACTAGCCCAGGGTTGCGTTTGTAATGAATAGAAAACTAGATGGAAAAGTAGTCTATGCAGAGCAGGTGAGTATAATATGTTATATTCAATGTTTTTAGGCTTAACTATGAAATACATTGTCACTGTAGTAAAGACACTATATATATTTTTTTTCCACCAGGATTTATTTAAGGTACAAATAGTTTTGACACAATAGCATCATTATCAGGTACATTTCTTTTGTTAGTTAGGGTTGCATAAACATATACTCAAGTGAGATGGGAGGGAAAGGCAAGGATAGAGGGTGGGTGTTTTGGTCGCTGAAGGTGGGAGAATTAGGAGTTGAGTAAAAAGGTGGGTGGGGCTAGAAGAGGGTATTTTGAGAGGAAGGTGTTGAGGGGAGGGGCTTTAAGCAAGTGGCTCATTACTTATTTGACTCCGAAGCTACATAGAAAGCAGTAATTTGGGGGCTGAGAGCCCATTGGAAGTCAACCATCCCTATTGCAGTCTACAAATGTTGAAAGAAAACTTGAAGATAACCTCAAGCAAATGTAATTTCGATATAGGAAGAACAGTGGAACTAGGGAGGGACCTTATTCTGCCTAAGATTATGGTAAATAAAACAATACTGGTGAATAAGCCTCTGTCTGTGGCATTTGTGGACTTAGAGAAAGCCTGTAATAATGTTGAGTGGAGCAAGATTAAAGTGGATTACAATGACAGAAGAATAATCTACCAACTTCACAAGAAGTAAGTCGTCACAATGCAAATGAGAGATGGGAGACAAATAGAAGCTGAAATGAACCAAGAAGTAAGATAAGGATGCAATCTCCCTGCAGCGACTATTCAACATATACTTGGAAGAGACAATAAGAGAAGCACAAGAAGATGGATAGAATGGAATTAATATTAACAGAGAAATAAACATGCTCTCCTTCATAGACAGTTTTACAGTCACAATAGGATATCATCTTTATTATTATTATTTTATATATATATATATATATATATATATATATATATATATATATATATATATATATATATATATATATATATATATATATATATATATATATATATATATATATATATATATATATATATATATAGAGAGAGAGTATCATATTTATTATTATGACCTTCAATGGTCATTAAATCCAATGGACCAATTTCTCTAAGAATACAAAATGAAAGTAAGTAAGACAAAGACATAATTCCTCACATCTGATAGAGAAACTGAATGCAGAAGTCACACATTGAGTAGAAAAATCAGAGCAAGTAGATCCCTTCACTTATCTGAGAGGTATAATCTCATGGGACAGAAGAAGTACAATGGACATCAAATGGAGAATAGTCCAAGCTAAGAAAGCTTTCATGGTGAAAAGGCAACTGCTTTGTTCAAAGATGGTAGGTCTCTTTGGTCGTTCAATCTGAAGATTGGATCACTGCAGCCCTCCACCCTTCTCTATCTAATATTATTGCCAAGTCCTCTAGTCCTTGAGAGAAAGCAGCTCCTTCTATCACTCCCCTCTGCCGAATCAAGGCTATAGGGGAGGGTAGGAAATTGAAATGAATATTATGGTAGTTTTCCATCAGTTTCATGATCTTTCACTGACTGCAGTTTCAGTGTTTAATAGTCATTGTCAAGTTTTCTCATACTTAGAATGAGAGATGGCATGAAATGAAATTAGTCCATTCCAAAAAACATGGTTCTCTCATTAACATCTGTCATTTCTATATTCTTGTCTATTTTTTAATACAAAAACTGTGTGTACTCTTGGAATAATAGCTGCTGTTAATCCTTGATAGGCTAGCGGATAGTGTTTCACCGCTAATAGAAAGACTTGGTTAGAAGCCAATAGTGACTTGGTTGTTAAATGCTAGGTTTAGACTACTTTATTAACTTCAGATCAGATGAGTTTTTGCACATAATGCTGAGTGTTACGAGGGTTGCCCAAAGGATAATCCCCCACATTAAAAAAACCCCTATAACAGAAATTGGTGTGCTGAAACAGTTATTGAGAGACTCATCTCCTTTGGTTGCTAAACCTTATCAGGTCATCATGGCACTACTATATTTTACATCTGAGGGCTTTGATCAATTTTGTGGACTCTCCAGAGGACCGACTGCAAGATTAGGTTCGCAAATACCAGTCTTACACAAACTAATGATGTGAAAGTATGTAAATTGCTTTGTAATTTCTCTTCTTTTTGAATAATCACCGTAAGTACTTTTATACTCTACTACTTTGGATGTCAAAGAGGTGATGAGCACAGTGAAAACGTAGTTTCATAACCAGAGTGAGGAACTATCATGCAATGGCTTAACTACCTAAGCTGATAAATTTATCTTGTGGATTTTGTCTCACCTTCAGCCTTCCCCTACTACTCAAACTTTATTTTCCTTCTTACATATTTATTTCTACTTCATGGACCACTTAGAAGGGTAAAGAATCTCAGCTTGAATCCAACAAGAAACAGAGGGAGTGAATTGCAAAATGGCAAATCAGAATGTAAAGTAGTAGATCAGGAAATGAGACTGAGGCATCCATTTTCAATGGCTGTTGCTTTTTACATAAACTCAGAAAAGTAATCAGGAGGGCAAACACAAAAAATTTTGGGTGTTTCATCATGGAGGCTAGATTTTTCCTGGGTATTTCCTGGGTATTTCCTGGTTTCATGGAGGCTTGATGGCTCCTCTTTCAATGCACCATTAGGATTTTAAGTAAAAGATAATGGCTAGCATTAGACAAATTGTTGACGTTTAATGTCCTCTCCCATCTTCTTTTTCTTTCTCACTCTCACCTCCTCTTTCCCTATTCTCTCTCCTTCCAGTGGCTGGTGTTCTTCACACCCACCTCAACACACCCCTGTGGTGGCTGATGGGATAATATATTTGCAGATGTAGATTTCATATGCCTCTTGAATTAATGAATAACTTTGTGAATCCTGGTGATGAATTTTTATTTGCACTAGCACTTAATAGTAAACTTTAATCAGCAATTCAGGTAAAAGAGCTCCATCTACCCTGGTCTTGGTAAATTTCTCTTGACTTTAGTTGAGTTGGAGCAAGGGAATTTTTTCTATGATGAAAGGAAGCTTATAAGCATATTATGTCACTTTCTACTAATATGTATTTCCTATGAAGCACTCCTTTAAATTAATGAATTCATTTTGTTTTGTATATTTCTCCACTACTGGAAATAATACTCCATTATTGGTCCTCCTCATCACTCTATGTACCTCTGTTTCTCGCCTCACCAAAATTTGGTTTTTTGCCTCACCAAAAACCAAGTGTATGGTCAATGCTCATCCTCTCACTGCAATGACAAACTTCCTGACTCTACTGTGAAATGCTCTGCAATATACATTCTTAACCATCTTTCATCATGTTTTGGCTCACAATTCTCTTCTGTTGATAAATATTTCTTTATCCGATGCAACTCTTCTTTTATGCCTGTGGTACCAAATATCTTCTCATTAAAAGTACGCCCTGCATTTGTACACTATTTTTCCACCTGCCCTTATTATATTTCCCCATCTATATGATTATTTCCATGTCTATTCTTTGAAAGATATACATGATGTCATGCATTCATCTATTGATATTTAGCTTACACCTTTTTAAATGTGCCAGTAGTGAGCTCATCAATGTTATATCTTGTCTGACTTGCTAAATTATAGTTGGTCATGTGCAAGTTGACTTAATCTGCTCTGATAAATTTATTTTCACTTCTCTTTCTTATGAAACTAAGTATGTTTATCTTATTACTTCTCAGAGTTTATGTAAAAAAGCAATTGCTATTGAAAGTGGATACCCGTCTCATTTCCAGATCAACTGCTTCTTATTCTGATTTGCCATTTTGCAATAAACCCCCTCTAGATTTTTTGTTGGATTCAAGCTGAGATTCTTTACCCTTCAAGGTGGTCCATGAATTTGTCTGCCTGCCCTATTCATGGTATGCAAATAAAAGATAACTTTCGCTCTGTGCTTACACGCTAGTGAACAGAGTACGAAGGACCACAAATAGGGCTTGACAGCAAGCACAAATGCTATTTGTCAAACTGGTCTGTCTTTCTCTAGCTGATGGTACTACAGCCCAAATTAAGCCTTAGCCTCCTTGATTTTCTTTCACCATTCTCCTCTGTCCTTTTACAGTCTTCTCTAGTTCCTCACTGCTAGCAGTTTGCAAGTATCCTTGCTGATGCTGTCTTCCCACTGGTTTTTCTGCCGTTCTCTTCCTTCCCATCGGCGCAGTGAAGACCTTCATTGCTACTGGCTCCTTTGGCATCTATCTGCACTTCCGATCGGAGTCCCATTTGCTTAGAGGGAGTGGATACGGTAGGGTCATTGAACAGATTAAATACTTCAATGTTGTTATGAATTATCCAAATTCCTTCACTGTTCAGTGGCTTCTTTCTCTGTGGTATTCTGTGAAATATTTCCTGTAGCTCTTCAGATTTAGCTGTCATAGTCCATGTTTAACTGACATATGACAGTGCTGTGCAGGTGAGTGTTTTAAATATTGGTTTTCCAGTTCAAACAGGTAAACTTGTTTATGGCTTCAAATGTATAGTTCCCAATGATGATGTTGTTTTGTCCTAAACATTTTCTCTGCTTTCTACTTCATAAACTTGGTTTTGCGTTCCTTTATCCGTTGACCTACTTTCTTATCAACTGACCCCATGTTCCCAAAGGATTCCTTTTCTGATAGCACTGATCTCCCAAGGATTTTAATATCACCTACATAACCCACAATCTTTTTCGATTTATTTTCAATTTCAACTACTGATTTGTTAGAACCAACTCCAGGATTCTGTGTTGTATGCCACAGAGCCAAGTTAAAGGACAATGGTGCAGGTTTATCTGCTTGTTTTTCCCCTCATACTATTTCAAAATCTCCTAAATTTTATTGATTGATGGCATATATCAAGAAGATTGAACTGGTTTCAACAGCCACAGCTTCAGGCAAGAGAGAATTCTCTTCTGATGAACAATATGTGAAATAATTCATGTGGAACATGGGACTCTATGGATCAGAAGCATGAACCATTGGAAAAGATGATCAGAACAGACTAAAAGCCCTCAAAACCTAATGCTGGAGGAGGATGCCAAAGATAAAATGGATGAACAGAATAAGAAATGATGTTTACTGTCAAATAGAAGAGGAGAGTACCATATTGAACACCTTACCAAAAAGAAGATGCAGATGGATTGGACACACCATCAGCCACAATGAGTTTGTGGAGAATATAATGGAAGGTAAAGTAGAGGGAAAAGTCCCCAGAGGTAGACCCAAGAACAAGTTGATGGATCAAATAAAGATGAAAAGTATATAGGAAGAACTACCAGGAAGAAAGGGAAACAGCAATAGATAGGGAAGGGTGGAGGGTTGCAGTCAACCAATCTTAGGATTTCATGAACAATGATGATGACAGAGGGCTAGGTAGTGATTATGCCTTCTGCCAGGCAGCTTGTTAATTTTCTATCTACTCAAAATGTGATTTGAGGCTATAAGTAAAAAATCAGTTTTTGCTCTTTATGTCTCTCGGCTTTAGTTTTCAGTTCCTAGGGAGAGGACAGCTATTCTTTTGGAAACTCGAAATCAAAGCCTTGTTGGGTACACCCAACATCCACAGGCCTTTGCGTCAGTTGACTGTAGTCTTTTACTCTTCCCTGCCCCATTCTTAGTCTTCTATGCCATATTTCTCTCCAGTTTCATTCCACTGTATTCTGGTTACAGTTTCATGTCACTTTTTTCCCAGGATACTTTATTCTGAAATACTCTTTATTAGTTTATTGTGTCTCTGGGTGTTGCCAATTTTTCTGTGCCTTCCCTTCCTTTAACACATTCACTGTGGCTCCTATTTTTTGTGGTTTGGCATGGAGCGGAGTAATTTTTTCAGTTAATGTGGTTCTCCTTCGTGGGCTCTCTGCAGGAATAATATTTTTATGTTAATTCATGCTTTGCTTTGCTTTTTAATTAATTTTTAAAAATTGACGCCAAATGGCATACATCTGCGCTATGCCAAAATTTTTGTAGGCAACCCACAGCACACCAACGTCTTTTTTTATTTCGAATTGGAGAACTGAAATTTTTCCTTGAGTTCAAAGATCCATAGAACTCCTATCAATATGTATAAATATAAATTATTACTACATGTGCCTTCAGTATTTTTAGAATTAGGCTTTATTTGTAGCTTGGTGAAAATTTTGTAATAATTATCAGGATCTTTTGGCGTAAGTTGGAGATGTATACTTTGGGATGTGAGATGAAGTGACTAATATGTATTATTTCTTATATTCAGTTAATAGAAAATAAGTTATTAGTGTAAGGCGAGACTGTCAAAGACTTTCCTACACTGAAATTCTTGACTTTCATTTGCTATGCTGTTTGCCAAACAATTTTTCAACAGACATGCGATTTCACTTCATGCTTTTTCTTTCCTAACAATACCTGTGGTCAGTTGATGACAAATTGAAGTATTGCATACTTATTGATTATCAGATTCTGTAGTTGAAAAATCTAAAATGGATGTTGTTAGAAATATTGTTGTTGTCTGTATACCACCATTACACTTAGTTATTTTTTAGCAAATGTAAACAGAAATATGTATGGATTACCCTAATAACCGTCACAAATGCATACATTGTTTCATAACTAAATCATAATTGTAAATCAAGAAATTCAGTTTATGTACATGAATGAAGAAGATCCCGAGGCTAAATTATGACAGTAACATAGGTAATTACTGTTTTTCTGTCTCTCAGAATGCAATGGAAAAACGGAAATATATTTGTAAAATTTTTCTTAAGTATTGATCATTTGTCCTTCAAAGTTGAAAAATTAAAGTAACGTTAATTTTCTATGGTAAATATTTATTGAAAAAATTAAACAAATTATTCTCCAATAACATAGAATTTTTCATAAAATTTCCAAAGTCACAGATACTTATTCAATAGTTATGATGAAATCTGAAACAAGGCTGAATGCGAAGCCCTGGCTGTCCTTCACAACCTTTTTCTCTTCGCCCGTTTGGTGGCCACTTCCTCCACGTCTGAGCCAAAAGGCTTTGGCAAATGAATTTTTTTGGAGGGCTGTGATTTCTCCATCGGTACATTTTTGTGCATCAGGTTTTTGATCATAGCTCCTCTAAATTTTTCTAAGCTCATCTGTTTCCCACTACACCGATTGAACAAATTGTGGCTATTGTTCAAAATAATTTAAAAAATATGAAGAGCCAGTCTTACACACCATCGTAAAGTTCCTGTATCGATGGAGTAATAAGCCAACATTTGGTCGGCCCTATCCACACCACCCATATTTTTATTACATTCCTCTACTATTCATGTTTTTTTTTCCTATTTGGCCCCTCTTGTTTGGAAAGGTAATGAATTCTCCATCAAACTGAGATGAAATCAATAATACGTTGCGCTTGTCCTTCCATTTGACTACACACATGCCCTCTTTTGTTTATTGGGCCACACTCTCCCGCTTTTTCAGTTTTCTCCTCAATATTTCTGGAGGATTTCCTTTTCTGCTTGTTCTCTAGGTTCCAGTAGAAAAAATTTTACACTTTAGAAGTTCTAATGACAGAAGAGGATTATTATAAAAATTATCCATAAAAACTGCATGGACTGTATTTTTGTAGTCAGTCAGTAATTTATGTACAACTTTTCCAGTATAACCAGCTCCGCCAACTTCTTGATCTTTTGACCCTGTGTAAACCAATGTATCTAACACAAACCTATTTGGTTCGCACAACATGTACAACTTTATTTTGTTTTTTGTTTTTGATGTACTGGCAAAATGCTAGTCATCCTCTCCACATCATTATTGATTTGTCAATACTTAAATTTTTGCCAGGATAATAAATTTCTTTGATAGTGGACCAGAATATGTTTAAAAGTGGGCGAATTTTGTAAAGAGTATCTGAGAGCTCAGGTTGGCCTGCAGCAGGGTTGCGTCCAAAGTGAAGAGATCTCATTATAATCAAAAAGCAGTCTCGTGACATGATTTTAGAAAAGTCAGGGAAATCCTAGAGTTCATCTTTTCATCAAAAATATTGACAATTTGTTAATATTTATTTTTCCGTGTGATACAATAATCCTAAAAAAGTTTCAAATTCCAGCCTGCTTACCTTTCATCAAAGCCTGGCTCTTGCCTTAGGTGAATCAGAATAAAGGTTTTCAGCATTTGCATTTGTCTCTGAAATGACCAAAACAAAAAATCTATCATTTGCTAAGAGTTTGAAATATCCATAAGGATCAGAGATTGGATGATCTAACCACAGTCCAGGTTTTCTGGTGAACGGTAATTCAATAGAAGTTTTTTTTTCACTATTCCAGCAAAAGGAAATATCGTCCCCTATTGAGTTTGAAACAGTACCTCCCTCATCGTCCTCCTCATTGACAATCTCTTCTGAGTCTACATCCCCCAGTATCTCAGAATCTGAGTCACTGTCACCACTGAAAAGCTCCTCCTCCTTCATTAAGATAAGTTCTATGTCTCCGTCTTGAATGTCATTTGCTGATTGCCAGGATCTTTTTCGATGGCTGCCACTCAGTCCGGAAGTGGATGGACCAGACTCCATAATTCTGAAATTGACCAACACATTTTTCAATTGGAGCTCAACTTATCGTAGAGCATAATCTACATGAACTACACTAATAGAATAAGCAATAAAATATCACTCACACACAAAATAGGATCAATCGTAAGAAACAATGGAAAACTAAGGGTTCACTTCATTTCAGACAGTAAAAAACAGGCAATTAAAAAAAACAGTAAATATTTAGGGAATCTTAGGTAAGTTTTTTGTTGTGAGGCTCCACCTTGCTTTGAACATGAAACTCTCCCCTCAGAAAACAAGTGCTGTTATGCCACCAAGAAGTTTTGTTCACAAACAAATGGATAAAAGGGGTAAGGTATACAAATACTGTCACAGAGAATTCAGTGTATTTCCGTGTAGGTTTTAGGAAAATCGTTATGGAGGGAGAAAATGCTGCAAAAGATAATTAAAGCTATAACTTAAAATGCCGGTGTAGTAATGCCATTAAATGCCCAAGGGTAAAATGAAGTTATTTCAAAACTTACCTTTTGATTTGAATGTCTATATATTTAAATTTTTTGAATGGTAATCACTTCAAACGCGAACACCATACATGGGTCTCGAATAGAAGTTCAATATCCATAAATAATGAGTGAGTGAGATAAGTATTTTTTTAATCATCATGTATATACAAAACATGAGTGATAATCTGAAAAAACATAATAATAAAATAATTATACTTACCTATTTTACTTCGATAGCAGCTGTGTAGAAGCCAGGAAGAATTCACAGCAAAAAAGAATCCACAGACCTCACCTTGCTGAACGTGCGTGTCACATTACTCCCAATAAGCTTCAGAAGAACAAAGTCTAGCGAATTTATGGCATATAAAAAGACAATGTATGCTCTTCTTATTTATTTTATGTGATTCGATATGGTACAAAATGTATGGAGAAACAGGAGAAAGCCTAAACTGTGAGCCATTGTGTTGGAGAGATATCACTAAAGGCGACAATCTATTCCTAAAAGGGATAGAAAAGGTATCAGGTGTCAACTATGCAGAAGAGCGGGGTGTAATTCAATGATTCCAAAAGGAAACGCTGAAAGCGGATAATTGATTCGAATACATTGTAGCGAATGTCGCCAATTGGCATTAGGCAGCTCCTCGGTCAGGAATGGTGCGACGCCAATTGGCATCAGCTGCTGTGAATGCGTTAAGTGCACTGTGTAGCTTTTATTACTTCATATGTTCTTTTGTAAATTTCCTCAGTTTTCACTACATATCATCTTCACTATCCTCCTGCCGGACCTGGCATTAAAAACTACCATTCATTTTTACACAATGTTTTCAGTGTTCCATGTTGATCAGATGGGTGGAGTGCAGCACTCTACATGTTACTGTTTTTGAGTATTGATTAATTATGGGCAAACTTATTTTTTCAACACAGCAGCATGATTTTCACCATGAAAGCCTCTACTCTTAACGTAATCTCATGGAGTTTTTTCTATACTTGACTGCAGGAGTAACTGACTGACAGCTGAGTGACTACTCAACAATAATATTTGGAGTGGTACATTAATGGCAAAGGAAATGGAAATCATCTCAGAGAGTCATTGAAGAGCCAGGAACTGAGCTGGGGGCTAATCCTTCCAGAGCAGGTGAGTAAAATGTACTGCAATCAGTGCTGACCCAAAATGTAGGCAAAGGAAGAAAATGCACAATGCAGCCAGTCATTGGAAGTAATTAAAGATTGTGATAAGGGGACTGAAATAATGACTTTGAGATAATTTTACTAACTTCCTGCATATATATCCATCCAAATTTACCTTCCTCTGCAAGTCGTCAAAGTGGCTGGTACTCCTCAGATTGTACGTGTATGAGCTTGTAGCAGCATTGCAGTGTCAATCTTGCAAACTTGCAGCAATGGTAAATTTTCTATGTAAAACCTTGTGGCAAGGTTGCTAATGTACATTTTGTAACATTGGAGCAAGTTTTGCATTGGAATGTTGTAGCAAGGTTAATACTACCATCAGAGATGATTTAGGTCATTGTTTTGCTGGGGGGAGGGGGTGGATTGCTACTTTCTGGGGGTCCTGGGGTATTAAATACCATATTGGCAACATTTTCCTACCATATCTGGTATTACAGGGATGGGAGGTGGCCTCATCCCCCACCTGCTATCTTCATTTGCCTCTGACTGCAATGTTATTGCAAGGATAATCAGCAATGTTTTGTAATATAAATTCTTCAATGTCACTGAGCTCAATATTGAGCTAAAAAAATCAGATGAATTAATTTTCACTGTTAATATGTATTCAGTGGTCACTCTGGTGGACTGAATAAAGCTATTTTCTACTCACTTATTCACTTGAAACAAACATTATTAAGGGAAATTCACTAAGCTACGTTTGTGAAACTGATTGCCAAGATAAGATACTTTTGCATGGGCCAATGACGCGTCAGTGGGATTCGTGGTGGCACCACACATCACGTTGCTCCATGGACGCGCTTTCCTTCAACTCATTCCGTCTCCACCTCCCATCCCTCACTACCCGTACCCCTGGTATTCCGTGTAGAAAGGCGAGCAGGTCTTTAATTTATACATTTGCTGACCATTGGTTTCGTGACCATCCTTAAAGGTGATAGGACCGAATTTTACGAACAGATTTTAAATTGTTATCCCAAATCATTTATGTTCTTTGGGAATATATAGACAAAATATAACTTTATCTTGGGATGGCGCATCACCTCATCAACAGCTTTGTCTTCAGATGGATGGTAGTTCTTTGAAAATAACTCTCCAAGATTTTCAAAAAGCATTCTTATTCTCCTTAAGAGATCATAATCATCATGGTTCCTCTCTGCCATCCTAATTTGCAAAATCTTAATTGCATATGCTTGGACCAGTCTCATATGTCATGTATTTCCTGTAGAAAATAGAATCATGCTGTTCACCTGTGGTGCAGTACACATTGAATATATCCCAACAATTTTGTTTCATCAAGATGATGGAAGCCAGAAACTTGAGCATTTCAGGAGTAAAGTTCAGAATTTCTTCGATGTCTCAAATTTTTCAGTCTCATTTTACAACTCATTCCATAGTTTAACTTAGAGGTCAAGAACATCTTTTCAAAATTTTGTGGGAAAAAGCAAAGAAAATCGTTTGCTTTCATGAAAGTTGCTTCATTTGTCCATCGACTTTAATTCTTATGGTGGCCCAGTGAGCATTTCTACTTCCGTATTACAATTATGCAAAGGTAAACTACACGAGGGTTAAATATCCTTTATCAGTACTCCCTGTACTTCTATTCCTTCCTTTACTTCAGAGCCACAATACATAGTCCTTCCCTCTCAAATCTGTCTTCTGTAACAAATGCCTTACTTTTGGAGGTCACATGTTACGTGTAGGTATGTACCTTGTAACTGCATGACCTACAATATTATCAATAGTAAAGTAAAAAAGTCCTAAAGTAACAGCACAATAAACTCAAGTAGTCACTGTTTCTGGAGAGAGAGCCTCAACATGGTGCTCCACAAAAATTGAAAATGCTAGTCATAGCAGTTTAGTGGATGGATGTGACTTCAAAGGCACTCACTATGTAAACACACACATTGTCACACATATAGGTTCACATTTGAACAAATATATCATTAGGTAACCTGCTTATACTTTTGCACTGATGTAGGTATTTGGTTTTCTTCTCACATATGAAGCAAAATAACTCAGACAATGCGCACATTATGCAGGAGACAGATGATCAAACAGTTCCTAATACTGTGAGAGGAAAATGACAAACATTTCATGGAAGTGGGCAGTTCTAATTGCTGATCTGAATGGATATTATTTAGCAGCCTGTATCTACATGTGTGAGTAAGGATTCGTTTCCCTAGTCACAAATAAATAAAATATTAACTCTGCTTAATCGGATTGCGTTGGGTGACAGGTGGTCCACTTAAACTTAATGACATAAGATGACCAGGAAAAATACTCCCCTGGAAGGAAGAACCTCTACACTTTGAATGAATCTTAAATAGAAAAACATAGCATCATTCAGGACACATATTGCCATGTGAAACCTAATACAGTAAGACACCTTTACAAACAATTTTCACCAGGAAGACATCCATTACAGCGTATTGCCTATAATAAGGAAATATATCCTGTGCTATGACATTCCAAAGGCTTCAAGACTAAAATGATGATATAGCAAATGAATAGACACCATATTATAGGGATATATTTCCGTGGTTGACATATAAGATTAAGGATATGGCTTATATCAGAGATAAAATATTTAAAAGAATGATTTGTCATCAACAACACGCCTGAGACTGAGTTTGTTGGGTTAGATCAGGATTGGCAAATAAAAGACGGATTTAGTTCAACACACGTCTATTCGCGTTCACGGATGGACAACAACAACGGAAATACAAGAAAAACAAAACACATACAAAAAGGAGTATAATTCACATTCATAACACTTGGTGTCTCTGGGTAAACATTCCAATTATGAGATTATAAACAACACACCCCCATAATCTAATAATGGCACCAGCTCAACTATACCACAACCAAGAGTATGTTCAAAATGTCCAAGCTCAATAAAGGAGAAGCACAACAGCATTAGTTAATTCACTAATTCACACCAAGTCCTTGAACACAAAAAATGTGTTTTGGACTGTGAAGTCCCTTTGTCATTACATCGGCAATCATCTCACTTGTGGGTAGATACAGTAAATTTATCAGTTCATTTGTTACTACCTCCCTCACAAAATGATGCCTAACGTCTATATGTTTTGTTCTATTATGGAACACAGGATTTGAGGCAATCTTTTGGGCACTTTGGTTGTCATTATAAACATTTATGGCCTCACAGTTACCTAACAGTTCTCCAATCAGTCCCTTTAAGTATACTGCCTCCTTTGCAGCATCCGATATAGCCATGTACTCTGCCTCAGTGCTCGAGAGAGCAACAGTCCGCTGCTTTCTACACTCCCATGACACAGCAGCACCAGCGTACATGAACACATACCCGGTATACGATTTTCGATCACTCACATCACCTGCCCAGTCTGCATCAACATACCCAACTACTTCACTTTTGTTTTGCCTGTAAACAAGTCCGAGATCCATAGTCCCTTTTAAGTAACGCAACACTCTCTTGGCATATTCCCAGTGTTCTTTACCATAGGAAACATTGAATCTGCTCAAGAAATTCACAGCAAACATTATGTCAGGCCTTGAACACACAGATATGTACAACAGTGAACCAATGAGGTTCTGATAAGGAAAATTCGTCACATCATTGGAGGAAGAATCTAACTTCAAATTGGGTTCAATAGGGGTCGAGGCAGGTTTTGCATCTTCCATGCCAAACCTTTTAAGTAACTCTACAATGTACTGCCTCTGGTCGATTTTGATTGTATTTTTACATCTATCCCTGGTAACCCTCATGCCCAGGAAATGACTCACTTCCCCTAAGTCCTTCATTTTGAATTTCCCCATCAATTTCTCTTTAAGATGTGTCACCTCGGTTAAGTCATTAAAAAATACAAAAAAATCGTCAACATACACAGCAATTATTACAATTCTTTCACCTGCAATCTTGAAATACACACAAGACTCATAATCAGACTTGCTGTAACCCATTTCAATTAATGAAATATGAACTTTATCGTTCCAGTTCCTGGAGGACTGTTTCAGCCCATACACCGCCCTTTTAAGTAGGCAAACTTTGTTTTCATTACCTTTAGCAACAAAACCCTCCAGTTGGTGCATGTATACTTCTTCCTTCAGATCCCCATTGAGAAATGCAGTCACTACATCCAAATGGTGCACTTCAAGGGTCATCTCAGCTGCCATGGCAAATAACAGTCTGATGGTAGCATGCCTAACCACTGGAGAGAATGTGTCCGTAAAGTCAACCCCTTGCATTTGGGAGTATCCTTTCGCAACTAATCTCGCCTTCCATCTCGAGACATTTCCATCAGAGTCTCTCTTTACCTTGAAAACCCATCCAGATTTGACAATATTTTTGTCTTGAGGCTTGTCCACAAGAGTCCATGCATTATTTTGAAGAAATGATTTAATTTCTTCCTCCATGGCACATCTCCACTTCTCACTGTCCTTACCTGACAGAGCTTGACTTACTGTCACAGGCTCATGAGGTTCCCCTGAGGCATAGTATAGGACAAAATCAGGGTAATCCTTTCTGTGCCGGTCCCTCTGTGGATACCTAGGTCCATCAGCACCCATCTCCTGGATCTCTCTCTCCGGGTCAGCCTGGGTTTGGACATCTGAGGTAGGCCCATGAGGTGGCTGGTAGTCATTTGGCAGCACTCTAACATCTTCAGGAGCCAATTCACCTACATTAGATGATAACAACTCACCCAACGACACAGTATTATGTACATTCATTACATCAGCATTCGACCTTTTCTTGGTCAACACACTTGATTCCATGTTAAAATTTGGATTTACATCAAGAAATTTGTCTTCAAGGAACACTACATCCCTGGCCCTTACAATCTTTCTGGGGTTTGCAACATCAAAGAGCCTATACCCCTTGCTCTCCTCACAATACCCAACAAATACATATTTCTTTGCTTTGGAATCAAGCTTCTTACGCTTTTCATCTGGTACATGGGCATACGCATCACAACCAAAAATTCTCAAGTGAGATAAATCAACCTTTTCCCCACTCCATTTTTCTTCAGGTGTCATATCAGTGATAACCTTGTGAGGGGACCTGTTCTTTAAATAAACAGCTGTGTTAGCAGCTTCTGCCCACATTCTCTTATCACATTTTGAGTCAAGAATCATGCACCTCACCTTTTCCATCACTGTTCTATTGACCCTTTCAGCCAATCCATTTTGTTGCGGATTGTAGGGAATAGTCAGCTGATGCTTGATACCATTCATTCTCAGGAAATTCTGAAAATCACCATTGACATACTCCGCCCCATTGTCAGAACGGATACACTTAATTTTCAGGCCAGTCTCATTCTCCACTTGCAATTTAAATTCCTCAAAGGTTTTTCTGACTAAACCTTTTGAATGCAAGAAAAAAGCAAAAATTTTTCGGGTGTAATCATCTACGAATGTGAGCATGTATTTCGCTCCATTCCAAGATGGTACATCCATAGGCCCACATAGATCCGAGTGCAACAACTCCAGTTTTTCCCTGGCCCTCTTATGCTTGGATGGCCTGAAGGGCTTTTTGCACATTTTACCCTCGACACATGGAACACACTGCGTTTGTTCATCATCAACAAAAGAGATACCAGAAGCCATCCCATTTCGTAAAAGACCCATACTAATCCTATTTAAGTGACCCAGTCTTTTATGCCACAGGGATTGAGAAGCATTGTTCATAGTGACATTGGCCTTTTCCTCTACTACATTAAGGCGATATATTCCACCAAATTGTGATGCCGTTACTGCAACACTGCCATCAATTGTACAATTATCATCTAATATTTTACAACCTCCACAATCAAAAACTACGACATACCCTTTCGAGACTAATTTGCTAACAGACAACAAATTAACATTCAAATCAGGGACATACATCACATCAGAAATTGTTGTAAAATCATCATTACCATGCAGTTTCACTTTCACATCACCAATGCCATTGGAAGATACTTTTTCATCATTAGCCACAGTCACTTGAACATTAACGTTGCCTTTAAAATTACACAGCCAATCTTTTCTTGCAGTCATGTGCGCGGTGGCACCAGAATCAACGTACCATTCATTTGACTTCGTACTAACCCCAAGAGCAAAGAACAATGCTCTGTCCTTAGTCTTCCAGCCAGATTTTGATGACTCGGGCGTTGATTTTTCACTGGTGTTAGCCCTCTTTGGGCACGCCGGCTTGACATGCCCAACTTCACCACAGCCCCAGCACTTCACTATCTTGGGCTTCGATTTCTTACTAGCCCTGGAAACTAAGGCAGATTGACTATTTTGTTTTTCACTACCCCACTTATCATCTTGTAGTAACTTCGACTTCACGAAGTCACTAGATATTTCAGCCCCAGAGCTTTCCAGAGCCATCACCATCGGCTCATACTCTTCCGGGAGCCCCTGCAACATAATTGCACCCAGGAACTCGTCGTCCACAGCCTTGTCCACAGCAGCAAGCTTCTGTGATAGGGACATCACCTCGTTCACGTAGTCTTCCATTGAAGAGAAGTTCTGCAACTTCACTGAGCACAAGGATCCTAACAGATTAAGGCCCTTGTCTTCAAAGGCTGCCGACAAGCTCTCCCAAGCCTCTAAGGCTGTTTTCGTGGACCTTACATGAGAGAAGGCACACGGCTTGACCATTAGGCAAATTTTAGCGTGGGCCTTCTGGTCTCGCCGCACTCTCATTTGTGGGCTGGTTTTGTCGTCCGCGCCATACCCTTCAATACAAGACCAAAGGTCCTCATGTATCAGGTACATTTTCATCGCAAATTTCCAATCACAATAGTTTTCACGACCCTCAAGCTTTTCTATAGCCGGTAAACCACCACTCGCGCCATGTGACTCGGCCATCGCGTAACTGTTCACGTAAAAATAACGATAATTACACAACCGAGCTACACCATGCTATAATTACTCAAAGCGTTTCGTTAAAACTTATCGTCCTGGGCCCATAACCTGTTGGGTTAGATCAGGATTGGCAAATAAAAGACGGATTTAGTTCAACACACGTCTATTCGCGTTCACGGATGGACAACAACAACGGAAATACAAGAAAAACAAAACACATACAAAAAGGAGTATAATTCACATTCATAACACTTGGTGTCTCTGGGTAAACATTCCAATTATGAGATTATAAACAACAGAGTTGACCTCCATTTCAACCGGTTAACCTGTCAGTGCATTAATAACTGAATGAGGTGGGCTTTTACATCCGTAACTAATGAGACATAATATTCCAAATAGGAATGAATTCTGATTGAGCAAGGCTGGTTTATTCCTCACCCAATCCATCTTTCATCATCAATCCATCATCCATCTTTCATCATCATCAATCATCCTCACCCAAGCACCTTTACAATAGGTTCTACTTGTGACCTCACAAACACTCTTAAGGATTTCTCTGCTGATATCATCTCTGATTTCACATGCATTAACGACATTGGAAATGACTGTATCTGGGATGAATACTCCACAACATTCACACCCTCAGTTGCTGGTCTTTGTGCTGGACACCTGCTGTGGAGCCAGAACATGTACCCTAGCTGAGGAAGACAGCCTGCCACACATCTCACTTTCCCACAGCGTTAATGGACCTCAAACTAGAAATCATTGCTCCACCAGGTCTCATACCAAAAAAAATAAACCCACCTGCCTCAATGGGATGGATTTTAACCTAGTGGAAGGTGACTGGCAGGCCACCACTTACTGTCCACTCCACTCTTACTAAGTCCACATACATCTCCGAACTACCCTGCAAGCTACCTCAAGGTCATGTAGGAGGAGGTATTAGAATCATCTTCTCCTTTCCAGGTTAGGCATTGACCCTATTCCTGCTTTACTTTACCATCTAATATATGATTTTCTGGCACTTTTTATACCCAATGGGTTTTACTCAAAAGCCTGCTTTACGTTTCTTTCTTTAGACATTCATAGTACACAATCTTACCACCTATTTTTGTAATTGATCAAGCTATCTCTTTTAGGCTCAACACCTAGTTCCACTCTCATGAATGAATTCCTTATTTTGTCTAACCTTGTACACCCTTTCATGGCTTGAGGAAATTTAATTTCTGATGAATCCAATTGCCTTATGTAAGAGGCGGCCATGTGCATTTCCCTCCCCCTTGCCTTTCCCTTCCCACATATCTCGCCTGTTACTTCACCTCTATGTTGCACTTTTCCTTCCCCCCCCCCTCCCTCCCCCCCGACATTCCACATTCCACCCATGTCTGGCCGCCTCTCACTCGAGATGCTTACAGCAGCAAGTCAGCACTTCATAGAACTCTTCTAGAACCTCCTTTTAAGGAGATTTTTTGTATCATCCAATGGGGTGCGGCTACCAGCAATCACGAGGTGACGCTGGAGGCAGAAGCGGGGAAAATGAGGAGCTTGCTTCGAGAGTGTTGTTTGGGGAACTGAAACTTTGTGGAAATGTAATAAAGAGTGGTTAAACCGTCTATGGTGCCTTACTGGTTCCCTGTTAACCCCTCGACGGACTATATCCTGTCATCCTGACTTACACTTATTTCATTTCATTTTGCTGTCTTGTATTCTGGGACTTACAAGATTGAAGTAAATTGGCTACCGTGGCAATACAAGATTGGCTGCCGTGGGTCAGGCCGCTCAAATGATTCAAGTACCTGCTGCTATATCGATGCTGATGAACCTGGAGAATATCTCCTCGTAAGTGAAGCTTTCCTCTCTACTCAGGAGTGTGGTGCGTATCTCTCCAGGTCCGTATGTCTCCTTTACGGTGTAAGGATGCCGTATCAGTGATGCCGGTCCGCCATTGCGATTGATTCCTGTGAAATTTTCCTCAGCCCTGCCTTCAAGTCGAATGTGCCCCTCGTTAATATGAACTTCGGGCCAGCTTTCGATGGCAGGTGATGTCTCAAGGATGAAACGTTGACCTTCGCCTGTATTGGATTCTCTCTCGACGGTGTCCTTGATGGATCTCGGAGATATCGACGAAAATGCCGTCCTTATATATTAGGTTTGTATCCCGCTATTCTTCGTGATTGGTTGAGATAACGAGTATTGATGTATCAAACAAGCAGAAATCAGTTAGGGAACGATTCACGTAAGCATTCGTTTATAAAAACTGTTGGAAATGAAAACTGTGGACATTTATTACTGCCCTTTTCTCCTGAATGAAAATTGACCAGAAAAAACGCCTTTTCTGTCAGATAATTGAAGCTATACGATTGTCATAGAAAACAGCTAATAATTGCTCGTAATTTTTCAGTCATTCGATTTGCGCATGAAATGAAGTGTGTCAGAAACTAGGGATTCATGTGTTAGCTGTGGGCTGATGGCATTTGAGTAAATGAGTGCATGAGCGTTGAAAAAGAGATGCGTAAGGTTTTCATAGATCTAATATTTCGCAAATTCTTCAGTGCATGCACTACAGATACTCATGTAGTTATCCGTTATTTTGGAGATGCTTTTTCGGTTATGTTGCTTCCCCACTTTTTGTGTTAATGGTTTATATTTTTCTCTTTTTTATATATTTTCCCGCGTTTTTGTAAATGTGTGCTGTTTTGTCTTCTTTAAGTGCCACATTTGCCTTTGCTCATCTAAAAGCTCGATGATACTGCCCTCTGTAAAGACGGCATGAACCCTTTCCCTGAGCAAAAAAAGGCTTACGGGGGAATTATTAATAGAAAAATGGAATTCTGGTGGTAATGAGAAAAAATTTCAATAAATGAGAGCTGAGTATAATTTTCATTCTGCTACTAAAGCTTATCTTCGCTCTCCTCTGACGTCAGCCTTTCTACTTGTTTTATATCTCATCCCTTTTCATGACGATTTTAGATCGTATTGCATAGAATCGGCATCACATTGGTTTATAACCTCGAAGGCTGAGTGCTCTCAATGGTTATTTTCCTCCCAGTTATTGAGAGATAGGAATGCAGTTTTAATTGAGCGGTATGTAAGAAGGTGCCTTATGCTAAAATTATCGTCGTCCATTGGAGCAGTACTTGCGAATCTAGAAAATATGTATCTAATTGGTCTTTACTCAGTCATTTCTTTAAATCCTTCATGATAGCATTTTAGTATTTTGTACGTTCAGTCACAGATGTGCCCTTTAATTAACCTTTTTTGATATCTGAGTATTAGGGGATGCAGTTAACGGAGACATTTGCGATGAAACTTTTAATTATACTATATCTCTTATGAGAGTGTGAATTATTCGTGACTCATTCAAACTTACAATTTGGCTCATAATATATAATTGATGACATTTTTCTTGCAAAATTGTCGAGGAAGAAAATTAATTTACTTCAGAATGCCAAGGAAATTTGAGAAAGTAAACGCTCAAGTTATTGAAGTTTTCTTTATTTCAATACTTTTTTCCATACACTTCAGAAACGTTGTTAAGACTTTTTTGAGCGACACAATTGTGTTGTTGGCGTGAAATAACTAACACCAACTAATTATCGTTTGGCCTCTTTATTAGGGACGAGCCCGAGCGAGTGTACAAGTAGGTAGTCACAGTGAAAACTTCTCCCCGCATGATGACACGGCCTTTTAAATCTCCTCGGAGTCGCTCATCGCCTGCTCCGCGTCCTTGGCGCCGCTGCCTTTCCGGCCTGCCAGTTAACTGGAGCCTCCACGCGAACCCGCCACAACAATGACAAGATCTCTTTTAAGTTTATCTTTTAGAGTGTGTAGCAAAATTCTCAAAACTTCGATTTACATGTGATTCAGCTCCAATGTATCTTTCATGTGGGCGGTAATTGTTGTGGTGCGAATGGATGCGTGTTGAGGATCGGCATTACTCCGATATTTCTGTGTTCCACTGCAAACGTAGGGTTTATCACGCTCTTATTTATACGGAATAAGCGTCTGGTCCCAAAATATGCTCTGCGTATTAAAAAATAGCCATAATATCATTGTAAACTTTCATGTTCAATGATAAATAAGAAAAACAGGTTTTGTTTTGTATGGCAACCCATCCTTTGTCATTCGTCTCTCAGTGGGCTACTGAGAGACAATTGCATGGCATAATACGTGATACATATTTACACCATCGTACAGTTCCCACACAACTACTTCCGCCTCTAATATGGAAACTAGAAGCTTTCACTTGGTAGAAGGGTGTCATAATAAACAAGATAAAAATTTGTGACTTCCACAATTTATTGAAAACTCCCACCAACCCACCCACCTACCCATCCACCAACCCACCCCACCAACCCATCAACAAGTATGCACCCACCCCACCGATCCCCACCTCCAAACTGAATGTTTTCCAAGATCCTCAGTGATATATATTATTAAAAATCAGGTTAAGGGTGAATGAGTTAACTCCACTGTTTTATGATTGACTCCACTTTATTGGATAAAAAAGTACTTCACGACATCACAACCTCCACCGTACTGACAATCCATGTGCTCTAACATGAACTCAAAAGCGCGAAAAAGAAACAAAAGACATGCGTAAGTCAAAAAAAAAATCTAGCAATGCTCTCTAGACAAAAGAACATGATACTTTGACACTCCCCCTCATTTCAAGATTTTTTTACAAAAAAACAAACTAAATCATACTCCTTTGGCACTTGAGTCAACACATTACAAAAACTTTTGTGTTATCAACAAAATCTTAACCAGTAAATCAACCGCAACTAGACAAATAAAACAATTAATTAATTGATACATTTATGATAACCCTAACATATTACAAAACCTTTGCGTGCTATCGGCCGACAGAGACTTTGTTAATAAGTCAGCAACATTATTGTTTGAGGTGATATACCTGAATTCGACAAGTTGGTTTCTTACAGATTCCTGAAGGACATAGGATTCAACAGCACAATGTCTGGTCCTATCAGACACACTTTCTCCCTTTGAGATTTCGATAGCACCTTGATTGTCGGCAAATATTACACACGGCTTAGAAATACACTTGATTTGGTTAATATCTAAAAGAAAAACATTCAACCATTTAATTTCACTCAATACATCTACCATTGCTAAAACTTCAGATTCATTATTGTGCAAAGAAAGTCTCTTTTGAGTTACACTTTTCCATATGACAGCAGCTCCTGCCATAGTAATAACATAACCGGTAACAGACTTTCCATCACTCTTATTCTTAGCCCAACTAGCATCCACATACACTCCAACTGATTTATCACCATTTGAATAGCATAAAGACAAGTCCTTGGTCTGTTTTAAATATCTCAAGAGATGCTTCACCTCCTTCCAGTCAGCTAGGGTAGGTCTCTCATTTTTCTGGCTTAGTTTACATACAGAAAACATAATATCAGGACGAGTAATGTTAGCAATATAGCGTAAGCTACCCACAGCACTTCTATAGCACGTAACATCACAAGTTTGAGTATCACATACCTTTGGTTCAATTGAGTCTTTGGTCGGGACAGACAAAGGAGTTCTCAGTCCCTTGCAATCAGACATGCCATATTCTGACAACACAAATTCAATATAACCTGTTTGATTCATTTTGACATTTCCTTGACAGTCTTTAACAAATTTTACAGACAAGAAATTGGATGGAAAACCTAAGTCCCTTATATTCAATTTTGTCGACAGGTTCTTGATAAATAATTCCACTAAATCTGATTGACCCCAGATTCCCAAATCATCTACATATATAGTAACAAACAACTTCTTCTTTGGGTTAACATAAAGGCACTGATCACTTATAGATTTACACATTCTCAAAACAGTCAATATTTTGTGTAAATGATCATTCCAATCTCTCCCCGCTTGCTTTAACCCATACATGCTTTTGTTAAGTTTACATACATGCTTAGGATACTTTTCTCTAACAAACCCTTCAGGTTGCTTAATATACAAGTCTTCTTTAATTTCACTGTTAAGGTAGGCTGATTTGACATCTAAGTGATGACAGCTCCAATCGTTATTAATGGCTAGAGCCATCGTGAGACGAATGACTTTCCGCTTCACAACTGGACTAAATGATTCACTGTAATCCATTCCCTTAACTTGATTAAAACCCTGAGCCACAAGGCGGGCTTTAAATTTGACAATATCACCATCTTGATCCCTTTTAACTTTAAAGACCCATTTGGTGCCAATTAATTTACATTTTTCAGGCTTCTTAACTAGATCCCATGTTTTATTTCCCTTTAAGGAAGACATTTCCTCTTCCATTGCTTTAATCCATTCGTTTCTGTGCATACTCTTTAACGCCTCCTCTACAGTCTTTGGTTCACATGTCTCACATTTACTACTATAAACAGCTGTGTGACAACAAGGACAGACTTCTTTAATCTTTCTGACCCTTTCAGATCTGCGCAATACAGGTGATGCAATTACTTCATCATCAGAAACATCATATACGATACCTGCTCCCCCTTGACTCTGAACCTCAGTCAAACTTTCATCTAAAGGCACCAAATCAATACTACTGTCATAATGCGCATTCCCACCATCAATGTCATTATATTCGTTATCAGAATCATTACTAGTTGTCTCAGAATCATAATTGTCACTACTCTCAACATCTGACACATTTATTGCAAAAGGTGACTCTAAGACACTAACATCTGAATTAACTTTCATCTTAGCCTTCATTGGAAAAACTTTCTCCTCAAATTTTACATCTCTGGAGTACACCACGCAGTTATCAGTCGTGTTCCACAACCGATAGCCTCTCTTATCTCTGGGATAACCAAGCATGACACATCTATCAGCCCTAGGCTCCATCTTTCTACCTTTCTCGGTTTCCTTGAACACCCATGCTTCACAGCCAAACACTCTCATCCTCTGAATCTCTTTTTCACTCAATCCCTTCTTAAACCACAGCTCATAAGGTGTCTTGCCATTTAAAGCTGAAGATACACACCTGTTTTTAATGAAACAAGCAGTGTCTATGGCTTCCCCCCAAAAATTGGCAGACATGCCAGCTTGAATAAGCATACATCTAGCAAGAGTTAATAACTGTTGATTGAGTCTTTCTGCTACTCCCATCTGTTGATGTGCACCTGCCATAGAAAATCTATGAAGTATCCCTTCCCCCTTGATCAAAGATTTAAATTTCTCATTTTTGTACTCTGTCCCATTATCTGACTGAAAGGACTTAATCTTTTGACCCAACAACTTTTCAACTCTATTTTTATACTCTAGAAAACTGTTATACACATCTCTTTTCCTTTTCAAATTACAAACTTCACTATACCTTGAACAATCATCAGTAAAAGTACAAAAATAATTCCCACCGCCTTTACTCTCAGGCTTCACATAACACGCATCAGAATAAACTAATTCAAGTAACCCTGATGATTTCTCCTCTCTGTCTGGGTATGGAAGTCTTTTTGCCTTACCCTGATGGCATACATCACAGTCCACAACATCTCCTCTAGGGATGAACTCACAGCCGGGGATGTTGCTTGCATGCCCAAAGCGTTGATGCCAGGTGTCTCGGGTCACCGCCTTGAGGACTGTCACCTCTTCTGTCCATGGGTTGATTGCTGGTGGTTGGTGAGATGAAGAACTAGGATCACTGCACTCAGCTTTGCTCATCTCGTACCAGTCACAGTCCAAGGCATACATGTCATCCTCCACAATTCGGGCACACAACACTTCCTTATCGCCATCCAGTTTATCATATCCCTTAAATAGCCCATTATCAATGTTGAAACTAAAGCCTGATTTCTCAAGTTGTCTCACTGACAGGAGGTTATCACTCACGTCAGGTACCCACAAAACATGTTTCAATCCAAGCGTCCATCCACCACACTCGTCAGAAACTTTCATTGTAACAGTCCCATAGCCCTTTACTGCACATGGTTCCTCCTTCTTAGCTACCTTCACACTCCCCCCTACGTAATTACAAAAATTGTCCAGCAGATCACGATGAGGGGTCATATGAGCATTACACCCGCTGTCCAAAAACCAACGGTTAGGGTCGCTACATTCATATTTCTCAATATTGTTCAAAACCCCCTCCTTAGATTTCCCCACACAGGCTCTATATTTAACTCTCACCATACCGCAACCAAGATTTTTCACAGTCTCTACTGCTTCTAGATCTTGCTCAACATTGTCTTCTCTCTCCACTTTCGCTTCCTTGCTCCTGAAATGTCTCTGCACTTGCCCTTCGAGCTTGGACCCACTTCGTCCTCTTTGGAAACTGGACCTCTTCCCCTTAGGACACACAACGCTAGTATGGCCTTCCTCTCCACACGAGTAGCATATTACTGTCCCTCTTGCTTTCGCCTCCACAGTCTTAGGACAGTCCCGGACTTTATGACCGAGTCGATTGCACAAAAGACAAGAAACACCGGTTTGATCTCCAACTTTCCTCACCGTATTCCTTGAAAATAACCCCCTCAAATCCTCTTCACGTCTTGTTCTCTCGACATTTTCTCTCTGATGTCTCTGCTCCTCAATCAGCAATTTATTCTTGACGTTCTCAGTGTTCATATTCTCTTGATTTAGCTCCATGACATGAATGATAGACTTGTACCGTTCCTCCCTTAAGCCTCTCAGCAAAAAACCAGCCACAAAGCTATCATCCAGCCGAATTGATGAACTGAACTGGACTCTTCTTGCAATGGATATTTCTAAGTCTCTCCCAAGCAGCCTTCGCACTCGTGCATTTACTGACATCGTTAAGATAGCAGTCACTAACATATTGGATTAAATATGCCAGCACATCGTTGTTTCTATTCCTCTGTTTTATCGAAAGCTGTTCCCAATCGAGATTGTCATAACCCGGTTCAATGCATTCCCACAATTTTCTTTTAGTGAGAAACGCCTTCATCCTGGTACTCCATTGCACCCAGTTTTTAGTGGTTAGTCTCTCCATTCCATCCGCCATGAGGTCTCATTCAAAAACCGCACTCACGAAAAAATCGAAAAAACTCACGAATAATATACGATCACTCCACGTTCGCGAGTGTCTGGGCCCATAAACTATTAAAAATCAGGTTAAGGGTGAATGAGTTAACTCCACTGTTTTATGATTGACTCCACTTTATTGGATAAAAAAGTACTTCACAACATCACAACCCTCACCGTACTGACAATCCATGTGCTCTAACATGAGCTCAAAAGCGCGAAAAAGAAACAAAAGACATGCGTAAGTAAAAAAAAAATCTAGCAATGCTCTCTAGACAAAAGAACATGATACTTTGACATATATAAAGGACAGACAACAGAGTTTTGTACCTGAAGATGGCGTGGCAGTCGAAACCAGTCGTTTGTTTTTAATAAATTGAGGAAATCATAAATTTTTATCTTGTTTATTATACTTCCGACTCCTTTTTGTGAAAAAATAATTTTATGCGCTCTTTATGAAATGAATGTTTTTCGGCTTTAATAGGTGGAATTGACGATACTGTTAAAAATTCAAGTATCTTTAAAACTTCCACAGACCCTGTTGTGCAGAGTTATTAATAGGTTTTGTAGAATTTACAAAGTTACTTTTAATTTTATCACAATTTTATACGGTATCAATCTTGGTTCATTATTCTAGGCTAAGGAAACGAGGTTGTCGTGACTTACTACTCTCATATTAGTCAAGAATATTTGGGTTATAATATCAGTTAAACGCTTAGTGACTGGCGTCGTAAAAGCTGTCTTGAAATATAATGATGCCCTATAGATGTCCCATTTTAACAGGGGGAATATCAATGGTTGCTTGTGGGCAGATATATTCTCATCTCGAAGCTCGTCTGGTGAACCTCAGTCGACTAGTACACACTTTAACGAGATCTCGTCTCTTTGAAAGAATACGTGCATAATACTGTGGAAGAAGAACAGTTCTTATGCTGGCCACTGTGACCATAAAAAGGAAAACATAGCTATATCGACATGACCAGATCTTTTAGATAAAGGAAACATGTTTATATTTCTATGTTTTGTAGTTTTAAGTTTTAAATTTAAATTTTCAGTTTTAAATGGTTGAAAATTCAGTTTTAATTTCAAAGTTATGGAAGGTAAAAATAATTTAAAAATGCGATAATGCCCACGGGGAGGATGTATGGGGCAAGTTGCGCCACAGAAAAAAAATTGGGGGGGATTTTTAAAATGCATAAAGAAATTCACTAAATGTAAATATTGTACCCGTTTGCAGTAATTTATATACGTATCGAAAGGTTATAGCGATATATGAATGTTAAGCTTTAAGTTTAGTATTGGAATACATCGTGCAGTTATAGAGAATCATTTAGCCTGCCAAAAGCTTCTTATATTTCGGTCGCGTCTCTCCATACTCTTTCTTGGCTGCCGCAGCGCGCCATCGTCATACTCACTATAAGATCCCCGAACGCAACCCAGTAGCATAACTGACTCAGCATCCCTCCAGTCTTAACCCGCCCCCTCCTCCCAACATCTGAGAACGGGTCACATCACAGTACAGTCAAAAGGCTTAGACTTACGGATCGTGCATACACTGCACGTTATCTTTTACAGTGATTTTTTACCTCCACTTCCCCTTAGTCGACAACCATAGCATTTGTCTCAATCCCTCGTACACTCCTCCCCTTCGATAAGTGACTTTGTCTCTACGTATGAAACTTTCAATTCAAAAATATTTTCTTATTTTTTTGTAAGTTAAATTTTAGGGATGGGTTGGAAGTTGGCAAAGTAGCAGAGCTAGATACAATAGAATAACGCTATTTTCAGTTTTTATTGTAAAATTATATCAGTTTATCATAAATATTTGATAATATTGACGTCCATCACCCCCACCCCTTTCCCTTCACGAGCGCACCAACGTTCCGGGGAGGACGAAGGAAAAGGTTACAATATATGTATAGGCACACCAATTATAAATAAGATCAGATTGGAAATAAGCGAAAATAAGATCAGAAATATACTTTTAAAACCTTGATTCCCTAAGACTTCATCTGCAGGATCAGTTTCCTGAAAGTTCTCTGAATATTGTCAAACAGAATACTTGCTTTTCCCATGAAGGTTTACTCAATGTTGTTAAAAATATGGATAGTACTCTAAGGCCGAGTCTCGTCAGTAACTTGTACGAGTATTACGGAATCGATGGTGAAGAACATTGTGAATAAGTTAATGTATTTAGTCAACTGTAAAAATTTAGCTACCCGAGAATTGATTTATCAGATGTGCTGAGCTTAAGTGACGAGAGTCTGAGCCGAAATAATGACGAAAGTGACACCCAAGATTCTTGTGACGACAAGCCTGATGGTCCAAGTACAGATCCTAACATAGCAGAACAAAGATTTCTGGATCAATGGGTCAAGGAAGGATTCATTGGGCCTTATAGGTGTTTAGTAAATATTTCTGGATTTCCTTACCTAACGATGTTATACCAGATACCTCTGGCATTGCGAGGAACAAGTTGCTCAGCAGAGAGGGTTATGAACAGATTAAGAATTGTAAAAAATAGGCTGAGAAGCAGATGAGAAGGAGATGTCTGGCTCTCCGACACGCTTGTTCTTTCTTTCGAAAAAGAAATTTTAAAATCCATTCATAACAGTGAAGTAAAAGAAAAATTTGCTTTGTCAAGTGAGCAAAGAAAAAAACTACTACTGTATAAAGGACATCAAGGGTAGGGTAGTCAAAATGTTACCACCACCACCAGTACTGATTTTATCTGTATTATTTTATTATTATTTGAGTTTTTACCAGTATAATTTGTAAATAGGAGCTATGAATAATGATGTAAATGGGTTCCATTTAATTAAAGACAAATATTAATTTAAAATACTTGGTAAATTTAGATGTCCTTATTTTTTGCGCATTTCACTGGTACAGCTCTCGCGAAAGCTTATGGCGTTCGGATACGCAGAAGAAGTCGTCGTGCAGGGGTAAAGTTTGGTGGAAGGGGTAGGGAAAAGGGACGTAGGGGAAAGCGAAGACATGGCATTTGTGCCATGAATGAGTGCATTTCAAAAAATGGAATTTTTATGACGCGGACAACACAAATGCTGCGCATCCGAACGCCATAAGCATTCGCGAGAGCTGTATACAGCTGTAAGGTGTGGTATAAAGTATCATAATAGTGTCTTTGCAGTAAGTTGACCGCCTATTTTGTTAGATACAGGATCCCGCTGTGTAGTTTTAGGAGCGCAATAGTTTGCTTAAGATTTTGTTTATATTTTTTAGAGTTTGTTTTTAAGGGTTTGGTCATAAATCATTGTAGCCACACCCTCAAAACTAACTCTAAAAAAATAGATATCACAGTGGTCGACAACGTGTATGCTGATTTAAGATTTTAATGCCAGAAAAGTGTTAAATACGATTTTATGAAGCTAATAATGAAAAAAACTTCCCGAATCCTCCGTTCCCCTCGGCGGTACTCCATACTACCTTAGACAGGCTATCGAAATATAACCTGGTAACTAGCAATATATCGGCAGGAGGGGGGGAGTTGTTGCTTTTGGGGGGGAATGCGCCATCAGCTTTGGGGGGATTGGCACCCCTGCCCATAGACATGTGAAAATAACATTAAAAGAACCTATAGCGTTGATGAAATGAAGCTATCAAAAGTTATGCAGCAAAATAAAAATATTATTATTTAACAAATCAACATTTTTATGGATTATTATAAATTTTGAGTCTTTTTAGTCTATTTTAGCAGTGATTAAAAACTTAATATTTTCCATGCCTGATGTATTTACTGGATATCAACACAATAGCAAAAATTTTGGATGCCACTATGGAAGCTCTTTAGTTGTTCACCGCCCATCAACTTAGCTCTCGGTCTGTTTTCAGGGCCACTGCCGATTAGGCGGATTGAAGTGGGCTGTTGTGTTTTGAAGAGAGCAGTGCTTTCGAGTACCCTTTATATGGACTTTCACCAATTGATCTTTTTAGTGGCCTTCAATTGTATACACCTCTACAGAGTTGATTGCCGAACTAAAGGCTATAAGTTCTCTCTTAAATTCTAGGCGTTTGTGGGCTCGGCAGATACCTACCCATGGTGTAACATTTTGTTAAGATTTTCCAGATTTTTACTATCATACATCCATAGCTTATAATAGCTGATGATGTATGCTGTCGAATACCCTTCGATCCTGGGGGTATAAATATCTTTAAGAGCAAAAGCTGCTGTACTAAAAGTAATTAATGGTAAAATTACATTGGGTTCGAAGTATCAGTTTATTGAACCGTGGTAAAAAATCATGGAATTCGGTAAAGAAATTATTATTTTCATCAGAATTTCATGGTTATTTAAAGCTCAGACTTATGTGCTTCAGTGAAAAAGCTCGAGATAAAACAATTGCTCTGTGTATCTTTATTCTGAAAACGCATATGAAACGTACACAATCGGAGAACATTTGACACGAAAAGCGTCATCGCAAACAATCGGGATGGGATATTTTGTCCCGGAGCAAATTATAAAATTATTGTGGAATCCACCGGATTGGCCCTAATGATTGTTTCTAACAACTAATCTAACTATCAAAATTTGGCGTCAGTACTTCGAACTCATGAGTCTACCCATTAATGGCAGTATTTATGTGCGATGTAAAGAATACTTAGTATTTTTCCTCTATTTATATTCAGTGGTAAAACTAGTTTCGACGTAATGGCGTCAGTGAGTGTCAGTCAGAACTAGTTGTACCATTGAAAACAAATTGTAGAAAAATACCAAGTGTTCTTTGCATCATGAATAATTTCAACAAAGTCACGTCTGAACTCCTCGAGTATTTATGTAGTGTAACGAACGACTTTTGACAGGAACTTGTGTCCTCCCTAGAGCAGCAAGAAAGCTGCCATAGATTCAGGAGTAAAATCAATGGAATTACTCGAATCCCTGTGGTGCTCGCGTGGGGTGATCTTAGAAAAAGTTAAAAAGTAGGATTACAAGTGTGCGCTTGAGGACGGAACAGGTAAGACTCTGATGAAGACTTCGGAAAAAAATACCTCTTTGTGGGCATTCGAGACGGTAGCTTGGGGGGGCGGATGAGGGAGATAGAGGACTCTTTCATAAAGTAATAAGAGCGGCGATGGCATAAGAAGATGCTGAGGAATCAACGAACTTCTTAAAGAACGTGAAATCGCTTCTTTTATCGTCGTCGGGGGGGGGGCGGAGGAGGGGGGACAGAGGGGAGGGGGAGAGAGGTGGTTGATGGGAGCGAAAGAAGATTGGGGAAGGAGAGGAGTGGAGAGGGTTGGGGGGGGAGGCGAATTTTCCATCGGTCGGGTGATGAGCAATTAAGGATTGTGCCGCATTGGGATGCGGGGTGAGTGGGCGGAGTGGAAGGAGGGGAGGGGGGCAGAGGCAAGAAAAATATATATGCGAGGGATGTGAAAAAGGGCGAAAACCATTTCGGTTGCTGGGGATTAGAGCCTTATTATTCCCTCCGAACGGCATTTGGGAGCCGGAGGAGTCGTTACCCCTCCCCCCACATCATCTCGGCGAGCGTGAGTCCCGTAGTCTTGAAAAGTAGAAGAAAAAAAGTCCACGTTTTAAAAATGCGTTCTTTACCCCCGCACCTATTTTTTTACGCTTATTTCGTTTCTTCCCTCCCCCACCTCCTTTACCGGTCTTGCACCCCATCCTTAAGAAACTTCCCCACCCCTATTTTTTTATTCCTTGGAATTCTCATCCCCCTAAAGCTTTTGCTACGTCTTCCAACTCCTTGTATTTTTTTACCACTTTAGCTCGATTCATTAACAGAAATAACTTTTCTTTCGTAATAAGAAAGCTGAGTTAAACAAGAGGAAGAGGGAATTAACTAAATAATGAACTAGGATATTTGCTAAACAATTCTGTTATTTTTGACGCATGAAGGGAAGGATTGGGCTTTATACTGAATGTATCTGGAGGAGCATTGATCCTCAAAGTAAAAGGACCTCGCTCTGATTTGGCGAAAACGTGTAAATTGAATCGTGAGCAATGACATTAAGGAAAGATTGGCGAAGGTTACTTATCCAAGAAGTGTTTTCGACGTAAAATGGCATAGTTGTAAAGAGGAGACTGGCATACGCGAAATAAGTATTTCTTAGCGAAAGAAAGCTAAAGAAACCAGGGTGAAGGTGAGAGCTATGAAGACGTGGAACAATGAATTCTATAGCTCGAATGCGTTAGATTTCGATCGAATACAGCGGAGAGCAGCTAGATTTGTAAAAAATTGTTACGATGTACTTAGCAGTGTTACAAAATTATGGAGGGAATTAGGGTGGAACCTTTATCCGACGGAAGGGAAAATATGGATTAAATTTTTTATGAAAGTTTTGTGTAGACTATTTTTTATCGGACGTTCACCATATTTTGCTAGAGCTAGAGCTAGAGCCAAACTATTACGGCAGAAACGATAACAGGAATTTGATTAAGGAAATATACTGCAGAATCGATAGATTTAGAACGTCATATTTTTTCACGTACATTAAGAGACCATAGTAGTTGCGATGGATCAGTTCTATGATACTTTGACCCTCGCTAGGTAAAGTAGATTCTGTACTTATGTTAAATATGTTAACACTATTATTAATTACTCGCTCCGTATGAGATTTCTGGCATATTTCTGCTTTTGCATGATGTAGTAACTTGTAGTACTATTTATCAATCTCATTAAAAAAAATAATTAGCAGTGGTGTCTTAAATAGTGTACTGCATGGTAGTATGATCGTCTACGTACCAGTCTCATCGTTTCTGGTTTGACCGGGCATTGTTATCCTAACTGCTGGTGGTGATCTGCGCCTAGTAACCGAGGAAGGTGCGCGGTTCTGATTTGAGCTGGGATGAGTTCTGCATGCCTGCGTGGAATCACCCCGTGCCACAGACCCTAGTGGGGAATTGTACGATATTTAGTAGATGTAGATACCTGTACTTTAGAGGGTAGAGGCTGAGGTTGTATAGAAATAAGGTTTATGAGATGGTGGGAGGAAATGAGAGCATTAGAGGGAAAGACAGGCGAAGAAGTGTGAGGCATCACGGTGGGGAAAACCGAAGTTGATATAGTAAATTCGACGGTACAGGAAAGGTGAATGGAGAAGGCATTTTGCGACAGTGTAATTTTCCTCTCGCCATGCTTTTGAATGAGTTGTTTTACGTCTAGCTTTTGATTTTTCTAATCGTATGAAATTTTGTCTAATTGTAAGTATAAGTGTTTCAAAACAAGTTTTTTGGAGGAACAAGCTGAGAAATTTGTTTGAGCGCCTCTCAAGGAACGAACGTGGCATTGGGCTTGAATAATTACGCCATCCGAGCCATGCTATCAATTTGAAATTGTGACTATATTTTATGGCCAACCGATGGAACTCTTTAAAGATTTAACTCATATTGTATTGTTAAAATGGACTAGGGAAAATCAGTGATAAAATAAAATAATTTATGAGCAGAGAATGACGAGATTTAATTTCAAATCCGTATCCTATTTGTAACTTTGAAACTTTCAAGCTTGCGGTAACCTTTATGTAAGATTTTATTGCGAATTGCTTGTTTTCTAGAAATAGAAGTGAATCAGTGTATTGATGCTAGTTTTTTTTGCTGTCATGTACAGTGCTTCTCGCAATCTATTTGCACATGAGCACTTAAAAAAATTCACATACTACATCATTAATATCATCACAGCTGTCTATTTAAGTATTTCTAATATTAGTTTTCTATTTAAGTTGTACTGTAAAATTATTGAAAAAAACAGAAATTACCGGAATGGTTTTTACCTTTAATTCATTTCCTGTAGTACATGGTATTCACGACAGTAAACTCAATATCATGGTAATCTTTACGCTTGGACCTCTGTTTTGGATATTGAGTAGTTTGACGTGATGAAAAAAGAATCATGCTGTGCTCCTTAGTACTAAAAATAGTTCGATTTATTGATTCTGTGGTGAGCTGATAGTTTAACCAATGAAAGTAGTTTTCATGGACATTTTTCTCTTAAATCCTGCTTTTTCGTGAGTTTCTCAAAGTATGTAATATTGCAAATTTTTCGTTGCTTAATGTTTCCCCCTTTAAAGTATTTTAAATTTGAATCCGGTGTGGTGAAAATGATTGTAATACTAAATCAAAGTATTCATTTGCTGTTTGTTATTTATATTTGTTTTAGTCTAAAGATTGGGATTTCAGCCTCGTTAAGTTTACTATATGTTACTCCCTTTACATTGGGGATATCTGTTTGCTCTCCCCAATCACTGAAATTCCAATCGCGATTGAGAATGATTTGTGTTGTAATCTCTGTTGAAATGATACAGAACTATTACAGACATTGAAATGAACTAATATTAATATTTTATAACATCCTCTGTTTCTGGGCTGTATTTTTAGTCCTAAGAAAGTGAAATAAGTGCTGAGTAAACGTCGTTAACGACTGCTAGAGTTTACTTTTCAATGAGAGTTTTTTATCATTATAACATTCGGGCAACTACAATTCCCGTCCAAATACGAAATATTTACCTACTTTGGGGGAAATGCTTATTAAAAACTATATTTTTCAGTCTGAGACTTGCTTACTTTTATTCCATTCTTTCCATCTCCATTTCCTGCCACAAATAACTACCTCTCCTGCTTCGTCTTCCCTCGGGGTTTATTTTTTCTCATTTCGCTCCAACATTCCCTTTGTTGGATTCCCTTGTAGCCTTTACCAACATCTGCTTCATTTCCCCTCAGGTCTCCTCGCCGACTTCGAAGACTTCCAATTCCGCCATTATGTTCCCTTTCCATACTTACCATCTTTTTCTAAAGGCTCCATTTTTGTTCCTTGTTATTGTACCGCTTTTCGCCAATTTCTCGTATTTCGGCGCGAAATGAATTCTCTAATTCAATGCGAATGCGTTTCGGGGGAGAGAGAAATGTTTCCCTTACTGTTTTAGGATCGTCGTATTCAGCCTGTTTTGAATCATTAAAATAAATCCAGCGAGGAGTTTAAGTCTGAAAAATTTTATCATTTAAGACCATTTAGTTTTTTATTTTAATTTCAAAGGATTTCTTTCATTTCTCGCGAAAAAAATTTTCAATGACTGAATTTAACTGTAATTAGTTCTAAGCTGGGTTTCATAGCCCTATAATTTTTTTCTGTAGGTGTAAGTTACTAATTGAATAGGAATCACTCGTAGCAGGTTAAAACATTTTTACCAGCACTTCACAAGATCTCACAAATAATCTAATATCGTTCTGTATATCTTATTTGGCGTTCATAGGAATTAAGTATCGTATTAATTTAACAATATATTTTTTGGACTACGTGTACTTTTAAAGTGCCTTTAAGCTCGATTTGGTAACCCTGGAAAAGAGCGAAGTGCAACATCTTAATTCCTTGAATGTTAAATATTGTGTTGTTAAATAGTGATATATTATATAAATTCCATAAATGCCTAGTATTCATTCATGCAAAAATTTACCTTTAAATATTCATATTTCCCAATTCTTGAGATGCCTTTCTGTTATCCTCCTAAAAATAGACCTTACTCCATTTGTTGTTCAATCCTAAGATTGGTTGACTGCAGCCCTCCATCCTTCCCTATCTAGTACTTGTTCCCTTACCTCCTGGTAGCTCTTCCTGTGTACTTTCCTCATTATTTGGTCCATGAACTTATTCCTGGGTCTTCCTCTGGGGGCTTTTCCTCTATTTTGACTTCTATTATGTTTTTCACAAATCTATTGTGTCTCAGGGTGTGTCCAATCCATATGATTCTTCTACTGTGTATGATGTTCAATATGGTCCTTCTCTTCTACTCTTCTGTACACTTCATCGTTTATTATTTTGTCCGTCCATTTTATCTTCAGCATTCTCCTCCAGCACCAGGTTTCGAAGGCTTCTAGTCTTTTCTGGTCAGCTTTTCCACTGGTTGAAGCTTCAGATCTATGGAGTGCCACACTCCACACGAATGTTTTCACAAACTGTTTCCTGGTTTGTAGTCCTGGCTTCTTTGAGCACAGCAGTTGTCTTTTTCCCATGAACGCCTTCTTCTTAGCTTGGGCTATTCTCCGCTTAGTGTCTGTTGTACTAATTCTGCCCCACGTGATGCTACTTCCAAGGTAGGTTAAGGAAGGCCTTAAGAAGGCCTTAGTACCATTACAAAGTCATCTGCAAATAATCTTGTTGAATCTGTCGTATTTTCCTGTCAAAGTTTGTCTATACTCTGGGGATCGATCCGAAGTGGACCAAACTTCATTGAGCATTGTTGCTCCAGTGTGCATGTAAATGCTGTTATCCTCCAAGTTTTCACTCTTGAATATTGAAGTATTGAAGATGGTTTTGAATTTCTTGTAAAGATATGATAGTGCTTTAATGTAATTCTTGTGTTCAAATGAATGTTTTCAGTCGACAAATTCTGCACTCGTGGAAAAGAACTGTTGTGGTACGTAAGCTTTTAGTTCGATAATGTCTGCATTGTAAAGTTTCATTTTGCTAAAAACCTCGTGAGTTTCAAAGTTATGTTCATAATATTATTTTTAGTTCGACGTCATTGTAGTGTAAGTTGTTACATTTTTAACAAAATAAAAATGATTTTTTTTGTACCGGGTTTATTTTCTTATTATTTTAATATAAGGCTTATTTTCCAATTATCATGAAGTATATGGGGGGACAGCATAGAAAATCAGGATCCGTATGTTTGTCATTTTAGCATGTGTCATGAAAACAGGCGTTTCACTATGATAAGGCCAACCAGTTGTCGACAGGAAGAGATCCTGTGAAGACATATAACCACGGAAGGCAAAGACTAACGTAGTGTTTCTCTGGGCTGGTTCATGTAGCTGGAGAAGTGTATAGTTCTTCATCTTTTAAGTAGATGTCAGTGCCATAAGCAGATGAAAGTACGGTTGAAAAGAAAGCTCAGCAAAATCAATCCTGGGTTTTATAAATCTATGGAATCATTTGGAATGCTGTTAAATTAATACGTACTGTACCCTCATCGAGGTCGTATTACCTATAAATTTTTCTCCATTGAATCCCTACATAGAGTCTACGGCACTGTTCTCGAGAAATGTAAGAACATTTCTATTTGGACCCAATTATTCTAAGTAAATGTATATGAAAGTAAATCTGATGCAACATCGACTATAAAACGTCGAGGAGTCGATTTTTCGATGATCATAAAAGTACTCACCACTCACTCAATTTTCATCGGATTATTTTACTACTCGATGTTTTCGATGTCTCGGCCAAAAACATCGAGTAATCCGATACATCGACTAAAACATTGAGTAGTCGATTTTTCGATGTTTTTAAATGTACTCACCACTCACTCAATTTTCATCGGATTATTTTACTACTCGATGTCTCAGCCAAAAAACATAGTCCGATACACCGATGTCGATGTGGCATCCCTATCTTGCAGTCGAGATATGGAAACAAATATTTCCAACCAAGGAAATCTGATGCGTGATTTATATTTCTGAATGGTTTTAAATGCATGCCTCTGATTTTGATTGAATCTTTTTTTAGAACAAGATAAGTTGTTGTTTTGATATCTATGTTCGTGTGTTGCAGTTCATCTTGCTGCTGAGTAGCGAAAATAATTATTGCCGTTATTTATCAAGCCCAATTAGAATGACATCATGATACAAACTGAATACCAAGCCCAAATATGAAGCAGGAAACAGACGTGAATAAACAAGCTCTCGTGCTCTCAATCGGTTAATGTCATATTGCGCAGAGCTCGGTGTGAGACTCAATGTATGCTCACCTGCTGAACATTCTAGCTGCTGATCGTGGATTGGTTTAAAACTATTACGACGAGGCCGAGTTTGTTGTGGCCACTCAAATCCTGTTCACATATTATTGGAAACAGAATTAGAAAAAAAGACATTTTGAGTTTGCTTCTTGTTCATTAATATTTACATTAAACCATTTAATGCTTGCGTGCAGTGACGACACCAGATAACGTTTTGCAATCACTTGGTGATTAAAAGTCGTCTTTAGTGGATTTTTGAAATTCTCCATCACATATCTCATGGTATTATCCTAATTGAGCCCAAACTTTCCACTTATATATAATCTTTCTAAAATTTTTATTTATAGTTGAAAATCGTTAAAAGAAGGGATTTTACTTGCGTAGTGAAAAAAACCATCACATACATGCATGAATTTTTGAAGGAATTAATTCGTATATTCGTGGGTAGCACTGAATTCTGCTTCACATTCCATTGTTTCTGCTTATTTTTGGGATTACTAATATTTTGATTGACATTATTTCTCGTAATTACAGAGACTGCGCTTATTGATGCAGCCTTAATGAAACCTGGAAACTTATTAGAAAATTTTCTTTTCGAAGTGGAAAATCATGCTTCTAAAATTCGCGTGGTTTAAGTGGGGCATCCTGGAAAAGACCGGTGGGTGAAGAGAGTCCTACTCTTCCTTGCAAAGCCTAACCAAGCTTCCTTCGAATCGGTCCTCGAGACAAGTATCTCTTATCATCCCGTGCTGCAGATCATCCTTGATTTCACTTGTAATTAAGCCCAAAATTGTTCCGGTTGAACTTTCAAAACGCACGTTAAAAATATTTTACGCTCAACAAATAAACCCGCCCTCGTTCCGCTCCAAGTACCTCGGTTCGTTACCCCATTACATTTTCCCCCTCCTCGGTTCTTCTTCTTCGCTGTCTTGATGGTAAAAAAGACGGGCGGTCATCATAGTTTTATATTCCACCCCGCTTAGGTTTCCCTCTCCGTCCTCCGTCGCGAGCGAACGGATGGTTGAGAGCGGCAAATTAATTGTGGCGAGTTCTTTCACTCCCCCTACACCCATCTCTCACTCAATTTTACATACCCACCCTGTCTCGCTCCCAACAAATCCCCAAATAAGAGGATTAAAGAGCCCTGACGAGCGAGCGGGCGCGTGCTACTGGGGGCGTGGAGAGGGGGTCAGGGGCGAGGGTGTGGGGTTTGTACCCTGAACGCCTGAAGGGGTCGGGGGGACGAGGTGATAGATGTGGGGTGGCGGGGAACGTGAAGTTCGAGAGGGGAGGAGCTGTGTGGAAGTTTCACCCGAGTGCCAAGAGATGGAGCGAGGCGCGGCGGATCGGGGCTAGGTCCGTTAAGGACCGTGGATCGGGGGAGAATATTCCGACAGTCCTAATAAATACATTTAAGCGCACGAGAGAAAAGAAATGTTCGAGCGTAATCTAACGCAAGTATTGTTTGTCAACACTGTCCCCAAAAATCTTACAATCTCAATCATTTGCGCGTTTAAGGTGGCGATAGAAGTTACATCGCTTTCATCAATTCAGTGGGTCTTGCAGAATGAAGTGTCCTCTCCCAATTTACGTCAACAGAGGTAGAGATTCAAACATGGCGGGTGAATTTTTTGAAGAAATTGCCATGAGAAAAATTCGGCCTGGACGGGGAATCGAACCACATACCTTTGGCTTGCCGGACTAATGCGCAGACCACTACGCTATCCAGGCTTCCTAATTCCCATGGCAATTTTGGTGGATACAAGGGAACTAGATCTTAGGCCCTTGCGGTCCATTCAATGATGGCAATGCAAGGGAGACGAGGACTTCAAAGAAGCCGCAACCAAGAGTCAGTATCCTTCACCAGCATTTATGCCGTGCTTAGCCATTTGAAATTCAAACATGGCGGGTGAATTTTTTGAAGAAATTGCCATGAGAAAAATTCGGCCTGGACCGCCATGAGCTCGAATACCGGTAGTTGCCATCATCATCATTATCATTTGTCGTCTGCTGGCGCAGGTCCCTGGCGCCACTTAGTTTTTCCACTTCTTTCGTCATCCTCGCATGCCTCTTCTTTCCTGTATGAAACACAAAATCTTCCTTTTCCTTTCTTCCTCATATAGGTTTTCCGCCACACTTCCTTCCAGCTCTTCCTGTAGCAAGTATTCCTTTCTCAAAATGTGCCCAACCCAATTTATTTTTATCTCTTGGTTGGCGTTCAAACACAAAATCTTCCTTTTCCTTTCTTCCACATATGGGTTTTCCGCCACACTTCCTTCCAGCTCTTCCCGTAGCAAGTATTCCTTCCTCAAAACGTGCCCAACCCAATTTATTTTTATCTCTGGGATGGCATTCAAAAGCTTTCTTTCCTATCCCACTCTCTTCAAGACTTCCTCCCTGTCTGATTTAAATACTCTCCTCAATATCCACATTTATGGTCCTTCTATTCTTTTCTCTCTCTTGTATTGTCCACGCCTCGCATCTGTACATAAAAAAACTCGATACAGAACATTTTACTATCTTTTTCTTGAACTTCATGTCCAATTTACCATTGTGCAAAATTCCACAAAGAAAAAGATAATTTGCCTTGACCTGGACCCGTGTCCCTCGATTTCCGGACGAGTGCTTTAGCTAAGCTACCGAGGCTAGTCCCGGTTGGCTTAAAATCTGTCCAATTTACCACTTAGTATCATCATTTTCTTCCAAAATGCTACCTTCGCTAATCCAATCCTTGCTTTTATGTCCAATACTCATTTCTATTCCTTTGTCACCTCGGTTCCAAGATATTTGTACCGTGTTACTAGTGTCATTGTTACCCCTTCTCTGGTGATTTTCAACTTTTCTTCTTTCTGAACTATCAATACCTTTGTTTTTCCTTTATTTACCCTCATACCATACGCTGCTTCTTTTTTCCTTAGGTGTTCTAACATTCCCTTGAGGTATTCATCCCTTTCTTCCGAAAGAATCATATCATCTGCAAATCTTATCTCATGCACTTTCCGCCCTCCTAATTTTACCTTTTTGCTTACTTGCCAGCATTTCTGCGCCATTTCCTCCTAGTAGATGTTGAAAAGGGTTGGGGACAGACGACACCCTTGCCGAACTCCTATTCCGATCTTGAACCACTCCGTATTGCTGTTCCCTACTCTCATTGCTACTCTCTGACTGGATTATAATATGCTTATCAATCTTGTTGCCCTCCAATCCATCCCCTTCTTCAGAATCTCAAGTAGTCTGCCTCTCGAAATATTGGCAAAAGCCATCTCGAGATCTATAAAGTAAAGGTTAACTTCTCTCTTTTTCCTGTACCTTACCACCATTGACCTCACCACGTCAATTGCATCTCTAGTGTCCACTCCTTTCCTAAACCAAATCTGATCTTCAGCCATACTCTCTTCCATCACATTCACTATTCTACAGTTAATAACCATTAAAGGGATTTCAGCTGCGTGAATGACCAAACCGATTGTCCTCCGCTCTCCACATTTTCAGTTTCATTCCAGTAGAATCATTACAGTCCTTAGGAAGTCCCCCGACTATCTTCACTTAGGTAGATAACATTGCATGAGGATGTTATTTTTTTCTACCCATCTACCTGCAAAAATTTCAACAACTTCACTATTATGCCATCCTCAACAGCTGTTTTGCCGTTCTTCATCTGCTTCAATGCTTTTTTATCTCCTCAACCAATATACTACTTCTCTTTCCATCCAATGGCACCTCTCCCTCTTTTTCCGCGGCTAAGCTACGAGACTTAGTATTACATAGTTTCTCCATTTACTCCTTACATCTTCCAAATATGTCTTTTTCTTCATACAAAACCTTTCTATGCTTGTCTTAGATCTCGATACATTAAGAATTTCCATTTCCTCTCCCTTCTTACTAATTTACGTACAATATCATGCCTACCATTTTATCCAACTGTTCAATTCCATTACATTCAGATTCCAACTACACTGCTCTTGCCTTATCAGTTTTCTTTCTCAACTCTGTATTCAGTTTTCCATAATCTCGTGTACCCTCTTTCGTATTTTGTCTTTTGTATTTCCTTATTTCCTGTATAATTCCACGGTCTTTTAAATCTGTTTTATTTTCTGTAACTCAGATTCTCTTCACAAACATGAACTATTCTCTCTTTTATTCCACTCCACCCCTTTTCCCTGTTTTCCTCCAGCAGGGGAGTTTTTTAGTCTTTTCATTTCATGTTCAGTATTTAAGCCCAGATTTTTACTATCCATTCGAGTCTTTAGCGTAGATACATAATCCTTAGTAAAAAAAATTGTGTTCATTTAATCACTCTTGATATATTTAAGACTTATGAGGAAGACAATGAAGACCTACTAAGAGAAAAAAAATATTTTTAAGTTACAAAACTTAGTCGTATCAGTAGAATATAATTTTAGGAAGTGTATAATAGTAGGAAACAAAATAATGGTTCAATTAATCCAACGATATAGTTTGATCTTTGAGTGACTGCTGAGTGGATTCAACTTTGCGTGCGCAATGCGCGCGATAACCGTTAAATACGTAGTTTTTAGCCTCTTTGGTCGAGAAAATTTATAACATCAACTGTTATAAATGTATTTTTCGAATAATCTAGAGCTTTTGTGCACTGCTATCACTTTTTTAACGATAAAACTGGAGCATGTTATCTGTTGAAGCGCTCTTTTTCTAATTAGAAGTAACCTTCCATACCAACACTTTGTGTGGAGTAAGCGTAAAATCTTCAGAATCAATTTAATTTCTTGGAAAAACCTTAAATTCTGATATATCGTGGGGAACACACATACAAAACATATGCGGCACAGCATTAAATAAACTAGGTTTTATTAAGTGTATAATAGGAAGGTCCTCGGAGGAAAAAGTAAAAGAGAAATGCTACTTTGCTTTGGTTAGGCCACACCTCGAATACGCCGCGAGCATTTGGGACCCTAGTCATAAAGATTTAACGAAAAGAATCAATAAAATACAAAGGAAAGCAGGACTTATCGTTAAAACCGCTACGAGCGAACGTATAGTGTTTCACAACACAATAAAAGTCTTTCAGACAGTTTAGAAGGATTAAGGTGGGAGGCCCTAGAGATTCGGAGGCTACAAGCTAGGCTTAACTTGCTTGAGAAATTCAGAACTGGTGTGTTTCAGAGCGACAAGGAGAATATTATCATGACGCCTTACTACATCTCTAGGTATGATAGAAGCGCCAAAATAAGAGAGATACATTGTCGAACAGATAGGTACAAACTCGTTTTTTCGCATTAAGCATTCGCATTTCGCAATAAGCGACCACATTAAAAACTGAGCTTTACTAAATACACTCCCATAATACACGTCACCATTTACCTCCCAAAACCTTATCCCTCATATTTACACGGCTGGTGCACTAGCACTACCTGGACTAACACTACGAGCCACATGAGGTGGCTTGTAGGGTAGTAAGTAGATGTAGAATCGAGAAGTGGGAATTTTTCTTTTGGATTGTGTACATGAGGCTTGCTTCATTGTATCTACCCTCTGCCATGCACGCCCGGATTGGAGGGTCCCGGGTTCAGATTATTACCTTTGGAGATATCATGTCTTACCATTGGATATTCCTCTTTTCACATCTTATATCCATCGTTTACGTGGATTACCTCTAAGTCCAGATTGGAGGGCCCTGGGTCTAAATCGTGGTATTACCTCTGGAGATATCATTTCTTACCGTCTATTCCAATACTTTTTAATCCTGTTCTCGACCTGAAGCGCGTGGATGGTATTGCAATGGCGCCGATTTAATTGCAGACAATGAAAAACTGAGCAGAGGAAATAATTTTTGGATGGTATTACGTCGCTCATGAATGCACTCTACATTTGCAATGAACCGCTTCCTTTAAATTTGGCCATTTGGTAGTTTAAACCATTGGGGCGACATTGCCGTATTCATGTTCTATGTACCAGCGCCACTTCCTTGTAGCGGCCAGAAAAGCCAATTTGGCGCGAACTTAAAACCCGTCCCGCGTCACCATTCACGCACGCTCGAAACTATTTCTCCCATCATTCGTATTTTCATGCACAGGACTCGTGAACAGCCACCAAATAATTCAATTGAACCGTCTAAAGTTACCCAGGAAAGGAAATAAAAATAGAAATAGATTGTTGATAGATTTTAAGTAATTTATTTGAAAAAGAAAAATAAACTATGACAGCGTACGCCAGGTTTACGAAAAAAATGGTGAGCGTGTAATCCCAATAGGCCTGTCATCAGGCTTTCCAGGGACCGGGACAACACAACTTGACATACATCCAAGTTCTGGGTGGTGAAAAACCCACCCAGGCGGGACTCAGTGTAGTAGGTGAGGACTTTACCCCGTCGCCAACGGGGCCGGCTAAAAATATTTATAAGCACCACAATACATCACTTAGAACCAATCTCCTGATATTCTTAAATCTTGTTCTAATTATAAGCAAGTAATCACAAATATAATTTTAGACCATAAAATCGCCGCAGGATTATTAGAAACCTCTTGAGTACCGCAAAGTACAGAACAGCCATCCACCATGTCAACTACCAACATTGACAAATAAATTGTTGGGTATTCCAGATCTTTCCACATCTTTGATGTGTTTGAAAAAATCATAACGGCTGATGACATCCACTTCTAACACCACAAAGGCCAAAGGCCATGAACAAGACATTCATCTTTTCTCACATTTAATCACCATGTTCACAGTAGGTGTGCTAATTCTGGTCATAGAACACAAAAATCATTCTCAATGTAGTATACTAATGTCGATATACTTTACCGCACCGAACTTATTAACGCAAAAGTCAGCCCACAATGCAGGAAACATTAATTTGGGTAGGAGTCCAAATCAAAGTCTCAGGGAAAATGTCATTGCAAGCATGCACCGACCTTATCGATGCAAATGTCAGCTCACAATGGACCAAAACACTGATTTTAAGGTCTCCCTCTGAGAAGTACGCAGAGCACACAAAATAATGGGGACTCTTATCGAGCTCCCAATACCGTCCCAGGAGATCTGTCCGAAGACAAAACTTAGCCCATTCATTAGCCCTAAATAGACACAAAATCACGATTAGCCAAGGGGAAACTGCGAGCAAATAAGTTCCACTAGCTCATAAAAAAATGAAAAGAGACAACACACATCTTATATCACCCACCAGACGGACTTATCTCTCAGGATCGGAAAGTCGAAGAAATAAATTTCTTTATCCCGACGGAGTCAAGCAATGTTATCACTCCACCAATGCAGCACAATACTTTTGCCCGGAATTTTGATGTCTCCTCCTATCTCGAATGGGACGCAATACACGAAAGTCACCTCCACACGACTGTATAACCGTGCGATCCTAAATTTGGCTTAGTCAGGAATTTGGGGGAATTTACGATGGATGCTACTATTCGTTGAGCACATTTGTTTCCAACATTCATAAGTACATATAATGAACTTCAACGTTCTTAAATATCAATTTGAAGGTGCAGAATGCACGCAGTTGGGCATAACCGAAGCATAACATTGAAACATAATAATATTGCCTTTAATATCAGTACTTTTATCAGTTAAGTCAATATTGAATTCGCGGGTGCCAACACCAGCGCTCTAGAGTCTCCTACGAATAAAAAGTTTCATTTGTTTTCCCTCGAGAAACTCGAACGCGATTTGGCCTTTATGTCGCCCCTTTGGTTTGAGCGAGATGATTTCCTTGTCATTATAGAGACCATATTTGAGTTATATCTTTAATTTCACCAGCTGTGGAAAACATTAATCTAATATTGAATTATTAATGATGAAATAATATAATTTACATGACAGAAATTCTATGTAATTAAATGATAATATCTAAATAAGTCTTTTACTTGACTCATTTTTTTCGTGCGGTACGTTTAAAACTCCTTCAAAGCGGAAGGGTTTTAGTGATCCTGGAGAAGTTATTGCGGTGGAAATATGCTAAACGTTTAAAACTCCTTCAAAGCGGAAGGTTTTTAGTGATCCTGGAGAAGTTATTGCGGTGGAAATATGATTCATTTTAAAAATATATTCATTAAACTAGAAACTACTAATTTTTGTTGAGATCTAGGTGTTAGAAATTCCGAATTTTTTAAATGAGGTCTTTATGGAGAGCATACACGTACCATTTCCCCTGTTGAAGGGCTGGTTTTTTTCGACAATAATATCGGAATGTTATTCGATGAGGGGATGATATTTTGGAATCTTTGGAAGGTTGAGACATTTTTCTTTAAAATGAGACCAAATTCATTGATTTATAGGTGAAATGATATTTCGCTGAAACTACCTTAGTGACATTTATTTCCCCTTTATCGAATAAACCTGGTATCTCATTCAGTCTTCCATATCCAGGGTGGTGTAAAAACCAACCTATGAGGAAATTGAACTCGCTATCCAATGGTTTTAGCAACACTCATTCTTTAAAAGTAATCATTATGTATTGAAACGAGGTAGTAACAACACATTTCGTAGGTACTGCCAAAGGTAGTATGAATCTGCTGAAATACCGTTGATGCGTAGTATCATAGAGTTCGAGTAATGTGGTAGTATGCACGTAGAGTATGTCTAATTGAGGACGAAATCGATACCTCAGAGAAGATACTACGCTCTGGTTATGCCAAACCTCGAATACGCTGCGAGCATTTGTGACTCTGGTCATAAAGATTTAACCAAAGAAAGAAATTAAGTGCAAAGAAAAGCTACACACTTCGTTAAAACCTGCTACGAGCGAGCATAGTGTTTCACAACTTTTAGAGGGATTGAAGTGGGAGCCCCTAGAGACTCGGAGGCTACGCGCTTGGCTTAGTTTGCTTGAGAAATTCAGAACTGGTGTTTTTAGAGCGACACAGAGAATACTCTCATGACACCTCACTACATCATTAGGTCTGACAGAAGCGATAAAATAGGTATAAAAACTCGCGACCACATTAAAAACTGAGCTCCACTAAATACACACCCATAATACACGTCTCTATTTCACCTTCCAAAACCTTATCCCTTACATCTTTACATGGCTGGTGTCCTAACTCCCTCTGCCACACGCCCATGCAGCGGCTCGCAGGGTAGTATGTAGATTTAGATGATTTTTCGAATCCTGTTTTCGCACATTTCCCTTCTATTTGAGTCACACAACTCTCTAATGCGGTTGGAACTTTCAACAAAGCGGCCCTTAGTTAATACAGAACATTTTTTTACTTGGTGCCGGCAGAGGTTTAAGAAGGCCGTTTCAACTCTACTTTCAACTTTTTTCAATCGATTTTTCTCTCACGAATATCGATCGGCGCATCGATCGAAGGTTGAAATTGATAAATTTTCAGTGACTGTCAAGGAGCGTGTCGGTCACGCCGTCGATCGTGAAACGACTTAAGTGATTCGTCATATGTTTACACTTCCGATCGGTTAATGGTGTGCTTTGCCCGCTGCACTGCACCACCAACTTCACTCTTCCTGTACGAGTTTATGCGCGTGTCAATTGGTCTCTTGGAGAAGCAATATTTGCGGTAATGGTAATGATTGGTTGCGAGAAATGGCGGTGGAAAAGTACAACAATAGAAGTTGAATAGTTCATCATTTTAAAACTATTTCATAAATCCATCCATAGTACCAGCGGTTCCACCATTTTTTAATCTACATTAACCAAAAATTAGAGAAGCAACTGGTGAGTAAGACGGCCAATACGAAGAAGCCATGGATAACAACGGAAATTTGGAAAGTAATAGAAGAAAGAAGAAAATACAAAAACCCCAGAAACAAAGATGACCTTTACAATTAACTAAGAACCCAAGTCAATCGAGAATTCAAGAAGGCTAGGGAGTTCATGATGAAATGATACAACTTGGTTATCTTGGCTAATTCCATACTAATTTATTAAAAAACCGACCCGGGTTTCAGCAACTGAGTGCCATTTTCAATGTTGGAAATGGCACTCAGTTGCTGAAACCCGGGTCGGTTTTAATAAATTTGTTTGGAATTAGCCAAGTTAACCAAGTTGTATCTTTTCATCATGATTATTCAAAACTTCCACCAAGTAACGTCTGAAACACTTTCGTTTGTTCGTAAGGCTAAGGAGGATTGGATCTTCTTCGAAGATGTCAACGAAAATATGAAGAAAGGAAACACCGAAACAGCATACACGCTAGGAACACCATGAACAGAAAAGAAGATCAAGATGGATTGGACACACCATGAGACACCATGGGTTTGTAAAGAACATAATTGAAGGAAATATAGAGAATTAAACACATGAATAAATGAATGGATCAAATAAAGAAGAAAGTATATAGGAAGAGATACCAGGAAGTAAGGGAACTTGCATGAGATAGGGAAGGGTGGAGGGCTACAGTCAACCAATGTTAGGATTGAACGATCAATGAATGATTTACCAAACTTCTCAATATTTTTCTGTTATTGCGTGCTTTCTCTTCACAGATTTCATCCAAGAATATGTCTCTTTTCTGTTAGTCTCCTTTCACGTTATCTATCTATCGTTTACCTAGTTTCTCCTCAGTTGCTTTCCAATTTCTCTCTCCTCTTCCCGAACTCTGAGGATTCGTTACGATAAACATTGTCACGATAAACATGGCAATTTTACTGAATTGTTGAGGAAATTAGTTGGGAACGTCTAACCAATCGAAGAGTAAATATAAATTAAATCATTTACAAATGTTTGATGTAGACTATTTTTTGTCGGACGTAATTTGCTGGAGCCAAAATATTGTGGTAGAAACGATAATAAGCATAAGGTTAAGGAAATAGAATGCAATACCGATGGATTTAAATTGTCTTTTTTTCCATGTACAATAAGGATCGGTTCTAGGATAATTTGCCCTGAGTAGGTAAAAATAGGTTTTTGCACTTGTGCTAAATATCTTAACATCATTATTAGCGTGCAATCAATGAAGGCGCCAAACGAAGTTTCATAAAACGACGGACCAAACCCTGCATCGACACGTAATCGGACCCGAAGAAGCCAGCTGGAATACTGGCGAAATATTGTACATAAAAATGGATAGAGTCGGAGGAAGACCCGAAAAGCAATGATCTTAATCCTTCTGAACGACGTCAACCTCTTCTTCCCAGATAAATGTATCGTCTGCAGTAATCTTACATTTTGTTTCTCTATTTTGGTTCCATATTTCTATCTCCACCATCCTATGTAAGTATCCCATTACTTATATTAATATAATAGGCGACAAGACACTTTCCCGTTTTATCGGTTTATTGTTACCAAACCACCGTGTTCCTGTTTAACGTGTTTTACTCTTTAATAATATCAAAGAACACCATTATATTTTAAAACTGAATATCTTTCTAATCAGTTGCCTCAGAGAATATCAGGTCGACTTTGCTGTATTGTGGTCGAAAATAATGTTGTTATTTACGAAGTAATTTTTCTGCTAACTCCTCGATCCTCTTCAAAATTATACTTATAAACTTATTAGTACATTGACTCGTGAGCATATAGCCTCTGAAGTTCTGGCTTAGTTTTCTATTTTCTTTCATGAAGCTTAGTATACTCTTATTATACTTCATTAATATTTCTTTTCCTCAACATTTTGATACTAAACTATTTTCTCGCACCCTTCTGATGAGTCGGTGCAACCATTGTTTTTGTTGGCCCTGCCATTTTTACCACATCGCCGTCTGGTTGTCATGACCTGCCATTTTTCATTTCATTTCCACCTTTTCTAACTCCAGCCAGGGTAATGATTGCCAACTTTTTCCTTCTTCTTGGTGTCATCTATGTGATCATCTTCCGGTTCAAAGCCTCCATTCCAGGATTGATTGAAATGATTTTGCCGCAGTTTCAAAATCATCTATGTTGACTCGACGGGTATTCCTCTTTGTCTCCTATCTACTAGACACCTCGGTTTCTCATTATTAGGGAAAGAATTTTTTTTCCAAATAATGACTCTCTCATTCAGTAAAAGGTTTAGATGGAAAATGATGGGCGCCTAACCATTTTAATTGATTCCTATGGTATTATGTTTTGATTCATTCATTCATTGGTTATTCAATCCTAAGATTGGTAGACTGCTGCCCTCCACTCTTCCCTATCTAATGTTAATTCCCTTACCTCCTGGTATCTATTCCTATGTACTTTTCTCTTTATTTGGTCCATGAACTTATTCCTAGGTCTTCCTCTGGGGACTTTTCCCTCTATTTTACCTTCGACAATGTTCTTCACGAACCCATCGTGTCTCCGGGTGTGTCCAATTCATTTGTATTAATTAGCTGGAGGGTAATTCACTAAACTCAATGTTTACTCGCCAGTGTAAAATTACCTAATAAATTCAGATGTCATGACTCGGCGTTCATTAAATCTACCAGTTACCTTTTGTTTTACGAATTACCGAAACCAGAAAATGAGTAAGAATCTCCGTGGAACAGTGGAGAGTGATTTAAATTGGATGTTAGAACACCTTGTCGGGATTGGCGACAGTTTACAATGTAGTATATCCGCTAAGTTCAGCCAATCAGATAGCTCTTTTGTTTCTTCAGTCAGGAATTTCATGATCTAGTACGTAGTGGTTTTTTTTTAACTTTTGGATAAGCAAGAATGAAATGTGCCTTTTATCTTAGTGCTAACTTCTGCTTCCACCGAGACTCATTTTGACTTTTGAATCCATTCCGATTCTGCTTTTGTCGCAATGTTCATATTTTGAGCTTCTTTTTTCCGCAGAAGCAAGAGTAGTTATCGTATAGATCGGCCATCTTGAAGACTCACGCTTCCTCATGATTGGAAAGCTTAATTCAAGACTAACTTGAAAAATTATTAAGCTGCGTAGTTCAGTGTTTGTCCGGGCAGTGCCACTGAAGGCTGAAATTGCATAGTGTACACACAGGTCGCAAAATATCGAATTTGATTTAAATTCTAAGTTTGGTTCCTAGATTTTGGCGCTGATTTCATTGCTGACTCAAATGCCGTGTCAACAAGCCTTAAGTCTACGATGTTGATAAAAATTTTTAAATTTCGGAAAGGTACCACGCAGAAAGAATACGTGAAAGATGAGAATTTTATCAATGGGATACTTTTTGCAATTCCACACTTTATTTATGACCATTAAGGCCAATTTTCCCTGTACATTTTACTGTACGAATGAATGTATCATAGAATGTACAAGAAAATTTATGGAACTAGAGTAGGTTCCTGTCTAGTCATTCACACTCATGCATTTTGCCGCTTTGCACGGCACAATTTTCCTCATGAAAGCGTTCACACATTCGTTTGTACAATAAAATGTACCATGTAGAGCGGCGTAAAATCTCTGCACCTTGATAATGAATGGGCGTTGAAATCGGTCGGGTCATGAGTAAAGCGTGGAATTGTGCGGAGTAATTATTTAATTATTCTTGAAATTGTGAATTTCTATTAGGTGACGCCTTAATCCATTAATATAAAAACTTTGTCATATTTAATTGAAAAGTTTAATGACGATCGGTTTCATCCAAGCAGCGGACAAAATCAGGTGGTGATGGCATTGTTAGATGAAACCAGTCGTTATTAAAATGTTTAGCGAAATTTTACTACGTTTTTATCTTTCGTTTTTCGATGAGATTTGAAAAAAGTTTAGCGCGCCTCCATTGAGGGAACAGATCTTCGTTCTGATCCGAGTCTTGCTTTCTGTGCATCCTTTCGCCGTAACTCCTCTGCCCTGGTTACATCGACTGAGGGAAAAACACTCATTCTTACTCGGTAATGGAAACCACTATGACTGTCCAAAAGGCTACATTCTTGACCTTTGGAGTAATTTTTTCGCGCTCTTTTTCTACCCTTATCCTCTCACAGTTTCTCTTTCGCACGTGTCCACTCCCTCTATCCTAGTCACTCTTCTCTTTGCTGTCCCTTCTGCGTAGGAATTCTACCTTTTCCTCTCCTCTTCCTGGCCCTCAATTCCTCTCCATTTGCTGCCTCGTTATCCCACTCCTCATGAATATAACATGAAGAGTGACGGCGCTTAGTGCTGGTCGAGAGTGAGGCAGGGGAGTGGAGGCTTTTTGTCAGCCCGCCTGAAGAGGGGAAAAAGAGGAGGGTCGACGACAGTGTGTGGAAGGGCCGCTTTGTGTGTGTGTGTAGAGTATGTAAGGCGGGCGTTCACAACCGGGTGCCTTCGGAGTTCGGAGGAGCGGGCACTTAATGAGAGTCCGACCTCCATTATATTCTGACGCGGGCTCGGACATTGCGCCCACCCGGGGGGGGGGGGAGGGGTGTCGATGGTGGCCGAGGTGTGGAGAAAAGGGAAAGGGCAAGGACTAGACGAAAGGGGTATGAAGAAGAAAGGAGAGAGAATAAGACAGTGTTACAGTAGAGTAGCGTGATAGAGAAGAGGGCTAAGGGAGAGACGGAGGAACACAAGACACTCATCTACGTCCTACCATGCGCGCCGTGAAAAGGACGTGTGGCAGGGTTGTGTGAGGGCACCGACCATCAGAAGGAAGGGCGCAAAGGTGGGAATGGAATTAGGGAAAGTACGAAGAAAGAGGTGCGTTTTGGTGGAATAGGCCCTCGTTTTGCAGTAATGGTCAATGCTGTTTGGAAAGAAGGCATTTTTTGGTGCTTCCACTATAAAATGACTTAAATGCGATTTAATTCATATTCATTCCTGACATACCCCAGGATAGACATAAGAGTAGACTAAACGCCGTGGGTATGAGTTATCTGAGGAGTATTTGCGCCAAAAGTAGGATGGATAGGGTCTGGAATGAGTGGGTCATGAATGAATGTGGGTTAAATGCTCCAGTAATGGACGTGTATGAAAGGAGTGTGCTTCGTTGGTTTGGCCATTTTGAGAGAATGGATGTGAGTCGAATAACGAAACAGATATATGAGAGTAGAATGAATGGTGTGAGAGGTAGAGGTAGGCCGAAAAAGTTGTGGTTGAATGTGCTTGAGAAAATTCTTAGGAGGAGGAATATTAGGAGTCTTAAAAACAGGAGGGCGTGTATGAAACAGTGTATGGGGGTAAATGAGGCAAAAGAGGTTTGCAAGGATAGGTCAGCATGGAGGAAATTATTGAAGCAGAGTTAGGTGTACAAGTATGTATTAATGAGTGAAACATTTTGACTGTGCCTACCCCGGAAGGGAACGGCGTGATGGGTATGTATGTATGTATTCACATTCTAGCTACTTAAAGAAATAGTGTCCTGTATTTGATAAGAACGACTTAATCATATTCATCCATACTATATTTTTTTCAAATTGAACTTGATGAACTTAGCGTTTAATTTGAGAATGAGAGAAGAATGGGGAAGATGATATTTTTATATCTATTATATTCATTGGTCGTTCAATCGTGAGATTGGTTGACTGCAGCCCTCCACCCTTCCCTATCTTATGGTAGTTCCCTTACCTCCTGGTATCTTTTCCTACCTACTTTCCTCTTTACTCGGTCCATGAACTTATTCCTGGGTCTTCCTCTGGGGACTTTTCCCTTCATTTTACCTTCAATTATGTTCTTCATAATCCGTTGTGTCCAATCCATCTTGTTCTTCTTTTCTGTATGGTGTTCCATATGGTCCTTTCCTCTCCCACTCTTCTGTAAACCTCATCATTTCTAATTTTGTCCGTCCATTTTATCTTCAGCATCCTCCTCCAGCACCAGGTTTCGAAGGCTACTAGTCTGCTCTGGTCAGATTTTCCAATGGATCATGCTTACAAAACAATGGCTACAAAATGCTTAAATTATAGGAACCATTTTCTGAAATATACACACATAACGGACGACCAAGCATGGTATAGCGTTCAAGAAAATTGGCGGTCAAGCAAACTGCGACCACCTAAACCTAACACGAATTGTATGTAAGGCGTACAATGCGACGGAAGGACATTGAATTCTGGGATCCATGAATACGATGGGGGAGTGATCTTTTGAAACTTTATAAAAATAAGGAAAACCATAAAATTCCTTCGTAATTGTTGTTAAAGTTTTCAAGTGGGGCAGATGGACCAAGGGGATGTCGTTTTGTTGACTAGCCACGAAATCCACCGGTCATTTCCACAGGCATTGCCATGGGATCAACTTGCCCATATGGCCAACGCGTCCTGATCTCTCCTAAAATTAGTTTCTGTAGCATTGGAGCATACCCGTAAAGTAGTACGTGTTGCATACATTTTCTCTTTTGACGAGTTGTTGCAGATTTTTGCTACTGCACTCTTAGTTGTAGTTCTGTTAACTTTACTATGTTACATTATGGTGATTGTTGGTGATAACTCACACTCCCTACCAACACCCATGAGGTGGCTTGCTGGGTAATATGTAGATGCAAATGAACACATAATAGTTACAGGCTTTACTTCTTGTAACCTACTTATATGAAATAATTTCCAATATATTATTTTCATATATAATACGGGCTATGGTTTTATCATTCATAATGTCGTTATCAAGATGACAAAGGCAGGGTGTTATAGATGTCGAAACCAAGGTCGACAAGAATAAAAATGTAAGGAATGTGCAAAGTAAGAAATAATTTCATGGTATAATGAGCACGAAATAAATATAGAAGCATTAACGAGGTAAAACTTCGTTTTAACGAACGAATTTCATGTTAGTAGCAAATATATATGCCGTCAAATGGTCTGAAGTCGGACACTTTTATTGGTACTTCTTATGTCACGAGCTTCTCTATCAAACTTTTACAAAAAGTATTATGACGCGGTTATTGTTATGCAGTTTAAATCAATGAGATCATTTTTCACTCCATACAAAAAGTAAATACACGTGTCCGACTCCAACTGTTAATCCGGTATTGAGTCGGACAGTCATTTGTTTTTCACAGAATCTGCTATCCTAAGCACCGCTGTCCGGATTCGGACACGACTTTATATAAGGTGATAAAATGAAGGAAAAAGGTAAGTTGGCAGGTTATTAGGTTTTATATATTACGGATAGTTCAGGGACTGCTTCAATATCGAAGAAAAATCCAACATGATGAATTAAAAGTGCCATTTTTATTGATATATTTTACACCTTTTAATAGACATCGTAAGCTTTTAAGTCTTCTTCAAAATGAATATACCCAATCTTCTCCTGGCAAATTGTTCCTAAATCGTGGCTCTGAACGTCCAGATTTTTCTAGCAATTGTTTGGTCAAAATTCGCAGGTCAAACTTCGTAAATGGGATACCCCATTCCGAAACCTTAATCAGATTTGTGCTGATAATTGCCTCCTCCTATTCATTGAACACTGGCTGTGCACCATGTTTCCCACAATGTTCCCTCGAATGTGGTCAGAAAGAGTTGATTTTGGGATCAGTTATTTCTTGGAGTCAGCTCTAATGGAGAGTTTCTTCATCCTTACTTCTTCGAGTGCCCTTTCAATGTCACGGTAACTGGCCATTGTCAACTCCGGACCCCACCACCTCCGCAGCGAAGCGTGGCAAACATGAATGTGAACAGCGGCAGTATGATATTAACTTACTCCAACCAGCGCCGCTCTGTCCGACTTCAGGTGGAGAATTGTGGATACACTGTCCAACTCCAGACGGAATGACGAGATACTAACTTTGTATTCAGTCCTTTTCAGTTCAGTTCAGTCAGAATTGTGTACATTTTAACTAACATGCAGTTGTTTGGCACAACTCCGTGTCGGGAGTTATCCATCTTTCGATTCATAGTGATAAAATTGATGGGAGTTGTAACTCAAAGTTAGACAGTGAATATTTTATTACGACAATGTAGGTAATATACCTTGTTTCAACTTTGAGTCCAATGAAATGGAGACAGACAGTGTCGGATGTGCCTAAAAAGAATGAAATATATGCTATGCAATCCGATATAATGGGTTTGTATGGCACGAGCAGTAAGAATGTCACAACATTGTTATGACTGGGCTGCTCAGTGTCCGAATTCACACCCCCTGTCCGACTTCAGACCGTTTGACGGTAGTTTTTAGTCTTTAACAAGTCTAGTTTTTGAACGCCGTCTGATAAAATTTCCCTTACAGCTGAGGGCTTTCAGAGAATTTTAGAAAAAGTTACCTATTGACTTTTCATTTACTCTTCAAAATAATTGAGAAAATTATGAATTGTTAAATATAACTTCTATAAATTGTTTAAACTCTTCAAAATAATTGAGAAAATTATGAATTGTTAAATATAACTTCTATAAATTGTTTAAGATTACTAAATAAAGAATGGAGGCAGAGGCTACGGCAGAGAACAAGGCTGATTTGACAAGAATGATGATTTTCATTGTGAAATCCCCAGTGAGTAACAAACAATATTTTCCACCAACCTATTCTCTCCTTCACCTTTCGAAGTTGTCAATTATATAGTTTTTGAATGCGAGTTTCATGACTTTGTCTCCGTGAGTCGCTTAGACTTTAATAAAAACCCCTAGTATAAAACCCCTTACTAATTAATAACAATATTATGTCGCAAATAGTTAGCTCTTTCACCAGGGGCAATAGATTCCTTCATCGGCATTAGCTACCCCGGAAGTGAACGGCGGAAGAGGTAATCGAGCAATTTTATCTCGCCCATTCACCGCTGTTTAAACAAAAAAACTTTATAAACAGTGTCCTTTGTATGATATTTTAAACGGACGGCAGGAACACTACTTCTGATGAGAAATTAACCAATGAGATTCACTCAGACATAAGTAACGAAAATTTAGTGTTTCTGTGAACGGTAACCTAATTTCGCTCTCACCCAACTTCCTGGGAAAATTAATAGAAATATTTAACTCCCGAGCATCCCGCAAGCAAACCGTATTAAACATCGGTTTCATTTTTGGCTGTGATTTGTCCGGGATTATTACATGAAGTCCTAATTGGGGCACAGAGTGGTTGCTTAATAGTTTGCAGGGGATAATCCTCACGTGAACCACTTGAATAAAGCCTTAAATGCTCGCTCAGGTTCGCTCGTTTGCTTCCTATCGGCTTTCTGCTTGCTCTCGGTCCAGTACTTCCGCCTATCTCTCCTCCCCACACCTCTTTCGTCGAGCATTTCCAAGCGCTCTCATCCTTTGCTTCGTTATTCCTTATTAGTTTTTGGGCGCTAGTCTTTGCTTGAACCACTTGAATCACATATATTACGTTGCTTCTACGTAAAACTAATAAAATGTCATTCTATTCATATTCTAGTTTCTAATGTAAAGATAAATAATAAGCTATTTTAATTTTTATGAGTTCCATCGTTCAAATAAATACATATACAACACAAAAAAATGGAAGCTTAGGTTAACCATGAAGGTCATCACTGTTTTGAGACTTCCTTCATGTAAGTGTTACAATTTTAATTCCAGTGAGACGGTGGGATATTGTGCAAATTTTCAAAAACTGCATACAAAACTCCATCTGTCGATATATAATTGTTAAACTGATTTTTCCTGAATGAAATGGTTTTTCTGAAATAAATTAAAGACAAAATAGATGATTTTGAACTGGAGCAAAGACGACAAGGGGTATTATGGGTAGTGACGACATTGGTCGTACCGGATGAGCGGGAGCATTTGTGTAGATTATTCAGTTGCACGCTTTTGTTGTCACTTTCTTGCCTCGCTGTTACTGCTTAGGAGGCGTTTTTTAAACCAGATATGGACCTTGCAGCTCAGAATAAATAGTGTTTTGTACCTATGTGAACTAAAACATCGAAAAACTCGTCTGAACTCATGTTCATTACTGTCTCAAAGGATAAGAAAAAAAGAGAATCTTGGTTCAAACGCGCACGACGAGATATGAACCTGTCTCCTTCATCGGTTCTCCTTTGCTGTAGTGATCACTTCAATGTAAGCAAATTTTTACGTGTAATTGTTATGGGATCTGTTTCCTAAAATCTCAGAAATAACGCATGCCTTTGAAATTACATTGTATAATGCCTCATTTTTCGCACATAGAAGTTAAAAAAGAAACTTTTGCGATTAAAAATATTTGGAGGCACCGGGTATCGATCCTGGTAGTTCTCGAATACTAATCGTGTGCTCCATCATTTGAGATACGCCTCGAATGTCAGGATAAATTTTAAAAGGCATTCGAATACTGTCTCTAGTATGGTTAAATTATGTAACACTTTTTGTCCTTGGAAAGTGAGTGTTATTTCCTGCTTTCTTATGTCTTAAAAGTTTATAAAATGCCCATTATACCTGCCAAAGTTTGCTTTTGTGCTCAGGAGAATGTATTTTATATTTCGCATATCCCCATATACGGAAATTGGTAACAAGTATTTATTTTTTAAAACAGACAATATCTGGATCAAAAGTAATATTTAAGTACACTTCAAAACAAAGACAGTATTTAGAAGTGTCTGGTTTTTTTATATTTACGATTGTACTGCAACCTCTACCATTATTTTACCTTGATATCTGAAGTTCTTTTGCAGTTCTTTCAGGTGAAATGAGGTGCCCATGTTTTATCCTGATATCTAACTGGCATTCCAAAATATGCCTTTTAGGCCTCACATATTCTCTGTGATGCTTGTGTAGAGTACTTTTTTGCTCTTATCTTGAGAAATTCACCACAGGTATATCAGAATGTGTCTGCTGGATCATTGCAGCTTCTTGATGCAATTCTATTTACCTAGCCAGGTTATTATATGTATCACAGCTTGACAATGTATAACAGAATCACATACATGTAATGCGAAAATATGATAATTCCACATATCAATGTCCTGATCATAAAAGCAAACTTTTGACAGCATAATTGCCATTTTGTATACTTTCAAGACATCTCCATCTACATACTGCCCTGCGAGCCACCGTATGAGAGGGTGGCAGAGGATGTTAGGGCAACTGCGGAGAAAAGACACACGGTTTTGAGAGGTGAAATGGTGACGTGTAATATGGGAGTGTATTAAGTGGAGCTCAGTTTTTATTGTGGTCGCGTATTGTGTGCGGAAAGAATGAGTTTTTTTTAACCTATCTGTTCCGTAATGTATCTCTCTTATTTTATCGCCTCTGGCAGACCGAGTGATGTAGTGAGGCGTCGTGATAATATTCTCTTTGTCGCTCTGAAATACAGATGGGGAAACAGAAAAAGACAAGAAATGCCTTTGGACAGAAAAAAATTAAAATTTGTTGCAAAGTGTTATGGAGAGGTCTTGCTCAATATTTCTCAAATTGGCTATTTCTTTGTAAAAGTTATTCTTTTCGGGTCCTAGGTCGGGAATAAAAGTTTTAAGTGTGGAATTTACTAAGAGATTTTTCTTTTTCGTCATGTCTGTGGTAACATTCGACAAAGTTACGCCTTCAACCATTAAGTTTTTTTATCCTTTAATCCGTGAAAATTGGAAATTATGCATTTTGAGAGGTTTGAGCATACATAAATCTCAGATCATGGGCTTGTGGAAGGGCTGGGGACTATTTGGAATGGAGAGTAGAGAAAATATACGAGTTTGAAGATAATATCTCGTTCACGAAGCAGGATTAAGTCGAGATGTTGTGATTTACTTTTGCGCTTACACCTCCGGGTCGTGGGGACGAGAAAGGAAAGGTCGAGCCACGGGAACGAGGGTTAGTTGAAAATATTCACGGTCTGGAATGGAAGAGATGCGAGAGAGTGACGCATAAAAAAATAACTCCTGGAGATGGAGTGATGGCGGGAAATAAAAAGGGGGGCTCGTGCGGGGGCAGAAAAGAGGATCGTGGTCCCTTGGGATCAAATTACTGCTGACCGCCTCAAATCCAGTCCGTTTATTCCGGGCGAGATACCGTATCGCCATTGGCAGGCCGTTCAAACAGGCGGGTGGTTTCACACATACCGCCCAGGAGGCGTGGTGGGCATTTCCGAGCGCGTAGGGGGAGTCATAAGTGCCAAGGGTGGCGCTGCGTACCCCTACCGGACCGTGAGAGAGGTTGAAGCCTCACCACTGCCACGTCCATGATTTACCATTAGCGAAATTGATTTGCCGTTAGTGTAACTGACCTAAACATGTAATTTCAAATGTTGAATTGAGGAGGTAATCGCAAGTAAAAACATATCGTGTGCTCTTGACTACCTATGCTTCATGCTGCGTTTGCAAAATTGATACGTATGAGATACCGGAGATTATCAGAAAATATAGATTACATTACCCAATTCTTTTCACGTGCCTATTCATCATGTCTCTTGGGGTCGGCTCTCCTGGTCCTTCTTCGCCACTCTATGCGTTGCTACGTCATTTCAGGTTGCATGTCCATTGTCTTCATATCTTTAGTAATGCTCCCGATCCAGGTCGTCGGCTGGCGGCCTGGACCACTTATGGGTTCTGCGTTCATAGCCTTCCCAGTCATATGTTCCTAGTTACGTCTCATGACATGCCCGTACCAACGCAGACGATTTTCTCTAAGTTTGTCAGTTATTTTAGGCACCTTCAATGTTACTCGTATGTGGTCATTTATAAATTTGTCATCAAGGGACATACCCCTGGACCATCGTAGTGTCTTCATTTCTTTAACAAGAGATATGACATTGAAGATAATATCTCGTTTCATACAACTAACATTACCATTTCAGTATTCCAAATATAAACAGCGCTGGCCACCAATTGTAGAAAATGAAATATTTTTCCAAAGATTCTACGTCTTGCCGGTTACAATTAATTTTACAATTAACTCAAAAGAAAAAAAGTTATATACCCCGGAAATATTTTACTTTAAAGCTGGGAAACACAAGAAATTATATTATTCACCCAGTCTTTACCTGAATTAGCTACGCCATCTCTTTTAAACTATTTACTCTAAGGGAAGTCGCCTTTGTCCATCGAAAGGAATAGGGAGGACGGTTGGTCGAAGTGGGAGGGCGAGGATGTAACTTACCCGAGGAGAATAGCGCTACCTAGAGAGCTTTATAGGGGTTCTCGTGAAGGTTATATCGGCTTGGTCTTCCGCTTATACCCACCGAGGGCGTCCCTGGAGGTTTTTCTCGGTTGGAGCAAATGTTTCGACGAATTTTAAGGGTCTGTATCCACCGACCTGACGGTTGGTCGAAAGCCGTTTCTCATTTATCATCCCACGTATCTGGAGCATCTCAAGTGGTCATTGTGTGAAATACTACGTTTGTGGTTGAGGGTTTTGTGGAAAGGAGTATCGAATGTGTCGATATTTTGTCTTTCATTCCAAATGCTCGTTATGCAAGTCTAGCTATTCCTTTATGGAGAATTGTAGTGAAATATGTGTCTTTTGCGAATTCTATATTTAGGATTGAAATGTTGGAATGCTTATTTCATTTGCCTATCGTTCATTGCTTTCAAAGTATGTTTGGAGAGCTTAAACATTTATATTTTACTTTCTTTGTCGATTGTTAACGTAATTATTTAATGCCATTGTTAGTCGCTAGAAAAAGATATCGATACATAGGCTGCTTACCTTTGATCTATTAAAATGGTATACTTAAGTGCATGAATACACCATAATATTTTTACTAAATTGAATTATGCCTGTGCTTCATCTCCTATAGGAGGAGACTCATTTTTTATTCTTTCTTAGTACTCAAATAGATTTCTCATTCGATTTATTGTCATGTTTTATTACTCCATTAGTATTTTTAATGTGAAATGTATGCCATTACCATAATATCACTGAGAGCCCTTTGCAAGTTAAGCCTTAAAATAATTAATATCCTGCTCCTTAATATGCCATCAATAATGTCATCAGCGTTGCCGTAATTATATCAAAATACTATTTTTACTACTTGCTGAACCAAAACGAGTTATAGGTGGAGGTAACTGAGTTTGAATTGAACTTAATGTAATTATATACTTCAGATTTATCTAGTTTGACTAAGCCGGACTAATCATAATGCAAGGAATTAATTCCAGTCCGTTCCGAAGGGCGTAACATTTGCGGTAAAAACTTATGGGAAAACTTTTGGAATGATTGGTTGATGAAAGGATGTGGAATGAATGCTCCAACAATGGACAGGCACTTCATTAATTTTCACAACCTCTAGGGAATGAATGAGAATTGAATAATGAAGCAGATTTAAGATGAAGGAATAAATGGTGTGTAAAAAACGAGGAAAACGAGTTAGTCTTGCGTGAATATATTGTAGGATACCCTTACTAGAAAGAAAATTGAGTCTTAAGGACAGGAGGGAGTAGTTGGAGCAGTGCATGACTGTAACTGAAGCAGAAGTAATGATGCTGCCTCAGGACTAATGTGGTCGGACTCATTAATCTATATGTACATCTACATATTACTCTACAAGCCACCTAAAGAGTGTTTGGTAGGGGATGATTTATCACAAATATGCACTATAGTGTAAAAATTAACTTTCATCAACATACGCTACACTATAGGTATGCTACAGTGCTACAAAAATGCTACATTAATCTACAATGCAGCTACGTAAACGAGATAAAAGAGTCATGCAGGAAACATACAAAACGTGATGTTAGTACTACCTGGAGGATTAAGAAACAATATGGCTATATACAAAGTTGTTTTAATTTTTTGCGTATGAATATTTGATTCGACGGGTTTATATTATTTTCGACGTTGTCAAGCCTTGAAAATTTTGTAGAACATAGAAATCGGTCACATTAATTATTTTGCTGTGGAGAATTGTGGAGAGTTGATTTTTAGTGCTGCAAAGATGTTATAAAAGATTATAGCACTCGGGGGGAAATTATTAATTCATATTTACACGATGCATGTACCCGCGCTGGTTGCATGAACACGTTCACCATTAAAATTGCACCGTGTGAATAGGTACTCTAAATTGCGCAAATACATGAACGCTTGGCCATAAAATTCCCAGTTCTAATTTGGAGCGTTTATCCAAGCACCTGTCCAGCCGCTTCCTTGTGCGGGTGTATGCATCATGTAAACATGACGTTTCAGTAGAGTCAGCTTTATCGGCCTATCACCGAGAATTAAACTTTTTGACCGTGCGCGCCCCGAAAGGAAACGGCGGCGATATGGAATTTGGAAAATGGTCAGGCGATTGTATGTTCTTCCGCTTACAATTCTCCTCCTCATCTTTCCATACGGTTTCCTTTACCTAATCTTTCTCTTCCTCATAGTACGGTTTCCTTACTTATCCCTTCCTACTCACTCACCCTTAACAAAGCATACCTCAACACTTTCCCTAATCACACCACACGCCACACACGGGGATCGGACTCCTCGTCGACCTTTCCCCTTACTGCTTGCTTCTCCCTCTTCCCACAGTCCCTTCCTCACCCCGAACTGCCCGGGAAGGGTCCACGGGCCTGTTATTTTATCTCCCCCATCTAAAACCCTTAGCCCGCCTGCCCTGTTAAAATCCCCCAAATGTGCCCTCCTTTTCTCTCTCATCCTTCCCGTCTCCCTTTTCACCTTGCGCCCTCATTCATCGCACCTCCGCCTTCCTTCTTCGTCGACCTCGCGAAAGCACCTTGGGTTCCTTTCGGCCAGCCTCGGTCATTTCACTCGATTGAGGAGGCGTAATCCCTCCCGGACTCGCCCACGTCCAAAACACTCCTTCTTCCTGTCCATTTGGGCTCCACCATACATCATTCTACGCAGCTTCTTCCCTCTCTGCCTCAGACTCGAATGGTGAAATGAATGCTGTAACTTAGAATTTCCACATAAACTTGATTTACGACCTAGGTTTCGGCTTATGAAAATGATACTTAAAGGATATTGTACTGCCTTCTTTTATTTCAACCGACACTTTACGTGTTTCAACTGACTAGCAGTCATCATCAGGTACAATTAATCTCCCACAGATCTTCTTCTTTGGTGTATAATTTGAAAATGCCGCTCAACAACATCTAGCCTAAGAAAGTGGAATTTTTATTACTAACGGAAGATTAGTTGTAGGTACCTGATGATGACTGCTGATCAGTTGGAACACCTGCAGTACGAGTTAAAAATAAAGTATACAGCACGATATCCTTTGAGTATCATTTTAAAATGCTGTTCTAAAACATCTCGCCTAAAAAAGTGAAATTTATTGGACTTATGAAGTTCATGTGGAATTACCAAGTTACAGCTGTCATTTCAGATGTTAAGCAAGTTCCACAAAGTTTCACCTGATACAACCAGTCGGATTCGAAAGGTGAATACCTTCGCAGAAAATAGGTTTGATTATTCACCCAATTAGTGATTCCGTTACATACCGAACGTAAGTATGTGGTCTGCGCACTTTGGGAAAATTTATTTATTTATGTGAAAAAGTCCCAGAAACAGCAAAAAGGAGTATTACATTATATGACCAACAAACTACTAAATTAGCAGCGTTAAAAATATAAGAATAATAGCAAACATGGAAAACATACGAAAGAACAGAAGAAAGTGGATGGGGACTTAGCGATAAGTAAATAAGGTAGATCGAGCTCATTTGCTCACATGGTTAGGAAGGAAGGTTTTGAAAGCGGAGGGTGGCGAGAAGAGGTCAAGGGAGGGTGAATGCAAAGCCAGGGAGTTAAAAGTTATTGGAAGGCGATAGAATAGGAAACGGTGGGATATCGAATAACGAAATTTGGGGATGCTAATAAGACAATTATTGCTTGTGGTACGAGGAGGAACATGAAGTAGAAAGAGAAAAGGTGCGGAAAGTACCACTACAGATGCTATGAAGGAATTTCACAACAGCCTTTATTTTGTGCGTGAAAAAATTCGTATGCCACATTTACGAGAATGTCAGCATAGAAAAAGGAAATTTTTTATTCAATTATTGTTTTTTTATGACTCAGAGCTGTGTCTTGCCATCCTGGAAAGTGAGAGCAAAACTTTTTAGTTTGCGCATCTAGTAGTACATTGCTCTAGTATAGTAAAATTGGTGTTATCTTCGTCATTGGCTCCTTTTTGGCTCGTAAAATAATGCTACTTGTGCATCAGATTGTTAGATTAATGTTAGATGTGTAGACTTTTTCAGTCTCGATATGCCTTTTCATACTGTGAACTGTAGACTATAGGTAAATATACAGGTATATTCATGGAATGAAATTCGTGAGAATGGCCAGAATTTCTTGTTCACCAGACTAATGTTATGAGCCTTTTGCAAGACATACGGTGGTTTTATCTCAAACAAAATTCAATCTCTCCTCTACGGTGATTGACGTATTAACACGCTCATACACCGACGACTAAAAATTCGATCAACGCCTTAAATCACCTTATAGTGTCGTAGCCAGCTCAGGTCTACAGTCCAGAAGGATGAATGAGTTTTTTTTTAACAGCATACGAGTATTTGGTCTCGTTAGTGATGTAACTCCGAAAATGTGCCCAAATTCTTAGCAGTCATTTGATAAATGCCTATTAATGTGATATGTTTGCCAATCAGTTGCATATTTGGCAGCGCAAAATAATTTAAATTGGTATACTTGTCCGTATTAATCATTCATTTTCATAATTAAGATACTGGTTGAAAAAGTAACTTTCGTGTGACCAGTATCCATGTCAATGTGTGTCATTGAGGAACACATAAAATAGCTACGAAGTGTTATAACAAGTATCGATACATTATAAAGCATGTTATTAGATATTAGTATTCAGAAGAGGAATTGATTATTTTTAAAAGAGTGTTTTAAAGACAGGTATGTACTCGTCTATAAGTTGTTATTAAATATTGTATTGTTATTATGATATGTGCCGTATTAGCGTTAAAAACAAAAACTATAATTATATCATTGTGGCATTATAGACTCTTTCCATTGAAACCCATGGTTAGTATGTTCGTGACTATGAAATCTAAAACGTTCTTGGTAATATGTATACCTCCTGGTAAGGAGTTTCTCTTATTTAATATGCAGCTTTCTGATTTGTTAGCAGGAATCCTCTTTCCAGTCCGGAAGTTAAGTAAAACTATCATAATTGAAAAGTGTCTGTTGTGGTTTCGGAATTAGGTTTTTGTCAAGCTCTTTTCAAGTAAAATGATATGAAAACTTGCAATTCTTTCATACCTCTCTGGGTCTCTTTCTTCAGTTGCATATTTGAGAGTGACTTAATGCGTGCGTTTGTTTACTATCACCCGAATTGATATATACGCGTGCGTGAAATATTTAAAGTTACTTCTCTGTGATTCCAGACTCTAGACTCTACTATTCCAGATATTATGTATTCTTGTGTTTACGAATACTAATTAATAAGCTTGCACATTTTTAGTAGTGATTTATATTGAGAATACTAAGTTGTAAACATTAGAGAAATGACAATAATTGAAAACATAAAATGTGTCATTTTCCAAAACATCTTTATTTTACACGTTAGTCATTACTGTGGCGGTTGGATTGAATTTATTTCGTGAACCATCAAGGCCTTAGGCACTGATATAATTATTTGAAAACTAGGAAAATCTGTCGAGGTCCTGTTATTATTTGGGGGAGGAAAAAACCTCCCTTTTTATAAATATTTAGTATTATTATAGTATATCTCCTATTTGTGTGCGCACACCTATGTTGAAAAGAATGTTTTATCAAAAATGTTTTAAATTGTTTAATTTTCTGGATTTCTTGTCTCATTTTCTGTTGCCACATTCACCTCACGTACATTCGCTAAAGCGTTTTTCTTCTGCACACCTTTTCTTATTCTTTTCCCGAGTCTCTTCTTTTCCTTCTTTGGGGCAGCGGCAGTCTACGTGCGAGCCCTTCAGAGATTTTCCCCCGAATCCATTCCCCATAACCAGAAGCAATATCTCCACGTCCGAGAATCCCCCTCTAAAGGATTCAACACCCTTACGTCTTCCGCACTGTTATTTGTTTTCTCGGTAATTTGACATGCCCTTACCCCGGTTTCTTTATTTATCTGTGTTTAATACGGATGTAAGCGAATTCCTGTGTATCAATACTTCAAATGATGTCCAATTTTTCAGTTATGTGACTCAGAAAATATAAGTTATTCTACAAACGAAACTGTTTCAGGCGCTACCGAGTGGAAGTTTTGGATATTCATGACAAAGAGATAATGGTGGTGGAAATTCAAAGTTTAGTGAACATTTATGCACAGATTACCATTTGAGTGATTTTGACCCTGTGATTTTAAATGAGACTGACAAGGGTTCTAAGTTAGATTTTTTAGAGCAATTTGTAATTGTAAATAGCTTGCATATTTTATGCAATGACAATATGTTCCCCACCCATTCCCCCTCCTTAACATAAAACTTCCTCTTTCCACAACAGAAAACCGTCCTAGTCACCCAATCTGTTCTTGTTTTCATACAAATTACTCAGTTTTCACCCAGTTGTACTCATCCTTTCCGCCGCCTTTATGTCACCTCTACCAGCACACCTCAACGCCTCCCTCCTCCTCTCCCCTCTTTTCCTCCCTTTACTCCACCGTTACTGTATATATACTCAGCCATTCAAGTCAATTGTACCTTGAAAATAGCACTCAGTTGCTGAAACCCGGGTCGGTTTTAATTTAATAAATTAGTGTGGAATTAACCAATTTGTATCTTTTCATCATGAATAAGTTATTCTATTTTTTCCCGGACTTGAGAGATAAGGGTTGTAACAAAACAAAAATATTTCACTTTCTCACGTTTGGTGCTCGACTCTGATTTTGTCTTCTCCTTCTGAACTCTCCAGCAAACCTCACTTAACTAATAAATTGCCCGGACTCTCCTTCTCAGTTTGAGCAATGAATTTTATTCACAAAATATTACGAAATAGAAAATGAATATCCCTTTACACAAATGATTACTAATCACCATAAATATGTTATACCATTAAAATACACAATATTTATTATGCCCTTTACTGTATCACTTCTCTTCAGGCTCATAAAATTGAACGGGCCATGCACTTTTTCTCTCTTGAGCCACTTCATGTTTCTTCTTCTTCACATCACAGAACATATAAATAAATGAAAATCATGCATACAATTTATTTATCAATATCCGCTCAGGTGGATGCTGTGTTCCTTGCCAGCTAAATTCCCGGATACACCCTGCGTTGAAATACGGCTCCTCCTCTAGTGATATTCTCATCGCTCCCCGGATTCACCTTACGTTGAAATACGGTTGCTCCTCTTGCAGCTTGTCCCCGTTGTTGCAAAAAAATGAAATAACTTCATCTGCTCAGTCCCACCAGAGTCCTTGGTTATTATCAGACTGCCCCCGTGCCCTTCAGCGTGACTTCTTAAATACCCTTTCTCTGCCTTCTATTCTGCGTTGCTTAGCTGCCATTAACAAATTGATAGGCGTCGCCTAGCTGCTATTAACAAATTGTTGTGCGTTGCTTAGCTGCCACTTATAAATTGTTTCGAATCGTTTTCGGAATGCGCTGTAGTTTTTGATATTTTAGGCTATGGTGGAATTAAAATGTTACAGGGTTCATACTTTGAAAGAATCTAACTCCATTATTTAGTTCATACTTTGAAGGTACAACTTTGCGCAGTATATACTTTGACAGTACATACTTTGGAAGTACAGCTTAAGTACATACTTTGTTCATTTCTTAAGTTCATACTTTGAAAGAATGTTATTCCATTATTCAAAAAATGGCACTAACAATGCTAAACGGCTAAATAAATTGAGAATTGGTCCTTTTATTTTGAATCAATTACGTATTTTCAACATTTTAAGTTCAAGTTCCTAGGCTCGGTTTCATAATCTGCGGTTGGAAGTATATTTACTGGGAATGAAAACAGAATTTAGTTCATTTTCACATCGTTGGCGCTCTCCTCACGTGACCAACACGATGATGTAAATCTCAAATAACTAAAAGCTAATAAAATGGCTCGGTCACCTAACAATTAACGTAACCATTCAATGTGAAGGTTTTTATTGCTTTTTACGCTTATTTATTGCATAAAAAACCTGTGATTAACCTCTCGAGTTAGCTCGGGAAAATTGTAATTGGGCTATTAATATCGCATTTTATCACGCAAAAGTTAATAATATATTTCATGAAACAGATTTGAGGTCAACTGTGCCATGTATTGTCTGTTTCTACTGCATGATTAGCAATCGATCTTCGTTGACATGTGCGACTCTGCGGTATAGTTTAGCGAACTTTGATTTTATTCGAAATACCTAGGTGTCCACTCCTAATCCGTAAAATTATTTATTTTTCAATAGTTCAGTCGAAGTCGAAGATTATCACTGTCCTGCATTTTGAAAAAAAAAATTTAGATGTTTTGGTTTTGACTATCGTTTCCCCCTGATTTTGAGATGCAGATTTCAAATGTGTAATCAGTTTTCTTCTAACACGTCCAGATTTTTTTAAAAATCAAAACAAAATTTTCACATTCATCCATTACCGGCATATATTTATATCCCTCTACAAGATCATTGTCATGTTTATAAACTTGCCGAATGTTAGAATCCTGTAATTGTAAACAGAGAGCGATTACATTTTACAATAAGTAATAACAATTGACATAATTTAGTGACCTAACCTTTTATTTTATTGGCAAAAATTTTCTTCTTTTTGCACTTCTCCCATAGGCCTGAGAAGTATTTTCCCTTTTCAGGGACCAACAGTAGTCTGCCATCATAGTCTTCTTACAATGTCTTTTAAAGCTTGGTGGAAACGTACACCTTGTTCCTCGCTGTAAAATCCAAGACAACAATCTGGAAAATAGTCAATGTGAGCATGTAGGAAGTGTAACTTCATACTCATATTACAACCTAGTTTTCTCAAATTTTCCAGCATGGTGTTCACAATTTTTTTATAATCTGGACTCCTTCTGTTCCCAAGGAAGTTTTTTATAACATCTTTGTAGCTCTTCCAGGCTTTTTCTGTTTGGCTCATTGTATCCTCAAAATTGGGGTCACACATTGATTTCCTGATCTGAGGTCCAGTAAAAACGTCTGCTTTCAGCTTATTTGGGGTCATTCTATGATAAACACTACATATGTATTTAAAACACTCACTGTCCTTGTCTATGGCACCCACAAACTGACGCATAATACCCTATTTAATATGAAGGAGAGGGAGAAGAACTTTTGTGGGATCGACAAGGGGCACATTAAGAACATTCTTTGTTACGGGTGTCAAGGGTCCTCTGGTTGGCCACTCTCTCCTTTGCCAGTGATTTTTTCGGTCTCGACTATCCCATTCGCACAGGAAGCAAGGCATTTTTGTGTATCCCATTCGGAGTCCCAGCAAAAGGTTGATAACTTTGAAGTCACCACATAAAACCCACCCAAACAAGGAGTCATTCACACACTGCAGTAGAAATTGCAAACTTTCATATGATTCTTTCAATGTAATTGAATAAGCAATTGGTACCGATCCAAGGACATTACCATTGTGGAGTTAAACAACTTTCAGGCTGGTTACCGAAGAATTTATGAAAATCCTCCATTCAGAAGTTGCGTACTTCACACCAAGCCACGTTACAAGCTTCGGTATATTGTTGCAGAAGATCATAGACCTTTCATCTGAAAATAATGAATCAATTATCCAGCAAAATAGAAGTGGTTACAAATTGTAAACATTTTCTTACATAAGTTAGACAATGGTTTATGTCTTATGAAAATATCAAAATTGTGCTTCGTTAAGATTAATTGTTTTATTTCATATTTCAGTCACATTTATCTGTTATTAAAAGGTTTTCTTTCTCATATACGCTCATGTATCTATTCGTATTGTACATGTCATGTTTTTTTACGTTTTACTCAGCAATTTACATTCAATAAAACTTACGGTACCCTGAAAACAGGCCTATAACCTAGTATGGGACCTAACTTCCGAATTTGTGAATGAATGTATCGATCTATTTGTTTCTAGAAGAATAAATTATTATTATTACAGGCCTTTAAACGTCACTGCTTATTTATCTTCATTGATCTAATAACTGTCTACATTTTTTTTCAGAGTAATCCTTCGATGCGTAAATATTAATCTGAAGTCTCAAGTGATGGAGATTTATTGGGACAACTCGGGAATAACGGGCTGGATGAGGTAAGTGAAAGCTTTGGGCTCCTGAAGCATTATGTATTGCCTCTCCTGAGATGCGGGCAACCAGAAATCCATTTGTGTATTCCTTCGTAGTATCTAGTTTCTTCCAAGGAAGTTTGCTCGTATTTATGTATACGGTTCTCCATAGTAAGAGATCCATAGCGTTAAATTTTTTTTTTTTAACATTTTACAACAGGAACTATCGCTCCCGTAAAGTATAGCCAGTGCTTCAATACAAATAGCTATCACGTCGATAATTACGTTCATTCTCACATTTCTGGCTAAAACCAATGTATTGTGTTACGTATGCTCAAAGGATTGGATCGAATTTTGGGGCGGCGACCGACAGCTAAGGTCATTTGCGCCATAGAGGACAGGTAAGGGAGGAAGGGTGGATAGAAACCCAGCGTCGGCATTAGCCTGCCCTTAACGAAAGGCTCCAAGGGGGCCACGGTTTAACGTCTCATTCGACAAACGGAGTACTGTACTTGAAGTGCCCTCTCAAGAGACTCAAGTAGGGATCGGTTTCCTCTTAAAATTTCCTCATCTAAAGGGATTTGAACCCTTGCCGTCCGTATGGCCAGTACTCTAGCAACAACACCATCCCGATCCCCACGTATGCTCATTACAAGTAGTCGGCATAAATAAATCATTTCGCTATTCATAGTAAAATAACTCTTCTTTGCAGTAATTATTTCTTCGAACTGTTCATTTCAAATCCACCTTGGTTACCTACAAAGCACATTACAGTCACTTGGAAAAGTATCGCGACAAACTACATTGGTATCTATTCCAGGGCAGCACTAGAAGATCTAAATGCATACCGGGTCGTATCGGGCGGCTAAGATAGTTTTTGGATTCACTTTGATATATTGTCTCAATCAAGTAGGATCGGATATCGGCCTTGTTTTCGACTTCGTTTAAGTTACACTACAAACGCTGAGGGAATTTTCTGCCGGGAGTAAGGTTATTCGACAGCCTAATCATCTCATAATCTTAATGGCTTTTCCCCTCGTGCTATAATAATGGGCTTTTTGAAGGTCGGGCGCTTTTGACATAATGGTCGAAGAATTTCTTTTCCATTGACGGTTGAATTGAGAAAATTGTGAGGGCAATACAAGCCGCTCATCATAAGAAAGATCTTTACTTTAAGATAATTTACTACTCTAGGCAAGAATTGCGTATAATAGACTTGGTAAAAGATTCTTGTTTTACGGTTCGGCCGGTAGATTACCAGATCTTCAGAGTGGATAGAGATTTAGGGGATTAAGTCGGTTAGTTTTTTTTTGTTTAGGTGACCGATAATCGAGGCTGTTCGTGCCATTAATGTAATATATTCGTTGATATGCGTGGAAAATTAGAGCAGCAATTTTGAGGTATTGTTAATTAAAAGAAGCCGAAAGCAAGCAAAAAGGGAGAAATGTTTCTCAATTGGACTTAGAATTGAAAAAATGGAACACAGAGTGAACTAAAGAGCTCGTATTGCAAAATCTAGAACATACTCAGCAACAAAATGAGGATTAGTTGACTGGATAATATAGGGCGGGGCTCTATTTCAAATACTCATAATTTGTATTTCAAGTACACTTCGAAAAAGCATTGTGTATTTGAAATACATCCTCCTCCTCTGGTAGTCAATCCAAAGATTGGTTGGCAGCAGCTTGACTGGTTGGCACTCTCCATTCCTCACGTCTCTCCGCCTTCCTTTTCATTTTCTCATTGCTCTTACATCCGACATCCTTCATTATCTGGTCTATAAACTGGAACTGTGGTCTTCCTCTGGGTCTTTTTCCGTTAACACGTCCCTCTAGGATTGTCAATAGGATCCCCCCATATCTCACTATATGCCCTGTAAGTTGGACCCTTCTGTCAACGATCGATTGCCATAAGATTTTTTCTCCTTCATTTCATTTAGTATTTCTTCGTTTGATATTCTATCTGTCCTCTTAATTTTAAGCATACGTCTATAAAACCATAGTTCGAATGAGCTTAGTCTCTTATCCTCCTGCCCCAGAGTCCACGTTCCACAACCATATAATGCCACACTCCATATGTAAGCTTTGAGAAACCTTTTCCTAATTTCAAGGCTGTTACTTTTAGATGTTTTGTTTGGATGTTACTTTGAAATACATATCTGTAGTATTTTCCGTATTTTAACATACTTTGAAAAATAATGCTGGAGCCACAATTGCCTACAGTTCGTGAATTGGCGTTTTTTAGTCTCAGTTGACCCAAAGTGTATACATTTTTATTATAAAATGTGGTATTACCTTAAAATGGTCTAATATGGGCAATGGGAAAATAGTGGGAGACTTCCTCCATATTGATTGAGTCTGCCTTGGGGCGATCGCAAATAAAGCAACTCAGATAAAATGCAATTGTTTGTTGCATAATTACAATTTTCCCGAGCTAACTCGGTAAATGTGTCACTGAATAGATAAAGAACATCATCCTCTTGTGTAAAGTAGTTTAGCTGGCATATATTTATCTTATTACTTTATTCGCTAATGGATAGCTGCACGCGGATTAACCCGCGGAAACCGTTAAGCCTATCGGAGAGTGATTTTTTGGGCACCTTTGATGAGCCAAGGGCCGTGCCTATCTTTCAATTCAGGGAACATCTTCACAGTGACCCGATGATGCATAAAGGCTATGATACTGTTGTCATCAGTGGACAGCCAACGTAGAATAGCACGGAAAACGCAATGGTATCAAGTCATGGGATGGAAGCTGTTCAGAAAGCGAGGGGATGTGTATGTGACGGAAAGGAGTTGGTTTTTTCCGGTGTTCCTCTGGGACTTTCGTGTTTTTAGGCGTTGGATAGTTTGGAGAAGAAGAGTAGGGCTGGGATGTTTTATGGCTCTCGTATGAAGAGGTTGGGAGGAGGGGGCCGGTTGAGAGGGTGGGGGGCAGATGTCGTAAGTGGGGGAAGATTGTTCGGATTGGCTCGAGGAACAGTGTGGAGAATGGGGGGGTGGGGTGGGAGGGAAGGGGGAGAGACCCTTAACGTGCCTTCGAAAGGGGATGAGGGAGAATGGTTTTTTGTAACCTTCTGGAGGTTGGGGATTGCGGTTGTTCGCCTTTGTCGAAGGGAATAGAGGGCGTGCGGAGGGGTGAGGGGGGGAATGTTGGGAGGCGTTGCAGCGGCGAACACGGAGAGTTAGCCATTCACGTCTTGTTTTCTATTATGGTGAGGAATCTGCTCGAGATGGGGTCGTTGGTGGAAGATTTATTTTTATGGGGGCCCCGGGGTGGAGGGGCGAGGCCAGGCGAGGGGAAGTTTTGGCGGTGGAGAAGGCGTGGAGGCGTAAGATTAGCAAAGAGAACGTGTGGAGGAGGATAGGAGTCAGTTTTGGATGTCGGAGATGTGGGTGGAAGACTCAGAAGGCAGCCGGGAGAGAAGAACTTACATGTATTGAGTACCGTGAAATTCACCTCAAAGGTGTGTGGCCCGGCTTGATTCCGCACCAGGCTTGCCAATACTCGTTACAGTGTTGAAGCCGAATCCCGCATGCTCCTCTGTTGGTAAAGCGATGCAGAATAGGTGTCAGGAGTACACTTCAGAAGAAGAAGAAGAACTGGGAGAGCGCTACTTACAACTATGAAACTACAATGAAAGAACCATATGAAAGAACATCTTCATACAAAACACGGGTTCCAATACTGATTACTAATACCTCTAAATCATGGATACTTTCTTTTAATTTTGTACCTGGTGATTTGTAGGTTTTGGAACAATACGTGTCGTTATGCCCTAATTTTTGGCATATCCTTCGTTTTAAATGAAGTAACTTTGATATTCCACGTAAAATTTATTTCAGACGACCGGGATTTCGACGTGGCACGTCATCATCAGGTGATCTGATGATGGTGACGCTGACACGATGCTGATGACATCGTTGTTGAGATCGGCTGACACCTGATGATGACGTGCCTCGTCGAAACCCGGGTCGTCTAAAATAAAATTGAAGCGGAATGACGAAGTTATTTCATTTACAATGGTAAAAAGAAATCCATGAAGTAACGCCTGAGGCATGTACTACCGTTTATACCGTATCCCTCCTGGATACTCTCCTCCTCCTGGATAATACCTGGATACTACTTTGTTCTGGTTAGGTCTCACCTCGGATATGTCGCGAGCATTTGGGACCAAGATCATAAAGATGTAATCGAAAAAATTAATAAAATACAAATAAAAGCTGCTATAATGTTAACTATTTATTATTGTTGCTTATTTTGCGCGTAAAGAACGAGTTTTTGTACCTATCTGTTCGTCAATGTATCTCTCTTATTTTATCGCTTCTAACAGACCTAGTGATATAGTGAGGTGTCATGATAATATTCTCTGTGTCGCTCTGAAACACACCAGTTCTGAATTTCTCAAGCAAGCTAAGCGTAGCGTGTAGCCTTCGAGTCTCTAGGGGCTCCCGCCTTTATCCCTCTAAAAGTTGTGAGACACTATATGTTCGCTTGTAGCAGCTTTTCTTTGTATTGTAATAAATTTCTGGTTAAATCTTTATGATCTTGGTCTCAAATGCTCGCGGTGTTTTCTAGGTGTGACCTAACTAGAGCGAAGCAGCACCTTTCTTTGACTCTTTCATCCGAGGACCTTCCTATTATACGCTTAACAAAATTTTGTTTCTTTAATGCTGTGCCGCATTTATTAATATGTAACACAATTACGAAACTTGCTTTACCTAGTGAGCGTCAAAGTATCATAGATCTGATTGATCGAAACAATTATGATCCCTTATTCTACGTGGCTAAAATGACATTGTGAAACTGTCGGTTCTGCAGTCAACTTCCTTAATCTTATGCCTGTGATCGGATAGTGTGGGGCAAGACCGAGGGGACGCAATGGCAGTTTTTGCAAATCGAACACAAAAGGAGAAGGACGAAGACCTCAGCCTGCTTTCTTGAGGAGCAATCGAGGCGTGAGTGGATCTTGAGTGAGGTCCAGTGTTTTCTCACCACCTCTTCCGAGACCGAAGCGATTCTGCCCTTTCTTCTGGTACCAATTCCTCCTTCAATGGGAAGCAATCATTGATGCTGAGCTTATTTACTCAGTCAATTTCCTCGCCACTCTCCCGGCACAATGAATCTAAACTCACACATATCCAGAAAACATGAATCTCAAGTATTTACTAGCAATAAAAACCACCCGTATGCTCTCCTAATTTCTCCTCTCATCTTCCATTCTTTCCGTGGAAGGGGTACTTCAGCATTTTACCTCTCCGCCATGATAAAATTGAGTCGATTAAATTTTCTTTTGAGATTAAATTCGTAGCAGCACAACAGATGCCTACCGGTTTATTGCTAACGAAAAATATCCCCACTTGCATCAAATGAATTAAATGATAATGAATAAATATTAATTTACTTAAACTCTCAGAAATTAATACTAAACAAATTACCCATGCTTGATATACATCTTTTGGTGCTTTTGGTAATTGCGCGAATTGCCGTGGCCCCAACCGAATTATATGCTAGTATTGCATATCCTGGAGAGTGGAGGTAAATGAAACTGAATAGTCTTAAATGTGGAGTATGGTTTTGTTGGAGGGCTAAAAATAAAATGAGAACTGTGAATTTGGTTTCTATCTGCCTTTTTCAGAGTGGTTGACTGTTATAAGGCTGTGAGTTTATATTTTTTATAGCTAAATTAATTAATATACGATAATAATTTTCTGATTCATCTGTCAGCCCACGTTCTTGTTTTTATTGGATAAATATATTCTTTCCTGAAACGCGAAAAAAGAGCTCATACACGACTGTCGATAGCTGGAGATGTTAGTCTTTAAAAAAGTAGCTTGATTTAATTCATCGCCCTTATCTCTCTGACGGTAAAAATAAGTTCGGCTTTTGTAGAATCCTCGGTTTCGATTTCCAAAACTAAATGTGTAAATTAAATGCGAAAAATAAGTTCAGCTTTGGTGGAATCCAGTTCAAAAATAATTTTATGTTTCATCCGCCAGCATTCTTTCTTGCTCTTATTGATAAATATATTCTTCCCTGAAACGTGAAGAAACTGCTCATACTCGACTGGCGATAGCAGGAGATGCCAGTTTTTTAAAAAAAGTAGCTTCATTTAATTCATTGCCCTTATCTCTCTGACGGTAAAAATAAGTTCGGCTTTTGTAGAATCCTCGGTTTCGATTTCCAAAATTAAATGTGTATCTTATCAGAATGAGCCTGTAGTCAACGGGGTCGAGGAAGCCCCAGAGTCCAATTTTCTATTTAACCTCATCCTGCCCAGAAGTACGTATGCCCCTTCGTGAGATTTTCCTATCCCATTTCCCTCCCTCTCCAACCCGCCCCTATACATCCCTTTCGACCACCCTTATGGTCGAAAATCCTCACAGCTGTGGTTCTCGTTCCTCATCTCCCTGCTGCAATGTAAATCCTTACCATCGGAGGGTCGGCTTGGGGAAGGGCCTTCTTTTATATATGTAATGCGTGGACGCGGGGTGGGGGGCAGAGAGGGACCGTCGGACCCCATCCCGAATAACGCTGCCCATTCAACCTCCGTCGACTCGTCGTATCCTTTCTCACCGTAAAAACCCCCGGCCTACTTCTTTCCGAAAGCTCCTTTCAACCTTCTTTGGAGCATCTTATATCCGTTTTCCCTCTCTCCGAGCACCGGACTCCAGAGACCCTTCCGTTCGCCTTTTATTTTCTTCCCTTTCTTGAGGAGGCCTAATCTGTAACTCAACACAGGGTTGCATTTATTCATCAAATTCAATTTCCCGTATTTACTCATCCTGACGGTTTCCGCCGTTGCGATGTTCTTCGTCTCCAATGGCAATACAAGTCACTCCTTTTAAATAATGAGCATCCAATAAAAGCTAAGGTTTTCGGTGTAACTTTATGGAATTGGTACACGTCACTAAATGAAGTTTCATATTGTATATTCTTCTTATAAAAGCTTCATATTGTATATTCCACCTTTTTTCGGCCATGTATATTCCGGCCATTGTCTCCACAATAATTGCCATTACATAGGAACTGCTTTTAGTTACTGCCTGGGGGTGGGTAGATTAATGATAGAAAAAGCAGAGTCAGAATCAGAAACTCTCGCGCAATAACGTAAACGAAGAGGAGTAGGAGTTATGCTATTTCGTCGTAATAGTTCTACTTCTATCTTTGATTTTTCTTTCCCATCCACTATTTAACCCCTGTTCCAGTGCTCTTGAGTTATGTCAATAAGAACTGAATGGAATATACAGAGTGCAGAATTCTTTAGTGAAATAATAACACATTTATGTAGAGTGCTCTGGAAAATATTTAGAATATGGGAAATAAGCCGAAGGAAACTAACGAACAGTCTGCGGAATTGTTAATCTTTTGCATTGTTGTACTTGAGAAATTTAGAGCTGGTGTGTTTCAGAGCGACACAGAGAATATTATCATGACGCATCACCATATCTCTAGATCTGACAGAAGGGATGAAATAAGAGAGATACACTGCCTAACAGATAGGTACAAAAACTCATTCTTTCCGCGCACAATAAGCGATCGCATCAATAACTGAGCTCCGCTACTTACACTCCCATAATACACGTCAGCATTTCTCCTCCAAAAACCTTATCCCTTACATCTTTACACGGCTGGTGACCTAACACTCCCTGCCACACGCCCAAAGGGCGGCTCGCGGCTCATCTATTCCTAGAAAACTACTGACCGCTGTTAGCCTTTGCCGACGTTATAGTCTTCTCCCTCTAGGTGACTCTTTAATTATTTCTCAAGTTTTGATAGAACTCTTAGTTCCTCTCTTGATTCTCTTTTGTTTTTTTGGCTAGTGAAAGAAAGAGCCCAAATTGCCTCCAACAAGTCCACCTTATGTTATCACAGACTTGTAAGGTTACTATTTACCTTCGAGTCATTTAGAAAGCGGAGTTAGATAAAATTAAATCTCTTGAAAGTATAGTTTCACTGCGTCATTTCCTTGCTCTGATATGATTTACTGTGTCTGATACTATTGCGGATTATTCTGATGATTAACTTCACATGATGCAGAATCAACTGAAATATGATATTCGTAGAAATGGCGAGATTAAAACGACGCACATCATGTAAAAGATTCGATTTTTCTTCGTATTTGATTTTTTTTGGAAGTTAGTTCTCATTGTTCTTTGGAAACATCAAGCTATATTTTTACATTATATTAAGCTTGTTGATGTATTTCTGCATGTAATAATTAGCATATTATTTCCAAAATAGATGCTTTATCGATATACAGTCAGGCTAATGGATTAGAACTTGGTTAAATGGATGCTAATTCGCTTCATTCAATTCTAGGGGCTTATAATCTTTCTACTGAATAATTCTCGAGAATTTGTACGAAGAAGGTGTTCAGTGCGCTTTTTTTCTCATAAAATTCCTAGTCCATGATACAACAGCGCGGGGTCAAATGTACCATATTGAACTATTTTATTACAAATAGCTTCAGTTACGTATGAGCGCCAATAATCCTCCTACTCTGGTCACTCTTCTCACTAAATGGTTATATTTTCCGAAGAGGGTTCACCTAAAATGTACATTTTATGAAACTGTTTCTGAAATTCGGATTTAATATCATGGTTTATAAATAGCGTTGGTAACTAGTTAAAAACAACCGAAACCTCTCGTTTTCAAATTCTCTTTACCCTTGAAGATGTTTTTGCTGAGACTCAGCATTTGGCGATTGCGAATTATTGTCTCAATGTTAGATAATTGAAACGAAAGTAATAGCATTCAATCTTGCCTCAGCAGCACATTAAACTTTCAGCTATTTTATAAGTCGCTGATGGCCTCCTTCATTGATAGCCGTTTTTGCTCATTAGTTTTGGATTTCAATTATGGACTTAAAAACCAAGATTTTTATGAAGATTTTGAAGGTTTTGGTTTCTTAATTTTATACCTAATGAAGACAGTCGTAATATTTCCGTTATTTTTGGTAACTTTTTAAATATATTTTTTATAAATTGTACTTATAGTTAATCGGAGAGGAATGAAATTGAACTTAAATTGAACATTATTTAATTCATAGATTTGAATCAGAGTGTTTGAGAGAATATACTTTGTTGTACCTATTTGCTTCTCTTTTGGTAGTTTTATATACGCCAAAAATACTTATTTTGAAAGTATGTACCAGTGTTAATTAGTTATTTTTTATACATTTGTTTCACGATATATGCAATGCAATTCTATATTTATTGTTTTAATTCTGACTCATCAGTTTCGTGTTGAAGTATCAGCATTTAAATGTATGTGCTACATAGAATTAAGAATTTCCTAAAATGTGTGAAGACTGAAACACTTCGTAATTTCCACATGAGATTTTTATTTTCACGACCCGGGTTTCGTCGCTGTGTGGCATCATCAGACCTGATCTTTAATCCTTAAGTTATTCCATATAGTTACACCCGAAACCATCAATTTTATAAAAAGTTTTGTGTCAAGTATTATGTCCGTGGAATGTGTGCATTTTTTTAGGAAAAGAGAATTCGGTTTTTTGCCAACCGAATTCCTGGCAATCTTTTTTAATATGGTGATTTCTCCGTGGGGAATATCCGGTTAGGCGTGGGATTATTTTATCCCCTCTCCCACTTCCCTCCGGCCTCTCTGCCTCGCCTCTGCTCAGTTACAGCCTTCACCCCCCCTTCAGCCTCCTCTATGATTTCATTCCCTTTCAATCACTTTTTGCATCGTAGAACGAACGAATTATTCCGCCCTGTTGTACCGATTAGACTGTTTCCTTTTTATTTCGTTTCGCGCCTACCTATTCTTATCCTTTTCCATCCGCTTTATCTTCTTTCCGTTTTAGTCTTCTTTTCTTTTTCTTGCCCAACCCTGTTTACTTATCTCATTTTTCATTTCGCATCTCCCTTTTATCATCTCTAATTTATTGTTATGCTCTTCTATTTGTGTCATCTTCTGTCCCCTTTCCTTACTCTTACCTGATTACTTTCCTTGTCTTTTCTTTTTTTGGGTTTATACATTTTTTGCTTTAGGGACAATGTATAAGGCACGATGGAAGCATTAACATAGTTATTATATTATGGATGTTTTAAATGTCATGGGGATTCTTATGTATAGAAGCCTTTTTTATTTATAGCACATGTGTATTTAAGCCTATAACATTATGTCATTTTAAGTATTACAATTAACTTTTTTTTACGTCTAGTACACTTGTACTTAAGCCTAATAAGTCTTCTATCCTTCCAGTCTACCTTCTTTTTCTTTAGTATTTCGAGGAGCTTCTTCCATTGAGCTGTATTAAATGCTTTTTTCATGTCTATAAAGCATTTGCTCATCTCTTTTTCTCTATACCACTTCCTTATACTTTCTGGCACCCTTTTTTCAGAATCGGTATTATGACTGGAAGTACCATAGCCAATATCACATATTTTAGCGCACCAGAACATACCAGAAGCCAATCTCACATATTTTAACGCTCATTTTCACTGGTCCCTTTACAGCGTCTTCTTTTAAACATGTAAAGAATTCAGTAGGAAGTCCATTTATTACTGCTGTTTTACCAATCTTTGTATCTTTTCTTACTTGTTAAATTTCGCTTTCTTTCTGTTTTGGACCTTTCTCCTCCTCTTCTGATTCTTATTTTCTATGGCAATTTCCTTTGGTATCTCAATTGTTTCATGCAAGTCTTATAAACTTATTCCTTCTATTTGTTATTTCTTTCCTCATATAATTTCCTCGTATGATTACCTATTTTTTCCACTGTTGAACTCATTTTTCTTCTTCCTTAATTGACTCCTGTAAAATTTATAACATTTTTATGTATTACATAATCTTTTCCTTTCCTTTCTAGGTCCTCAATATCATCACATTCCACTTTTAACCATTTTTCTTTAACCTATGCGTTTCTCGTCGTTGCTCATTGTTTCATTAACGGTAAACACCTTTATTGATTTCTCTATTGTTTAATTTATATTGCTTTCTTTCTTACATTTTCTTCAGCATCCCTGTTGTAACCCAAAGCTTCTTTGCTCTAGCACCACCATAAGATGTAATTTCTTTTTCAATTGTTTTTGTCTTGTAGTTCTTCATTCTTCTTTATTTTTCTTATGTCTTCTCATTTTCTTTTTTACTTTTTATTTTTTTCTTTGTTCTCATTTCCCTCACTTTTTCTTTCCCGAATTTCTCCCTATTGTCGAAAGTCCATTTTCACGCTATCCTTGACTTCAATGTTCTGCAACTACGTTAACCTTGACTGCAATGTTTTTTGGTTTTTAAAACATGCGTTGGATATTAATAATTTTTTGTCTTTACAAAATTAAAAAAAACCTTTCCTCCCTATCATTTCTCTCTCCCAACCCGAATTTTCCAACCACTCTTCCACCTCTCTCTTTCTCGCGACTGAAGTCACCCTCAATCATCCTACAAAAATTTTCCTCTTCTTCTATTTTCAATATTCTCGTATAAATTTTCAACTTTTTCTTCATCACGGGTAGATGTGGGCAGATAAACTTGTTGTACCAGTTAAACCCTTGGTATCATTCCTATTCTTAAGAATATCCATCTATTATCTGTGTACTTTACTTTCTGTTATCTTCTCACTACGTTATTACTCACGATATTGAATATGGAGAAGGGTAATTATCCTCTTAGATAATTATTATTAGATGATGATGTAGTACTTCGAAACCTAAGTCGAAAGAAAATTAATCTAATTGGAAAATTGCCTTTAATCTTATTCATTATGATGAATTCTTTCCACCACATCTAGCCGAATACTTCTCTTTTTGTATCATTGCTCACTAACATTCCTACCTTTATTATACATTTTTTATTCTCGAGTAAAATAGTGTAAAATATACACTTCTCATTTCATCCTGTCCTTCACATATTACTTCACTGAAACCTATCACATCTACCTCATTCTTCTTCATTTAAAGCTTCAGGTATTCCAACTTTAAAATTTTTTAAGAATATATTAACATTCCATATTCCTAACCGTATACCTCACTGATTAGGCTAATGCCGCTGTTATTGCTTTCTCCGGAGATCCGATTGGGATCTTTTTGTCCTCGGTTCTTTTTTTTCCTTCTGTTCCTAAGTCCTTTTGACCTCGGAACATTTAACCGAAGACAATATGCAAGTGTATATCAAGGAAATACCGCTAAATTATCCCTTGGTTCTCTAATTCAGTGGTTTTCTGTTTGCCTTCGGCATCCTAATACCTCCATTGACTTCCACTTGAAATTCCTCTGCTTCTTCCTCCATCTTTTGAAGAAGTTTTCCACCCCAAGGTCAATATGGTGGCATTTTCACTGCCCGCTTATTTGCCCCCCTTGGAGGATATTGGCACTTGGCAATAGGAGATCCCTTATTACTGGGGGTCTCTCGATTGCCTTATCTTTGCTATCGCATGCTACAAAGAGGTTTTAAATAATATGGACCCGTTGCCTTATTGGCGAAAAAGTTCCTTCCATTTTCTTCAAAAATGTCATATGCCTCAGTTAAGTGGAGGATAATTCAGGCTTGAGATCCACAGAAATGAATGTTCATAACAGTGGTTTTAAGTTAAAAGTCTTATCACCCTCTTTTATCCTTATTGGTGAAAGCATTTCTTCCATTTTCTGCAAAAAATTCATAAACCTCTGTTCAGTGGAGGGAAAATCATGGTAAAGATCCACAGAAATGAATGTTCATAGCAGTGGTTTTAAGTTAAAAATCTTATCATCATCTTTTTTTTAACAAAAGCTCGAATTTCTGAGCCTCTTCTTTATAACCACTATCTAATTTTCTTGCTTGCCTCATGCCTCTCCCTATCCCTCTCTTTTATACTCTTTTCTTCCATCCTCCCTTTCCAATTCTTTCTTCTTCTCTTTTGCTTCCTTTTATTTCTTCTTCCCGGCAATCACCTCGCGCCGATTTTTCCTTCAGAATGGCCATCATCTCACACCCCTCCGATCCCTACACTCATACCCCACTTCCCCCACCCCTCTATACGGTCCTCCTCCTCCATAATCCTCCCCCTCTCGCGACTTAACAGGAATCTTCCGGAATCCTATTTTTGCTGACTACTGCCCAGGGATTTGGCCAGATTTTCTATTATGGCGCTGGGGTTAAAGAATGGGAGGGATGAGCGATGCTGAGAGCTGGTAGGGGGGGTGGATGCAGGGGTTTTTCGCCCGGGGTGAGGGGGGGAGAGGGAAGGGGGATGGGCTTGTTGTGCGGAACGGGAGCATTTTGGAGGGATGAACCGAGAGGACTCGCGTTGTGTGGGCTTTTGTGTTTGTGTGTGTGGCAGTGGATGTTGGCTTGGAGGGGATGGGATGGGTAGAATGTTGGGATGGTGGGTATTGGTTGTGATGGTGGCGGATAATAAGGAGTTGGGGGGAGAAGGGTGGGACAAGGTTTTTTGAGGGGAGCGGTAGGGATGGGGGGATGGGTGCGGGGAATGGGGCTCGGTTGAACTTAGCCCGGGGAAAATTAAAGTGATAGTGAAGCGAGAGAAGGATTATGGATCAAGCCTTGGAGTCTTTCGAGCGGGAATAATACAATCATGAATTTGGGACGCGTGCTGTTCGGATACTCCCTTATTTGTTGTACCTACCATAGCTTCCTCAACCCACATTCAACCCATCCGCTCCTTTTTTTTAAGCTGTTCTCCCCCCCCCCGCACCCCGACTTTGCCTCCTCATCTTGCTGCGGGCCACTGTCGATGCGGGGGCGGCTGAGTGGGTCGGGCGGGGAGGGTCAGGTGCTTCATGGAATGCTGGAAAGGGAAAAATATGTGTATAGTAGGTGGGAGGACTTTTAGGGAAAGACGGGGAGGGGGGTGGGACGAGAGGGGTGATTGAATGGAGTTTAAAAAAGGAAGAAAGGACAATAGTTTTGATTGTGACGGCGAATGAGGTTATCGGCTCCGTTTCCCTTTCCGCCATTCTCTGACTTAATCCTTAAACCGAGGAATGTTCAGTCGATCGGGAGGGGGAAGCTCCGTAGGAGTCAATTTAATTATTCATCGTGCCGATCCCCATTCTGGTTCCTCTTCGGTCGTGAATGAGGCGAGACGAGCTATTTCGTTGCCGTAGCCGAAAGAATTAACTCTTCGGAGTCCATTAATTAATTAGACACACCGCGGATGGAGGAAACGGAGCGTTGACATGGTACGTACGGGTGACGCCGGGAGTAAATTGACCGCGGTCTCAATGCTATTTTGCAGGATGTTTTTTTGCTAAGTCGCCGACTTAAGGTAGTTTGAGCGAAATATCATTTCACCTAAAAATAAATGAATTCAGCCTCTTTTTAATGGAAAATATATCACCTTACTAAATATACCAAAACATCGGCCCCTTACTGCACTACTTTCCGAGATATTTTCCAAAATATACCAGCAATTTTGCATGGGAAATGGTACGTGTATTAACTCCAGAGAGGCATTACTTTAAAAATTAGAAATTTCTAACACATGTATCTCGTCAAAAACTGACAGCGTGTAGTTCGTATGTTTTCCAAACAATTTTTGAAAATAAATCTTATTGTCACCGCTGTTATTTTTTCAGGATCACGAAAAACCCTCCGTTGTGAAGGCGTTTTAAACGTAACGCGCGAAAAAAATGAGTCAAGTTAAAGACTTCTATGTATATTTTTATTAAATTTATTATAATTTCAGTCGTGTAAATGTATGATATTGCACCAGTAATAATACAATATTTATTTCACGCATCCTACAGCCGATGAAATCAAAACGTGTAATCCGAATATGGTCTCCATTATGATTAGGAAACTATCTCGCTCAAACTACCTTAAGGAGGTACTTGCGCTTCGATGTACTGATTTCTTAATGTGCATAAAAGTTGCTGTATTAAGTAAATTTCCGCTCATTGGTGTCTTTTATAATATACAAATTTCATGCAAATAATCCTTTGGGTACAATCTTGCAGAACAATCCGTTAAACCGAAGCAGTTACGACGTCCCGAAAACAAGTAATTAGACTGACTCCAGCCTTCTTTGAAATTTCTGAAGGATTAATATTCACGATTTTTTACGAACTTGAGGGATGTGTATAATTATTTTCTGGTTTAAAACATTTAACAATGTATATTTTATATTATTTATTATCATAACTATGATCTGACTCGGCCCGTTTTCTCGGCCAGTTTGAGAATCAGTTGTAACAAGACTGCATTCATGGCGAGTGAAGTGACGTTGATGATATCTTAGCATATCGCAGTTCTACCTCCAATTGGACAATTACTCAATCGTGCTTCAACTGATAGATTCGATTGTTCACCGTCGATATTTTCAGTCCGTATTGGTAAACCAGGTGATCTGAGTCGGCATGCTTGGATTTTTCAGATCAGTCCGAGTTCAGATCGATCTGAGATCGATTGGTAAACGTAGTGAATATGTCGGATATGTGCTGCGGCAAAAACCGGAAGTCAGTTATTTTAACCTAAATACTCGTGTTATATTATAGATGACCTTAGCTGAAAATAATATATTAGATGTTTCAATATGTAATGAACGTTATACAATATTTTGGAAAATATTATTCTGGTGGAAATTGAGATAAAAATGTCATGTGAAGAGATGCCGTCGCACATGTATTTCAACGTTAAAATTTATCATTTTAAAACCAATATATCTTTGTTAAATACCCAATGACCTAGTAACATTTTTACATCATTCAACATTAGAAGTCTTACTTTATAGTTCAAGTTAAAAAATAAAGGTATATTATCAGGTGTGCATAAAATAAAGGCACCTTCTTAATTTGTGCGTCTTATGTTTCATAGAGTAACTTGGTTGCAACAGATTCGCGTAAACCCTCTCTGCTTTACATAATCTGTGATGCTATTGAATGTTATTCAATAGGAATCACACTACACCTTGCGAGTTTTAAGGTGTTATGAGGAGACATCATAGCTGAATCAACCAAAACTATTTCTGAACTAATTAAATTAGTTGAAGCGGTTGACTTGTCTCTAAAATTGGTTACCTAGATGTGAGTGTAAGATACCACTGTTCAAGTTTTACTTACATTATTAATTAAATATCATTGGTAATATCGTTTAAAAATTAGGACCTAGAAATGTTATGTGGCATCAAAATGATATTATCTATGTCGCTCTGAGATGAAACTCTTCTGGATTTATCAAGAAAACTAATCCTAGTGTGTAACCTCCGAATCTCCAGCGGCTCCCAATCTAATTCCTCTAAACGCTGATGAACATTGTATATTCACTTGCAGCATTTTTTTTAACGAAGCGCACGATTTTTCTTTTGTATCTTACTTACTTTTTTGGTTGAATATTTCTATCCAGGGTCCCAAATGCTATCAGTGTATTCGAGCTGTGGCCTAACCAGAGGAAAATAGCACCTCTCTTTTAATTTCTCTTCCAAGGTCCTTCCTTTTATGCGCTTGGTTTGGTTTCCCTAGTTTCCCTTATACTGTACTGCAAATATTTTGTGTGTGTGTTATGTCGGAAGTTCGTGTACCTTATGCTTTATCGATGCTAATAATATAATATCGTTGATTAAATGCATGTGTCTTTGAGGTTCTGTCCGGCAAAACGATGAATTTTTCGATTACTTGGAAGCCCGGTTAGAAAAGTCATCTGCTAATGAGCCGCAAAGGTAAAGGTCTGTGGTTTGATTTCTGGGCGAGGTGGATTTTTTCTCGTGACCAATCTGAAGAAATATGGCTTTGAAAAGAAGCTCATCGGCCATTTTGTGTCAGACGGTAATGGAGAAATAATTATTATAACAGTTCAATGCAATAGGCAAGAAAAACGTAATAGAAAACGAAAGTTTAGCACGAGTAGGGTGAATAATGCTCGAGTGGAGAGTTTTTATATGGGCGTAAACGGAATATTCTTTCTGAAAAATTCAGATGCAACCCCGCTGGAGTGTGGGAGATAATTTCAGTTTTCCATTCAGCCATAAAATGACATTGTTATCGAGCTGCTACAATGGGATGATAGCGATGCGACTGAACGTCGGAGATTTCCATTCAAAATGATCTCCGAATTTAACCTAAGGCTTGAATGGCATTAATGATACTTGAAACACCAGCTATTATCATGGAAATTGTCGTTTACAGAATTCTATTGGAGACCTGATACTTATTATCCTTCTTGCAATTGCTTCTTTAGCGTTCAGAGCTCCGCCGAAACGTATCTCAATCAAAGTGGCTGATGCTAATTAAAAAATGATTTCATATTAAAAATTTGTCGACCTTGTTCCAAATTAAGTGGCAAAGTGTTTGCAGTTATAATAATTAATTTAGCCAATGAAATATATATCTTTGGAGGTGCACTATTATTTTCTCTATGTATAATTGTATAAAAAATAAATGGGGTACGTTATGTTTTCGTTTCTTCCGTCTGAGTCATAATTAGGTAAACAATTTTTAGATATGCATGACTGGTTTCTGTAAAACTCGCTTTACAATCCTTGGGGAAAATATCCCTCCTGTACCATCACTTAATTGTAGCCTTATATATCCTTTCCAACCCTCATAGCAATCTAGGACTCCTAGTCCGTCATGGAAAGACATCCGGAAATCATGCTATACATGTGGGCGTTCGAGAGAAAAGGGGAGAGCAATGGACTGTTATTCGTTTAGCATAAGAGTAAACAAAATAATTAGTTACGAATTAACTTTCCACATTATCTATCGTAGGAACCTGTCGATAGGACGGAAATTTTTGTAAGATCTTAGGTTCTAAATTCGTTGCTTATCAACTTTACGTATCGTTTTCATTTATTTCTCATTTATTTATTTCTTTCCTTGAATGTCAAAGTGCAATCCTTTGATAGCAGTAATTTGGAGTAAAATTATATTATTTAGCTGTTGTGTTTTTCAAATATTCTATTAAAAGCTCATTATAGTGAATTTTTTGCTTCCTCCAGAGTAAAATTGTCCGTATATGCTTTACTAAATTAACGTCCAGAGATGTCATTCTTTTTGTGAAAGAGCATTTATAATTAAAAGTTATTTTATGAGTGCTCATTTGTGTAATGACAAATGTGTATTTATGCGTGTAGAATTGTTTGAATTACATTTTAAAATAAGACAGGACTAACTTATATTATTACAAGGCTAGCTCATATTCAAAGCCAATAAGGAAGTAAATTTCTATACTTGAACTGCTTGTTTTTTCATATTTGGAATCCTAGTGGTAATATTACTGATTTGTTGTTCAAGTTTTAGGGAAAATTAGACATTTCCTTCTAATTATAAGTTTTAAAATACTCATTTTTTTATGATAAGCTGCTACGATTTTCTTCGTAGTACAGCAAAACCAAAAGCATTAGGCTTATAGAAACAGCCAGGTTCCTGAAGCTCTTGGTGATGGCCATTTTGAATAATTTTTCCTAAAATATATATTAATTTCTTACAGAGTTCATTGGATGTAAATGATATGAAGGCGTGAATCACAGTTGTCACATTTTTTTAATGATGTCCTCAAAGTTTACGATCTTAATTTTTCAGAATTGACTTATGATTGAATTTTTTTGGTTCGGATATATGATGTTTAAGTGGTCCTTTCTGAGACCTTCTTGCTTAGTCCCAACTCGAAATATATATATGAGAATGGTATTTTGCCATTTTTTCACGCTTCACCAAAGCAAGGGTTTATCACGACTTACAAAATATATCTCGTACTTCAGGTCTGCTTGATGGGGCCTTCTGGCCAGCATTGTCGTATTTTGCAAAAATATCAGATCTCTCCATTTGTCGTATATTGTGGATTCTAATATCTGTACTTTTCTAATACCTGGATTCCAATGTTTCTATTCATACATTGCACTTTTATCGTTTATGATTGATGGATTAATATATTTTTACTGAGATTTTTCGATGACTGCGTAATTGATTAAAAAATTGCACTAATGCTTCTTTTTAAAAAGATTTAACTTTTTTGTCATTTCTTTAGCTTGGATAAGTTACGAATGATTTCAGTATCTCTGATTTAGTATTATCCCTACGACCGAAGTCGATTTTCCCAACCATGATCTCGTTATGGAATTAGGATGAGGGAATTCAACTGGAGGATCATTTCTGGATTATATTGCATTCAGAGTAGGCTTATATAAAGTCACGTTAAAAGTCCTACGTAAGGCAAAGGACACAGGAAAAATATAAAAATAGAGGTGGAAAAAATTAATAAAATCCTCCTCTCTAGATGGTGCTGCTTTTCGCTTCTAATCGCAATCTATTGCGCATTCTATTTTCCACCCGGGGTGCTCTTCTTGTGATTATTGCTATCCAATGAAGGAAACCGTTATGAGAGACCAATTCGTTCGAGCTAATGTGTCTCATACATCTCTCTCCCTTTCTTTTTCCTCTCTCTCTCCCTCCTGAACTTGTTCTTTTCAATCTCGCAACAGTCTTCCCGGCCTCATCCCTTGGGGGCGATAAGACTCTCTCGCACACATGCACACAGTAACGGAAGAGGAAGGGTCGCCCCCGTAAAGGTGTTCTCTATAACTCCTCCGTACCCTTCTCCAAGACGTATTTTTTCTCCTTCTTTTACTCCTTCTACCATTCCATTCTCCAACCCATCTCAAAATCTCGAACACTTCTCAGCCCTCCTCCCCTACTCCGTCTTAACTTCTCGCGCCCCTTCAGCCAAGACACACCTCTGCCCCTTTTCCTATCCAAACCCAGTCGCCCCTCGCCCGGTCTCTCTATCTTTTTAATAAACTTTTCGGTATTCATATTCCATGCATTCAGCTGGAAATTATTTTCTCTTTACAAGAACGTACGAGGGCTGTTCAAAAAGTAACAGGAATTTTATTATTGAGCGTTAACGGGTTGTTCTAGCAACTTCTGGTTGGCAGTGCTGCATTTTTCACTTCATTTTAAGTAGTCATGGTTTCTATTTCTTTTAAATCTTGTTTAGTCTCCGTCATATACCTTTATAAATGGAAGCTGTTTTAGTCGCCGTGGCGATTTTTTCAATTCCCGAGTTTCGAGAATCATCGTTGGAAAATGAAATTTTGCGTGTAGCTTTTGAAATGTTTTATTTGAAGGCTTCAAAATTTTGAGGTAAACTTGCAGAAACATTTCTTTTAGCCTTAGGTGGTGTTATTAATGATTTTCGCGATTCAAAATTTGTATCCTCTACTAGGAAGGCCTCCGATGCCAACTGATGGCAGTATCGCTCAGAAAGTTGAGGATCTGTTGCGCGCTAGTAATCGTCAATCTGCCATAGAACTTGTTGGGAAGTTCAAATCTTCAATGGATCATATCATTACAATTTGACCGAAAAATTGTACTTGCGTCGGGTTGCGGCAAAGTTTGTTCCTCGTTTGATTGCTGCTGAGAAGAACGACCTGCCTCGACCACGACAACGCACCCACCACTAATCCTTGTAAATACGTGAGGATAGTGCAAAAAACCAATTAACTGTCCCTTTTCAGCTTCTCCTCTTATAGGGCGTACCTCCGGTGCCTTTTTTTAATTTTCCTACAATAAAATCAGTGCTTCTGAGACGTTGTTTTGACGGCAATGACGACATCAAAGAGAATTAGGGACGGGAAAGGGAGGTGATACCCTTAAAAGCACTCTAGGGCTGTATGGCGAAGTAGAAACATCCCCGGAAAAAGTGTATCTCTAGATATGGAAAGTACTTATAATGATATAACGACTAATTATCTGTAAGTAATCAGAAATAGTTATTTCATAAATTGTTTCGTTATTTTTTTAACAGCACTCGTTTATGTGTTATAGCCATTGAGATAGATGGAGAGGGAACTACGTCATCGAACTGTTTCTGGACAACCAAAATAACAAGAATGTTTGTTTTTCCTGCTCTTTCCTTAGTACTGCGCAACAAAATGGACGAATTAGCAGATGTATTGCAGGAATATCCACCATCTGTCAGGAATTTAAGGCAAGTAACTCTTGAAACAAACATTGATTACTTAGTGCTTCGAATTTTTAATATCTTACGAACTCCCGCATACTACGGTAGATCAGATCATAAAAATAAAATAAGAGAAATAGATTATCGAACAGAAAGGTTTAAAATTTCATTTTTTCCGCGATCGATAAGAGACCGTAATGGCTGCGTTTAGACTTTTAAGTGGGTTAGCTGACAGGTAGTGTAGCTGATGTATTATTATGCCCCCTAATGCATGTCACTTCATTTTCCAAGTAGTGTTAACACCATGTTTTAACACCAAGTTCCCTGTATGACTCTTGTGTCACATTTACATCGTTATATTATATATTATTTTAGTAGTTTCTGTAGCATTTGTAGCAAACCTATTGCGTGGTGCAAGTTGGTGATAGTTAATTTCTTCACTGTAATTCATGTTGGTGATAAGTCACCCCTTACCAAACACCCTTGAGGTGGCTTGCAGGGTAATATGTGGATGTAGGTATTAATGGATCTTACGATAGTTTTCTCCGGGAATTCTAAACATTATTATTTTAATATGACGAAAATCTATATTAAAGAAGTAAATGCATGCTGATTTCTAGTTATTTATCGCTGGAAAACATCATAAAATTGCAAAAGTGCTAAACAAAAATCAGGGTTTACAAAGATGGCGGACAGGTCATGTTCACTTTACACCTTCTAACATTGGTTACCATAGCAAGCGCCTTCTCCATCTACCTAATGGTTTAACACTGTCGAAAGAAATAAGAGATTGTATTGTTACCCTCTTCATTGATGTATTAACTCCCAAGGTTCTATTCCTTATTCTTCATTTTAGTGTGTAGTCTTTTGTAGATTACGTGATGCATTTGGTTTTCCCATCATTTTTCTCTGTATCTCTTTTTTCTCTTTCCAAAAGTTGTTCGTTCACACGCTGTGGTTTCTCTTCCTTTCTTCTGATGTTTTTGGTATTCTTATTTTTGTTTTCCTGGAATCCCTTATATCCACCAGCCTTCCTTCGAGAAATGTATTCATTCTACAAATCGTCTTGACAAATGATTCCCAAAATTGAGACGTTGCTTTGATCTAGTGGGGCGGAAAGAAACCAGGCGACGACTGGGGAGTCCTAGAGGCTGGGTCCTGATCGAATATTACCGTTCACTTATGCTCCGAGATGAACAAACTATCTATATATTGGATATTGAGTGAAAAGTTCTTCAATATAAATATTTTTGCTTTATTTTTATTAAAAACCTGATTTGTCATGTAATCTATCATTTTATAGCTTAAAATTGGGGTGAAGTGTATAAATCTGTGAAACCAAGTGGCTCAAAAAAGTTTAGAAAACACTGGTCCCGACTCATGCCAACTTCCTCCTCAAATTTTTCTCTGTTCGACCTATTTTGTTGTTGTCTGAAAATTTGGTGATAAATCTGAAAATTTTCTTTGTCAGTCTGCAATCCTTCTCTCTTACCATTTTCCTATAAAAAATCAGTTTTGGGTCATCAACATCCGTCAAAATTATTTACAGGAACAAGCAAAAAATACATTCTTCCCGAACTGATTAACATGTTTGCAAAGGATTTCTTCGACATTATTCGGAGAAACTTCTGCCGCGTCCCAAAAATAAATATAAATGATATCGAAGCATTTATACGAGATTTGAAAACAGTTTTAGGAGCTAATTGCTATTCTATTATTTTTATATTATCGAGATAAACATTTTTATCTTGTTATGATGAATCTTTTAAAAATATTTTGCTAATGGAAAGTTTCTATTAAGTTTGATTGCAATACTTCATTCGTAAATTATTATATGCTATTGTAGGCCTTGACATTGAGTATCTCATTGCATGGGGCAGAAACGTAGACTCTGAGAAAGTAGGATGAGAGTATGCTCCGGAAGTTCGTGATTTTGGTGTGGGGGGGAATGGAGAGGGTGCTGTGGACGAGTGGTAAAACAAACGGGGAAATACCAGCTGGTTGTGAGGATTGGAAATTTTCGGGGTGAAATAAGGACGAGGTAAGTAAATGGTTGGAGGGCTGATGAGGGGGTAAGGGTGGATGGGATTCTTAAGGATGTAATAGAGGGAAGGATGTTAGGTATGAGGGATTGGAGAAGAAAGAGAACGTGCATTATTGAAGGAATTAAGAGAGAGGAGAAGAAGAAGTATGCAGAGATGAAAACAGAAATATCGGTAGACTGGGCCGTGTACAAGTTAATATCCAAAGGTAATTTTCGTTTTTGAATCATTATTGTAAATAAGTATTGTACTTTTCCACAGTTATGTATTGTCAAATACCCCGAGACGCTACATGTTATACCAAAAGGCTAAAGGATAGATGCTTTGGAACAATTGGAAATTATCAGAAAGTCATGCAACCTTTGTAACGAGCTACTTTTTCCGCACCCCTCCCCACTCCTTTCCGAAAAAATTTCCCTTCACACATTTCACACAAGCCCCCAACCTATGTCCCCTTCATTTCCTTTCAGGTAAGGTCAATATCGTAACAATCGATAAATGTAAGATAAGCAATTGTACCTGAAGATGCACAAAGCTGCGAAACGCGTTGTACGTTTACAATAAATAACTGTGGAAAAGTACAATACTTATTTTCAATATGGATTCAAATACAAAATTCTTCCACGAAGTGGCGTCTGAAGGTGTAAAGTTAATTTGTACTTATCTTACTTTCTTTTTAGCCTTCCTTTACTGTCAGATCACCTGACAATAGCAATTCTTGTGGACCACAAACGACCTGTGAATGGCATGTGTCGTAAATGCCTGTTTTTCCTCACCCATGTTTGGGTGAGGTCACCCTATGGTAACCAATAATAGAAGGTGTAAAGTGGACTGTCCGTCATTTCCATCGCCTAAATTCATCCAAAACTTAGAGTTTCATTCTCTACTCCTCGCCATTTCCTCTCCGCGATAAATTCTGACAATGGCCGTTGGTTAATCTTGTACACTTCTAGTCAGTAATTTATATTGTCTCGTTGTTTTGATTCGAAGATTATGCATTTGATTTATAAATATTGGAAACAGTGGACGCATCTTTTGGTGCCAAAATTTGTGAGTCAGGTAGAAAATAATGGTGCCGAAATTCTTGATAAATTCTTTTTGTGTTGCTATGCTAAAAAGCTGCTTCTTAATTTTGGATTGTTCTTATTTAAAACAACTTTGCGGAGAAATTAACCTGCATTGTTCGATTAAGGTGGGAAAAAGGAAATAGTTTAATAGGTTTTTATTTGCGTGTCAAATGCGTCATTCGGGAACCTTTGTTCGTCTTATGCTTTGCTGCTTGAGGTGGAAGAGAATTATGCATCAACGATTCACCAACATGATACACCATGCAGATTTCTTGTCTGGACTAATGGTGAACGCGGGCAACTGATCCCCAAGAGGAAGAAAATGTGATATATTAAGTGATATCATTGTTTTACATTTCACAGCCAAGTTTTATCCGTCTCAAATGTTTGATTTGCTACTACTTCGCTCTGGTTAGGCCACACCTCGGATACGCTGCAATAACTTGAGGCCCTGGTCATTAAGATTCAACCAATAAGTGATAAAATACAAAGAAAAGCTGCACGCTTCGTTAAAAAACTTCTACAAGCGAACATATAATGTTTCTAAACCTTTAGAGGGATTTAGGTGGGAGCCCATAGATATTCGGAGGCTAAATTCTAGGCTTAGCTTACTTGAGAAATTCAGAACTGATGTGTTTCAGAGTGACACAGAGAATGTTATCATGATGCCTCACTACATCTCTAGGCCTGACAGAAGCGATAAAATAAGAAATTGCGGAACAGATAGGTAAAAAAAAACTCGTTTTTTCCGCGCACAATAAGCGACAAAAATACAAACTGAGCTCCTATAAATACACTACCATAACATGTCACCATTTCTCTTCCCAAAGCCTTATCCCTTCCATCATTACCCAGCTGGAGTCCTATCACCCCGTGGCACACTGCCACCCGCCCATGTGGCGGCTCGCAGGGAAGTATGTAGATGTAGATATTTTTCCCCTTATAACGGCTTGATTTTATGATTTATGGTTTAAAACTATCTGTCTAAAATATTAGCGATAAAATAAGCGACGGACGATTTGATAGAAGCACGTAAAACTCTTTTCTTCTACAAAGACCACTTTATCGAGTACATATTATTATTCAACCGAATATATTATAGAGTGTGCAAGAATATGAATGGAATTAGAGCAGGTTCTATTTCCCGTTCAGTCATTCAAACAATCATACAATTGGCCCCTTTTGACGGTGCAGTTTTCTTCATGAAAGAGTTCACGCATTCGCTTCTACTATAAAATGTTCTGTGTAAAGCAGCCTTAAAACCTAACCAGGAGTGCTGTTTTGCCTTTCAGTGATAGTATTTCAGTTAAGGGTGCTTCGGTAGTTCAGTTCGTTTGCACTTCCGGACGGCCATTCAAGATGGCTCCTTATGGATAATGGAAAAGAAAATTTTTCTTTTTCATTGTTCATTCCAAAGTGGTGGAATCTGACAAAGTTTTTTTTTCATTATTCATCATGATGATGATAACTTCTACAAAGATATTTATGCTTCATGACTCCTTTTCTTCATTGTGACAACATTTTTCCCTGACGGGGTGCCCTACCCATCAAAGGAAAAATCCACGGCGTATTGTCCTTGTATTTTTGACGGAACAATCCTTGTGGATAAGGATGGTTGGAATTCGTCACCCGTGTTACCAAGTAATAATGCCATGAGGAATATTGCGCGGTGTAAGTTTCAGCTTGGCTTCCATTTTTAATGTTGCGGGCTCTACCCTTAAATCTTATTGGAAGTTGAATTAACTATAAAGTTCTATATCAGTTCTTCAAACATTCTGTCACCAATTTAATTATGCGGTACATGCTAATGTTTCCCACGTATAATTGACTTATAGTTCAATCTCATTGATGTCTCTTTAAATAAAAGATCAGTGTTCCGAAAAATGCCCTTTTCTGCAACTTGCATAATTTTTACGCTCTATCTACCAAGCACTAAATACTCTTCTTTACGTTCATAAATTTTTTTCCAAGATCAAAGTCTGAAACGTACAGCGCTATACCTTAGTTTAAAATTTTAACTTATTCAAAAGTGTAAGCCAATGCTCGTCGCATTTACAACATCACGATGCCACCATCAGGTATCGCAATGGTTGAAAAACCGACTTGTATGAATAAACTTTAAAAATGCACGTATACCCAATGCAATGCCCTCATCTCCTGCTTGTTCTGATTCTTCTTTACCTTCTCATCTGTCCAACACATTTCAGTATTATTTTATTATATTCACAGATGATAATTTCTGCATCCATAGATTCTCTTATTCCTCATGTCATCAGTCTTATTCCATAACCACATAGAGTTATAAGAATCAGTGGAGTTTTTCAACGTTGAAAGGCTGATGGTGGGAACCTAGTTATAATTCTGAACGGTGTTTGTTTCCCCGTCTTCCCACCGGTGAAGATGAGAGCTGGCTAATGCAGGTCGTTACGATCGACGTCTGGATATTATTGATTTAAAGAAAGAAGGCATTTTCTTCTTATTTATTTAACTCGTACATTACCTCCTTGTCATTATTTCACCTCAATAGAGGTAAAGGTAGGCGTTTCGCTTGACTCTGCTAAGTAAATCATGCCACATTTGACAGGATCTTCCGTATCATTTTCTTTTATTCTAAGCCCACTTTTATACTTTATTTTCTCCTTCATATCCTTATGTTTTCTATCTCTCTTACTGAAGTTCCAAAACTCTTTTCTACTCTTATCACTCTTTTAGCTGAACATGTTTCCCATGATGAGACACCGTAAGCTCACCTCGCCTTTCACTTCATCATCTTTCCTTTAGTACAGTGTCTTTAAAAAAAATCCACTGTTTCCCCTAATTTCTTGCTTTTTCTGACTCTTATTTATCTTCTCATCTATGCAACACATTTCAGCATTTTTTATTATATTCACAATTGAAATTTTCTACATCCATACCTTCTTTTATCTCTCATTTCATCAGCTATATTCAATAACCACTTCGGGAATTCGGAATCAAGCAATGCTAAGCAATATATTGATATATTAAAAAGTGTTAGCCGTTGTAGGATATTTGGTAGCTCTTTTTTACCCGCTAACCATTTTCCCATTAATTGTTTCCCACACATAATTGCCTTTTATCTCAATCCTTTTGATTACTCATCCAATAAAAGATCTGTGTTCTTCTAGTATCTAGTACATCTTATTTCCTGTGATAGATTATATGATCGTCGCATTTATAACATTACGATGCCACCATCAGGTATCTCAACTGTTTTAAAACAGCCGTATGGATACTCTTTAGAAATGAACGCATACCCAAAACACTGTTGTCTTTTGGGGTGGTCAAAACATTTTAAAACCGGTGACAGGCCTATAGAGTAGACTCCGCTGCAACAGTTTCCTTCGTACAGTTATTCCCTTGCTTATCACCTCTGCGTCAATGCTTCATACCCACCCACCTGTTCATTAGACTCGTAATATCACTTTTTAAGAGTATTTTATTATAAGATGTAATGTGAAGGAAGAAAAAAGTAATTTGAGGTATTTTATTATGAGAGGTAATATGTGGTTGAGGAAATTCATAGTAGGAGGAATATTAGAAGTCTTCAAAACAGAAGGGCGTGTATGAAGCAGTGTATGGGGATAAATGAGGCAAAAGAAGTTTGCAAGGATAGGTCAGTATGGAAGAAATTATTGAAGCAGAGTTAGGTGTACAAATATGTATTTATCAGTGAAAGTCTGTGACTGTGCCTACCCCGGTAGGGAACGGCGTGATTCTTATGTATGTATGTTGAAGTAATGTGTATGCCATTCATAGTATCGGAGTTCAAAATCTATTCAAAGTTGAGCTTGAGTCTCTCGCTGTCTACTTCCACCTAAATCTATAATAATCAACTTATTTGCGTAAAATCTCCATCATCAATTATTCCTTGCACTCTACGCTCGATTTTTCTCATCAGTTTCTTTTCCCTCCTCCTTCACCTCTGCATTAAGTAGACATTGCCTCATACCCACCTGCCTGTACATAAGGCACGTAAAATCTCTTCTTAAGAGTATTTTATTATTGGGAGTAATTTCTATTGCCATACATAGTATCGGAGTCCTAAATACCTTCAAAGTTAAGCTAGAGTCTATCGCTTTTACCTTTACTTATCAACTTATTTGCGTAAAATCTCCGTCATCCATATTATTTTTCGGGTATCTGCGTTATGCTGTTTTTCGCATCTTCTGTTTTTATTCCTTGTGCTCTACGCTCGTTTTTTCTCATCTGTTCCTTTTCTCTCCTCCTTTACCTCTTATTTTCATTGGAGGATACAAAATGATAAAAAACGAACGACCCACAAGCTGGCGGGAGCATTCGTTTTTGGGAGTGATGGGAGAAGAAATGGCTAGGGGTGTTAGAGATGTGTGCGTATATATGTGGGGTGGGTGGCATGGAGTGGAGGAACGGAATAGGGATGTAGGAGGGTTGGGGGTGTGTATATGTAGTGTGGAGGAAGGTGTTCAGTTTCAAAGATTATGGGAACGCGGGAGGCAGCAGGGGGGGTTGAGGAACGGAGTGGGGACAGAAGGTAGGTGGGAGCAGATCGCCTGGGTCGCTGGAAGGGGGAGAGTGAGACGAGGGAGGAGGGCTGGGAGGACTCGGGAAAAAATATATAAAAAGGGGGGATGAAAAGTGGGCGGGGCGGGGGAGTGAGGGGTGCATTGTTCCATTTGGCCGAGCGGCAATCCCTTCCAATTCCTTCATTTCGATTGTATCCGGGCGAGCAGGGGAGATGGGAAGTGTTTTTTATGGCAGCGGCGCTCGTATCTCTCCCGTCTTTCCTGTAGTTTTCCTGTTTCGGACACTTTTTTCTCTCGGAGGAACCCTACCACCTCTCCTTTTCTTTCCACCCCCTCCAACCCTTTCCTCTCTCCCCCAACCCTTCCTCCTGCCGTCTCGTTCATCCCTACTCGTCCATTACACCCGATTCCTTCCCCATGGACTAACCTCCCAAAAGACCCGTTTGGAATAAAAACGCACGATTTGAGAATTAAAATTAAGGGACGAAGAATTACTGGGAGGAAATCATGAGCTTAAATTACCTCTTTATGGAAGCGGTTGTGGTTGTGTTTGAGGGAGTGGCATTGAGTGCTTTAGCGGAGAGGTAACAATGGCAATGGAAATTAAATAATATAATAAATGCGTTGATTCATTGGTCGTTCAATCCTGAGATTGGTTGACAGCAGCCCTCCACCTTTCCCTGTCAAATGCTAGTTCCCTTACTTCCTGGTGTGTCTTCCTGTGTACTTTCCTCTTTATTCGGTCCATGAACTTATTCCTGGGTCTTCCTCTGGGGACTTTTCCCTCTATTTTGCCTTCGATTATGTTCTTCACCAATCCATTGTGTCTTAGGGCTTGTCCAATCTATCTGGTTATTCTTCTCTATTTGGTGTACCATATGGTCATTTCCTCATCAAATTTTATATAATTTTCATCATTTCTCATTTTATCTTCTACACCCTCTTCCAGCACCAGGCTTCTCTGGACGGACAAAGTGCGTTTATATGATAGTGGAGTTCTTGCCAGTACCGCTAGTCAGTATTTTCCACAGACTTAATCGTATCTAATTAGATGTGATGCTGCTGCGAGTAAAATAAAATTATTTTTCTTGAGTACCGCAGAGTAAAACGATATAACATTTCACCATCTACTTTATTCATATTTTTTCCACGCATTTCACGGTTAGAAATCCTTTGTAAATTGTGAATTAAATTATTAAAATGCTAATGCTAAGTTGAAAAACTTTGATGATTGGCCCCCATATTTGGGCATCCTGCCAACTTGCTGATCTCTAATTAGCTGTTTCTTGGAGAACTCTCGTCCATGCATTGTCATGTGAATATTAGTGTCTTCTATGCTGACGAATTTGGGAGACTGGGTGATTCAATTCTCTCGTGATAGCCTGGTATTATTCCGGGATAGCTGTTATTTTGTTGATTTTCCACGAAGATTATAAACACGAATACTGTTAAGTTTTCAATTTCTCCATGGTAAATAAATGCTATGTGGGTAATGTCTTACGTTTTGGAGTACTTATTTTGAACTAATTGGATTTCTACGCAAAATTTTGAGCCGTGACTTTGGTGTACCAACGATTGACTATCCACCAAACGTTGCCAAACGTTTCGCCAGCGCACAACGTCCCTTTCAACGTCGTTCATGTTCGCTGATGTATTTCAATCTACGCTAACTTCTACACCATGACCGGAAATCCCCCAATATTTCAAAATTTGCTCACGTAGAGTTACAATGAGACTCCTCTTTTACGCAGGTTTTCTGATAACAAATCTTGTATTTCAGCCTCCGCGCTCCTCGTTGCTTACTTTTTTATGTCGGTCTCTTTATTTCTCCGTTTCTTTCACTTCTCCTGCCTCTTTCCCGTGTACCCCTATTTACCTCTTTTTTATGACTCCTTCCGCTCGTTGGACGAGCTCAGATGTTTCCCCGGATACGCCTTCGTTCGTTCCCCGGTCGGCAGGGCACACAGGCAGCACACGGCCCTTTCCGTTGTCTGTGATGAACTCGTGAGGGACGATACTGGAATTCCCGATGCGATTGCTCACGACCCCAATAAGCCCCACCTCCCATCCTTACTGTCCTTTCCTCAATAGGTATTATTTCTCATTTTATTTATTTCACTTTGTTCTGCGCTCAGAGTAGAAATATAGTCCAACAGAGATGGCGTGACTATCTTCAAGTGAAGCTATTTCGGCCATATTGAGAGTCCCTTGAATACTGTGATGAGAACGTGAGAGGAGACTTTAACGATGAGCTCTTGTATTTTTACTTTCAAATTTAATATTTGAGGTACGTAAACACAATGTTTATTTTTTAATCAATTGCACAGTGAATTTTTAACGCCAAAGCGTTAACAATGCTAGCATAGTAATAACAATGCTAGAATAGTAATAATGTTTATTTATTTGTAATTCAGCATTTTATTCACAGAAAACGTAAGGGTAAACGTAAGGGTAGAGGGTAAACGAAGTAAGTATGTTTATTAAATTTTATTTTGCACAAGGAGTAGGAATAGAGTTCAACGAAAATGGCGCGACTTTCCTCAGGTGAAACTATTTCTGCCATATTGGGAGTCCCTTGAGTCCTTCAAGGGACTCCCAATATGGCAGAAATAGTTTCCGTAGTAATAATGTAAGGGGACAAGAATTAAATGATTAGATCTTGTATTTTCACTTGCAATTAAAATATATGAGTTACGTAAAAACTTTATTTATTTTAAAATCAATTGCATATTCATTTTATACAAAAGTGTGCACTAATTAAAACATTTACTTTTTCATTGGTGGTTGCCTGCGCTAATTGTATAAATAATACTAAAATGGTAATAATGTTTATTTACCAGCAGTTTAACGGTTAATGTACAGAACACGTGTTGGTAAAAATGCTTAGGCCAATCACGCTTGTAGTAAATCATGTACGGCTTCTTCTTCACTTACGGCTGAGAATAAGTTCAGCCAAATTTGAAGACTCGACGGTTTTGTGACGGTGCCCGCTGTCGTTCTTTTGTTTCTTAGGGAGAAGCGAGTAAGGAAAGTGAAACGGATGAGGGTAAAGGAAACTGCTTTCCGAGTTTCCCGCTCTGTCTTCCTCGAGAGAAAGAGAAAGATTTGCTCGATGACTCGAAGGGCGGTTTGTTCTTCTTCACCTTCTCTGTGATAAATTGGATATTTTTATATTTTTTTCCCTATTCCGGACCGAAGGGAAGAATTCTTAAGTCCGGAACCTCCGTGAGCAAACTCCGCCCAGACTTAAAAATCGGCTCTCATGACTCCAATTCCCATCACACCAAAGGAATACAAACTTCCCTTCCTGAAAGCCATTTCCAAAAGCAAAACTTTTGGGACGTGCATTGGGGTCCGTGTTGTAATTTTACTTTGCCTTCAGGTTCACCGGCAACAATTTTTGGATCGCTTGCTCTCCACAAGCGAGCAAATCGCACATAGTATTTGTCCTCGACGTAACTGATGGTTGGATATACATAGGCTTGCCAGTAAGAGTTTTCTGCAAACTTTAGATGTAAAAAGCTTGGAAGAGATACTGTTTGGCCTTGTAACATCTGGCAATCTTAAAATCTAAAGCGTCTGAATTTTTGGTGATAATTAATTATGTCTTAGTATGAAGATCGATGAGTTTTAGTCCATTTACAATATATGAACTCGACTTTGCCTTTGTTCACAACGTAAATGAAAAGTGTATAGGTTTGAATAAACCAAGCAATGGTTACTTTTAAAGTTTAGCAGTATAGTATATTGCTTTTAAGCGATAAGGCTTGGTACAGCGTCATCTTGTAATCTCAAGCTCATGAATTTTCGGTGAAAATTCAGTTGGGTTTTCTTACTAAGATTGATACGTTTTCTTGTATTCAAAATATTGTATGATACTATTTTTATCATTCCTTTTTATTATTTAAAGCAAATTTTCCTTGGCTTTAAGGTCCATGAATCTGTCAATCATCAGATTTTACGCGAACACTGTCCTGGAATAGTAACTTTTCTATGTTACAAATGGCCCACTCTATGGCATTAATTACTCGGAGAAAGAGACATTAGTGCGAAAGAATGGACTGTACTAATGATTAACTAAGAAATGTACTAATGATGAACTAAGAAATGAAAACATAAAAAACAGATTCGCCGCAAAGGTAATGCCTGAACTCAGCCAGGGTGAATTAGGGCTGACTTGCTTCTCTAAGCCAGTCGGCAACCTTGCGTTGTCCTTCCCTCGAGGTTACTGTTTCTATGATGCACAAGACGTTCCACCCTCGCACTAACACAAAAGAAATAAACTGCCTATCGTACAACAGAGGGCAATACTAAATCATGCATTCCCTCTGTGACCAACATATGGTACTAAATTAAAGTGGGAATGCAAAACAGCCCCTCTTTATAGTGTCAGGCTATCATTAACCACAAGATATCTTAGTCTATCCGACAATATTATGATAACTGAGAGTCTGGGTTTTGTATGTTACCTTGGACTTGAGGTTTGTTGAATGTGCCAATTGGAGAGCTGATTAATTTTTGCTCTTATCGAGAAAATATTAAACCAGAAATTATAAATCTCGTCTTAGTATTGTAAAGGTACATAGGGTGTTTTGTATTCCACTGATTTTGTTCTTTAATTTTGTAATTCATATTCGACAAACTTGGCATTTGAATGTCACCACATTTGATGTAATATTACATAATGATTAAAGGTTATCGCTAGTTTCATACTTCGACCCTCTTTGAGTTAAGACCCTCTTAAAGTTAGGATTAGCTTCTTTGGAATAGGTTGGTAAGGCACAGTTGAAATGATAGCCTTGTCAGTTTTCAACACGAAACAGTTTTAATGTTTATTTATTTCTCCAGTACCAACAACGTGGAATTTTCTTAGTATACACAGTTCCCTATCAAATGAAAAATTTTCTAGTAATTCAATTTACATACGTCTTGCAAATGAGTTCATCGCAAGTAGGTGAAAACAGCATATTTGAAATGGATCTATAGTAAGCGGTATAAATGTAAGGTACATTTTTTAGTTCAACGATCAGTTTTATTCGTCTCTTAAAATTTTTTAATTCGTTAACGACATTGCTTTCTAGTCCCCTCCTATTACTAACGAAAACAGATATATGAACAGTAATCTGCCAGTCACTTGCTTTTTGATTTTAATTTTCTACATTTTAAGGGTAAGCTCATGGCTCTACACTATTCCATGTCTGCAAATGAAAATTGATACCACTTTATTTTCGAAATTCTTCACTGACAGAATCACGAGAGTCTTGGCCTTTGCTGTGTCCATAGTGTCTTGATTTGCAGGACTTCTTTCAGTTGCTTGTAGTCATCAATAACACAGACACTACTTTCGCTTATTGGGATATCTTCGGTTCCGGATATACATGGCAGCCAGTAGAACAATCAAGCGCCATTTTGGTCGACAATTGATGCAAGGTATGGTGCGTTTCTGCAAAAAATTAAATGACAAAATTAGTGAATATTATTACGAAAAAGAGCTAATTTATGTGAGACAATGGTAATATTTTGCGCCCTTCGATATAAACTGTTACACGCATGCCAAAATTATTGCTAGAAATTGGCGTGAGCGACTACAAAGTACTCCGTTGCGGATGAAAGAGCAAGGTGATTATGTCACTAGGGATTCGAATACTACAATCTAAGCTTAGATTACTTTTTCATAAATTAAATCAATAAATTAAAATTAAATCAAGCGGGTTTTATTACCACGTAGGTGATATTATTAAAACCTCGCATAATACCCTAATAGAAACAAATATACTTACGAATAACAACGGAATCTCGAAATTTTCATATCTGAGAGGCATAAAGTAATGACTTCCAGACTTATTTTAGACATTTTATACATACTTGAATGTCCGTATTTCCTAATTTTAATATATATTAGGACAAGTTGCTTTATACAAGTAACTAATTTCATATTTTCTTTGTACTTTTGAAAATTAAATTGTTGCAAATAATGCATAGTGAAAAAACAGAATTAATGAGATTCCCTAGGACACAGAAGGCGAAGCTGATCATTAAAGTTGAAGGATCCAAACTCGAGAAATTACAGCATTTTAATTACTTTGGTAGGACGCTAGAAGAAAACGGACACGTAGCAAAGACATGCGGAAGAGAATAGCGGTAGCTAAGGAGGCGTTTATAAATAGAAGGGAGTTGATGACGGAGACCTTGGGTAAGGATGTGAAGAAGAGGCTGGTGAAGAGCTTGATATGGAGCATAGCGTTGTATGGGGCAGAAACGTGGACCCTCAGAAAGGAGGACGAGAATAGGCTGCAGGTGTTTGAGATGTGGGTGTGGAGAGGGATGGAGAAGGTGAGATGGACGGAAATGAAGACTGACGAAGAAGTGCTTGAGATGGTGGGTAATGAAAGGAAACTTCTGAATGAAATCTGGGATAGGCGCTATAGATGGCTGGAATATGTAATAAGGGGCGATGGGTTGTTCCAGTGTGTGATAGAGGGAAGGATGTTGGGCAAGCAGGGAAGGGGAAGAAAACGAATAGGTTTCATGGACAGAATGATGAAGGGCAGGTCGTATGCTGAGGCGAAAAAGGATATACTAGAGCGAGATAGGCCCCTGAAAGTGTAGAAAACCGGGAGGAGATTCTCTGACATTCAAGAACACCTACCTTAACCGGTAGAATACTTAAAAAAAAGTTTCAATGATAACCACGCTTTCTGCAATACTTTTATACTTATAGATTTGAAACACTGTTAGGTACATGTTGTTTATGAGCATTCTAATAATCTCTCCCTCTAATTGGTGGAGTCACTCTTCTCAGAAATGTAGTTGGGAAAGATTGAGATTTAGCTCGTGTGCAGTGGCTTTTTCACCTTCTTTTCTTTTGTAACGATTCAAGTTACTTCTCAAAAAATACTTGCCAATGAAAATGCTAAAATCGTGCTAAATAGGGCGCATTATTGTACGTTATTTGAACAAGAGTACATTTCTATTCTAGTTATCGTAGAAGATATTTTCTAAAAATATAGTCAAAATATTCAAGATATCTTAGGACTGGCTGAAGATATTTATTAAGATTTTTGGATGTGTGGATAGACATCGATAGAATTAATGAAAGCTTCAAATTGAGAGTTTCAACACCAAAGTAATAAGCACGATAGTCTATTATTGCCATGAACATGCGGTGATAATAACTAACTATCAATCTTTGTGACACCTGGATAGCATTTAGTTTATTACCGTTATTTGCTGTCTTCCAATTCTTTATAGGTTTTTGAGTCGTGTCTGGCGTCCTTACACTCTCTGCCTCACGCACTTGCGGCGGCTCGAAGGGTGACATGTAGATTTAGGTCAGTAATTTAAATCGTTCGCAATTATACGGTAAATTAAAATAAAGAGTTTTTTTCTAAGTTTCGATACATATTGTTGGGTTTGTTAGATGGTGGCTATGGCTTCCTTCAAATTGAGTCTGCAAACATTCGACTGGTTGGTTTTAGTGCATGAAAGGTCGATGTATTCCCTATTCATTTGGATTTCTAATCATACACGAATGAATGTAAAATGAATGTAAATATGGTAGAAAGTGTAAAAAATTGTTATTTGCATAAATATTTGCTCTTCTTTCTTCTGCATATGTATCTTTGCGTATGTATCTGTTCTTCTTGTTTTCCCTGGGGATACTTTGAATTGAGAAATATAACTTCTAGATATTAATTGCAGATTAAGTTAAGAGAATATGTACACATTATTTCAAACATTTGTTCTAATTTCGGTATACAATCTAGTGACTACGTAAGTGGAGGTCAGTAGAAGTGGAGGTATCACTGTAATTGAAACGGAAATCAAACCCCTGACCATATTTTGTCTTAGTGTGCTTGGGGAAAGAATACTAAGAATTATATGGAGGGTGAGTAATAAGTTTTGTTGGTCCTCCCGCTGAAGAATGTGTCAAGATGTCTCTCTTTCTGCGAAAGCATTTTCTCTGCCAATATGAGCAGGCTTATACACTCTTTATCGTTCAGTTATACTTTTCCGTTCGTTGAACTAACCTTTGAGTCGATCGTGTACAGAGACGAGTCGTACCACTCGCCTGTTGGCCTCCACCACGGGTATCGTTGAAGCCGGTGCCAGGAGTGGCTCCGAGTAGAACGGGGATGAGCAGTGGTCGCTGGGAATCGTCGTCCCCACTCCCAACTCTGAAATTACGAAACGGAAGTGAAATTATGATAACTGCAGTGAGGTTTTTCCCTACTCGTAGAGGGATGGATTTTATTTTATAACTTAAGCAGTTGTATGAATCGCAAATAAATACTTTGGCATTGATGAGGCAGAAGACTTGTTTTTCGGAATAACTACCTGCTAATTGGCCAAATTTTCGTACTTACGGGCTTTAATTTAACTTATTATTGACAATATCAGCCTAGACATATTGTTGACTCATGGAAAAGAAGAAATGAAATGGACATCAAGTGTAGAATAGCCCAAGCTAATAAAACATTCGTAGCAAAAGAACAACTGCAGTGCTCAAAGAAGATAGGAATACAAACCAGGAAACAGTTTGTGAAAACCTTCGTGTGGATCATGGCATTCCATGGATCAGAAGTGTGGGCCATTGGAAAAGCTGACCAGAACAGACTAGAAGCCTTCGACACCTAGTGCTGGAGGAAGATGCTGAAGATGAAATGGACGGACAAAATAAGAAATGATGATTTATACAGAAGAGTAGACGAAGAAAGGACCATATGAAACACCATACAGAAATTAAGAGCCAGATGGATTGGACGCACCTTGAGACACAATAGGTTTGTGAAGAACACAATTACAGGTAAAATGGAGAGAAAAGTCCCCAGAGGATGACCCAGGAACAAATTCATAGACCAAATAAAGAGGGAAGTACATAGGAAGAGCCACCAGGAGGTAAGGGCACTAGCATTTGATAGGGAAGGGTTGAGGGCTGCAGTCAACCAATCATATGATTGAACAACCGATGATGATGACCGACCTGGATATCAAAAATAATTACTTCAAGTTGGTGTGGAGAAGGGTGGAGAGGGTGAGCTGGATGGCGCGAAGGACGAACGGAGAGGTGTTGGATATGGTTGAAGAGTGGAGAAAGCTAGTGGCGGAGGTTTGAAGGAGGCAGAAGAGAAGGATGGAGGTCGTATTGAATAGAGAGGAGACGCTAAAGAGGGTGATGGAGGGGAAAACAGAGGGGAAGCGTGGAGGAGGATGGGAGAGGATAAGAATTCTGGACGATATAAGAAGAAGACGCTGTGAGGATTTTAAGTGGGATCTAATGGCGAATCACGTGGAGGAGGGAAAGGAAAACCGTATGCCTGGAAAGCGGACGTTAGAATAAGTGCTGTCCAAAAACTTACCAATCAGATGATAGAATAGCAAAATGAATTGAAAATGGCGCTATGAGACTTGTTTTAAGCAATGCACTGATCAAAAAATATTATTTTTACATTTTCCAGGGTTCATTTCGGGTGAGGATTTCATTCTATTTTGAAGCTTAAATTCATTCTACCTATGAAGGCCATGAATTTTATGTTCTTTGAGTCATTCGTAGGCTTTCTCTTTACGAAAACTAGGAATGTGGTTTAATAACTGCGATATTTACTCGCATTCCACCCGCCCTTGGAAAAAATAGCGGATTAATGTTCCAGCGACTCGTGATTCCGTAGAAAGTGGCGAAGGCTTGTGCAAACAACTGTAAAAGGGAATGTTCTCTATTATGCACGTTAAATAGTACATTGTATGCATTACACAAATATGTAGCAGGGAGCAGAGTCCCTGGCACAACAGGGACGAATTTTAACGCTCATCCTATTGTATGACACGCTCTTGATTTTGTTTTCAGAAAAACCTCAGCACGTTTAAGCATCAGAGGTATATTTCATAATAATAACCGGTATTCATAGACAAGCATTACATTATTAGCATAATATATACACTCAAGTTCCGCTATGTCAAAGACTTCTTTGAAAGTGCCTATTTCACCCAAGCCAAGCATACATCGACTGTATTCCAGAAAATGCTTTTTATCCTCAGGTTATGAAATATTTCATATGACTTTCCTTCCTTGTTGTTCGTTAACTTTATAGTCAAATTGGTATCATTACTTAGAAAATTTTGCATAATTTCATTTTCCCTTCTCATTCCCAGCTTTAGAAGCCTTCTTCTACATCTTTATTTACATAGAATGAAGAATAAGAATAATTTATTGCTCAATAGTTTTGGTACAATGTTGAGTACAAATATCAAAGAACTATAGACAACCTCAGAGGTTACAGACCTGTGTGGAGACTGCCTGCCATAAATGAAATTCATTGCTAGCATTAAATATAAATACTTTCAAAAGCATATATAATAATAAAAAAGATGAATTCATTTTAGCCCAATTGTGAACAAGAAAAACAGAGACAATAATAATAATAATTCATCTGGCTTACATTCGTATAAAGAACTAACTATTACAAGTTATAACACAGGGTACATGTACATACATTACGGATCTAGTATAAAATATCAATATTGTTATGTGAAAATTTCAAAAAATTATTCTTGTTTTTTTAACTTTTTAACGATTCAAGTAAGGTGTTAAATACTTTAGGGCCTAAATATACAAAGGATCTTTTAAAAAACGTGTGATTTGGTTTTGAAAGCCATGTATTTAGCTTCCTTATATTACCCTGCAAGCAAACTCAAGGGCGTGTGGCAGGGAGAATTCCATTTTTATGCCAAATTTTGTCTATAACTTATTTTTCGTCAACAGAAGTATTATGGTGCAATAAAATCGACCACGTTTAATACACCTTGACAATTTATTTTGCGTCCAGCTTATGATATTCTATGTGCTCATCCGATCTGCGGTACTCACTCCTCGTACTGTATTTAAAATGCAAAATAGCAGCTTTTAGCTTAGTTCACGTTCTACTGTTGCGGCAATCGACCTCAGTGGGTTGACTGGTGGGAATTCGTAGCAATGTCACTTTTGAGTCGAAAGATTGTTAAGTGTTATGCAAAAACTTGTCGCTCTGGGTAAATATGTTCCTCAGTGCCATGTTCTGAGTGGTGGATTACTCTCCTTCAATGTTTTTATTTGGACACCAACTGTAAACGACCTTCCCTTCTCTGCAGTATAAATCGAAGCCGTGACCAAACAACCAGTCCTGTGCTCTTGAGAGATGAGAGCAAGCAAAGCCCCTTGTTATTCTCACGACTTTTGGCGTTACTGCCGTCTTTTAGTTCATGTTTGTGTGAGAGGGAACTTTTTTTGCGTTAGTTGGAACATACGGCCAGTCGTATTAGAGTATATTGAACTAATATTAACCACATTAAAAATACAGAGACATGTAATGATTGGTCTATGTGTGGCAATCTTTAAATGCTCATAATTTTAAGAATCCATCCGAATGTCATGAAACAAAAAATGGTGAATTTGCTTTTATGCTCTTATTGTGATGATCGATCGGTGTCTGAAGCCTGATAGGTATGATGAATCAGGGAAATTTAAATGGGTTTATTCTTGGGCTGAATAAGTTTTTTATAATAATTTCGCGCCCTGTGCGATCATGTTTCTCCGAATGAGGTCTGACTAATGGCTAACCCTCATTTAATGCTCTTCTTAGGGCATCATATAGCCGACACCGTTCCTCTGACCGTGGTGCAGAAAGTCGAAGCGTAACCAACTTGATAGGCCCTGGCCCGTGGGAAAAAAGAAGATTATTGAAACTCTACACAATAACAATCACGTTTTTTTTGCGTTACTAGACGTCTTTTAATTACATTATTTCTTGCTAAAGTCGTCAAAGCAACACCCTATCTACTCTGTGGGGGAAGTAAATATAAAATCTTGAGATGAAATCAAACACCTAAGCATTACTCATTCCGATCGTGCGGAATATACATACAAAGCATAGCATAGCGGCCCAGCCTAAAAGAACCTAGGTTTTTCAATCGAATAAAGGGAAGGTCCTCGGATGATAAGGTAAAAGAGAGGTGCTGCTTGCTCCGGTTAGGCCCTGCTTCAAATATGCCAAGGGAATTTTGGACCCGTAGCAGAAAAATTTAACCCGAGAAGAAAAAGTGTTCTTACAGCTTTTAGAGGGATTAGGTTGGGAGCAGTTAGAGACACGCAGTCTACGCTCTAGACATAGTTTGCTCAAGAAATCTAGAACAGGTGTGCTGAAGAAGTCCAAGTTGTAACCCTTGCCATGTACCGCAACTCTATCATACCCTTGATACCTACGTGGAAATCCGTGATGTCGATTTCATTGGGGTAGGTAATTGCAATGTGGAAAAGAAGAGATACATTCATACATACCAATCACGCCGTTCCCTTCCGGGGTAGGCACAGTCACAAAGTTTCACGCATAAATACATATTTGTACGCCTAACTTTGCTTCAATAATATCCTTCTCTACTGACCTATCCTTGCAAACGTCTTTTGCGTCATTTACCCCCATACACTGCTCCTGTTTTTACTCCTCCTCGCTCTCCTGTTTTTAAGCCTCCTAATATTCCTCCGCCTAAGAATTTCCTCAACCACATTTAATCACAACTTTCTCGGCCAACCTCTAACTCTCGCGCCATTCATTTCACTTTTATATATCAGTTTCGTAATTCGACTCTCATCCATTCTCTCAACATGGCCAAACCAACAAAGTACTCTTCTTTCGTACATCGGTGTGTCAGTACACCGCATATACCTCCTAGTGGTGGGTCACGGGCAACAGTATGCTGGCTCTCAAGGTAGTCCTTTCAGAAGGGATCCTAGCTTGAGTAGAATAGTGAAAGCGGGCCTAGGGTATTACTATGCTTTGGTTTCTCTTGTGGCATACTGGCGAAATAGTGCCGAAACTGACCGGTAGAGCGCGTTACCGTTAGCAGGGGAAGCTGCACGTGAAGCGGTTACTGCAAAGGCTGGTTATCTTGCATACTTTATTACAACCTACTCATAAGAGTCACAAAGTAGCCTCGGACGGCCGAAGAGTTGGAGAAACCATCGTTATATCCTATATGTTATGAATGACATTCATGATTGACTAAACCATTAAACCAAACCATTCAGTACGACACAAAGAATACTACTTTGACGCCACACTACATCTTTAGGTCCGATAGAAGCGATAAAATAAGAGAGATACATTTCCAAACTGGTAGGAACAAAAATTCGTTTCTTCTACGCACAATAAGTGACCATAATAAAAGTTGAGCCTCATTTAGGATACTCCCAAAATACACTTCACCATTTCACCTCCGTATAACCTCCTTTATAACTGGTCGAAGGGCAGCATGTAGATGTACATCCTTCTTTAGAATAAAACTTAATTTTTCGTCGCGGAAGTCACACCGTCTGGCGCAGTCACCTCACGGCAGCAACCTCCCATCCGAAGGGGGGAAAACAAATAAACAAAATAAGTCAAACGTCCACCTCCTTCTCCTCACTCTGAACACGGACACCTCATCCAAATTGAATGCGATCCGGAGAGCGGCGGCTCCCGATCGTCATTTTGTTTGCAGGGGAGACTAGAAGCGCCACCTCTCCCCCCTGTGTGCTTCGCCTTTGTACCCACCCTCCAAACGCGCTCTCCACACGTGTGAGTGTGTTTGTATTTGTGTACCTGTATCGTTACCCGTCTGTGAGTGGTTTTGTTGAGAGAGAGAGACGGGCCAAGGCAGGTAGGCAGGGCAGGACGTTGGAGAGGACACACGGCCCAGCGGCGCTAAGGGCTGACTGAACTGTTTCCGATCATCCAATCGGGGGGAGAACGAAGGAGTGTTTGAAAAGGAATCGGCGTTTGGGTAGGATGGGGGAGTTTAGTTTAGAGAGAGGCAGGCAGTGGGGGCATGTGTATGTAGCTGATAGGTTCCGATAGAGTGGATGGAAGCTTTGGATGTTCGTCATTGGGGATAGGAACGATCGTGGGAGACTGGCATACTAGACGCGGTGCCCGAACACACACGCAAACTGACGAAGCGTCCTTGTTGCCGTCTCTCGGATCGGCAGACACTCGAGGGAATTGAATATCAACGTTGGGGGATCCCGTCTGCGTTCCGGGCACTCGCCGTGACGGACAGGCAGAAGCTAAGCAGCCATTCGAACGGGCGTTCTAAACGCGCAGGAGTGGGAGGAGAGGCCTGGCGTTGGGATGATACAGGATCGGTTTGATCGCGGAGAGGAGAGATGGTGTAAATTCTAATCAAGTTGGACCTTTCGGGGATATCTCTTAACTCTTTTTCTTTCTTATGTCCACGTACAGTGAATTCTCTATCATCTGAGGTACATCCACGTCTATCTACATATTATCCTCCAGCCACCTCAAGAGTGTAGAGCGAGGGGTGAGTGATCACCAATATGCACTATTATATACAAGAAACTTTCGCCAACATGATAAGTATGCTACCAAAGCTACAGAAACTATTTGCATTGACGCATATTACTGCCGCGTAAACGAGGTACAAGATTCATTCAGGAATCAAGCAATACGAGATGTTAGTTCTGCGTTGCAGATTGAGAAACATGCATTAGGTAGCAAGTTAACTAATCAGCCACGCTACCTGCCGACAGCTTCACTACCTGATACTTAAGGTAGTTCGATCGAAATATCGTTTTACCTAGAAATTAATGAATTTAGTTTCATTTTAATGAAAAATATTTTACCCTTCCGAAGATATGAAAATATCAGCATCTTACCGAGCTACTTGCCAAGATTTTTGAGGAAAAATACCAACCCTTTTCAAGAGAAGTGATACATATATGCACTCCAGAGAGACCTTATTTAATATATATAAGGGATTTTTAACACCTAGATCTCGTCAAAAAAATTAACAGTTGGCAGTTTGTATGTTTTCTCAACTACTTTTAAAGTTAAGTCATATTATCACCACCGTAATTTTTTTCAGAATCGCAATAAACCTTCCACTGTGAATGAATTTTAAACGTGCCGCGCGAAAAAATGAGTCAAGTTTAAGACTCATGTTGATAGTTATATTTTATTACTTAGTATTTCAGTTATATAAAAGTATATTATTGCACCATTAATGATGCCGTTTTTAATGCACGCTTTCTTCAGCTGCTGAAATTAAAACTTATGATTGGAATCTGGTGTCCATTATGACTAGGGAACTATCTCGCTCAAAGTACCTGAAGTCTCATTGGAAGCCTTTATAATTCTCTTATCAATCACGGAAAAAACGGCATTTTAAACCTGTCTGTGCTGCAATATATATATACCTAGTTTTGTTCTTAAGATCTGATCCGTCATAGAATGTTGGAGTTCGTCAGATATTAATAACGTCGTTGTGAAATATATTGGCTTGGAATTTAAAAATAAATATTAACTCTAATTTTTAATCGGAAGTCTGAAAACAATTTCCATCCCAGTTGTTGCATAAGGTCAGTAACACTTACAAGACTATCATCACGGCCTTTTACGTATCTTGTCAATCTTCTCTGCTCGCGTTTCTACTCTGTTTTTGAGTATACCTCATAAGGATCACAAATAATGGCAGCGTTTTCCAAATATGGTCTCCCACCAGATAAGTAGCTGATGACTGTATCGTGGCACTTGCTAAGTACTCTGTCAACAATATCAATTTAAATTTTCCAATTTTAACGATTTAACTATATACGATTTTATTTATACAACTTATTTACCCAAATTTACGGTTAGCTTGACCAGTTATTTCCTGAATATGTTTGACCCATGAAAGTTCATTATTTGATTTAAATCCGAGCTATTTAACAGATTGAACAGTCTCTCATTGGGAATTCTGTGTGTAATAGTTGTGTTGAGGGTAATTTTATCTTTTCAAGAAGTTTATTGCAACCCATTTTTTTCAAATTTATCTTTTAAATCTAGGTGCCACGCAATGCACCAATTGTAAATTACCTTGTGGTCCTTCGTTAGCGCTTTCTTGTCTTTATTGCTACGGATTTCTCTGTACACTACCACTTCGTCTACAAATAGTCGAAAGCTTACTGTCAACTACTTCACCGATATCGTCAATATAGAAAAGAAACAGAAGTGGACCTATTACACTCCCATGTGGGACACCGGAGGTGGCACTGACCTCATAAGAGATGTCGCCTTCTCGCACAACCCTTTCGCAACCGCTTAGAAATTCTCTTACCCAGGTAATTACGCAGTCGTATAAGCTCTTAAATTTTAGTTTTATGTGTAACTTTCTATGAGACTCTTTATTTAATGATTTTTTAATAGTTAGGAAAAATTGCGTCTACTACAACGTTATCTTCACCGATGGCTAAAATACCGTGGGCAAACAATGATATTAAGTTTCATAAGATTTTCCCTTTCTGAATCCTCTTTAAGGTCTCGAAACTGGGCTTGAAGTGTTATGTTTAAGGCCTTTTCATGCTGAATATGTTAGGTATATCGGTCAATAATTAGATGGCTGATCTATTTCACCACTTTTAACTATGGGCGTCCCATTGGCAATTTTCCAGTCTTTGGGCACTATATGTTCCTTGGTGGATTTACGAAATTTTATCTGCAAGTAGGGAGCTATTTCTGTTGCTAGATCTCTTAGTATGCGGGAAGGAATTTATTCCGGACCGGGTGACTTATTCGAACTTGGTGATTTTTACAAATTTTATATTGTGAGCACTAATATCAATAGGCGGCATCGTTTGCTGACAAATATCATCTACCGTTAATAATGCATTCTGTGGTGACTGGGTGATAATACTTTGGAAGTAGGATTTTCATAAATTAGCTCTGTCCGAACCGTTAAATAAACAATGTATGTTCGGAGAATACACGTTAAAGAATTGAGTGCACGCTGATTTCTAGTAAGTTATCGATGGAAAATATCACAAAATTGCAAAAGTGGTGCGTCAGCCTGTAAGCGCTCAAAAATACTAGAGGTTAACATAAATGGCTGATAGGTCATGTCCACGTTACAGTTTCTAGCATTGGCCACAAGAGCAAACGCCCTCTGTCTATGGTCATAGTATATAGACTTCACCCATGGTATTCTTTCTGTTTGCCCAGAGCAAGGGTTAAGAAACGGGAGACGAGTTTATGTGGAATTTTCCCAAGTGTTGAATAAGGCAATCGATCGCTCAGCTTATCGGCGTTTCGACAGGATTAGCTTTCCGAATGTTTAATTCAGGAAACAGAACGTGAGGACCGGGTGGAGATATCTGTGTCAATTGAGGTCGATGTGACATGAACTTGAAATTTCACAGCCTGTCCCTCTTGAGAATGACATATGATGGTTGTAAATACCGTTCCAGACTTTTCAACCATGTTGGATGGATTTGAAATGATGGATATCCGGAAGGTTTAAACACATCCATCTAGAATGACATCAAAACGTAGACCTTAATCGTAGACGATTTCATTTTGAAATTTATTTTGCTTTTGATCATTCTAAGTAATATTTTGAGGCGAAACTTGTCAAAGATTGGCTGATGGAAATAGGTTAATTCCATAAATACCTGGAAGGCACTTTCTCGCTGTAATATCGGTCAATATTCTTCTTAATATTCTTTTAATATTTTGTAAAATATTTTCACAACCTCTGAAAAGATTTGGAAGATTTAATGAGCTATATCACCCTTTGCAAAGAGGCAGAAAGTCATCCACTTACTTTATTTTATGGTACATGATATTTGCATAGTTGACTTTGCGCGAGTTCTGAATTCGGACGCGTATTCCTAATCCACATTTAGAGGACTACTATAATGGGATGATGGCACCAAATCATTTATGTAGCTCTTAAAATAGTGGTTATAATTATAAATAGTGATAATATTTTTGCTTCGATGCTGTATGGTAGTGAATGGCAACGCCAATCACGCATAATTTCTCTTTGCAATGACGAAAATTGACCTTAATTACAGTTTCATTGGGACACCTTTATTTGAGGATCCTAATGCCGTTTCAAAATTCACCGAAACATTTCTACATCTACATGTAGTACATACTACCCTGCGAGCCGCCGTATGGGCGCATGGCAGGGGATTTTAAGACACCAGCCGTGTAAATATGTAAGGGATAAGGTTTTGGGAGGTGAAATGGTGACCTATGTTATGGGAATGTATTTGGTGGAGCTCAGTGTTTATTGTAGTTGCTTATTGTGGGCGGAAAGAACGAGTTTCTGTACCTATCTTTTCGGTAATGTATCTCTCTTATTTTATCGCTTCTGTCAGACCTAGGGATATAGTGACGCGTCATGATAATAGTTTCTGTGTCGCTCTGAAACACACCAGTTCTGAATATCTCGAGTAAGATAAGCCTAGCGTGAAGCCTCCGGGTCTTTAGGAGCTCCCACCTTAATCCCTCCACAAGTTGTGAAACACTATAAGTTCGTAGCAGCTTTTAATGAAGCGCGCAGTTTTTGTCTATGTGCATAAGATGAGAAATCTAATCTAACAAGCTAGTTATGTCATATCTATTGCTCTTCTGAAATACCTGAGGGACAATCAAGGACATTTTCGAATAAAATTCCCCAAGCAATAGTAATTATTATATAATTTTGCCGAACTAGTCTACCAGGTTCTTCAAACCTCTCTTCCAATACCGTTGATTGATTTGCATATATTATAGTCGTAACTGAGGTACCGCTGGGTACTTTTGTACTCTGGGTTACTGTAAAAATCCCCAATCGCACTAAAATTTTGGTCCGCAAAGTAGCGGAAATGAAATACTATCTCTAATGGGGGCGTCAATACTGTGAAATGAAAACAATACTCTAGTTTAATTAAAAGACTTAAACCAGGCGCTCGACAAAGTGGAAAAGAAATAAAAAGTCCTGCATATCAGACTGAAATGAAGTAAACTAGAAATGATTCTATGATTTTTAATCTTCAGTATTAAGTTTTAATGCATCTCGGGTGAAAATAATTTTTTTCGGAGGAAAATATATCTCCATATTAGCAAAGCAAGATTTTATGCCTACTTTTACAGCATTAATTTTGCTATCATGCCTGAAGTTGCAGCTATTCTGATACCGATGGCTGTTTTCGGAAAGACTCATAGTTAATTTATTTGTTCCCCTTGCTGAGTTTTTCATCGAGGAGGCTACAGTTATAATCATAGTAATTTCCCCACTAATGAAAATATCTATCGTACAATTTTTCCACTTATTTAGTTTGACGGTATATGAACTCTGACTTTTACTATTTTAGATATTTCCGTTCCTTTGCGGAAATAGGCATTTGGATGAAAAAGTATTCTTACCACTAGTGCTTTAATTTAGAAGAATGATTTAATGGAAGAATATGTTAGCAGAAGCTCATTACTGACTCAATCCTGGCTCATAATTGTTACTGTTTTTTAGAGGTGGTGTTGTAAGGACTGTTGCCAGGATTTTTTTTACCAAAAGTGTTTGTACTCGTACTTCTACAACTTTGAGGTAAATTAATTTCCTTTGGGTCTGGAAAAGAATATTTCGTTGTAATATGATCTATTTTAATTAGTTTATTGGCTGCCGCGCTAGTTTTCTCTGTAGTGCCCACTGGTCTCTATTCTTAAAATGACCTTTCTGAAGCGTACCTAGGAAGCTGCCACCGGACCCTCGAATCTATACAAGATTAATCCACGTATAATCAAGGCGGCCGGCATTCACCCACACGTCTCCACGGCAACGTTCCTGCCGATGTATCATTCGTTTCTGTAATAATCACCTCAATTTAGGGTATTATGACCAGCCCACGGTTTACGGCGGAGGGTCCTGCCGCCCTCTCCAAAGTGCCTTACTAATTAAGCGACCCTTTCGCACCAGGAGGCGGGGAAGGGTCTTAAAAGCGTGTAATAGTCCATGAATGAAAAGAGGGAGGAATGGAAGGGGCGCTTGCGAATGAAGGGTTTATAAGCGTAGTGGTTTGAAGGGTTCTTGCGTCTCTCGAGGCAACGATCGGCGTCAAGGTAGAGCGCCACCTACTCGCTAAACCTTTGGTCCACCTCTCATCGGTACAAGTTTGATCTTTCGAGCCCGTTGAACCTAATGGCGCGTTTTCTCTGACTCAGGTGAAAAGCGTTAACTTTTAAATCTTTCTGAAAATAAACACCTTGCGAAGCTACGCAAAGGTCGCGGTCCATTCCACTTAGATATTCAGAATTTTCCCTGTTGGTCCATAATGTGTCATTCCTTCGTTTAATCCCCGGGAAACAGTAACAGAAACGGGGAACTTTCTAACAAACTAGCGATGTATTAGAATGAGGAAAATCAGAGACACAGTTCAGAACTTTAAAACAGCTAGCTAAACAAAATCAAAGTTTCGGATGAAATTCATTGGCAAGAGGATACTTTTAAAACGGTTGCGTAGGATCAGGAGAAACCTTCATTTCTGACGTACAACATACGTGTACTTGGTTGGTGTCTTTAATCATTATGATAAAGTTGTGATGAACAATATCCCTGCTAAAATCTCACCGCACTATTCTCGTTGACCATTGAATCTAACTCCTACATGCGCAAACTCCAATAAAGACTCCTATACCGCGGTTGCCAAGGAAATTAAAACTCCTGTTCTTGATACAGTAAAAAAGTAGAAAATACCGCTATTTTTAGGCAGACAAGAACTATGTGAGGAAATCGAGTGTAAAAATTGAAAACCTAATTATTGTAATCATCCCACTGTGGAAATTGTTGCCGTAATTCCCTTGTGAAAGTAATTTTAAAAAATACAGAAATAAAAAACTCTGTACCAGATTCAGTGTTTTATTATGATAGTAAAAGTTTACGAAATTGTTGCAAATACGGAGTGAAATAGTGTATAGTTATTTCTCATGGTTTTTACCATTTGCCTGTAAGTTTTGGGTCACAAAACCCATCTCCAAATTCCTTAGACTCCTGGAAGTCCCTTGAACAGGCGTGACTATTAGAGAGAAGGATATTAGCGTATAATTAATCTTTACGTGGGGAGAGTGCTTGTTAAAATTCAATGGAAGAATCAGTGAATGAAAAAAACTAAAAATCAATGCATGCGATGAGAAGAATCCTTGTAATGTGATCTTCAAAAGGCAGTTATCAACTTATGAGAGGTTGGGGAGGGTATTGATTTTTTTTGGGGAAATGAAAGAAATGGCTACGCTTCAAGTGTGTGGGTAATCTAATAAATTTCTAGAGACCATGAATGGAGTCAGAAGAATGTTTGTGATGTGATCTTCACTTCTAAGGCTATGTGCTACTTTTTCATGCTATACTACATTATGGCAGTAATCCTAAAGAAAATACCGACTTTATTCGACTGAGCATATTTTTTTCATTCAAATATCAGCCCTCTCAACCTTTGGTCGATTCAAACTGATTTGGTTGATTGACTATTCTCAACGTTGTAGTAAGACAGACTTCCAAAATTTCGTATAGAATGTACCACTAGTTTCAGGTACACCCCTATGCCCCAGAAGATGGCGTAACTGCCGATACTAGTTGTACATTATAGTGGAAGTTACAAAGTTTTAAATACTACTCATACCCTTGGTAATTACGCAATAATAATAATAAATGTCGAAAATGCAATATCAAGGCAGAAACAATAGAACACATCACAAGTGTCACATCACAGTGTCTAGCAAGCGTTGAATACACACAGAGACATGATAGTATCTGCAAACAAATATATCTCGCACTAGTAAGAAATTACATTGTATCCCATGAAAACAAACCATGATACCTAATGACACCATCGTCTGTAATAGAAAATGAAGCTGTCAAAATGTATTACAAAGGAAGAATCATCACGGACCGTTCTCACCCAAACAATAGACCGTATCGATCTTCAATCACAAGAGAAGGTAACATATCTAATTGATATCTCCATCCCGAATACTGAAAATTTAGAGACTACATACAAAAAAATTCAGAAATATGTACCTTTAGCTGAAGAAATAAAAGAAATGTGGAACCAAAATTCCGTTAAAATTGTAACAATAATAATCTCAGCGACTGGTGTATTACCCAAGAACCTGCACAAAAGCCTGATAACAACAGGAATAGGTAATCATATTTACATGCAAATTCAAAAAACAACAATAATTAATACTTGCTCCGTAGTAAAATTTCTAAATGAATTTAAAAAAAAACAGAAGATGAGCCTAAGCCCTTTGGTGCTTTGCACCTGGGATAGGTGAATGTTTCCCAGCCTTCAGGCTGAGAAGTGAAAAATTCGTAAGTAATAATTATAATGTGTTATCACTCCGGCAGAGAATACTTGCAATATAGCATCTTTGGCTTTCGGGGAGTAACTTTAGGTAGCCATGAAGGTAAACCTGAATTATGGCTACCATCGATTTCAGAGTGGGTTATGCACATAAATAGTATTTTGAAGGAAATAAAGGAAAAGAAGGAAATACAGCATTTTGAAATTACAGAACATGTATCAAATAATTACACAGTTATATGAAAACATCGTTATGAGAAAACATCATCTAGACTTTCTTTAGTAAACAACCGAGATCGTACATTTTTCATTGTTGTTTTTAGGATTTTTGAATTATAACATGAAACAGGAAATAAATTGTGCACTTTAGGTCCTATGTACAAGAAACATCGTTTGAATAACGTCAGGTTCGGCTTGGGTGAGGAAATACTACGTACATTACGTAAGATATAGGGAGAATAATTGTACAATAATAACCCAGTATTTCCGCTTCTTATGTAAAAACGATGTAAAATTTTATAAATAAATATGTCTTAAGGGGAGCAACCCAGAACAACAAAGTAGAGGGAAGGAACTTTCTAAGCGACTCTTTTTTAATAGCACTCGAACTTTGGAATGTTGCATTGCAAAGTGAAAAATTGTAACAACTTCGTGTCATCGGTCATATACCTGACGTTTCACCTTGCACTCTCTCACATCGCTTTCCTCAATTAGTAGTTTTGCGAAGAAGCGTTCTTCCCGTCTTACTCTTACGTAGACGAAATTACACACTTTCTGTGTCGCCGTTTTTCTTAACTCTAAGATTCACGAGCTTTAACCAAAGGTGAAAAACGACAATATTCCGGGAAAGCCGTCAAGTGAAGCCCTATTTTCGATCGGCGAGAAAAGCAGGGAAATTTCTTTTGACGGCGTTGCATTTGCTATGAGCTAACATAAAACGGATGAGGAATGAAAAAGGATTTATAATGAGTCCTCAAGTCAATTGAGGGGACCTTAAAAGATGAAAGGAAAAAAAATGTTTCGTGGGAGGTAAATTGAATGTTTTCGTAATTGTACGCAAAATATAAGCTCGGTGAGGCTTACAGGAACGCTTTTTTGAGAGGTGGTGGGAATTTTCTTCGTAAATGTTGTCAAGGAGTTTTTCCGGCTAAGTCTGAGAGAGAGATAGAAATAGAACCCAGTGCTAAAGCACGTCTCATTTCTTCTCCACCGTTAAGGGCTTGTCGAATATAAATTTAAAAATGATAAAAAAAATCTTCTCATATCCCTCTTATTTTTTCCGGAGGGGGAAGGATCGCATGGTTAGAAGTGACGAACGGAGGCGGAGTGCATTTCGCTAACTTGGATTTGAAAGGAAGGCGGAAATAAAGAATGAGAGGAAAACAGAGATAAAAAGAGAACCCTGGAGGCCATAGAAAAAGGTTTGAACGAAAATGAAAAGAGTGTGAAGAGAGACGGAGATGGCACAAAAGACCAGAATGATTGCTTCCTTGGCCGGCTCACGTCGACCAGCTTCCTCCGGTACGTGTGAAGGGTGATGCCGCTCCCACCCCTGGTTGGCTAGGGCGGAGTATGTGTGGCAGGGGGAGGGGGTGGAAAGCTTTCGGCGCTCAATTAAGGGGCGAGTGAGTCAATGTTGCAGGGCCGCCGACGTCGCCATTCACTTAGACGGGCCAAGCGGGTAGAAGGACACGATCGTTATCGGGGATCAACTTCTTACTTCCCCGCAATCAAATGAGGACAGTTCCGGGGTGGGCTTGGGGGTCGATGGGGAGGAAGGCGACCCCTCCTCAATTCCGAATCCCATTCATTCACGGGCCCTTTACCCTCTCCGAAAACCCCTTGTTCTGTACCCTCACCTCCTGCCCCACACCCCCGTTATAACCTCCGCACCCTGCTCTCCTTCCATCCCCCCTCCTCCCAATACCTTCCCTCCCCTCTCTCCCCACCAGATCCCTTTCCAATCTCCAGTCGTGCCGGGATTGGAAGCGGGGATTACCGTAGCACACCGCAAGGATACAAGTAGACACATACACTCACTCGCACAAATACAGGAGCAATGGGGCAGCCGTCTGTCTCTCTTCTCCAACCTGCCCCTCCCCTCTTCGCTCCCCCAAAACCCACGAGCCTTCTCCTCAGCACACGTCCCGCGTTAACAAGCGAGAAGGAATGGGATTGGGCCCATGTATTGGCTGCGGGCGGACTTGACGACTCGATTCGAGCAGTGTGAAGAAATGAAGGCGGAAAATTTTGACGAGTAGGATGAGCGGAAGTGTTTTAAGGGAGGCTGACTGAGAGGAATGAAGCAGCTGTAATGAAACGGAGGAGGATTGGTGTGAGGATTTATCTCAAATTAGTGATGTTGGGAGTCACATAATTAAGTTTCTTTTGTCTCGCGGGACCAAAACATGGGCGAAGCGAAAGAAAATGCCTCAGATGAGCACTTATTGGTTTCCTTGACTTCCATGCTTAGAGCATTAGTTCATTCATACTCGGCTGGTAGTGTTGGGCGAATGCCAGATTCTTTAATAATACTAAGATCTCTTATGGTATCATATCTCGTTCATTCATTAGTCTTTCAATGCTAAGATTGGTTGGCTGCAGCCCTCCACCCTTTCCTATCTAATGCTAGTTCCCTTACCTCCTGGTATCTCTTTCTATGAACTTTCCTCTTTATTTGATCCATGAGCTTATTCGTGGATCTTCCTCTAGGGACTTTTCCCTCTATTTTACCTTCAATATGTTATTCACAAATCCATTGTGTCTCAGGGTGTGTCCAATCCATCTGGTTCTTCTTTTCTGTATGATGTTCTATATGATCCTTTCCTCTTCTACTCTTCTGGGCACTTCACCATTTCTTATTTTGTCCGTCCATTTATCTTCAGAATCCTCCTCCAGCATCAGATTTCGAAGGCTTCCATTCTTTTCTGGTCAGCTTTTCCAGTGGTCCATGCTTCCAAATCATGGAGTGCCACGCTCCACAAGAAATTGGCCAAGCATTGGCCGAGAAAGCTTAAATTCGTTGGCTCAAATCCTGGTTAAGGTGTATATTTTCACTTGAAAATTATCTTTCAATATCATCAAAAGATATTAAATATTAATAGGACATAACCCATGTTGAGATTTTCTACTCCTATATGGAAATAAATTTTGATTAAATGCAGAATAAATTCTTGAATATAATGGCTGATGAATGTTTAAAGTTTAAGATGTTCTACCGGAAATTGATATGTTGAGGAAACCAAGAATTTACGAAGTCTAGTTCGGCTCTTTCTAGAAAATATATTCTGAAGACTAATCATATAATTACCTGTACTAAATTCAGAAAACCGTTTGAATTCCTCTGGTCATTTGGAGAGTAATTTATCAATGGCCGAGGGAAGGAGTAAAATTCGGGAATAATATTTCTTTAACATGCACTCTTTATACCAATATTTTGCTAAGATTTTTCCGAGAAAATGACGGGGGGTCGTAAAAGAAAAGCAATATGGTGCGAGCAATCATAGGCAAGACAAGCAATTTTCCTCTGATTCTGTCTTAAAACAGACAAACAGAAACGACTGGTCATTTTCTCATTCTTATATCACTGTTAAAGTTGAATCATTTGATAGCCTCAGGCTAAATTCAAATGTAGAGGGGGCAGTCTTTCCTATTTGGCTGAGTGGTTTTGATCATCTACGCAAATGGCTGACGGTGTGTACCAAATGACCTTATCCGTCCAATAATTCTAATCGTAAATACTAAAAATGAAGGTCGGATTTGGACCAGTGGTAGCGTGATCGATCTTAGTTCCGAGTAGGGATGCCACATCGACTTCGATGTATGGAACTACTCGATGTTTTTTGGCCGAGACATCGAAAAAATCGAGTAGTAAATAATCCGATGAAAATTGAGTAAGTGGTGAGTACTTTTAAAAACATCGAAAAATCGACTATTCGATATTTTTTAGTCGATGTGGCATCCTTACATCGAATCTTGTCCGGTTAAGGGATGCCAATCGACATTGATGTATCGGACTACTCGATGTCTTTTGGCCGAGACATCGAAAACATCGAGTAGTCAAATAATCCGATGAAAATTGAGTGAGTGGTGAGTACTTTTATAAACATCGAGAAATCGACTACTCGGTGTTTTTTAGTCGATGTGGCATCCCTAGTTCCGAGGGTCGCAGGTTCGAGACAAAACGACGGCTGGCCAACCAACTTTTGCACGCTACCCGAATTTGACCCCACTACTGAGAGGCTAGAAGGCATTGATAGTGCGCAGATCGGACCGGTATCAAACCCAAAGCCACGGAACGTCCGGGTGGGGAAGGGTACATCAGTTAAGAAGGACAAGACTAGGCACAAATAAAAGAAAACAATTGCTTGGGAATAAGTCAATATCACAAGCAATACCCTGAGGCTGCATGAGGCTGAGGCTATGAGGCTGCTCTGAATGCAATGAGGAAAGCAATTAGAGGAGATCATTGAAGTAAGGACTTTGCGAGGAATAAGTGAGACGCTGAAGCTAACCGGCGGTCGAATAAATGATCGCTCATGATGCACACTGTTATCAATCCACGCACCCACAGCTACCATAGACACCTTACCCTGCGAGACCTAGTTTGTTTGAGGAAAGATTTGGGCTCAGGACAGGAAAGGCAATTATGTTTGCTTAATTAGTGTCTCGATATCTTTGTGCTGATGTTGTGATACGGTGAAACGTATGAGAATATTATTAACATAAATAGCAAAGTTTCTCTGTCAGTCTGTCCGCGAATTCCCTTCCCATTGAGAAATACTTGTACTGAATGTAATTTATTCGCTTACGGTATTTTTTTTGCACATTAAAATTAGGAATACTGGTTGTACAGAGTCAAGTCAAACGCCAATTGAAAGTTTTTCCTTTGAAGGTTCCGCGACTCATATACTTGTTTATATTGCTGAAAGTTTTTTTTCTCCCCAATCGTCGTTCCCTTAAACCCGGAACCATACTTGCATGAATCCTCATCTGCATGTTTTTTTATTTTTTGTGCTACGCCAAAGTTTGTTGGATTAAGGACTGTCAAACATGCAGTTATACGGTGGCATTTTATATGTCTAGAGTATTCTTCATGGAATTATTGACGATTCGGGATTGTACAATGTAGACTTGAAATAATAATTGAAATGCTTGACCGTGTTAAGGGTTTCTGAGTAAAACCCACTTCTAGATGGGGCATAAATTTTGTTAGGTTAAAGATTATCTAACATGCTGGTAGACGGTAATATTTTACACATATAGGATTACAGACGACATCATCGGAAATTTGGGTCAGGTTTTCGACATACGTTCCAGTCGTAGAAAATACGATTCATAGGATTTGTATGAACGGGAGATACGGAAATTATACAAGCTGTTTCTACTCAAGGGAATTTTGTACTTAAAAAACATAATTTCAAAGAGAATTCCAAATTGCGAGACTTTTACATTTTTCTTATTATAAAATACGTCAATAAGGTAAGATTGGGCGTTCATTTCTCTCATTGTTTCTTTTTCCGTTGTGCTTGGAGGGGGGTTTTTGAGTTAAGCACACTTCTTAATAGATAGAGAGAAATGTAGAATTTAGTTTATTGGAGGGCTTTGGTATAGAGTATCCCTTATGGGATTACAGACGTTGATACGAAATTCGTGTCTTCTGGTGTTCGAAACACGCACGAGTCGTAGAAAGTACGATTTATTGAAATATATCCGAACTAAGGATCAAAATATTTTTATAATGAGTCCTACTGAAGGGGTTAATATGGAGAATAACTGCGAATAAATAAATTGCGAATTACGAAAATAAATAATTGTGCGCATTCTAAGTAACATCTATGATGAAATGAAGTATGCGTTATATCAAATTCCTTCATGCTTGACGAGGATTACTCTAGTATGGACAATAAAAGAAAGATAGCCTAACGAGAGCCGTTTTCAAAAGTGAGGAAGTGTGTTCCGCAGTGCCAGAGGAAGTAAACGGAAGTGAGAAGGCTCTCAGAGAATTCGCATCACATGTGAGAAAACATTGGTAAAAGTCGCAAATAGGATTTTAGTTGATGATGTTCATTTCGCTAGTTAACCATGTTATCTTTGAACATACCCTGGGGAAATATGTTTATTCATGTGTGTTGTACTTGACACTCGTTGGCAGGTCTAGGAAAAGTATATTTGCATGTAAATCTAAATATCCGAAAGCTAAGATCACGATCACATGCTTGTTTCTGCAAATGTGCTTATTTTACTCGGACAACTTTTTAAATAACAAACGTTAGAAATTGTGTTAAAAAAATTATGTATGAATTCCACCCAAACATTTATACCGAATATAAATCTGTTTTATGTATTCGACGGATAGTATTTTCTGATTTCAGTTATCACTGACAAAGCGCTCGGTATGAAATAAAATTAACCCCTGTAGCACTTCATGTATTAAAATTTACAATATTCAGCCCCATGTATTTGAATTTATAATTCGGAAAATAATATTAAATGAAGTAACTACAATTAGGTTTTCGCAAGAAATATTATTGATCTTTAAGTCTCAACTCAGTGAAGAAAAGGATGAAGAATTCGAAAAATGCAGTGTTTTTTCTTTGAAATAATGGGAAAAAATCTCCAATAGTTCATTCGCGCTCCAAGCAAAATAGTTTTTGTCTATAAATTTCATTTTTAGAATACCTGGGCAACGAAGCACACATGCCTGAAGGAGGCATTGGAGAAAGGTTTTGTGGAGGAAGGCAGCTAAGCGTGTAGAAGTTCTGAAGTGACATAGTCTTAATTCTCAGTCTTAATTCTCTTCTATTTTTATATGTAACTTAATCTCTAAAAATTCCTAATTTAAAGCTTATTCTTTTTGCGCTAGGTAGGGATTCCACATCAACATCGATGTATTGGATTACTTGATGTGTTTTGGCCGAGACGTCGGAAACATCGAGTAGTAAATTCATTTATTAAACGTCGATCGATGTTTTTAAAACACTCATCTTCGGACAAATGCTTTAGAATAGGAGCGGGGTGTAATAAAGTATATGCCTGACAAATAAACGCTCTATTTCACTGTATCACAAGCCTTTTTAGAATAAACTAGCAAAGGTACCCGTTGAAATTCAACGGGGGATGAGAGAAAGACAGGGCATATAGGTTGTAGGTTCGAGTCGCTCATGAGGTGTATTTTTTTCTAGGCAAATCAGCTATAATTTTAGTTTTTTTTAATTCAGCAGGTGAAAACCGCATTATATTATGCTTACCGAGTTTCGACATTCTTTTGCAGAAACATATAGAAATTACACTACAGGCCATTTGCATTCCAGAGGGTAGTCGCATTAATATAACATCGTGGTATTCTCATGTTTTACTCGGCTATAATTTTAGTTTTATTTTCTAATTTAGCAGATGAAAACTGTATTACATTACGTTTACCGAGTTTCAACATTCTTTTGCAGTAACATATGGAAACTAAACTACAGGCCATTTGCATTCCATAGGCTTTCGGCAGCAATATAACATCGTGGCATTCTCCTGTTTTACATGGGTCCAAGTTAAATTAGTCCACTTGAAATGAATTTGGCCAATTTTAGGCAAAAATATCCCTGAAAATATCTTAATCAGCTACATTTCAGTATATGGCCTAGATTTCCACTGTAATACCTCTCTCTAGATCTTGTCATCTGTAAATTGACACAATGAAATTAAGTCCGTATAATTTGGATCATCTACCGCACGGGATCGTGATTCACCCGGTCAATTTTGAAAGTGGTATTCTAAAAACATTTTTTGTAATAATAATAATAATATACAACTTATACATGATGTTTCAATCCACAATCTTTTATTTGTGATTTTCTTGGGCCTTTCCAATTACCATGATGAACCTACGTTTTGTCCCTTAATGCTCACGAAAGTATTCATGGAAACGAGGATTAATAGCCGGAGGGAAGTAAATAGATATCACATAGGGTCGGGGAACTCACATGTTAGTTAATTCCTAACGAGAATGATCGAAACGGCTGGTTTTTAGTTGCCAATCCTCACCGGCGTTGGCGCTTCTAAATCCGTCCCGCGGGCGTTAATTCGAACCCAGTACAGTTGACACGACAAAAAAAATTGCGCCTAACCAATCTTTCGAAACTGCCAAAATCGCTACTTTCAAATCAAATGGAATTAAAAACTGAAAGATACGCACTTAAAACACGGGAGTACGGACCTAATGTTTGCCTTTTTTAATGGAATCGTCAGCGCTCACGGTTTAATGCTTAATTTCTCTTTGAAAGCCATCGGATGCATATGGAGTGCGTTGGGAGGAGTTAGGACGGGGGAAAAGAAATTAATTCCCGTAAATACCCCTGCTTACGCGCTTGACAAACAGGCGAAGGACGACCAGAGTGGCCGGCAGGGCGGGGGAAAATCCCCGGGTGATAGAGGAGAGAGAGAGAGAGGGACAGAGAGGGAGAATCAAGGGATGGACGGGCGGAGGTCAATCCATTTTCATTAATTACGTATCCCACTCATTTTATTCCTGCTAAATGCTTTTCAGCCACATGTGAAAGCGTTAATGAATTCGGTTTATTGGTGGGAGGTTAACTGGGGGAGTCAGGTGGCATTCCTCAGAGAAAAGGTATACCGTTCGCGTCGCTTTTAGGGAAGGGGGTGTTGCAGGCAAAAAGCAGGGACGGCGGAAATTCAGGGACGTGTATCGCAGTGCTGCATCAGAGTGGGAAAGGGCAGAGGTCTCGGAACATTCGAATACACGGGGTACCCTGCTGCCGTGACAGCATCGGGTGGCAGAGTTTTCGGGCAGTAAATGTTGTTAGTTTTGGAATTTGTAAAACTTGAGGTACTTATTTTTTTAAATTTCAGGCTTCACTAATTTATTGGTATTTTTCGGGTTTCTCCCACGTTGCACCATTTTTATGGACTACACTTAGCCACTTGATAGCCAACTGGAATGCCAGTAAAACGGTTGTCCATAAAAATGGAGCAACGCGGGGAGAACCCGAAAAATACCAATAAACAAGAAAACCGCTGAAGCCTTAGTAACATTTTCAGGCTTCACTCTTTCTGACTTATATAAAATGATTTCTCACTACGTACATTCCACACTTTTTTACTCTTGACGGCCATGGTTTTGACGCCTAATATGTTACTATTAAGGAAACGTTTATAACCTCATTACGGGACTAGCCACGGATTAACTTAACAGAGTCACCCGCAATGTACATATGTGCGAAATTCGGCAGAGGAAAAATCATCCGCCTTGCTAAAGCACACTGCACTGATTAAGGTGGCTGTAGCGGTCACTGTGGGTTTATGAGGGCATATTTCAATAAATATTTGGGTCGAACTAAGTTCATGGAACAATTTTATGCTAGCGTATTGTTTATGCGTTGGAACGCACCAAACAGGCAGTGATTGTAACCATACAATAAATACATCTTTTAAATATTTCTCTTAAAATGAAATATGTTATGGCTAGAGTTTTCGGCGCGGGATTCAAAATTTAAACATAATTAAATTGAAATGTGTCCCATGGTTACAGGCTCAACTATGTGGAAGTTGATTTTCGCAAATGAAAAGATGATTTAGTTTTGTAACAAACAAAAGATTTGAATCTGTGTACCTGATGATGACACCGTTGTAATAATGATAATAAAACATTTTTCCTAGGTACAGAGCTTCTAATACACACAACCATGTACAAGAAAGTAAGTAATATTGGCACCCCATTAATACAACTTTTCCTCTACCCTTAATCCATTAATCGAGGGATCCGGATTCGAGTCCCGGTCAAGGCGGATGATTTTTTATCTGTGGAATTTCGCACATATATACTTTATATATGCCGAAACCGATTATAGATGAGTGTGATTGCCGTTATATAAGTCAATACAATCATAGATTATTTTGCGATTGCCATTATAGATGATGGTTTGATTACCGTTATAGATGTTGAAACCGTGATCGTCAAGAGTAAAAACATTCGCTACGTACAAAGTGAGAAACTTTATAAAAGGGTTGGTTAGTTTCCTGGTGGCGAGCAGGAAGTTACGTGGAAGTCCCTCGTACCTTAAAAATGTGTCCTGCGACTATGTTGCTTCCCCCATCCATCACTTCATTCAACCCTCACCCCTGTAGCCTGTCCATTGTGGGTTGGGGAGGAAAGTGTTGTTACGGGAAGGGGTGAGGATTCATACGTGTGGGGGAGGTAGGGTTCAGGGTTTGAGGGGGCGACGGGAAACGGAGAACGTGGGGAGGGGACAGTTAAGTAGGTGGGGAGTGAGGGTCATGTAAGGGCTCTCTCTCGGCTCGCTCTCGCAAGGGATCGCTCTGTGGAGAGGGTGGTGCTGGCTGGGGGGGATAGGATGAGGAGTGGGGGGGAGGGTTTGAGATGAGGGATTAAAGTTAATGGGCTGTTGAAGTCCCCTCTCAAAGCACTCCTCGGCCCCGATTTCAATCACTACCAATCCCCTCTCCCTCCTCCTCTCCCCCCACCATCTACCTCCATCCGCTCCTGCCCTCTCCCCTCTTCGCCCCTGGAATCTCTCTCTCTCTATCTCTCTCTCCTCGCCAAAAATATGCCAACTCCCAGCGCGTGTTATTGCACATCCTCCATCTTAGACCAAATGGCTGATGTGGGTGAAGAGTATTCTTCTCCGAAGTGATCCTAATTAAGTAAAATTTTCATGCACGTGTGAAACCTATAGGATTTTAATCACTTTTATGGACTACTTGCTGAATTACCCGGCGTTGCTCGAGATCATACTTCCTTAATCACTCATAAGAGGAAGGTTAGGTAGTACTTTTAAAATCAGACTACAGTGTTATTCATTATTTTATTAACTTAAATAACTTGTTAACTAAGCAAAATGGTTTTAAATGCATTAATTACCGAAATATGGTTGTTAAGCGAATATGGTATTGTTGATTTCAGAGAAAGATGCGCGTTTTTGCAGCTAAAAACACGATTTTCAGACAATGATGAAGTGTAAAAGATAATTAAATGAAAGAATTGGAAGCTTCATTCTTTCAGACATTTTATAAAAAAATTCCAACACTATCATGAGTGGAAGTAATTTTAAAAAGCAAAAAAATGAAACTACTGCACAAAACTCAATACGTAGCGTAGACCACGAAACGGCCCCTTTTTGGGACCTTTCGGTTCCCTGAAATCTTTTTAAAATAACCTAAAGTTATTCTCCTGCCGTGAGCAGTCTGCAAAATTTCAGGACGATGGGAATAAAACTGTAGATTAGTTCTACTCATATATAAGAAAAAAATTTATTAGGTGGTCGTAGCGGCTTTGTGTTTACGTATACATTTGCGTGAAACTACATAAGTGTTTTCATTAGTGATATCTTATGACTAAATCAATGAACGCCTGAAATAAAAATTATCGCGTACAAAGAAGATAAGCAAGATACGTGAAACGCCGTTAATACGGCATCGTTAGGGTCACTGACCTCTTGCAACAACTTGAATGGGAATCGCATACAGACTGTCGATTAAAAATTAGACTTAGTCTTTTATGTAAATACAAAACCTAATTATTTTTAGAGGAAGTTATCAATATCTTACCTAATTAATCAAGCTTACTACGGTAGATCAGATCATAAAAATAAAATAAATGAAATACATTGTACCCAGTAAACACACATAGCTGCAGCAGCGCTGCAAGTACAGCACATGTCAACTGAAGCGCGTCAGCAGCGTCTCAGCTGCGCTCTCATGGAGCGAATTGAGGAGATACGCATCTAATGCGCATTCGCAGCTCGTGTTTGAAGCGCAGCAACCGTAAGTTGCGGACGTGCTGCCACGGCGTTGCAGGCAGTTTTTGGAATAAGGCGCGTCAAGCTAGTGGCGCTAAGTGGTGACAAAAAAAATCGCTAAGAGTTGACGAATCCACGAATTGGCCATTATTGCTAGTAAGTTTTGTACACGTGAGCGTAGCTGTGTCGATCGTTTGGCGAAGTTCAAAAAGTGAAGGCAGCGTGGTAAATTCCTGGCTAACCTGATGTCTGCGAGTAAGGCAAGAAGTGGAAAACGTGGTTTAGGAAAAGGAAGAGAACTATTGCCACAACTGTGTACATTAGACAAAATTAAGGAGAAACGTAAGCAGATAACAAATAATTTAATCAAATTACGTCTGTTTACGTCTTTGTAGCTATATGCTTGTTAGTTGATTCAATGGCGATTCCAGATATCATATTTATATTTTAATGCTCATTAATGAAAATTTGTTGGTTATTACTGATCAGTAAAGTCATTCACTGCAACCCTGTGTTCTCAATTCATTGTAAATGCCTCTGACATACTTTTGTAGCGCTTTTGACGTTCACAAGTGGCGCATCAGGCATGCATTTGCAGCGATTCTGACATGTGTTTGAAGCGATCGTGACGCGCTTGTGCAGCGCTGCTGACACCCGTTTGCAGCGCCTTCGACATTCAAAAAAGGGAAGTTTATGAGTGCTAGACGCGCTGCAGCAGCGCCTTCACGGCAGCTGCAGCGCTACCGCGCAGCGCAGTTTACTGGGTAGAACAGAAAGGTTGACATTGTCATTTTTACCGCGATCGATGAGAGACCATGCATAATGACTGCGTTTAGACTTTGAATTCGGTTAGTTGACAGGTAGTGTAGCTGATTTATTTACATTCCACCTAATGCAAGTTTTTGGTTCTGCCGAGCAGTCCTAGCACAATATTTTGCATGCCTTGGAATAAAATTATTGTTTTTATTTTTTATATTGGTGTCATCATCAGGTGCAGAGATTCAAAGCTTTTGTTTGTTACAGAACAAAGTTATCTTTTCATTTGTGAAAATCAACTTCCATATAGCTGAGCCTGAAACCATGGAACACATGTCAATTTATTTCTATCTAAATTTTGAATACCGTGCCGAAAACTAAAGCCACAACATTTTAATTTAAGAGAAATATTTAATTTAATTAGATATATTTTTTTTACCGGGACAATCACTGCTTGTTTGTTGAGTTTCAACGCATAAACAATTCGCTAGCATAAAATTCTTCCATCAACTTTTTTCGATCCAAATATTCATCAAAATATGCCCTCGCTAACCTATAATGACCGCTCCAGCTACCGTAAACACTGCAGAAAACAGAAAAATTTCTTACTACTTCATATAAATAATCCACATAGGTTGATGTGAACTTTCATAGCTTTTTTGCTATCACAACATTGGCTAGACATTTCTTCACCTCTGAACCTATAACTTTCCTCAAGTGGTATCAAAAGCGTAGCCAAAGGTTGAAGTATCACTTTTTTTGGAAGAGAATTGATAATTGGCTAGTAAGAGCTATTTATTATAAACTAAGACTTTGGTATCAGCCAAAAAACACTGCGTGGTCATGAAATGACTAAATATTTGAGAAAAACGAAGGCTTAATACATTAGTTTTAAATAGTGCATACAATAGTCAAAATGTTACGTGGTCCAAAGCGGCTTCTCAGAGATCTCACTTCACCGCTCGGTATTTCCTCTCTTCTTTCCATGTATTTCATCAGTAAATCCTTTAATGTTGTAAAAAAATAGGTGCTATCATACAATGACCGGGTGAGTACATATATTGAAACCACTAAAATGCGCAATCAGTCACATCACTTATAATCACCTGTTTATGTAATGAGTTGATAATGATGAGTTGAGTAATGAGATGAATGAGAACATCGGTATTGTCGTGGTACCTTATTGATTAATCAAAAGCAATCCTAAATGAAAACACTTTCCGTGAAAGTACTGCATTATTATTAATATGTGTGGAAAAACTGCGCGTAGAGCCACGTTGTTTGTAAAATTTTTACAAAAATAAACAAGATCAACTTTCATCACCACCGAGATAACAGCAGCGGAAGTGATTTTGGTTAGAAGAGCAAAAATAAGCCAGGGAGAGATTTGCAAAAAAGTCAAGAAAAATGCCTCTTGGAGCCCTAATTTACGAAAATAGAAAGAAGCCAATTAAGATGGTATGATGAGCTTGGTAGTTTCGACCGAAGTTGGATCATGTGGAAAGCGCTTGAAGAAAAACCGGATAGGAGACGAAGAAGAGGTCGACCAAGATAGACTTGAGTGGAAATAACTGAAAAACAACCGGAAGAGAAGAGCAATGACAGGGTAGGAGATAAAAAAATGACGAATGGCCTGAAATGGTGCGAAACCCTGAGAAAAAAGAAAAGAACGCCAAATTTGTAGATTCCACTGGATTTTATTTTTTTACGCCCTGGGTTTCAACATAAGGTTTCACTTTAGGGAAGAATAAATGTGAAGAGTTTCACATTTTCTTCTTCTTTTTGTGAAGAAGGCTTCTGTCTGTTTATTCCAAAATGTTTGCATAATTCCCTCCATTTCTTTGAAGGTCTACTAGAGATAGTAAATTGCTTTCAACAACAACAACTTGAAACGTTGAATTTACATTTCATCAACATGAAGGCTAGGTTACCTCCAAGGAATACTTGTGCTTAAGCAACCCCCATCAAACACATATACATTGCCAACATAAAACATGATAAGGTACATAATATTTAACATAATCATCGGAAAGTATTTCTCGCTTTGAACATTCCGCTCCATTTTATTTTTACCAACCATGGTTTCGACATACAATGTCATTGCCATGGTTGAAAATAACATTGTATGTTAAAAATGACATTGTATATTGAAAACGACATTGTCTGTCGAAACCATGGTTGGTAAAAATAAAAAAGTGTGGAATGTACTAAGCGAGAAATTACTTCATGAGTCGCGTTTCCACCAAGTTAAGTCTGAAACTGTAACTTATATGCATAATCATCTGATACATCATAAAGAGTAATAGAATTTATAATGTAATAATGATAGTGCGATTAACTTTTGAAAATAGCTCTAAGTTTAAGAAAGGAATAATACATAATATTTCAGAAAAATTAACAATATCTTACTCATCCAATATCCAAAACTTGGACAACTGTAGAAGTACTGTGCAACTTTTTGTATTTTGCCTCGTGATCTCTTTCCTACTGGTAACTTGCTTCTGGTGAATCTTATAATTTTACTCAAATCCGTCCTTGTGATGTAATTTTTCCATTCCGGTCGTCTTGTCCGCGTCTACTCCTTTATTGGAGTATCTATCGTTGTTCTCTATTAAGTCCGCTGCGTACTCTGTCCCTTAACGTCGCTGTGTTCCTCACGTGTTCCACTTTCAGTGTTCTCATCTCCTCTGATTCTAGCGTTTGATCTGTTTTGTTACTTTCTGCTCGTGTCTCAGCGGTAAATAAGAGTTACATATACCCAACCCGATTGAATGAGAAGTAGGATAAACTGAGGGAAGGAAAAGGTGCTTTGTTTTGGGAAATTAAGATAGTTTGAGCGAGATACTTCCCTAGTCATTATAGAGACCATATTCGAATTATACGTTTTAATTTCACCAGCTGTAGGACACATAAGTTATATATTTCATTATTAACGGTGGAATAATACAGTTTTATTTGACCGAAATTGTTAGTAGTTAAGTGAAAATATCAAAATAAGTCTTTAACTTGACTCATTTCTTTAGAGCGGCACGTTTAAAACTCCTTCAAAACGGAAGGTTTTTATGTGACCCCGAAGAATTTACTGCGGTGAAAATATGATTAATTTTAAAAAATAGATGAGGAAACATACAAACTACTCACTGTTAACATGTTAACGAAATTTAGGTGTTAGAAATACTTCATTTTTTCAAAGAAGGTCTCTCTGGAGTGCGTACATGTACAGTCATTTGAGACTCTCTGTGGGTAAGCTCGGTTAAGCCATTCGTGGCCATGTGGAGAACTAATTATTTATTTTGTACTAAATGGCTGCTAAGCGATGTGGGCAGGTTCCATATATTGCGTAAGGTTTATGGAATCGAGAAAAATGTGGGGATGTCCGAGTGCCGGGTTTGAATGAAGGTTACTTGTCGCCCCGATCGAATGGTCTATGAAAGAAACGCTCAAGGACAGGTTTGCGTTTCCTTGCTTTTGCTGCCGATATTTTCCTTCCAGCCGAAATCCACGAGAATATTCCGCTGCTTAAATGACTCGTGCTAATAATGCGCATTATTCCTCCTCGTTCTGCGCCGAGTTTTCGTGAAGCGTGTCAGTTATATATAAGCCTGAGCAAATGGAAGAATTTATCTTTGATACGTGTGCACTGAATATTCAATCCGCAAACTTAAAGTGGCTTCAATTTCATTTGTTATATGTGTAGAGTACAACCCATCTCGTCGATGGTAGCTTCGAATATAGCAATGAATATCACAAAGTAATAAGTAAATGGCACGATTATACCCTCTAATTTCTTAACTCCATATGTTGTCTTATTTAAAATACTTTACTTGATATAATTTATTTATTTATTAACCCTACACAGTTACTTAAGTTCCTTTGGAATCAATCAATGTAAAAGCTCTTTTATTTTTTGTCAAATATCTCTGAAAGTAGTGGGCTAAGGGGTTGAATGTTTGTCATCTTTGGAAGAGAGGGATATTTTCTTAAAAATGAGACCAAATTCATTGATTTCTAGGTGAAATGATATTTTGCTCAAACTACCTTCAAGGGAGAGTCAAAAGGTCTTCGAACGTCAATTCAGATGATGGAGGTGGGTTTTGGTCACTGCTCGCCAAGGAAGGAGTGGAGTAGGTGTTCCATAATAATATCACAAACCATCCACAAAAAATGTCCAATTACCAGGCGAAACATTATTATCAAAACTTATCTTTTGTACTGAGTTTATCAAGGTCCTGTGCCCATGACGTAGCGCAAAAGAATTTCCAGGGCTAAATATATGCTCTTGTCGTTCCCGTTTTCTCTCCCTGTCAAATTCTTACATTATTTTATTTTCATTTTATGGCGTGTTTTTCTGGATTAACCTGATGTGTGCTTATCGATGTTTTGTTGGAAAATTTTAATTTAAATTTGCAATCAAAACTTCAATAAATATGTAATTTTTGGCGATTTCGATAGAAGAATATATTTTTTTACTGATTTATTTTTCGGTTCGTGCAACTGAACGGGACTGTCCAACGGTTGGGAACGTCCTCGATTTTTGGTGACTGATTTTTAATAAATATTTGTTTGGTGGCATTTGATGGATACATTCAGGAGTTTTCCAATTTGTAATCTCTCTTTATTTATGGATATTAGACTAAAAGATTTATCGGATTTATTTTAGGTTTTAAATTGGTTTTAAAATCTGATGTTGGAATTGATGAATTATGAGTGCATTCCTCATTAATTACCATTTATTAAATATTCAATGGTGAAATGTTTTAAAAAATTCGCGTTTTGTAAAGTGATTATTTAAAATTAAATTTATTCCGATGAAATTCTATCGTTTTAATCAGAGATAATCCTGACTACGTCTGGCATTAACCCAATTTATCTTACGATCAAACCTTATTACCCCATTTTTAAGTCTACCGTATCAATTGGTTGAAAATGTCCGAGTGTAACTGAATCCTTCTCCAAAACGATTTGTTCGTAATTAAGCCCTATCTAAATAGCAAAATTACCGCCAGCCAAATGATTCATTTGCAGACTCCCGGGTGGAAATCCAGCGTTGAGAGGGTGGTTTCCGTGTTCAAATGTTGCGGTCTGAATACAATAATGACGAAATCAATATAAGACTGGCCCAAATGGAGTTTCAGCCTTGGCCGATAAAAAGGATAAATCCCTAAATAATATGACTAAGTATTTGATTTTATTTTTCCCCTTATTAAAATGCCCTTAAAATTTATTTCTTGCCCCAAATAGGATTTGTTCAACTTGCCTGAAACACAGCTGAAAATTGAAGAACCTGTGGATGCAAAATAGTTTTACCTTAGGGATGCTAATCGTTGTTAAGTGAAAGGTGCCTGTATTATGAACAGTTATCCCTATGGGGAAAACGAATATCATACCTGTAACCAACTCAATCGGTCAGGGAACAGGATGGCTAAGGAGGAAATAAACTGAATAAACTGGTACATCTACGTACTATCCTGCCATCCGCCGCATCTACGTGTGGAAGAGAGTATTATGACCCTAGCCGTGTAAAGGTGTAAAGGATAAGGTTTTGGAACGTGAAATGTTGATTTTTATCATGTGTATGTTTTGAGTGAAGCTCAGTTTTTATTATGGTCACTTAATGTGCGTTTAGACGACGAATTTTTGTACCTATCTGCTTGGCAATGTATCTCTCTCATTTTATGGCTTCTGTCGGACCTAGAGATGTAGTGTGGCGTCAAAATGATATTTTCTGTGTCGCCCTGAAATACTCCTATTCTGGATTTCTCAAGCAAACTAAGCCCTTGGCGCAGCCTCCTAATCTTTAGCGCCCCTCAGTCTAATCCCTCTAAATCTGGGAAATACAACATGGTACTGATAGTGCACTGGTAGTTCCTTGTATAGGGTGAACAGGTACGAGTGTGTGAGAACCCAGTTGTCTAATCTGATTCTCGCTAGGACGAACTCTTCACGTTGATTCTTTCCAGTTGAGGATCTTCAGTGAGGCAAGTATTTGTATGCCAAGGGCATTCAAACATTATATGCAATCATGGTATGTAATTATCAAATATTTTATTTTAAAATATGTCATAATACCTGTATTAAAATGTTCTAAAATATGGGTATGATTGATTAAAAGGGCATGATTGATGAAACGTTTTCACTCAACTTTAAATAAATAAATCTTTACTGATAAACGTGCAGAGAATTTGAAGAAAAGGTAAAATGATAGGTATTTTATTTTTGCTGTATTACATTAACCTGTGATATAGCAGTCATCTTTCTTCAACTTTGCAAAATTATAACCATAGCATCGCTTAAGAATGCCGAATGAAAACAGTTAAATTAATATAAGAAAACTAGTTAAAATTGCTTATAAAATTGTAGTTGACAATTAAAAGCGGTAAGGGTCCATTGCACCCAGTCCGGAAACAACGCGAATTTTTTTTCCGTAGTCTTAGGGATGAGACAGCGGATCCACTGGCAGAGATTCAAAAGGACTTGAGCTCGCGCTAAGCAACTTATTCTAACATTATCCTAGGTTTTCGGCTGAAAAACGAGGTTAGGATGATCCATTTACCAATTGTTTTCATTGTTGGTATTTTTATGTGCCTTGATGTTGTAAATGATGCTGATAATTGATAATTGTTGTTGATAATATAACTGTTGATAAAGGATGGGCATCAACTGGAAAATGTTGGCGACAATTATGAAATTTTAGCTAAAGTTGATATATGTGACTATATATATATAAACGTGAGAATATAAACAGAAAATAAATGTATTTTATCGTTGGAAAATGTTTACGCTCCATGTTGTAGTTTTTGTTGCTCAAGGAAACAAACAGCAGGCAAAGTGATTTTTAAGTGGTTGAAATGGAGATGAAATAAGAGGGGCGAGCTCAAGTCCTTTTGAATCTCTGCCAGTGGATCCGCTGGGCACTGGGAGAGTGTTTAAAGGTTGACTTAATGACTCGTTTTTCCCTCGCTCCCATAAAGACAGAAACAGCAACATTTGAAACACCTATTTCTCGAAAATAGATCATCATTTTTCATTGGAAATTAATAATTAGTAGTAAGTTTGGTGCTAATTAACCTCCCACTATCATCTTTCGTGGCTAGGGAATTAGCCTTTGCGAAAGTATCGCCGGGAAACATCGTAATCACTTTGTTATTTGTGAATTTCTAAGTATAACGTTTAATTTACGTCAGGTCTGTGTAGATGACTTGTTGCTCACATAAGCTCACAGCACAAAAAGCGACTTTTGATGCATTTTTCAATAACTTTTCACCAACCATGCCCATCCTTGAAATTTGAATTTTGTTGTATATAAATGCTCTCTTCAATCCTTGTGGTTAAATTTAGGTCCTGAACTATAATTTACCTCTAGATACATTAAAATATTGAAGCTGGTGGTTTCCGGCGATACTTTATGGAATTTAATTATCATTTTAAAAGAACAGAGTAAACTTTGTTTTTCCACATGAATTTAACAACTTGCGACCATGGTTTCGACGATTAACATCATCATCAGGTGAAGATACATCTTGGCGCAACAACTTATACATATATAAGCTGCTATATAAGTTGTTGCACTAAGATGTTAATCGTCGAAACCATGGTGGCAAGTTATTGAATTCATGTGGAAAAGCAAAGTTTACTCTATTCTTTCAAAATTCAAATATTGAATTGAGGTTTGCTGATTTAACAGTTATTTACTTATTTTATCGTCGTAAAGAAAAATGTGTGATTTTCACAATTAATAATTACTGATTATTAATTCCAGTAGTATGATAATTTTCCACGTCAAAATGGGCGTTGCTCCCGATCTTTCTACGCAACAACTATAGTTAGATAAGAAATTGAGTTAGCTATCAATCTGCTCATTGGCAGCCGCCGCTATAACCGATTCCCACTGGCCTTGAATTCGTAGGAGTAAATTTTGATTGCAGTTTTGATGTTTTGTAATCTCATGATATTAATGGAATGGGACACCTTGGCGCAGCCGTCTCGGCTCAGGACCATTTTGGCACTAGCCGTTTCGGCGCTGGGACGTTTCGGCTCCGGCCGTTTCAGCGCACCCGGCTTTCCGGTAACCACTCGGCTAGTAACGATGCTCTTATGATATTTTACATATGGTAGCATTATTAAGAGGTTAAGTATTTATTTCTAGGAATTAAGAATGATTGTTAGTTATTTGTACAAAGACTACCAAATGATGGTCGGTGTTTCATAGAATTATCTGACTCACCATTATGGTATCTTATAGTACGTGGAAAATGACATTAAGCCATGGGGCAGCGAGCTTAGATAAGTTAAATTTGCTGCTTTAGTCACCGTTGTGCACAAATGTTAGAACTATATTGTTGAAAACATTTAAAAATTAAATGCATTATTCATAAATCACTAAAATTAGTCATCGTTATCTGACATTATCATGCCCATGCATCATCTTTCTATTTTAAGAGATTTTTTTCATTTAGTACTTAGTTTTTGCTGATGTAAATTTATGACTCTCCATTTCTTGGTCATAGGAATTCATTTTATCTCTCATTACTAAAAGAAATTAGGCCTGATTGTAATACTTGTGTAATGTTCTCAGTAACAACGTCGTGAAATGTAAATTAAATGAAAAAGATCAAATAATAGCAATACAGGGAGCCAACAAACCTTCAGAGTAGCATTCTCTTTTCCAGACTTGGGGGAAAAAGAAACATACGTGGTCCCGCATTTAATAAATTTAATGGATCGGAATTTGATGATGCGTAAAACAAAAGCCTTGCCATTTGACTAATACCCTAAATATTCATTCCTTAGCCAAATCAGAAATGTCCATTATTTATTTCTCTGCGTTTTTTTATTTTCCTGAGGAGCTTACTGAGCCCCAATCGTATTGATTCATGAATTAATTTATCACCACTTTTTGCAAGGGGGACTTTGAGGGGGAAAAGGATGAGCGGCGATCTTCTTCGGGAAAGTTTAGTCGGTCGGTGAAATCATTCCCCAAAGGCAAAAACCATTTCATATTAACGAGAAAAATTTACCGAGTGCACACGCTTTGAGCAACAATTTCCCTCTTTAATAAACATGAGTTAGCAGATGCGGATTATTAATCTATAATGCCGTCGCTGGTAGCTGAGATATTGTGCGAAAGGCCGTGAAACAGGGTTTCGCTCCGAGCGAAATAGAGGATTCGGCCTCACCCCTACCGTGGCCCTCTTTCTACCCCTCTCTCTGCAACGCTATTATCCCCTCTGCCCTCGGGGCTACCCTTCCCTCCTCTCGTCTCCTCCCCCCTTAACCATCCTCCTCTAACCCCTATCCTCCCCATTTTCGATTTACTTACCCTTCAATCTTTCTTTTTCTTCCGCCTACCTAATTAAACACAATCCATCAAATCAACCATATGTAATAGGAATTAACATGTCCTCTCTCATGACAATGACGACAATGGAAATACCCTTAACTAGCCGAGAATTATATGATTTATCCATAATGGGTCCCAATCGATATAAAATATTACATTTTCGTAAGAAGGGATGTTCATTATGTCATGTTTCTATATTAGGCCACTCTGAGCAAATACCGAACCATTAATGTACCTCGGATGACCCTTAATTCTTTGGATATTTATTGTTCTAAGCAACAACTAAAAATTCATAGCATTGTTTTCTCTCAAAATTATAAACAGAATATTATCCTAAAAAATTTTTCAATTTAAATATTTATGATAATTATTACAATGGATCGCTCTGTAATTATGGCGAGAGGTTGATGATGTTGAGTATTCAAGTTTTTTCCTGGTAATCATAAATCAATGGCAAAACAAAATTTATTCGCTCAGCCTTATGTAGTTTTCACGCATTTTCCTCACAACAAACCGCGTATTACCGCGACTTTGGCGATCATTCGAATAATTCCTAGAATATCTGTCCAGTGGTATGAAAGAAAGCTTAGGACGCAAATGGCAATGGCCAGGCTGCACATCAGGAAGTATCTACGATATAATGTTTGAAAAAGTATGGACAGGTGCCTAATGTGTATCAGAAAAAATACTCTATTGATATGCTAACATTGTTCTGGGGAACACCCCGGGATGGTTCGAGGGATTGTGCTCTTTGTTGAATTATGAGTGTCTTAGAAACATCAGACATTAGTGTTGCTCATTGCTACGTTTGTGTTGTTATGCTCTGATCCAGGAATATCAATTTCGTCAATATAACTGGATTAGTGATATAAAAGCCGTTTTCCCATAATCCAAATATATTCCCAGCCAGGTTAAAAGACTGCATAAAATTTTGCAGCCAACTTTTGAAATTATATAATTTTTTGATTAGTTGGTAGTTCACTTCTGGCGTGAGAAAATTCGGTGAAGCTGTTTGCATTCTGCGTTTCATTCTGATAAACAGTCTCATTCCTCAAATTGTGCTATGTACAATAGATAAAAATTTGTGTTCGAGTGGCAGAATATTTATATCAATAAAAATGGTACCTTTTTCCCGAGGGGGTATGCAACTCTGAGAAATGGTGTACGCTTGTTGAGAAATGGTCGCGAAATGGACAGAAATGGGTAGAAATGGACATAAATGGATAGAAATGGACAGAAATGGATAGAAATGGATAGAAATGGACAGAAATGGTTAGAAATGGCTAGAAATGGACAGAAATGGATATAAATGGTTAGAAATGGATAGCAATGAACAGAAATGGACAGAAATGGACAGAAATGGATGGAAATGGTTAGAAATGGATAGAAATGGCTAAAATGGAAATTCGGTGTACACTTATTTTGGAAGTTGCGTACCCCTCGCTTTTTCCGAAGCCATTTCCGACAGATGTAGGCTTTTCACGCTTGTTCCTTTTTTTCTCACCAGAATAATTTCAAAATATCCGGCCACGCAATCTTGTTGGACAGTCATACACCGGCAATGCCGTTTCCCTTCATCCGGATATGCTCCGCTATGAATATGCTATTTTTTTTGAGTGATACTCTTTTTATGACCTTGTATCCAGAAATATGAAAAATTAGTATTAATCCCTGCTTGTTAGACTGTCGAAACTTCGGCAACGCACAACACAGTTTTCAAACTAGATGAACTGTCATATAAATTGACCCGCGAAACTCAGCTTTGATTTTACCTTAAGACATACATATATACCGACCCATCTCGCAGTTTTTTTCGGGGTAAGCAGAATCTTAAAATTTTTAATGCTCGGTGATAGGCTGGTAAAGCTTACTCTGCTTCAACAATTTCCGCCTTAATGACCTGCCCTTACTTAGCCCTTTTCTTGTGTTACACTCATACAAGCTTCATGCGCGCCTTTCTGTAGTTAAGGCTTCTTTTATTCCTCCTCTTTTAGTTTTTTCATCGCCGTTACCCATTAATTGATCGGCCTACTCCTTTCTTTCATATCATTTACTTCTATACCAAAAATCTCCGTCGCAATTCGATTCTCATCCATTCATACGGTGTAGTCGAACCAACGAAGCTCGCTTCTTTTGTACGTTCCCTTTATTGGGGTCTATATCCTACATTCTTTCATCACTCGTTCTTTCCTACGCCTATGCATCCTGCTTTTTTCGCAAAAACATCTCAGATACCGTATATTCACTGAATGTGGCTTAGGCACTATAGTATACAAAACTCTAGGAATACGAAGAAAGATTAAGCGGAGCAGATCGTTTTACATTTAAAGAGATTGACATGGTAATAAAAACAATGGAGTTATATTTGATCATCATTAGCGTTGAAAAAAGTGATAAATGGTGGTGAATGTGGATATTTGGTCATCTGATCTAACGATAGTAAAAAAGTATCTAGCGACGGGTATTCAAAGGAGACGGTAGACACACCAAATAAAAGAGCGATTAGCTTCCTTTCATTATGTATTCCTATCAAACATAGCGGCCAACATTTTGTTTCCGGTAATTGTACCTGGAAATGATTAACCCTGAAGAAAGTCGAGTGTGGCTGTGTCATGATGCGGCCGTGGGATTGCGGTGAATGTGTTTCCATTCATCAATGGTCGTTCAATCCTAAGATTCGCTGACTGCAGGCCTCAGACCTCCTATCTAATGCTTGTTCGCTTACTTCCTGGTAGGATTTCTTATGTACTTTCTTCTTTATTTGTCCTATGAATTTACCTTAGATGAGAGCTTTAGTTTGGCACCAAAATTAGCGCGCTGGAGCATTAGAGTCCAGATATTGAATTAATGGAAATCTCCGCACACACCCAAAAATGACCCGTAGTCACTGCGGGCACCCTTCGCGCATGCACGGCGCCAATCAAAATTTGTGATCTTATTGCAATTCTGTACATGATCGAACGAGAGAACAATTATTTAAATCATTTATTTATTCACACCGATGTGATGTTGCAATGACTCACCATCTGACGGTACTTCGCTGTTTTCGTACTGACCTCATTGTGGGACTGATTTGAACTAGAACCATTCATTGGTCGCGCAATGCAAAGATCGATTAACTTCAGCCCTCCTTCCTTTCTTATCAAATGCTAGGTCTCTTGCTTCCTGGTAGCTCTTCTTATGTACTTTCTTCTTTATTTGGTCCATGAACTTATTCCTGGGTCTTCCTCTGGGGATTTGTCCCTCTATCTTTACCTTCAATTACGTTCTTCACAAACCCATTGTGCTTCAGAGTGCGTCCACCTTTTTGGTTCTTCTTTTCTCTATCGTGTTGCATGGGCTCCTTTCCTCTTTTTCTCGTCTGTTTACTTCATCATTTCTGGATATATGTATCGAAGTTGAAGCTAGACCTCTCACAGCCTGCATTAACATTACAAATTTATTAAAATTGACATTTATTAAAATTCTGTTAGATATTTTAGGATATTTGGATGAGTGATGGGACTTGGACGGAGATGATAAAAATTTTGAGGGCTGTATTTTCAGAAGAAAACTTTGTATAGTGCACTGCACAAGGTATAGTTAACTATAAGAAATCTCCTTCATTTCGTAATAAGGTTCGTCAAATTTACGCGTGAAAACATTAGGTCTATAAGGAGTGGCTAATGAACCATATGATTTGGCAGAAGGAATTGCACTCACCCCTGATCATGCTCAGCTGCCGGGCCATCTCGTGGCAGTAGACGCGTTCATGATCCATGGAATGCGGCGAGGAGAGAGCGGCTTTGCCCTGAAGGATCCTTTCCGACTGCGGTTCCATCCACTGGCGATGCAGCATGGGCGGGGGCCTGATGTGCAGCGTGGGCGATGGGCCTGAACGGTTTTGAAATAATTCGAATATATGTACATTTCGAAATGGAAACGTGATTGAAAATGTATCGCGGACTGCAATGCGGCTGATACAAGTAAAATATTCTATTTAATGAAAGAACGTTCTATATTAAAATGTTATCAAAATGGTATTTGTGAAAAGTATTGGTTCCGAAGGGAGGAGATATTGGGTTCAGCCTTCGAGTAAGTTCTACAGAATCAAGTTCAGAATGGCGGATGATAAAAGAGACATAATTCAATAACCCAATGTTATTTTTCCGCTACGAATTTCTCAAATTATTTATTTCATCTATCAGGCCGGCAGCTTGTGAACATTTACTGCCGAGATAATTTTGAGAGTTTATGTATGGCACTAAATTGTTCTCAGTTACGCAAAAAGTAGGAAAATGAAGCCATGAACATTCCAAATCAACAGAGAATAATAAATGCTTTGGTATTGGGAAACACTCTGAACATAAAGTTGGAGCTAATCTGTTAGAAACGTTACCATGCTTGGTCTATAAGTTCGAATCGGATCTGATTCTCCTGTTGATGATTCAGTCATCTTAAATTACTCTTGCATTGAAATATGCACATAAAATATATACTTGTTTGGCATTGATTTTGAAGTTATATTTTCGGAGAAAAAGGTTTATAATAATATCATTATAAAATATATTTGCTAATAATACAATCTGAACATTCATTTTAAGCCGTAGCGTTAACATATTTCATAGAAGTAATCAAATATAAATTTTTACTTACTCTTTTCCGAAGAGCTATCCACCGATAACCTGCATCTCTCCAAAGCCTTGTTTTCCTGGAAAATTAATGAATGCTAGTGATTTTCATGTAATTGTCAGCGGGATTTTCGTTGAAACACCCTAATAATTATGTCTAAAGAATTAAGATCTAGTCATTTTCTTCTATAATAATGAGTCGTTTTCTATAAATTTTAAATATTATATAATATTAAAATATTTTAAATGTGTTCCACAGAGCACTCCAAATCTCTGTCAAATAAAAACCTCTCTTTCAACGTTTATTTGGTAACATATTCGACAATCGGATAAGCTATATATTGTAGCACATAATATGCTAGTCATTTATCTTTAATAAAATCAAATGGGCCTCATGAAAAATTTTAACACCCTATTAATTGTAAAATCTTTATTTTTGCTGTTATGACATTTTTACGATCTGGTTCTTAAAATTTTCAAACTTCGCCCGACTACATTGTTTTTTCTGTCGTATGCTGTATTGAATAGTCCGTGTGATTTTGTGGTGATTCCATCTTTAAAAGTTTATTTAACAGTCAGTACAACTGATAATAACTGAGTAATTCAATCAGATACTCAAATAATTACAGAATTCGATAATAGAAGGTATTAAAAATATAAAGACATTGGACAATTATGCCAAACACTCGTAAAATATTGTAGTTGATAAATCGAGTGAAACTTTAGTGAATTAGTCTAAATAAATTTAAAGTTATGTTTTTCTCCCTAATTTGTGTTCAAAGAGATTGATGACATCGATATGTATTCTGTTGATGACTTTAAAAGTAATGCTTTGTGACAATGTGATGAAATTATAGCAGTAAACTTTGATTAGTCTGGAGGTAAATTTGTTTCTTAACAGGCACTCAACAATGATATAATTTGAAAGCTTAGGAACAAAATTTGACCCAAAATATAAGGGGATTTTCTCTCCACGCTTTTTCTTATTAAAATATCCTGGAAATGTTAGGTACCCGCGGGATTGAATGCAAGAGAGCTCCACTTTTTTCTGCGCCTGTGTGTGTTTTTTTGTTAAGTGCAAATCGTTTGTTGAAGTTCCTGGAAAACTCCATTCAGCTCTCGCTTCGTGTTTTGACAATGTGGTTAGGGATTGGGAAGACTTTATTACATGAACGCGCTGAGTCGGCTAGTTGAAGAACGCTGGGGAGAAAACGGTACATACCTTTTACGGCGGGAAAGAGATTCTGAAACCACTGGAGAGAATGGTGGAGAATGCGAAGGATGAGGTGTGTAATGTATTTTGTGGGGGCAGGGAGTATGAGGGAGGAAGGGAGAAGTGTATTCTCTTGGAAAGGAGTTGGAGGGCTATAGAGGGATGGTGAAGCGTTTGCGGGAAGTGGAGGCGCTGGACGAGGTAGGGGAGGGAAGGTGGAGTGGGAGGAGGGAGGTGAGGTAGAGGGGGGAGGAAGGGCGGTGGAGGATGGGGCGGAGGAGGAGGGCGCGCAGTAGGCGTGGCGTCTCGGGATCTCATTCTTTTACTGCCTCCGATGCGTGGCCAATGGCGGAATGCGGATCGTTGCCATGGCGACGGGTAACCTAGAATTTCTAACTCGGCCGCGCTTGTTCCAAGTCCCATTCCAACTGAGCCCTTACATCCCCCCCTCTAATTCCGCCCCTCTTTCCTCCCCCTTTTCACCCTCCACCCCCTCTCCGCCTACCTCCTGCTGTGACCACACCACCGAGTTCTTCCCGATCGACACAACCCGCCTCTCTGATGCCCCTCTCCTCTTGTTTTAAACTATATTTAGGCCTCTTCCCTTCTTTATTTAAAATTTCTCTCAACATATATGTGCCCATTATGTTAAAAAACCATGTGGAAGCCTCTCCATTCAGATTTCAATGCAAACATAACCTATAAAATCGGTGAGTTCAGGCGTGACATCGTGGAGATTTATGTTGATGAAAAAGAGCACTTTGTATTTTTCCACAGGTTTATTAAAATTTTTTAATGATAAGTACCAAGTGTTCTTTTTCATCAGCAGAATGGACTTTCCGAGTATTTATTTACTTGCATATACTGTAATTTGGAAATAAAATGGTACAATGACGCATTAATGAGTGCTCTCATGTTGAGAGGATATTTTGGTTGCCGATAGATAAAAACTGACATTTTTCCTTGATAAAATCTGTTCGAATACTTAATCAAATTCGCTAATTCCGATACTATCCGCAAAGTTTTATTGTATATACATCCTGCGGAAAAGTTTTCTCACCCGTCCGTCTAAATTATTATAAATAAAGACTAAGCGATTGTTTTCAGCATTCAATATCACCGACGCTACATTTATCGTAAGACAAAAGACTATTTCTGTCTGTATTATATTAATATCAACGTAATGACACCAGTAACTGTCTCTGCTACTCGATAAGAAACTGCGTCGTATTTTCTGAAACTCTGCATACATGATTGCTCTACAGGAATAAATATAGAACGTTAGTCGGGTGTATCATTCAGATACGTATTCTTATTATATTCTTATGCATGTTTTGAAGCAATGCGGCTTTTGTTCATAGGCATTTTTATAATTATCTTTCTGCTGAAGATAAGCTGTGAGAGGATCCATTATCACCATCTTTCCTTATTTACTGGATGAATATCAGTGGTCATGTACTTTACCGATTATTTGAGTTTAGAATACCAAAATGTCGACCTGTAAGTGTTTTAATCGTTAATTTTATCACATGAACGCCCAATGAATATTATTATGGAAGTAATCTTAACATATCCAATCAGTACTCTGACAGAATAAAAACTGGCGCTTGGGTACATTGTACATGTAATGAAGCTCAAATGATTTCGTACTGTCTACTAATTTTTATTTCAACCTCTTGCTACACGTGTTTCAACTGTATAGCAGTCATCATCAGGCAAGACTGATGATGACTGCTAGACAGTTGAAACACGTGTAGCAAGAGGTTGAAATAAAAATTAGTAGACAGTACGAAATCATTTGAGCTTCATTACTCATTATGCTGTTCTACGATATCTCGCCTGAGAAATTGGAGTTTATTGTACATGTAGCTATAAGTATTCCTTCGTCAAAGTTATCCGTTTTTACAGACTGTTTTTTGAGGTCCTTATATCTCCTTAAGGTCATTCACATTTCGTGCTATCAGAAATATAATTTCTGCGTGTAAATCTCCTTTGGATTTGTGAACAATAGTTCCCCCTAGTTTCAATTTTTGTATTGCTTTTCGATAAACCATTGATAATAATGCAGCTTAGGGTGCTTCTACATGTCTTGACCTAGACGTCATTTGGGGATCTACTTTATCTATTCCCAACAAATATTTGAATTGGGATTCCTTAAGTGAAATTTCAACCTTTCTAATCAGCTTTTCTGGGATCCTGTAAACTCTCAACGCATGAAACATCTCTTTCCTATTCACACTGTCTGAGGTTAGCCAGAAAGCAATGAACTGTAAATGAAAATCATTGTTGTATTCTCAGCACTTCTCCATTGTTTGTCATTCTGTGAATATTTAAGTCGCCGAAGTTACTTTCCGTAAAAAGTACGGAATAACTCGCGTTTGATATGCTTTATTTCCATGGGAAAGTAATAACCAACAGTGATAATGCCGTTAATTTTAAATTATTTTCCTCTATGTATGCATAAATCTAACATTCTTGAGCACGGTCAGTCTTAAGTTTCAATCCAGTCATCCGCTTCGAATTTAGCATTTTCATTCTTTCAACGGCGACTCGAGGAATTTTTGTTGAAAAAATAAACAGGTTTTTGTGACAGCTGTGAATAATTCTAAATTTTTTCTTCTTTTGTATATAAATTTATAAAATTGAAAGCCAGCATCATACTAATCGCTCAAACAATAGCAATAACTTGTTACTCGCTGAAAATGCCGATTTTGTCTAGTCATGCCAAATAAAATTAAGTTTAAGTGCATCTTCAGTAAAAAATGTTAAATGCATAAATGATAAATGGAGGTATGCATAAGGCTTTAGGTGCATTTTATTGTGTTGAATTTGGATTCATCTTGAAGATATATCTTCTCAGACTCGATTACGTTGACATTTTTGTTACAGACTGCAAGAATCTTCGGGCTCGGCTTGAATTTGGAGTGATTCTCCCTTTTACCCGAGTTCTGTTGTCCCTGCCTGAAAGGGGATGACATCGTGTGCAAAATGTTCTTATCCATCGACGCAAAGTGAATTCATGTCCCTCTTCTCATATCGTGTACATATATTTATTGGCTACGTGTTCCTATCGAAAATAGAATCGCGAGTTTGCTACAAAAAACAAGAAAAGAAATTCCGTGCCCCGTGTTGCTCGGCAACTGAAGAAGCGCCGGTGAAATATTGAACGCAGTCTTTCAAGGCGTTCTGAACGTCCGTGGTTGTCGAAAAAGTATCTGGCTCGGCACACCACGCTCCAGTAACTATTATGTCAAAACAGCATGGACTGTTTATTTTCCGTGGCTGATTTGGCTGTACAAGATTTTCATGCCCAGAGGACAATTGGTGTCAAAGCTGCCTAACGATGATGGGTGGGTATCTACCGATCAAGACGGAAACAGTTCATTTTCGATTGCCGCATGATTTCTCCTATTAAATGAGGGAATTAGGGTCGACAATATTCGGTATAAATAGACCTCTGCGCAACACACATGTAGCTTGGAGGTTCTTTTTTATGGATGTTACTTAAATAACGGAGTGAAAGTCACAGCTGATGATGTAGGTAAAGGTTATTTCAGTTACTCATGTTGATCGTATGAGGAAGGGGCTGTGCTAGCCAATTGACTATAAGAGCAAGGCAGAGTTGTCAAAATGTTGCCTTACATTACCATTGAATTGCAAACGGGCAAGTTTTTCAGCCAAAAGACTTTGGTATTCTTATTGTTGACGAGAATTGTGAACCACGTCTGACGGAAAACGATATTTTTTATCATTTACACTATCGATTTGCTAACGATAAAACCCAGTCGTTAATGATAGTTACTAAGTAGCAGAAAACTTCTATCTCTGGGGATACAACTAGCTGGCAGGAGGGATTATTTCGGTAATGCCTATGTCAACTCATGGCTTTTAATCTTTATTCTAGGACTATTAAACTTTCCGAATTGCGGGGTATGCCGATCATTAAAAAAATTTTGATGGAAGAATAATTTCAGGATGTAGAGATCCTTCAAACTCACTGCAGATAATGCCTGACGAAGCCAGAAACGAGAAGAAAACTGCAAAGAAACCTGAAGGCGTTGGCAGGACAGGACAATCTATAATCAGATACCAATGTATGGATTTATCAAGTGAAAGAAGTGAGGGAGAATCCAAAGTTATTCTGACTTAAGTAACTGTTAAGTTTTTAGAATTGCTCCTGAATTTGTCACCATCAATTTGACAAGGGAAATGGAAAACTGTTTTTCACTAAGCTTGAGGTGCAGTTTCCGAGAAGCGCCAGTTATGACCCAAAACTACGATTACTCCCGGGCCAAAATTCTTTAAAATACTCTATTCTCTATCACTACTACTCTCATATTTTCTCCTCGTTCAAAGGAGAATTTTTTCCTTCATCCCACTTATCCTCACGTCTTCCGTTTGTTCCTTACAATTTCCCACCCTTGAACTGCTTGCAAAAGACTCTTATTTTTTTATGGGCTCAAACGATGAGAGATAATGGGTAGGAAGTCGCATCAAAAATTTGTGCCGAACAACATGACAAGAAGGGTCCTTGTCATTTTGTATCTTTAAAGAGCATGGCCGCATGGGAGAGCTGAAAGATATCAAGTGTGGCCACCTGCTTTAGAAAGAGTAGATGGATCAATTGATGAATATTATTAATGAGACATCAGAGAGTGTTATAAACAGTGTTTCAATCTTGCGTTGCCATAATAATCAGCGATAAAATGCCATCTTTGATGGACCGTTAGGGCTTAACTTCTAGTTCATACGTATTCATTTAAATTTTCTAAAAGGGGTGGGGAGACTGATTAGCGTAGTAGTCTGCGCGTTGGCCCGGCATTCCATAGGCCCTCAGTTTAATTCCCTGTTCAGGTCGATTTTGTTCTCATGGCAATTTCGTAGTGTTTCAAGGGTCAATGCAAATTATTTCATATCTTTTCTGTAGATAACATTTTAGATACACTAAATTCATTTACGCTCATTCGTGTCATGATTCACAGAATCTTATAAAAGTAACAGGATAAAATATAGAAAATTGAAGTTGTACAAATCTACGGCAGTTATGGTAGTACTGCTTTCTAGCGAGAGACAGATAGAATACCACTTCAACTTAAATGAAATTCCTAATGAAGCAGGAGGCTACTCATTGCATAAAGAAGAACCGAAATCGTAAGGAAAAATTTAAACATTTTCAATTGAGACGAAAAAATACGGTATGTAGCGGTACGGTAACGGTATGCAAAGTTAAGTGCATACACACAACAAGTGGATGAACACAACAACTGTCTACATTGAATGGCCGTAGATTAGTCTTCATAATGCTGGTTGACCAAGATGGAGGTAGTTTCAGGAAGTGAACATGCAGCCTGATCCATGTTGTGATGAAGGAGAATTACTTTCGGCTCGTCCTACATTGAACTACGCTTCAAACTGAGACAAAATCTATTTGCACATTTATGTAAGAGAGGGCTGAGAGGTAGAAAGATACCGGGCGCCTTTATCATTCCTATTCCTAACGGAAAATGCGGAGGGGATCGCAAATAGTCATCTCTTCCGATCAACAAATTGCTGTACTACCTTCTCAGAACGCGAGGAAGCACCGATGGCCTCTGAAGAATTTATTCTTATGCTAGTTCTTAGGTTTCCGTAGAGCTGGAATGATGACCTCTGCATTTTTTTGGGGATTTCTTCAGCGTAATTTGTTTTTGGGACAACAGTTTCGCTGGATGTCCTGCCAGCATCTTCAGGTCAAAGTGTCGAGAAGCGTGTTTGCCGTCCTTATATGTCGATACTTCTACCTGAAGATGGTGGCAGGACAGCCTGTGAAACTGTTGTCCCAAGAGCAACATACGCGGAAGAAATCCCGGAAAAAATTCGGAGATCAATATATACACTTACCGTGAAACCGGGCCTTAAGATCCCTATCAGATGCGCTACCCTTCAATAAAGTGATCTAATGAATTTATTGCATACAAAGAAAATAAATAAACCATAAATTCAAGAACTATTTCTATTAATTTTAATATTGCTAATAAAAATGAGTTAATTCTTCTAAGTTACTTAATGTCATGCACTTTGTTTCATGCTTTCAATTCCACCTAATTAAAAAAAGAAACAGATTTAGAGATCTCTGAATGTCCTTTTATTTCGTTGAATTAAGATCGTCAAATCTTGGAAATTTTATGTGCCGAGCCCTGAGACTGCAAAATGAAACTTCTCAACTCAATATATGCGCTAAAGAAGGCATTATGATTATTATTTTCTTCTCCACCGCAACCGAAAGAAATAATTACCATCTCGAGCAACTTAATTTAAGAAACAATGTAATTTTTTACTCATTCCTGAAGACTGCTTTTTCATCCCTTTTTAATTATTTAAGCTACTTTTACCGCAGCTAATGTAGAACACTGATATCATTCCTGTTAAAAATTACTTTAAAAAGAGGAACTAACGTTATTTCTTGCCAGTTATTTTTAGAGACTTTCTCGGCGATATGTAATTTCCTTATACCATTATACTACGTTGTCGCACTGACGCTATGACTTCGAGATTTTTTGTGTTAGCTTCTTTTAAAATGCTGATGATATTCCTGGTGGACCATATTCCATTTTTAGGTTAGGTTTCCTTCCATTTCTTCACAAATGCCTTAAAGTGACCATCAGAAGGAAGAGGTGCAAGAGTAAACCTTTTTCATCTTAAGTGAAATTGTTCCCACGAACTCTGATTTTTTTCTACATTGAGGGACATATTTAATAAGGCACAGAAAAGGACCAAACGGCTAATGACGACATCAAGGTTCACACACCAATCCATTTCGATGTATAATGCACGAATGAGGAAGTCAAAATGCGCAAATGCAAGTATCTGTATCACCTTTCTGGTGCTAACAGCGCGCCGAGCATGGTTGCGGAATATCTCTCGTATCTCTGTGCATTTCCGTGTCTGTGATACATTAATTACAAACGTCTTACATCAGGAGCACTATTATAGTGTAGCTCATATTTGATGGCTTTTGCATGTTGTACTTACATTAACTTTTATTGGGTTTAGCGTAATGCATGCTGATGTTAACACCCTGCCACACACCCTAAGGTGGCTCGCAGGGTTTTATGTAGAAACAGATATTTTTTCCTTTCATTATCCCTGTAACACTGGTGTTCCGTGTCTGTCTCCTTTACTTCTGATATTCAGTGATCACTCACCAGTCTTATTCTCTAAAATCTTCATCGGTCCCTGTCAATTTTATTCTCGTCATTGGTGGTAAGTTTCACAGCTAATGCTCATAAATAATAATCTGTTCTCTGCTGATGGAATAATAAATGTCTCAGTGCCGAGGAAAAGGAAACTTTGAATTTATTTCATCAACGTTTGATTCTTGATATGTGGTAAATAAAAATATTACCGTCAATTGATGCTTCGTCTAAGCTGAGGCCTTAATTGTATAGACTTCTGTTGCTCTAATTTATGCCAGTGATATGTATAATTTGAATAGAAATACAGTGAAACCTGTATTTTACGGCCACCGCAGGATTCGTATAATAATTTTTTTAAAGCAGTTGACCGCTGAAGGGAGGGAAAATATACATTGCTTACATGTATGGAAAATTCATTCCGTTCCCGAGAAAAACGCCCACTTAGAGAGGTGACATCAGAGGACGGTTTCTCTGCACACATTGTCAACTCTTTCAATGCCATGATTTTATTTTCAATTCGTCCTCAAAATACATTCTAAACCTAAATTTAAAAAAACTGGAAGCCTCGCATTTAAAATTCGGAAGTCAATTTTTCCTAATCGTATCAATAGTTAGCTTCTTATTTCGTATGCAGTGTCGTGGAAAATGCTATTTCAATTTCTAGTTGGAAATCACATTATGAAGGTTCAAATTTAATTCACTGTATGTAGACTAGATTTCTTTATCATTAGATTCTTGATGGAACTAAGTCACTTGCAAATCAGAGAAGAGCTTAAATGGTAGACTAAAAATGTAGTGAAATCAATAGCGTCACTATTAGCCATAATTATTTACAAGATATTGCAGCGAATAACAGAGTGCTAATAAAATAAAATGAAACCATATTTGTGTACTTTGACAACCATTAACAATTTTAGGGTCAACGATTTTGGGCGTGTTAAAAGAGGTTCTGTACTTTATATTGTAGCTGTGACTTTTTCCTCTCACGGTATGGAATAAAGTTAGTTCATTTTTCGTGAAAAAATTACACCCCAGTTTTCTGTGAAAATTGACGTTCTAAATCTTATGGACATATTTAATATAATTTCAATGAATTTACTCGGGCATCGTATGAACGCTGCCGATAAGGAACAGGTGGTTGTAATTCTGTTCCTTTCGATTGAATGCATGCATTAGCCGTTGCAAATCATACAGTACAGCGGTGTTATTACAGCCGTCAAAGTTAGTTTTGCCAAGCTTCCTGTTAAGAGCAAGTTTCCCTGCCAACCTCGCCATTCTCCACCTCCATTCATACCTACGAGGTCTGTTGCCTTTCTTTCGGGCTATGATCGCACGGTTGCTTTGCAGCAGCCACTTACTGGAACGCGGAACTCTCAACGTGCTTCATATCATTGCGAAGACCAAAATGCACACCTCCCTTTGACCGACATCGAAAACTGTCCCTTCATCAGATTTATTCGCAGTGGATTGCGACTACAAATGAACCCTATTTGTATTCGAAGATTCAAGTAGAAGAATATACATATTATAATAATAAATTAAATTATCTGAACGAAAACTTATTCTTCGTCTATCAGCAAAATTCACTGCCTCTATGATAGCCTTAGTTTTAGTTGAGAAAGTCAATTTTTTATTTTCTGTAGTTGTTAATAATTTGCTGTTTTTGTAAATGATATTCAATTGTTTTATCTCGCCATTACTATATATGGCTGTACAATATTCAGAAATATAATATTTAGAAAATATTTATCATTCGTTCCGAAAAGCTTGACAATTTATGTAGTATTAATTAAATTCTAAGTCTCTTCTCTCACACCACCTACTGGATAGTGTATCAGACATAATATACGTCTCTTAGATTATTGATATAAAAAAATAAGGAAAAATTCCTTTGTTATCCGCATGCCAAATCGTAGCACAATATTACGACGTTTAAAAATATTGATAATCTCCACTTTAATTACAATTACCTCTGAAACGACAAAACTGTCTGATGAAGTACAATCAGATTCGTAGACAAAACATCGAAATTATCATAATTAAGTTCTTTTTTACTGATCAATAGTTGTTCGTACCAAAATATCGTACTTCGCAGGAAGCAGTTTTTTCCCTAGAATATATTCGTGAATTTAATGTCATATATAATGGTGATAAGGATCTTTGGAGAAGCTGGAAATAGAATTAAATTCTTCCAAAGCAGGAGTATCAGGTGAATTTTGAATATGATGGGATAAATAGATGAAAAAATTTGGAGAGAGGTTTTCCGATTCCTCCATAATGCTCAATACTTGAAAACCTCTTTGGCTTCTCGTACATTCATGCATTGCTTCGTACAAGATCTCCTACCTTAAAGCTCCTAATATCCCTACTCTCAATAGTCTTCTCCACAATAGTCGCCTATGGCTTTTACGGTCTACCTCTTCCTCTTACAATATTCACTCTACTATCATATATGAGTTTAGATTTTCCACTCAGTCAATTTCTCAATATAGCCAGATGGATGAAGCCATATTAATGAACGTATACTAAATCCTTTCGTATATGCCCATTAATGGAAAACAAACCAAACAAAGATTACTTAGACTGGAACATGTGAGCGTAGGAGAATCATCTACTGATAGAGAATGAAAAGGGTCTCATGGAAGGGAGAAAATGATTCAAATGGGGATGTATGGTTGTTTTGTAGTATTCTTATTACCGCAAAATCTCACTGGTCTCCATCTTCCGCTCTAGTTTTTCCTCTTTCCATGACTGCGCATAGGTCGCGTGCTATTTGCTGATTGTTCTCTCCAGGTAATTGGAATTTGGTGATTCACTCCACGTATGAAATAACTTCCCAAACAACTAGTCTATTTTGAACAGGGCTGGCTTCGTCATTCTATACTATTTTAACTGAAGCGTGTTTTAATTTTCTATTAGTAGTCTGTGCTTATTTTTTCGCCTTTCTGTGAATTACTCCAACCCCACTGCCCTCCCTCAGAATCGCCTCCCTATCCGCGTCTTCGTGTGCGGTGCCCACCCGAATATTCCCTTCCCCACAACTCATTTTCAACTACTTCCCCCACCCACTTGTCACGAGCCGGGGCCGGAGGGGTACACTCCCATACGTTCCATCCCGTCATAATACATTCTCTCCCATTCCCCCTCCCTTCCCGTTCACCTCAGCGATTCAACTCCGGTCGAGTGGAAGCCTCCCCCGTCCCTCCTCCCCCCTCCCCGCCGACGCTGATGCAATATTCAAGCGGTAGTCATCGCGATGGGAATTGTATTATAACCCGACCTGAGGCGATAATTAATAGCTCGCGCCAAATTTCATTACCGACCCCTTTCGCCTCTTCTTTCGTCGTCAACTCTTGGAAATCTTGCCTCCGCTTTCCACCCTCCCCGCTTCCCCCTCCCTCCCTTTCCTCCTCTCTTCTCAATGCGAACCCTCCCCTATCATTTTAATACCCCCTCCTCTCTCTCTCGCCCCTTCTCTCTTACTCCTTCATTCCAGGAACCCTCGACGTAGTCGTCCAAACACCCGCCACCCCTCTCTTCCCCCTCATGTTCGCCTCTCTCTCTGTTTCCCCGCTCGTAACTTCATTAGTTGGAAAGCTGTTGCGGTGTGGGGGTGGCGGTACTGTCGCCGGCGGGTGGATGAGGTGGCCAAAGGGCGTGGCGGGGGAATGGAGGACTCCCCCACGACCACCCCTCTATGTTTTCCTTCCCTTTTTTCCGAGGGTGGTGTAGGGGCGGGGCGTAAGGCTGGGGAGGAGTGGGTTGCCGGGGAGGAGGATTAAACAATTTCCCATTATGGTCCCGGCGGAGGGCGCACCGTTGCACGCATGAGCTGTTTTTTTTTCTCTTTATTTTAGCTCAAGTGGGGGGCGCTGTGGATTAGCTGGAGCGGACTGTATAGCATTAAGGAGAAGACCAGGAGAAGGGGGGTGAGGAGGTTGCGTTTAAATAGCTGTTTATGGATGGTGACGTGGTGAGCCAGTGCTCTGAGAGTCATCGAATACGCGACGCGGCGTCTATTATGCGGCGACGAACTGGTGTCTCTCCCGCCCTCCGCTCGTGGGTATATGTAGTTTTGACTGTCTGCCAAGGCCTGCGGCTTGGATGTGAGTTCTGCGAAGAAGTTAGTTGATGTATCTGTGTACACATCTGTTTTGAAAGTTCCGGAAAGCTCAGTATGATCAAACAGTATTCCGCCATCATTATGAAAGCGTATTAAAAGGACAACAATATATGCTTTCCACTTGGACTTAGTTTTCACAATGAAACCAACAGTTCCACCGGTAGACGATCAAATAAGAAAAGTATGCTGCTTTGTATGAAATATGCCAATAAAACCGACGCGGAGGTTATTTTAACTGGGGTGAATCATTTATTGATTTTATTTTTATATCTCTGAGATAGATGACTAACGTCTCCGACTAATCAAACCCATGTAGTTGTATATAATTTTCTATCATTACCTATTGGCTACATAAACACCAAATTTGAGGATAATCTGAGACTTATGGGGACCATCATTTGTTGAAATCGTGTGAAATGACCCATGAATATAGAGACCACCTTGCAATGGAGTAATCTAAGCAGAGCCTGCACAAATGATTATACATTCTCTCGCGAATCTCAATAAAGTTATTGTTTTGTATTGTATTGTATGAGTTGCAGACTTTTGGAATAGTAGGTTATAATTTTATTTTATTTTAAATATATGCCATTTGGTTTCGGATCTACTTTCCGGGTTCGATTCCCTATAATGGCGGAGGTTTATTTGCTTATGGAAGCCCAATCGTCTACTTTTTACATCGACGAATTTCCGAGCAAGCCACCACGAGGGTGTGTTACACGGGATTATTCCCCACCAGGTATGTAACACACATCCCAGCTGAAATCTGAGCCGTGCACGCTCGCCCGAATGCCAGGCGCAGGTCAAAAGTAATCAGGATGACAACACGCGGCCAGACCGTAAACAAGGATAGTTGTACGTAAACAAACATGCTTCCATCCAGAATACTATTTAATTCTACCGGTTAATATTGTTAATGTGACAAAAGAATAGTAATGCAAAGTATTAAGTCATGCAGGAGGTATATATTGTCGGATATTTCATTCGGGGTTAGTTGCTAATAGTGATGTTAAGGCATTTAGCACTAGTGCAAAACCTACTTTACTCAGTGAGGGTCAAAGTTTCCCCTATCGCCACTATTATAGTCCTGTATTGTACGTGGAAAAACTAACATTTTAAATCTATTGGTTCTACAGTCTATATCCTTGATTTTATGCCTGTGATCGTTTCTACCGTAATAGTTTGGCTTTAGCAGAATATGTTGAACGTCCGGAAAAGTAAACTATATCAACCTCCCAAAAATGCTTTAATCTACAATTTTCCCTTTGATCAGGTAGATTTTGGAGTTATCTGGAAAGATGTCGAAAGATATCGCGTGGAAAGATGTGGAAAGATATCGTTATGATGGTGCTCATGTTAAGAGTGGGTTTTTTTTTCTCCAGCCTCTTCCCTCACCGCAAACAATTTTTATTATTTCGTACCTAATCATCGATCTTTAATGGCGCGGAGTACCTCAATTGTCTGTCACTTGTCCAATTCACCCCTTACCTTACCAGACCTAAAACAAATACCATCCTCTAGCTATCTTGGAAGTGTTATAACATGGAATAGAAGCTGTACGGTGGACATAAGAAGTAGAATTTCATAGGGAAAGGCAGCCTTCTGTAAAGTCAACCAACGAATTCCAGCCAAAGCAATAAACATAGGCTCAAGGCAAATATTTGCTATATGTTTTATTTGGAGTGTTGTGCTTTATGGAGGGAAAATGTGGACAGTAAGGAGGAAAGAGAAGAAATATCTAGAGAGTTTTAAAATGTGATTATGGAGAAGAATAGAAAGAGTAAAAAGGAGTGATAAAGTAAGAAACGAGGAAGTGCTAGCAAGGATGAACGAGAAAAGAAATATTTTAAGATCAATAAGAAAGAGAAAGGAAAAGTGGATGGGACACGTCCTGAGGAAAGATTTCCTGCTGAGAAGAATATTAGAAGCAAAGATTGAGGGATAGAGAGAAAGAGGAAGACGAAGAAATAATATGTTGACTGAATTTACGAATGAAAGGAGTTACGAAGAGCTGAGGGAGGCAGCGCAGGATAGACGAGCATGGAGGGAGCAGTTCAATTGAAACCTGTCTGAGGACAGATTCACCACAGAAGAAGAAAACCAGACCTAAGTCTCCTTGTTCGGGCACCTAAAATTTCATGGAGAGGTGAATGGGTTGATGTCTGTGACTGCGTGAATGTAACCTTATTTTGTGATTTATTACGTGTTCGACTTATTGCGGTTGCGTTTACTTCAAAATCAAAATGGAAAACTGCTTGGAGCTTACAGGAAATCCGTCGTGTCTCTATATTTAGACAAAAAAATTTCTGTGGACACGAAGAGGTGGAAGTGCATAAAATGGCATAAAAATCCCCTTTTGTGCAGTTTGTTGCACATTCTACTCATTGCGGTAGCGTTTACTTCAACATCAAAATGGACAACAGCTAGGCGCAATTGGGAAAACCGTCCTACATCTTTTACTGTTATCGTTGCAGATGAATACCATAGTTTAATTTCGAGTAATGAAGAATACTCTTGATGGTTTATTGGAATAGAATCCGCTTATACTGAAACCGATCCAGATGAATCCCATTTTTAATTCCGAGTAATGGAGAATATCCATGTTCTGGAATGGAATTCGCTCATGGGTTTTTTTTCATCACATTTCCTCATCTCTAGCGAGCTTGATATCATTGCCTATTCCCGATAATGAGTGGATCGTTGGGTTCACTGAGCAGATATTCTTTGTACTTTTTTTAATTCGAAAATTGTTCTAGATTACGCGAGGTATTTATTTCTACCATAACTTAGTTATTTTGAGTACGTTTTCCGATTGTATTGTGCTCCACTGTTTTGGATATACCTTTAGGCGTTCATTAGAACCAGTGATATCAAAGTGGTTTCATCTTCATAGTAACTGCTGCGTTATCCCGCTTCACTTCAGATGTTTGTAACAAATTACGTTTTAAATTATTTATTTAGCGTCTCCGCTAAAGAATATTTCTGAGCCCAATTATCATTGTTTATCAATAAATAAATGCATAAAGGGGAGAAAAGATTGAAAATTGATCAGGATATGTCTTGATGAATGCAATTCCTTTGTTTTTTTGTAAGTGTATAATATAATTCGGTCGTCGATTGTTTACTGGGTGACTTTCGATTTGTTCCTCCAAATCGTCTCTATTTTATCCCCTTCTTCTTTCCTCGTTTAGGCTTTTATGCTGTTCCAGCTTCACTTTACCATCTTGTCCCTGGCCTTCTAACACTTCCACCCTATGGCTTATACTCCAATGCCTGCTTTGAAAATCTCTCCTGAGACATTAGTAGTACATGCAATTTTCACCTTTTTTGTTCTACCCTATCTATTATAGGCTGAATTCCTAGTTCTTCTCTTCTGGATCTATTATTATCTTATTTTGTCGAACCTAGCACACCCTTTCATAGCTCTAAGAAATTTTATTTATGATCACTATTTGTCATATTTCTTTTAACTTTGCTATCCTACATTCTGAGATATAAAACTCATTTGGAACTGCTATTACTTTTTCAAATTTGATCTGAGTTTCTTCTCTGGTTTTGCCTTTTACAGTTCTTTGATTCGTCTCTCATATCCTCTGAAAAATGTTAGTTTTATTTGCGATATCTCTGTCCTCGCTGGAAATCACGATGGTCTTCAAAAGTCACTAAACGTAATGAACCAAGGTCTCCAAGAATACAATATGAAAATAAATGAGACGAAGACTAAAATCCTAGTATGCGGAAGAGAAGCTAAATGTAGAAGTCATCCTGAGATGAGAGAAATTAGAGCGAGTGGTTTCCTTCGCATATCTTGGAAGTACCATCACGTGGGACGGAAGAAGTACAACGGACGAAGAATCAGGCGGAGAATAGCCCAAGCTAAGACGGCGTTCATGGGAAAAAGACTACTACTGTGCTCATTGAAGATAGGACTACAAACCAAGAAACAGTATGTGAAAGTATTTGCGTGGAGTGGGGCACTATATGGATCAGAAGCATGGATCATTAAAAAGCTGACCAGGAAAGACTATAAGTCTTCGAAACCTGGTGCTGGAGGAGGATGCTGAAGATAAAATGGACGGACAAAATAAGAAATGATGAAGTGTACAGAAGATTAGGAGAGGAATATGTGGAACTCAATAGAATAAAGAAGAACAAGTTGGATTGGACACACCTTGAGACATAATTGGTTTGTGAAGAACATCATTGAAGGCAAAATAGAGAATGTATTCCCCAAATAAAATCCCAGCAATAATTTCATGGACCAAAAAAAAGGAAGATACATAGGAAGAGATACCAGAAGGTAAAGAGACCAGCATTAAATAGGGAAGGGTGAAGGGCTCTAGTCAACCAATCTTGAACAACCAGTAATCGATGATCTCTGTCTCATGTTTAAAACACCTCATGTTTTATCGCATCCCTAATACTGGAAATAAGACACCTGTTCCAGACCTTGATCTTCTATGATTATTTTTGTTCTTGTCGGGTTGCTTTCTTACAATGCCACATTTTTTTTCCTCTTGATATTTTCAGGTTATACATATTTTTCAAACTCTCCATCTCACATGGAAAGATGATGTCTTAAACGATATAAGAAGAATGGGTTTAATCAGCTGAAAAAAACTTGCCAAAGATAAAATATGCTGGGCAGCAGCTGTTGAAGATGCCAACACCACGGGGCGTTATTGTTCCCGAAGGAGAAGAAGAAGGACATGTTACTCAATGTGTCTAATTTTTGAACCTTTATTTGTAATTTTTCTTCACTATCTTGTATAATCTGTGTCATCGACTGATTACATTATATTTAAGTACTCAGAAGGTCCCTAATCCATACCTGGTGCCTGTCGCCTTATCCCCACGAGGACAATCAGTGGGTTACTCTTAGTATGTTCCCAACGTTTTGAGGTGTGTGGCTTGGGTAGACCCACTAGGAGCTTAACCCGCCAGTATAGCTCTCCGGATCCCTGGAGCGCACAAAACTCGCCACCGCGATGAGGTGGTAGCCCGGGTAGATGATTGTAGCCTCACAATTCATCATCATTGGTCATTCAATCCCAAGATTGGTTGACTGCAGTCCTCCACCATTCCCTATCTTATGCTAGTCCCCTTACCTCCTCGTATCTTTTCCTATGTACTTTTCTCTTTATGTGGTCCATGAACTTATTCCTGGGTGTTCCTTTGGGGACTTTTCCTCTAGTTTACCTTCAGTTATGTTCTTCAAAAACCCACTGTGTCTCAGGGTGTGTCCAATCCACCTGGCTCTTCTTTTCTGTATGGTGTTCCATATGGTCATTTCCTCTTCTACTTTTCTGTACACTTCATCATTTCTTATTTTGCCTGTCCATTTTATCTTCAGCATCCTCGTTCTGCACCAGGTTTCGAAGGCCTCTATCCTGTTCTGGCCAGCTTTTCCAATGGTCCATGCTTCCGATCCATAGAGTGCCTTGCTCCACACGAATGTTTTCACACTCTGTTCCTAGTTTGTAATCCTATCTTCATTGAGCACAGCAGTTGTCTTTTTCCCATGGACTCCTTATAGCTTGGGGCTTGTAGCCTCATGGAGTATAAATTCTAGTCTTGATATTACGTGATGTGTACAGGTCTTTAAATTAACGTTTATTGTTCACCAGAATTAGCCATAAAGTCTCGGCCAAGAATATTTCCGGGGTGGCATTTTTTTCTCGTCGTTCATCGATGTAGTGCTTGTCTGAACTTACTGATTTTCCGTTGCCGGCTGTTAGCCCTAGTAAAAGTAGGCAATTATTTAAAAAATGATAAATATGGTCTGATTATACTCGGTCAGTACACCTCATTATTAATCTAAGTAAGAGCAGCTAAATACGTTTCTTCCTCGATGACTGCCGATGAATCTGTAGGTGCTTAGTTTGTTTTACTTATGACAATCCGTTGATTCAGTAACTCCCTCTGCGTCACTTTTGTCCACCGTGTTCATAACGTTTTGAAAGAAATGAAGCAGTTAAATCCACTTCTTTTACTAATGGAGGACAAAGAAGTGAATAAAGAGATTTTGGATTAAAAATGGAGAGATTACTTCGAAGGCGTATGAAAAAATGGGTTTTTGTGACAGATTAATGATTTGTCTTGTTGGCACGACCCACAGAACCTCGGAGTTATTGTTCCATTGTGTTTGCATACTGAAGAGTTTACCCACCCGCTGGATCCCGAGAAGCAATATAAATGGATTTAGCTTTCACCAAAGGGTTCCTCGGAGGTTGCTATCGCATTCAAAGAACCGTCGCATAAGCAAAATGAAAATTTGTGAAAGAAGCAGTTCTATTGTTAGAATCTCTTCGCAATGTCCCTACCTTATTTTATGTAAGAGATGTTAGCCGCTAAACCTTTTCTTCTTCAAAAACAAACGCGAGATTTGCGCACAATTAGGTCATTAATAATAATTTGAACATTCCTGCTCACCGATTTCATCGCTCTAGGGACTTATCAGAATTACCGTCCTGTATCAAGTGTTTCAAATTGGCTTGCAAATTTTTATTAAACAGCCACATAGAGGGGTATATTTATGTCATAATATTCTTTGGGGTTAAAAATTATCCTATCCCAAAATGCACTAAAAGCTGTGCATATTTCTTTTGGGATATGCCGTCGAAATTCACACACCTTGTGCACTTTTTCATAATTTACTATTCGTATTTAAAAACCTTTTTCTGGGATAATTATATGTACTCTTATATTTGTAAAGAATAGGAGAACAAGATGCATTGGACACACCCTGAGACACAATGGGTTTTTGAAGGATATAGTTGAAGGCAAAATAGAGGGAAAATCCCTAGAGGGAGACCGAGGAACCAAATAAAGAGGAAAGTAAATAGGAAGAAATATCAGGAGGTAAGGGAACTTGCATCAGATAGGGAACGGAGGAGGGCTGTAAGCAACCAATCTGAGGATTTAACAAAGATGATAATTGTATTTGTAACGCTTGCCTTTGCTGTTCAGTCTAGTCGTCCCTCATGAGCACTCTCAGTTGATGGGTTTTATACTACTGGATTTAATTAAACAACCAAGCCATTAATTTTGCCAGCCTTCCTCATGATTCTTCGGCAACTGCTTAGCAGTTGGGTATTTTTCTCAGTTCGGCTTAGCAATATGTTTTGTGGATCCCTTTAATTTCGTTCAATTTAGAGGAAAATGTGTTATTTAGAATTTTAATTAGAGGTTATTTTGTTTGGTTTATCATTCTCGATTATGTTTGAATATTTTTTCTGCCAAGTACCTCATGGCAGTGCGAAGGGGATGAAAAAATTCATCCAAACCACTGTGCGTAAGCAGGGAATATCCATTCTCTGTACTCCTCACATTTTACTTGTATAATCAACTTTTCTAAGGAAATTGACCGCTCGTTTTTTCCATTGATTTCCAAATGTGTTTGCAAATTTGGTTGTAACGTCATCCAAAACGGCATTTCGTAGGTTTGATGTCATCACTTGGTATCGTTTCTGTGCGTTACATGTTTTTAAATAGAAAGAATCTGAGCATAATATCTCGTTGCCTTCCATGGTGGAAATAACATAGATTATTTTCGTAAAATAAATAGTCCCCTGCTGAAATTGAAGAGGAAACATCCCGTTTTACTGGTACCGTTTCAGTATATCATCCGGAGAACCCTGAAATACGTTGTGTTCTGACACCGAAAAGAACGAAGAATTTTTCCCAACACTAATTATCGTAAATAGTTTTGATTTTTTACAGAATATTGGTATTTCATATGCATTTACATTAGTGTCACATTGAAAGAGCTTAACAAAAAAATAATATTTCGTCAACATCAAAATTTTCTCCCTGAAAATGCCCCATCCAGAATCAAGGGGCTTCAGGGGCCTAATTAACATCCTGGCTGTAGGCAAATTAAAATATTTGAGGTGTCCATGAATAAAGATCTAAGTTGGTCGATGGCGCAATGTTATTACGGGTATGAGTTGTTTAATACCAGTCTTGAGTACCCACCATGACTGTCAATGTAGCCAGTCCTGCGAGGTAATTTGAGACTTATTGAGAACACTGATGCTGTGCTAACTGTAACGTAAGAAGTTAGGTAAATATATATTTTTTGTCTTCCAATTTGGGACTACTTTTGTAGGTATATTCCAATTAAATGTGTTGTCCTTTGGTTTTACCGTTATTATCCTGGACGATGAATATCACGATTCGAATTTAAATGTCAGGGGCACCAGTTAGTTTTTCAATAGTTTTGAATCGCATTATTTTAAATAATTTTCTGAATTCATTAGACTGGTGCGGTAGGTAAAAATTGAAGAATAATTTAGAGAATATAACTATATAACTTTATTTTACCTCAATAGAATAGAAATATGCAGTCGTAATTGTAGAAAACTGCTTATGAATTATATATTATTTGATACTGTGAAGAAAATGGCTGAAATTTCAACAAATATTTGCAGAAAAACAAAGGAGAGGAAGTAACTGAGGTGGCTAGTCTTCATCTAAAGAAAGCAATCAATACACAAGTAAATCAATCAATTAATATAAAACTACTGGGGATGTTTATCTAGAGACAAGATTATTAGTCGAAGTCCAATTGAAACTGATCGCACTCGTAGACTGATAAGGAATAGCTGAGCGCAGTGAAGTACTCATTGTCCATCCATTATCTACGCATCTTCAATCAGGCATATAAACAATACAGTTATTACTTACTAATTTAAAATTTCTTTAAAATATTGGGTGAGGTGTAACTTATTATATTTGTATATATTAAGCTACAAAACTGACTGACTGACTCATCAAAATCCCTGGGGCATTTCTAAACAAGCTAGGTGGGTGAAATTTTCAGGGTAGAGTTAGAAGCATGTGTTGAGTTTGGAAAAAATCGAAAAAGTTAAAAAATTTGATCAGGCTTCGATTTATTGCAATCGATAGCTTTACATGGGATTATATGGGAAAAATGAAAAAATTTCAGTGTGGACCTTTTTTCTTTCGTTCATTGATATATGTGAAATAATTGAGCTACAAGACAGATTCTTTCACAAATATGAGGCTGAATGTTTGAAAAATCTTATTCTTGCAATTGATTCTTTCCTATCTACCGTGAAACTGATATTCTTAAACTTTTATTTGGGATTTTAGATTTTTTCACTCTCGTTGCTATGGATATATTTCTCCATTATCGCCGGGCCGAGTGTCGATTCGAGGTTTGGAACTCAGCGAGGCGGGCCAGTTAGGAACTCAGGGGAGGGTTAGATTTGTGTCAATATTGTGTAAAAGTAAAAAAAAAGTCGATTAGTTTTCGATTTATTGCAATCGATAGCTTTACATATATGAGTTAGGTATCCTAAGTGCATGTTATTTAGTCTTCTTTATACCATTTTTCGAACTGCTGAATACTGGGTATAATTTCTTCAACTTTTTCCTGGCCTCTACCGTAGCTTTGATGACCAATTTCAACCAACCAAGCTTCATGATATTGTTGTTTTCATTAAAGAAACATGCAGAAGATTGGGAGAGAAAAATTGAATATGAAAATTAGTATATTAATAATCTCGATTTCGATCGAACTTATATAGTAAAATTCTTCATGTGATCTCTTATTCAGTATGCTGTACTGAAATGAAATATCTAACGTAGAAGAGCGTCTTATATGCCTTCAAATGAGGTTATGATATTCTTTCAGTGGTTCCAGGTTCGATTCAGTATACTGATTATAGTATTTTGAAAAGTCGTTAATAACCGGATGACATACGATATAAGTTTGTACTAGAGCTGTCTGGTATCCACACCTCATGGGGCGCGTATTTAATTTTCGAGAATTATACTTTTCTTTGCTTGCATGTAGCACGCAGATTTGAGAGCTTTCATTTTGTTTCCTTATTTAAAGAGTATCATCATATAACACTTCCCCCCTGCTTGCAAATTGCAAGCACCCATTTACTCGTTTTAGTTATAAACCGGTAATTTGATCGTATCAATTTTGTGATGTGTCATCAGATTAGGAGTTGATTAACAACAATGAAACCAACTTGGAATGGTTTTCGTTTTATTTAAGAACACCAGGTACTATAAACGATTGTGTTACGATGCCTATAATGAGAACTGAAAAATACTAGCATATAATGTTCATCGGTCTCATTTTATAAATCGTATACCTCTAGCGCCATTTGATTATAGACTTATCTCAGTTTATGCTTCACTTTGATTCGAAAATTTGCGCTTGTTCGCGGAGTAATTACTTGAAGTATGGGCCGCGACGTTTTAGCCCACGACGCGATTGTGTGGCATCGAATTAATATGCCCCGCGAAATCTTTTGTTTCGTCCGAAGCGAGGAAACATTGAGAATGAGTGGAAGGCCAACGTTTTTGTGTCTCTTGGATTCGAGAAACCGCAGCGGGACCAGAAGGCGAGGTTAAAGACCTTATCCTTCCTCTTCCAATGCTCGCGCTTGTTTAATTCGCTTCCAATTAATCAGATTTAATTGATGTAAACCCCATCCGTCCTGAGCACCAGCCGAGACTCCGCATTTGCAAACCACCCTGACGCGTGTGGGCACAGGAATCCTGGAATACTCCAGCCACCTGCTGTGGCTGGAGGGCTAGAGCGATAATACCAACCAAGCCTTTCTTCCTCTGGATCCCCTTCACTCCCCCCCCTTTTACTGCTCGCAATCGGACAAACCTTTTACCCATAGTCCTACACACATCCTTCACCCTGCCTCCCCCTCGCTTGTAATTCCATTGGTTAATTCGCTACTCAGACGGGATCGCGGTGTTTGGTTGGTCGGCGCCAACCTCGCCGCTTCGGGCGACCCGAAGGTTCATCTCCCTTCAGTGTCCCTGGAAGAGGGTTTTCAAAATTCATGGTGGAACGTGTGGGTGTAGGAGGGGAGGGGTTCTGAGAGGTGGGGGGTGGAATGGACAGGCTTTACAAGAGAGTGGGGGAGGCGTATTAGTGTAAGGAAGAGGGGGAAGGGGAGGTAGGGGAGGTGGCGTATGGCAGTGGTGGTGGGGCGGGTTAGGCGACTATTGGCGCGCCATCTACCCTCTCCCCCTCCCGCCCTTTCACACGCGTCTCTTTCTCGTCGCCTCGGGGGGGCGGTGAAGGGGGAGGGAGAGAGAACTGGGGAGGGCGTGCTTGCGCACGCGCTCTCTCGTGTCGGTCCGCCCTCCTACCTCGCCACGCAGCATGTTTATCCATCCATTAACAGTGTGTGTTTGACCCCCCTTGATGCTTAATTATGGAGATTAAACAGATTTCCCCCGGTGAATAGGTGGAGGAGGAAGAGGAGGGAGTTCTTTAAAAACCTTTTTCTACCCTCCCGCTACCCTGTTCCTCTTATCCTTGCGCAGAAATGCTTCTTCTTTCATCCCTCTTGTAACCATTTTCTTTCTTATGTGCACACCCCTTCCCCTTCTGATCTTAGCGCCCCCTTTGAAAAAATGTATCTTTCTCACTAAAAAGGAGCCGATAGCCTTATATTTCCCATAAACGAGAGCCTATATTTTGCTCTGATATCCCGACAAAAGCTGAATGCCTAATAAGGTAATAGATAGTGGTGTAAATTTTAGCAATTGTGGTGTTACAAGAAAGAATTACAAGAATGGGTACCTTCAAAAATAGATTTCATTACATACTTCCACTTTTCCGCGCTCTTTAAGTTCTATCTGTTAGGTATTTTTATGTGTATAAAGTGTTAAAAACTTTTTTTGCGTAGTGGGAACTGAAATGGATCATCGCTTGGGCATCATAAGTGGAACCATTGCTTTCAATTCGATGTTCTACCCCCTAAGCCGCAGTTGAATTTATTTCGGAGAAATTTAATTTATTTTGCCCCAAAAATCTTTAATCTACTTTCAATGGCTGTTAAAATGGAAAACAAAGTTAATTCTTACTTAAAGCAAGTTAAAAATGGCCATTTGAACATGACGATATTGATATACTATTTGCAAATGTCCATTCAATTGTTGCTTGAAAGGAAATTAGAAAAAATTATGTCAATTGGTAATCGTGCCGTGTAAACTATATTGTTTTGTTATATTCCTTTGCACGAGATTCATGGTTACCTCCCCAAAAAGTTTATAACATTTGGGGTAACCTAAAACTTCCCAATTATTTGTTACATTGGATTGTACTTTGTATGTAAGAAGGAAGGAATAAAATGGTTATTATTAAAGTCGTCTAAATGAACCGGAATGAAAATTGGCAATTTATATGCAGATAAATTGTTAATACTGATATTTAGACCTAAAAGACAAGCTGCTTCATCATTATTGGTCATTCAGTTATAAGATTATTTGACTGAAGCCCTCCGTCCTTCTCTGCTTAATTCTAGTTTTCCTACTTCCTGGTTGCTCTTCTTTTGTACCATTTTCTTTATTTGTCCTGTGTATATATCCCTATTGCTAGGGGGATTTTATCTCTATTTTTTCCTCTGTTACATTCTTCAACTACCTATTGTGCCTTAGGGTGTGCCTAATTCATCTGGTTCTTCTTCTCTGTATCGTGTTCCATTGGAATTTCCTCTTTTACTCTTCTGTGTGTGTCTTCATGTCTTATTTTGTCGGTCCATTTAATTTTCAGAATCCTCCTCCAATACTACGTTGAGAAAGATGATATTCTTTTCTGATCTAGTTTTCTAATGGTCAATGTTCCCGATCTATTCAGTGCCCAGTGCCTTAATAGTCTTTTCACGAAATCTCTTCTCGTTAGTACTTCTATTTTCATTGCACAAAGAAGTGGTGTTTTTGCCACAGATATTTCTTACCTTATATTGGCCTTCTTTTAATGTCCATTGTACTTCTTCAGTCCTACGTGATGCTACTTCCGAGTCTGGTGAAGAAGTCCACTCGTTAAAAATCTCTCCTCTCTGTGTTACGACTGCATTCAGCTTCTCTCTTCCACGTGCAAGGATTTATTCCTCGTATTTTTGTTTGCATATTTTATTCTCGGAGAACTTAGTCCACTGAGTTTAGTAACCATTGAAGATCATCGCGTTTGCCAGCTTTGATTGCGATATTGTCTGCGAAGAGGAGCTTGTTTATTTCTTCTCCGCAACTCTTTCCTTTTAATTACGTTTAATTCGGTTTCTTTTGCTTCTCTTATTTCCTCCTCCTATTATATGTTGGAGAGCTCTGGTGAGAGGTTGTATCCTTGTCTTACTCCTCGGTTAATTTTAGCTTCTTTTGGCTCCCGTCTCTTATTCAATCTGTGGCGACATGCTTCGTGTACAATTGGTAGATTATTCTTCCGTCGTTGAAATTCATTTCGAGTTTTTCCAGCAGCCCAAATATCTTGTTCCATTCAATATTGTTGGAGGCTTGCTCATCAGCCTCACTCTCGTCTTTCATCAGCGTTTCCCAAGTTGCTGAGAGCATGATCCCCGCGTGAGTGTGTAATGTGTGAGCCTGAAACTCCGAGTGATGTTAGCCGAGACTTCATTTAATTTTTTTTTCATTTTTTTAATGAAAGTTTTGATTATGGGTTATTCCTGCCATGTTCTATTGCTGTATTTGTTGAACTCTCTAGTTTCTCCAGTTAATCTTTGAGCGCTGTTGTGCTAGGATCAACATTATATTTTTGTCATGGATGAGATGCAAAAGCTCCTCGCACTGTTCACTACTATTAATTTTTAATATTTAACTATTCACGCACTTTCTTTGCTAATTAAATTCTACTAATTTGTGTAACGTATTTTAACAGTCCTTCAGGGCAATTTTCGAGGATTAGTCATTTAAAACACGTATAAAGAATGCTGCATGACACTAAAGTAAGCAGAACGAAGTTTTTGATAGCCAACTGGAAATGAATCTTTAGAATAAAAAAGCTCTCTTTTTGTGAGGGCAATATCTTTTCTACTTACCATTTTACTGGATATGGCCCCCTAATGTTTCGTCCAGTGTTTTGGCGCATCAAATGGAAACGAGTCTCACACATTCTATCTCGATGATATTCAAGTTCGTTCTCCGAAGAAATATAAGTTCACTGATTTAGTTCCTCGTCTAGTCCTATTAATTGTTTCATTTTGCAGTTATTGTGGCCGTCATGGCAGCTGAGATAAGTTACTAATTATCTCAATGTGAAAAATGTGAAAGGAGTGTTTAGCCGAGGTTAGTTTTTAAAATCGTGTTTCATGCCATCTATCATTTCAGTGAAGTCAAAGGTAAGTTATTCACTAAATGTAAACGAATGGATTTTAATAATAGGTGGGAGTTCCATTAATGATGAATTCACTACCATCATCATCAATTATTTCTATTACCTTAACCATTAGTTTGATGCGCAAGTACCAAACGTTTTTTTTTAGCTATTATGAAGTTTTCTATTGAGATGCATAACAGGCTGAAATAAATGAGAAATATATTCTCCTTCATTATCCATTACTCTTCCCCATCATTGGAAGAGTAATGGATAAAGAGGTAGCTTAATCAATTCTACACCAGAAGAAATCTGCAGGTTAGGAGCTGAAGATGTTGTAAAGCCAGTTTTGCGAAGCCGAGAGATAGCACGAATCTTTGCATCAACCAAATATAACTTTTTAGTATTGCGCGGTAAAAATAAGTCTTGGTACCCAATAAATATAGCATTAAAGTAAGTCCTCGATTCAAATCGGAGATGAGTGTTGAAGAAGAGCGACGTAAGTCGAAACAACGTAAAACGGATCCAGATATTCGTGATCACTTTAATCCCGCGATAAATGAAGGTTTTAATTTCAAAATTCGTTTTTTGCCTTTATCCAGGAATAAATAGCAATATCAGATTGGATGATTATGTCTCAATCATCAAAAAACGCAATCATATGCACATACGGTCTATTTTATTATTTATTTTCTGACGACTCTTATCAGCATGGACGTAACATCGAATCAGACGTAAATCGAAACGACGCATACCGAGGACTTACTGTATTTGAATTCTGCTGCAGAGAGCGCTAATTTATTTGGACTGGCTCATTGATTTTTCTTTTTTAATGTAAAAAACCTCGAATGTTTTCCAACTTACAGTGCTCATCTCAATAAGCAGGAAATTTAAATTTTACGGTGGCTTGGCCATAATTTTGTTAGCATGGGGGATATTATTTTAGATTGTTGTCACATTCCTTTTTCTCTTAGAGAATCAGTTACCGAAAAACGTTTCACGATTAGTTGAATTCCATAGGTCATCATTTCACTCCATATTTTAGTTGTAACTTATTCCCATAGTTAGTGAGTAGCTGTTGCGTGATTTCACTTTTTCAGAAAATTAGCAATGTAATTTTTTTACGAATTGTTTTTTATGTGGTGTTTTCACTTTTCTATCTTTGTATCCCTTTAGATTTGATGAGATAATTTCTCAGTTTCTTAATCGTGGGTATCATCTTCAAATACTTGACTCAGACTACTTGTAAGTTGGGACATGCTAAGTTGATCATGGTTATCATTATTTATTATTGTCATTATTATGAAATCCAGTTATCATTATAATGAAAACGAATTCTAGAAAGTTACGCCTTAAACCACCGATTTTTATCTCTCTTTAATATTTACATGATTTTCAAACCTATGCTAAAACATTTTCCTTAGCACCTCCTTCAACTAACGGTGAGATTACATAGCAAGCCCAAACCCCATGGTTAACATCAAGTTGACGTGTAGACCAGGTCATCTTGCTGTAAAAGTTAACCAGGGAGAAAATTAAAGAACTTTATAGCTATACTGAATATTGACTTATTTTTGAAGAAGCTGCAATTTAAATCTGACGCAGCACATTTATGATTTGGCTGAAATAACTTACGGAAGATCACCGATTTCCCCTTATATTAACCTTAATGTGTCGCCTTTAGGATGCAACTGTATCTATAAAATGTATCTTCCAAATCATATCCAGATTTTTGAAGTCTTTAAGCCTGTGGACTGGATATAATGACCAAATCGTCAATAACCTGTACGGAATACCCAAAGTTCTAAGCTATTTACATTACGCTCATTTATTTCCTCCCTATTTTCGTATCATTTTCCTAGATAAGTCGTTTTTCATCTATGTGGCCTCTTTTAGGGTGCAACAAATTTTGAACAACCCTCGTGCCATACACGTATTGCACCCTGCCGTTCCCGTTCGCCATGGAAACGCCAACAGACCTGAGGGTACTCGAGATGAATCTGTATATTTCCATGCAATATATCTGCATAGTTCTCGGAAAAGCTTTGCTGGATCCTTGACCCGTGGCGTTCCCAAACTAAGGAAAATTGAGCAGTCATTTCATCCTGGTCAGTAATAATCCCATTTTCCTGATATTTATACCCTTGCCGTGACTGGCAGGAAAGGGCTCGTTCGGTATTATTGCACGTAATCCTTGCTGAATGCTTTGAGTCCCCCGGATTTCTTTATTTGCACCTAATATTTCATGCAAATAGGATTCTTGTTAGATAGATACAGTGAAACCCCTCTTAACGACCACTCCTATGAAACGACCTCCCCTTTCAACGACCATTTTCCAGCGCAACCGTCGGTGGTCGCTTAATTCAGGTTACACTGTATGTGTACATCAACTTCATATGTACATAAATTCAGCTTCTCAAATTTGAAATGGAAATTTCCCAAGAGTAACTAAATTTTGAGAAAATAAACGCCATCTGTAGAGGCTTTAACAAAACCGTCGCTTCAATAGTTTTTCCATTTTTTTAAATCAGTTCATTAAAATAGTATGTACTCCAAGAAACTGAGCCCCTGTCGTACGACCACTCCTCTTATCGACCATTTTTCAGCGGAACCGTCGGTGATTGCTTAATACAGGTTTTACTGTACTTCATGTAAGTTCATGTGGATTTGTATTCCATACATCAAGTAGACGCTGTTATCAGGTAGTCAAATTAAGTTTAATGGTCTTTCGAAAAGCCATATATTTTATAATGTTACAGAAGGGTTGTCAAAAAGACCAATATAGTATTAGTTTTCTCTTCCTACCGTTATTTGCGGAATGCTGGAAACTATGAAGTACTGATTTCGTTCCTAGAGACCAACAATTTATTTTCTAACTTCTTAAACTGACTAATTTTTTTCGTCACATCGGGAATAATAATGCTACATTCCAGCGTTCTTTGAAACTGTCCAATAATAATTTCGCATGATATTTCTTGGTCTTTTAGTTTTGAGAAACGTAGAGAGCCCCGTCCTTCAGTCTCTTGAGTGCAAAGAAGCAAAAGAGACTGGTAGAAATGGAGTCTTAGAGTTGTTGCATAAGGATGACGTTCATATTGGCGTAGAGAATAACCAACGACTTCTCTCAAGCAGTTGACGAAGAAAGAAGTATGATGAATACTCAGAGAAGACGAGTCAACTGGACATACCTTGTTAATAATTAGCCTGTCGAAAACAATTATAGCATAAATGAAAGGAAAGAGGGAGACTAGTAATGGAATACGTAAAGAAAATTGTGAATGACGTCAGCTATTGAAGATTAATTATGTGGAAGTGAGGCAGTTGGCTGGCAGAGTAAATTAGTGGAGATTTGCAGCAATCTAGTTTTCATAACCATCTACATCCACATACTACCCTGCAAGCCCACCCACCGCATCGACGTGTGACGGGGTGTTAGGACACCAGTCGTGTAACGGTGTAAGGGATAAGGTTTTGGGAAGTGAAATGGTGACGTGTATTATGGGAGTGTATTTTGTGGAGCTCAGTTTTTATTGTGGTCGCTTAAATTGCGCGGAAAGAACGAGATATTGTATATACCTATCTGTTCGGCAATGTATCTGTCTTATTTTATCGCTTCTCTCAGACCTAGAGATGTAGTGAGGCGTCATGATAATATTCTGTGAAAATATTCGAACATGGCGGATGAATTTTTCGAAGAAATTGCCATGAGAAAAATTTGACCTGGACCGGGAATCGAACCACGGACCTTTGGTTTCCTAACCAAAGGTCCGTGGTTCAATTCTCGGTCCGGGCCGAATTTTTCTCATGGCCATTTCTTCAATATTCTCTGTGTCGCTCTGAAACACACCAGTTCTGAATATCTCAAGCAGCCTAAGCCTCCAGTATATGTTTACTCGTAGCAGTTTTTAACGAAGCGTGTAGCTTTTATTTGTACTTTATTATTTTTTTGGTTAAATCTTTATGACTAGGATCCCAAATGCTCGCAGCGTATTAGAGGTGTGGCCTAACCAGAGTGAAGTGGCATCTTGATGGCTGAAGATGGTTCTTTAATCCAATCAACCAGGGAATGTGATAAAACCTTTGATTGTTTGCTTATTTTTTATATTATCCATTGGAAAATTTATAACTAATGCAATGGAGTTACAAAAAGTAATCCCGTCTATTCATTTGAATAAAGATGCAAAGATGCACCTTGAAGAAAGAGGCATTCATCTATTTTAGTTGATTTTGTACTCCTCTATTACTTCGAAAAATCGAAATGTAATTAAGTGGGGTTCAAACCAAATGAAATTATTTGATCATCATCAGCTAAACTTTATTTTGGATTTTCCCGATATTTTGTCATTAAGTTTGTCAAAATTTTGGGAGCACAAAATTAGGTATAAATATTTTTTAAGTTATTCATTTATCTTCAAGGTTATTTTTTTCACTGCGCTTCAAATGTTTTTTTTCCCAAGTAGCGGTTTGGGGAAAACCTTATAACTTTTTTATTTACAAAGAAAACAAAATAATGAAAAAACTATTGTGCTTAACGTAATTTGAGTTATATAGTTTTTATAATTATTGTCTCGGCTAATTTTCCAATTAATCTCATAAATTCTGTACCCCGTTGAATGTGATTGAGGCAATTCTTAGGATGAGGAATAATAAGAGTTAAAAACAGGAAGGCGTGTATGAAGCGGTGTATGGGGGTAAATGAGGCAAAAGAGGTTTGCAAGGATAGGTCAGTATGGAGGAAATTATTGAAGCAGATTTAGGTGTACAAATGTGTGTTTGTGAGTGAAACTTTGTAACTGTGCCTACCCCGGAAGGGGACGGCGTGATTGGTATATATGTATGTAATTTTGTGCCAAAACTGCGCATCAATTCCTCTAAAACAATTTTTTTAATATAAAAATGTCTCTTGAGGGAAGTTATCTTGGCATTTATATTTTTTTCGCCGGCAGTTTTACCTTTAATCCAACTTCTGGAAAAGTTTAAAATATGAAACCTGTTCATTTTATAATACATGGTCGTCAAACATGGCCACCTCGGACTAAAATTGCAGTATTTAGGGCTAAGTATCTAAAATTGGGCCGAGTGAAAAATTCTAAATTTTTCACTGAATGATTTTCTTATAAATGTAAAAATTGTAACTTTTATCGCTGACACTTGAGCGTTAGAAGAGCTATGTTGTCTCATAAGTGGCCAAAAATTATAAGCATATTCCATGTAATTCAGCATAGTGGACTACAGGTGTTTTCAAATTACTTGATTGTGGCGTAACGTCTAGGAACGACGAGAAGGAATAACTCATAATTAAAACCGTGTATAGTTCCACTACATTTTAATATTGTCTACTGGTTTCGACGTCTATAGCGCCGCTTTCAAGACAAGCAGAAGGAAAATTACAAATGCAAAAAATCTTCGAAACTACTAATTTTTATCTTTTACCCTATTTTACTGTTTTAATTGATATGATAGGGGTTTGAATGTTTTAAATTTTGAACTATTTTAAAATCTGACTTTCCTACTAACCCTCCCTACCCCTCTTGATGTCATCGTCAGATTAGACTAGCTAGACTCAAGGTTCAGTCGTTATCTTCCTCGGGATCAAATGATTACACTCCTTTGTAAGTTCTATGGAAGTCCTCCACTTTGTAAGCTATCTTTGATTATTTCGTACAGATCATTCCTGGCTTTACGTACGAGCACCTTGATGATTTCTTCGTTGATGTTGTCTGCTCAAGGTACTTTGTTTTTCTCTGTCCCTCAATTAATTTAGATAAAATTAGTATGCATAGAAAATATTTAATAATATATTTAATTCCGTTACTTGTGCTTCTCTCCCTACGCTGAGGTAGCTTTTCGATTTCACGATTGAAAAAATCCACTGGTTTGCAGTTTAGCAAGTCACCAGGCCAAGTTCGCTAAGTCAAAAATGAGCAAACTTTTATATCAATCAGTTTTCCCTCACGTTTTCCCCATTTTTACATTAAACACGTCAAGTGTATTTTGCTGAAAAAATGGTATCTTCTTCGGTATTGCAATATCTACACTCCTTTGAAAGTCCTCCGCCTTGTTAAGTCATTCGCATTAATACAACTAACTTCTTGTGGAGTTCAGCAGCCCAAAAATCTTGTTCATTCTTGGCTTTACTTCCGAGCGCCTTAATGATTTATCCGTTGATATAATCTGCTCCAGGTGTTTTGTTTTTCTTGAGATCTTTTACTGCCCTGTCGAATTTGCTCCTCGGGATGTGTGGACCCCGGTCTTCCTCAATAATCTCGCTCTTGTCGTTCATTATGTTTCCTTCTAGCGACGGTGGCCCATGGTGGAGTTTTTCGATGCATTGCATCCATCGATTCCAAAGTTCGGCACCCTTCATCACCCACTTATCACATCCCGTTGGAATTCCTGATATTGCTGCTCGTTTTTCTACGAATTATTTCTTCGCTAGCTTGTAAGATGTTTCAGTGTTCCCCTTTTTCATGTTTTCGTTGACTACATTAAATACCGCGTAGTGTCAAGTTAATTTTGCCTAAAAAAATAGTATGGGAAAGTGTGATTTAGTCTTTCATATCAAATAGAAGACACACTCTTTTCTAAGTAATTTTCTCTATTCTCGGAAAGTGAGTCGAATGACTTGTAATGAAGTTATCTTGCAATGGAGCCGCCTTAATTAATGACTAAATTCGGTCCGAACAAAATTCATTCCTTTAAGTAATCTTCCCCTCTATATTCTATTATCCAATCTCTGTACTTGCCGTCTTGACCGCGGGAGATTGTTTCCAGCGACTGCTTCCCCACTTCCTTCCGTGAGTTTCACCGCCAGCCCTTCTTCGTCCACCCCGCGCCTCTATGACGTACTTCATTCCCCTCCCTCTGCCTACTGGCCCACCACGCGCCCTTCTTCGGAGTCCTAAAGGGGTCCCTTTCATTTGCCTACCCCTCTTATACCCCTAGCCCCCCTCTCCCTCTCCTCTTCCTTTGTTCACCGTCCGCCAAACCCTTTTCCAAACGCGCCCAAACCGACCAACCCCCGAAGAGCCGGTAGGTCGCCTCACAATATGGAAACATACATATGCTCCATTGTTGAACCTCTCGCGCGCGGACATCTGTCGAAACATTACTGTGGGGAATACATTGTCCTCCACCCAACGGTTCCCCGGCTTGGCCCGGGGCTCGCGTCGCTCTTGTTTCTCCTTGAACGAACGGGCTCTTCCCCCACTTTGAATGAATCGTTCTGGAGTAAAAATTATTAATTACTCCACCGATCAATCATTCACGGTGTTTCGGACGGATGCGAGCGGGAGGGAATTTTTGTGGGTCGGTTGCCTTCCGGTAGTTTGAGGTTTTCCTTCCGACGTTCTCTCGCTCTTTTGTTTTTGGGTCTGACATTGTTTTTGCGGCCAAAACAAGTTGAAACCGTGGGATAAATTGTTTCCTTTTGTTCCACGTTTCCCGTGGCGTTCAACTTTTTAAACGGATGGAAATGTGGTGCATCGAAAAAGTAGTTATAGGGAGAGAATAGAAATAAAAGTCGTGATTGCTGCGAGGAACGAGAAATTTGTGGATTCCCAAGGTTTTTGTCTCTTCCCATTTTATATTCCTCTGCTGGTTTAACAATTCGATTTGATACCATTTATACGAAAAATAGTTGGAATAAAACGAGGTAAAGAGACAAAACTTTATACATGATACATTCAGTTTATGCGTAAGTGATGACTTAAATTATATGAAAAAATTTTTAAATTAATATTATTATTTGAAAATGTTTTTCAATATAATTTGATATATCAAGCAACTATGATTTCTACCAATTTTTATTTTTGTACTCTTTGTACTTTTCCTTTTTTTCATCAGGTACTGGATTTTATAGTTTATATCAAAATAAACTTGCCGTCTTTGTATATTTCATCAAAGCAATCTTATACCTGAAGATCTTTGAGAGTTCCTAGCTGTCGAGGATTTTTTTTGTCGTAAGGCGTTGAATATCCATCTCGTCATTGGAGGGAGCTTAACATACCTGGATTTTGTGATAAATTACTTTGAAAGTGTATTTTTCATAACTTAGATGTAATGGATTTTATTCTCCGGTTAAAACGAAGCTCCTAACAACTCTCTGCGTATTCGATTAATGGCCAGTTGCAGGAGCGACGCATATGTATTGTATAAAGTTATGGGACCCATAAGCCATGACAACCATTCAATAAGTGTTGCTGAAACATTCGATAAACTTATGGGTGTCATAACTTATGACATGGGGTTACGAGTTCTATTAATAGCCAAGATGGCAGATGCGCAATAAACCGATTGGGGACTTAATTACTTAATAACTGACTTGTTTTGACCAGTGAAAAATGACCAGTTTTTTTACTCTTACTGACAAATTTTATGCGCGTTATAAATTATTCATAGGATAAACTTTCATAAAAAATTTCTGGCAGTAGAAGCTTAGATCAAATATTCGAAGCTATTAACTATTGGAAAATAAGTTAAATAACTACTAGTAGTAGATGTGTTCCTTCAACCCGAATATTTTCATGAGATGTATAACTTCATGGATCTCATTACTATTGATTCCATCTCTAAATGATCTTGCAACCGGCCTTTAGAAAGTATATATTTGCATTTTTTGGGAGTTTTTGTTCCTAATAAATAGCTCAAGCCATTCCACAAGCCTCGTGATTTTGTAGCTTTTGGTAAGTACAAATAATGTGCGATCCAAATTTATTTTTCGAGCTCTCTTTAGTTTTTTGCAAGGTAATATTTTTTTGTGTGACAAAAAGGTTTGATGCTGACAGTCGAGGTCTCATGGAGGCATTCCTATAGCCGCCACACAATGGCGGTGAAACTAACTAGGTTAGAGCTCTCGCGTTTGATCACGAGCCAAGATTGGAGGGTTGGCGGGCATAAAAAAAATGAGTGTTCTTTTAATCAGAATTGATAGCGGCGGGTGTTTAGCGGAAAGAGGGGGGGGAGAGGAAGGAAGGGAAGAGAGGGGCACATTCATTGTTGCGGGACGCACCCTGCTGGGGGACGGTTTTTCCAGGAGCAGCCACCCCCGCCCCCTATCCCCGGCGCATATCTTTTTTTACCAACAAGCCGAGCCTTTCAAATGTCACCGCGACCTTTACCGGGGGTCCGCCTCTATGGATGAGAAAAAATGTAATCGTCCGAGATATGTTTCAGCTCAGCTGGGTGCCCACCCGAAAGCCACTCACCCCCCACCCTCCCTTACTAGTCCATGCCCCTAAAAATTTCCTATTCCATCCTCTTACCATCACTCATATCCTCCCCCCATTTTGAGAGGGTCGCAGAATGGTGATATACACTTTTGGGTTGATTAAAGTTCTTCATCTTTCGGAAACTAATTGATTGGCGCGATTCCGGTGGTTGAACTCAATATCAAGTGTAGTTTAACGGCCATCTGGTGCGCCAGACTGTCATGGGAAATTATCTCCATGGAGAATTTTTGATCCTGATTGTCATCGTAGTTGTGTTTGCGTCATGAAAGTACGGAGGTGATGCTGGAAATGTGTGCGTGCGAGTCATAATGTGCTTTGATTGCATTAATAAACCAATGGAGGCTTAAAAAATAACGCAAACTCGGAATAGCGAAGTAGTGAAGCAAGTTAAGTGTGCTATTTTGCTTCGGGTCACTCATGCTGACATATTTCAATAGAAATATAGTCCTAACTTTATTTAGTTGTGAGATTTACGCGTTTATGTTGTGTTTCTCCTTCGTAGTACTTCATGGATGGTAATGAGCATTGCAACCTGAAAAATTGAAGAAACTTTTCTTGAAAATTTACCCCTTAGAAGTTAAAAGACCTCGCCGAGACATCATTAGAGCATGGTAGTTTTATATCCCAAAAAAATTAGGACGCAACAGCACACCATTATGAATCTAGTATTACATATTATAAGCTCAAACAATTGCGAGTTACAAAATCCAAATATATGTGATTTTCCATTTACAAAAACCATGGCAATCAGTTGAAAGTATTGGCATAAATAAGCGTAAAGTTCAGTTGTTGGGGAGATTTCACTCGATGAATTCCTATTGGAGATTTCTCTGTGATAATTTATTGCTGAGTAGCTCTGATTCACTATTTGTTAAAGAGAATATAGGTTATAAAAATATATAGAAATAGGTCTTTGTTTCATTTTCTAAATTTAAGCGTGGAATCCTCTTCAATTATCAATCGAGATGTAAACACCAAATGTGACGGACAAATATGGTTGGATAAAATACGCGCAGTTTTCCATAAAATTGAACGACTTTAATTACCATCTGAGTAATGATGCACTATACGAGGGTGGTATGATAATTAATGAGCCTACCAATGAAAGCATTGTTTTTTATTATTTTTATTCTTTTATTTTTCAACATAGTTCCCTTCTAGGGCGATACGCTTTTCCCAATGGGTTTCCAACTTCTTCAAGCTCTCAGAAAAATATGATTTCGGGGACTCTGCAAAATACTCATCTGTGACCGCTATGATCTCCTCATCCAACTTGAAGCGCTTGCCCCCGAGCCAAGTCTTCATGTTTGGGAACGAAAAGAAGTCGTGCGGGGCCAGCTCTGGAGAATACGGAGCATGCGGCAGTACCTCGTAGCCCAATTCAACCAATTTGGCCGTGGCGATTCGGAATGAATGGGACGGAGCGTTGTCGTGGTGAAAGAGTACTTTTTTGAGGGTCAAACGGGATTGTTTTTTCTTCAATTCTTTGTCAAATCGGGTCAATAAATCACTGTTATGCCGTAACGTGATAGTCTTACCTTTGCCAAATAGTTGATGTGGATCACACCTTGAAAATCCCAAAAAACGGTAGCCATGACCCTCCCGGCCGATGGGACCGTTTTTGCCTTCTTCGGAGCACTTTTGCCGGAAGAAGTCCACTGCTTCGACTAAGGTTTGGTTTCTGGTGTGTAGTGCTGGATCCATTTTTTTCCACGGTTACGTAACGCATGAAGAAGTCCCTCGGATTGCGCTTCAACAGGGCCAAACGCTCCTTGGAAGTGGTCACACGATTCCGCTTGTTGTCCACAGTTCGCAAACGCGGTACCCATCGGGCCGACAGCTTTATCATGCTCAAATGTTCGTGCACGATATTTTGCACACATTTCAATGACAAGCCACATGTCCCAGCTATCTCCCTCAACTTCAATCTGCAGTCGTTCAGCAACATGTCACTGACATTGTTGATGGTTTCCTCCGTGGTGACCTCATTTGGGCGTCCTGGACGAGCCTCATCAAACACGGATGGTCGTCCATTTCTGAACTCATTATACCATTGCTTAATGGTGGAAATTGAAGATTAGACATCACCATACACGGTATTTAACTCGATTTTAATTTCCTCACGCGTCTTCCCTTTCTAAAACAGAAAGTGAATCAGCGACCGATATTGTTCTTTTTCCATTTTACAAAAATAAACAAACTTGTCCACTTCAAACTGCTGCCAACCAGCAACTTATGGACAGAAATGGTTGAAATTGTCATCATGGCCGTTTCAAAGATGGCCAATGTAAACAACAACAACATTAAGATACATTGTTGACAGGTTTCTTCAAGGCTCATTAATTATCATACCACCCTCGTATACCTACCGTGGCCTATCCCTGGCCTACGAACATACTGAAATTTTTTGGAGTTAATCGTATAAGTATGATTTCTTTTGATTGAATTCCTTATTTATTATGGGTCCTCAAGTCGAATAAATGGTTCTAAATACTTTTTATATCAATTACCATATTAAATGGTCCCTTAAGCTGCTTGTCAGAAGAAAATAGTTATTTTTTACACTTAAGTGAGCAAGATAGTACAATATACTTTACTCGCGCTATTTCGATGTTTTTATCTCTTGTACGAGATGCGTGTAAATGTAAGTTGAAGTTGAAAGGTGTTTGCTAAGAATTTTTTTAAGGTTTGTTTGTAAAGAGATATATTTTATAGATTTTTTCACGAAAGAATCATGTAATTATCCAGGACATCGTACTCCTTTGTACTTCAACGTGGAAAATAAGGTTTAGATTGTACAATAGCTCAAAGTTTCTCAATAGATAGTCTCTTTTGTATGGAAAACAATTTTTTGGTTAATTGAACTGTCATCCAATATTAATGGAAGCGCTGTTCGAACGTGCTCGGAATTTTGCTTTGATATGGTGTGCTTTCCGAATTTATCTGCTTAAATATACGTCCTTCTGCGCAATTGATTTCCTTTCACGCATTACCCTAATTAGGAAGACTCGTACCTAATTATTGATGTCAATGTAGACATATTTTACGGAAAGGTAAAACAAGCGAGGTTCACTTTTTGTTATACCGGCCGCCGTCTTTCTTCGAAGTTCCGCACCATTTATTCTTCCTCTCCCTCCTGCCCCTCTCATGGTCATCGCTATTTGCTACTCTTGTGATCGACCGAAAGCGGGTCTTTCCGCAAAATTTTAATTACATGGCAACCTTTGACTCCTTTGACGGAAGTCTAACGCCCTTAACACTCAGGGAACCAACCATCTACCTCGCAGCCCCAACCCCCTTTATATATCTGACCTTCCCCTGGCCTCTCCTCCCACTGCCTTCCCTCCCCATCAGCCCCCTGCTGTCCTACCATATCCATAGTATCCATTCCGGCGTCATTTCTTTTCCCTGCACTCCCTAACCCCCGCTGCGGGTCTCAATCACCCCTCGCTCAGTCCTCTGGGATGTGAACTCAAAGTCGTGTAACGTCCCCTCACTGTAGGCCATTCTTTTCTCTATCCTTTGGTTAAAACCTTCCCCTTCAAAGCCCCATTCCTCTCTCGGCCCTCCTTCCCCTTCTTCCCCGTACCCTTAATCTTAACCTTCCCCCGTGGGCTATCCACTCTTCTCCATCTACTCGCGGCGATGTGACCAACGGTGCCTTCGAAATGGCACGCGGCTACGCTGACATTTTCGCCCACGGTGTGAGGTGGTCAAAGTTCAGAATTGCGGGCGGGCGTTCGGAAGATTGGGCTAGGACTGCAGCAGCGTTATGGGGGAGTGGATAGAGATTGTGTGACAGCTTATGGCTCCTGCGCTGAAACCCGTTTTTGACCAAGGCGCGTTGCGCCTGTATTGGAAACCAGAGCTTGTGTCACCTGCGCATTGGAGACCCTTTTAAAATCACTTAACAGATCTTTAGTCTTTGAAAAGAAATAAAATATTAGCTTTTTTATGTAGGTCTGTTTCCAAAAATGGGGTTCTTATTTATTATATCTATTAAGAAGAACCCGATGGATTGGACACTTCCTTAGACACATGTTTATGAAGAACATATTTGAAGGTAAAATTCAGAGAAAAGTTCCCCGAGGAAGACCCAGGAATAAGCTCACGGACCAAATAAAGAGGAAAGTATGTACATAGGAAGAGATACCAGGAGGTAAGGGAACTAGCATTTTTAGGGAATGGCGGAGGATTGCAGTCATTCAGTCTTAGGATTGAACGACCAATGATGATTTTTTATTTGTTGTTTAAAGTGAGAGTTATGGTTAAGGGTTTTACTTGAGCCTTTTTCTTTCTTCACCAACCTTTGTTTGATATGCTTTTAACTTCCGGTACACACTATTAAGCAAGTTAAAACAGTTCACCATGCTTTTGGCTTCCCAACCTAACTTCCTTTGACTTTACTTCCTCCCTGAAGCTCGTGTCACACTAAACGCTATCGGTTACGGTTGCCGGTGGGTCTCTCGACCAATCAGCGCGAACCCGTTCCCGGTTGTCGGTGGAAGGTCGAGGATAGGAGTGCGTCTAGTTTAAACCGGTAGTTGGTACCCCTAAGCCAATAACTTCTCGTCTCGCAGTCACGAGGTACCGGTGTTTACTTCTTGTCTGCGCGCCATTGTGCTCAGATGCTGGTCAGGCGATGAACAGGTTGTGAAGAATTCCTTTTTCGCTTCGCTTTTGTGATTAAGACGCTGTCCATATGGCTCGTTCATTTACCAAGATATTCTTCTAAGATAATCGTCATCAGTACGGTCCAATTAATCAGATAAGGAGGAAGTGTGAAAGCTGAGAATTTTTAGTGGTTTTAAAATGTAAAAAAGGAAATATTGGAAAATTAATCGCATAAATTTATTCCCACCTATAACTACTTATATTCAGTAGGTAGAAGTCATCACCTTTTGTGATATCATCGAAAGCCTGTTTTAAAGATGTGCTCTAATTTTGTTGAAGGACCAAAGTAACTTTGTTCAAACTGTTTTGTAAAATACACCGAAAATGTTAGCAGTGAGTGAAGAGTTAACATTAGCTGTTTCGCTGAAAAGAAACCAATGTGTCGAAGCTTTGCATGAATTTTTAGGTGCATTTCTTTCATTCTCTGTGTTACGTGAAATACTAAATAGTTTTTATTGCTTTAGAGTATTGAGCCCTCTGATTTATGCATACCTCTGTGACATAATGTTAGGAGAATCGTCAGCGCTATTCGGTGAATTATAACCGGTTAAGAGAACATTTAGTTGAACATGGAATCAATAGTTATGAGGCCCATAGATGTTATAGATAGATAGAAGTTATAGATCTCATAAATGTATTCGGGTTATAGGAACACATCTTCTAGTTACTTAACTTTTTAACCAATAGTTTATAGCTTCGAATACTTGATGTGATCTTCCACCGCCGGATAAAATTTACAAGAGTTTTGCCTATGAATAATTGGTAATGCAATTAATAATTAGTTAGTAAGAGTAAATTAACTGGTCATCTATCCCAAAACAACTCAACTACCAAGTACCAGTTATTCTCCAAGCGGTTCATTGCGCATCCGCCATCTTGGCTACTTATGGAACTCATAACTCCATTTCATAAGTTATGGAACCAATAAATTTATCAAATGTTTCTGTAACACTTATTGAATGGTTGCCATGGCTTATAGGACCCAGATGGAATATTTATGGAATACATATGTGCTGTTCCTGCAACTGGAATCAAGTGATTCAATTTACTCCTTGGTTGCTTTCAATACTAACTCTTATCACGCCCAGTTCTGTACCTAATCCTAACAAGCGCTGCTTTTAAGAATAAATTCGATCTTACTACATTCTCCACTTGAATTATTGTTGTCTCACCAGCCTCAACTTCTTGGCGTTTGTAACCGCGCCTAATCCGAGGAACATTTTTCAATTGAGCTATCATCTTTGTCTTCCAGAAGGATGCCATATACAATCATTATCTTTAAAATGTAGATGCTGAGGAATATATTTTAATTTGGCAAAGGTGGTTTATTGTTATTGATTAATTTAGTGTCATTAAAATTGTTCGCATGAACCAAGTAAGAAGTTCGGTCTCTATAACCTTTTTCTTGCTCTGGGCTGATAAATTTAGGTAGCATACGTCATTGAGCGATTGAACTTGTGGAATACTAAACCTTGATTTTTACTGGAATATGAGCTTTTGATTCCGGTAACATAAGGCTGGGAATTTTGTGTTCATTTAATAACAAATTTGAGCAAAACCATATCGCGAAAATTGGAGTTTAGGAATAATTCAATAAATACAAAATAAACTGCCAAATCATGCTAAAATTGATTGATGAGTAAAATGATTCAATGATTTTTTCATACATGTGATATTCCTGCTTAGTGTTTTTCCTCAGTAGAATAAATGGAGCTGCATTTATATTGGATCGTTTTTGTATGACTATGGCATATTTTGGCCAAAATGCACTCACTTGAGTTTTATTTTTAAAATAGAAACATATTCATGACTATGTTGTTTTCAGCAATTGGTTATCTTGTAAAATAATTATTGTTTTAAGTGTTGGTGATACTTGAAGATATGAAAACACTGGAAGTGGTGATATACGTAAGAGATTTGGATATACTGCTCCGGAATATGTCACAATATTTTCAAGGAATATTGTTATTCTGGCTTGTGTTATTTTCTCCGTTTAGTGAAATGTGAACAATTGGTTTAAATTTCGTACAGTACGTGACCACAGTTGTGTGTTTTCTGGTTAGTTCTAGAGGTATTATGGAAATTATTTGTGGACAGAGCCTTATGTGAGTCACTCGACAGAAAGTCTTCGGGTCCCTCGAAAACCTTCTATTCCGTAACCCAGTGTAACGCGCTGCTATATTCTTCTGTCATTTCTCACATACTCATGGCGAAGTGTGCTCGTTGTATAGGTATAAATATCCCCTCGCGTGATAGATGCTTTCTTGCGAGCCCCAAAAGTCTCTTCTCCCAGCTTATTCTTTTCTCTTTGCCACGTTCTTATTCTCGCTTTCTTGTATGTCTGTTTGTCTGTTCGTTACAAATTTTTCAATCGATTTGAAACTAACTTCTCGATGAGCTAGAGCCTTGAATCTTTAAACATGGCTCAGAACTGGATGACTATGCAATAATATGCAATATAAATGTGTAAACAATTTAATACTAAATAATAATAATAATAATAAATAATGATAAAAGTTAGCACCAGGGAGAAAAAGCGGGGCAAAAAAAGTTACAACCAGGGGAAAAAGCGGAGCACAAAATGGAAAAGCCTGTGCCATCAAATGCGATGATATTGATGAATTCATTCTTATTATCCACTGAACTGTATAATTATATTGATAGATAGGCATAAAACTTATTCATTTCAGATATGATTGCTCAAGACTAAAACTCAGAAAATAATTATTTAAATAAAAAAATTTAAACAACCACGTTTTTCGTTTAAAATCTTACAAGTATTTTCATAGTTACTAAAATTCACAGCCACAAATTTTCAGGATAATCCGTAGGGGGTTAGGAATCTGTATGGGGTTATGAATCTGTATGGGACTAGGATAAATTGTTTTATAATTCTTAGTCCTTTTTAAAAACATGGTTGTTTAAAAAACTTTTTATTTAAATAATTCTTTTTATTTCTCTTCTTGCTTCTTCTGTGATTCGGAAGACGTAACACTACCGTCAGCAGCCAAGCACTACGCAAAGAGGCCAAAGGACGGGCGTGATCAATGAATTGGAATGGCTGAATGAAACAGCGTGCGAAAGGGGGAGGTTTTTTATAAGGGGGTGAGTGAAGTTTGAACGTCGACGATTAGAGGCGATGCCCTTGGGAGCGGAACGGACAGACAGGCGTGCGCCCCTGCCTCCGCCCCGGTGTGTGTGTTTGTGTTTAGGGGAGCAAGGGGTGGCATGGCATTGAGGACTTCCCTCCCCATATACCCTAAGGCCCATGTTTTGCCGTGATCGCCTACCAAAGCCCACCCGCGTTCTGCTCACGGGGCATGTCCTATGCCTTTTTCTTCTATTCACTCAGAAGTGTTTGTTCTCTGTAGAAATTGAGAATAAATGAATATTTCTGGGCGGAAAAAATCAAGAATCGTCACCATTTGGCATCCTAACAATTTATTGATATGTTTTCTGTGTTGCCACCTTTTATCCGCTGTTGGATCACATTGAAACATCATCATCGTTATTTCCATTCAAAAATTGGTTGACTGCAGACCTCCTCCCTTCCCTATTTAATACTAGTTCCCTTACATCCTGGTATTTCCTCTATTTTTGATCCGTGAACTTATTTCTGGGACTTCCTTTTGGGACTTTTCCCTCTATTTTGGCTTCAATTATGTTCTTCACAGACCTATTGTCTCTTAGGGTGTGTCCAATCCATCTTGTTCTTTTTTCTACGGTGTTCTATGTGGTCCTCTCCACTTATACGCTTCTGTGCACTTCATAATTTCTTATTTTATCCGTCCTCTTGATCTTCAGCATCCTCCTCCTGTACAAGGTTTCGAAGCTGTTCTGGTTTGCTTTTCCAATGGTTCAAGTTTCCAATCCACAGCGTGCCACGCTCCTCACAAATTTTTTCACGTACTGTTTCCTAGTTTGTGGTCCTATTTTCTTTCTCACAGCAGTTGTCTTTTTACCATGAACGCTTTTTTAGCTTGGTTCATTTTTTGCTTTATGACTGATGTAGTTTTTTCGTCCCACATGCTTGTACTTCCGAGATAGTTGAAGGAATTACTTGCTCTAATTTCTCTCCTGTCATCGTGACTTATGCTTTAAAATTTTCTCTTCCACATACTAGGATTTTAGTCTTCTTCCTATTTATTTTCGTGTTGTATTCTAAGAGAACTTGGTCCAGTTTGTTTAGTGACCTTTGATGATCATCTCGATTTCCTGCCTTGACTACCATATCGTCTGCGAAGCGGAGCATGTTTATTTCTTCTCCGTTAACCTAATTCCGTTCGACTTGATTTCTTGTGCTTCTCTTATTTTCTCCTTAAATTGTATGAGAAGCACAATAATTTGGATCAAACAGAACAAAAAATAACGGAGAAAAGGAAGAAATAACATGCTCCGCTTCGCAGACGATATCGCATATTTCAACATATTCGTCAAAAACTTTCTACTTGGCCGCAATCAAGTCTCTGTCTATCTCTTCCGACCGTTTACCTTCCACAAACGCTTTCCAATGTTCCTACTCCTTTCCTTCCTCATCCAAACTTAACCATCATTCTCACCTTGAGCGCTCTCTATATGGCTTAATCCCTCAATACTCTTCTCACTTATGATCTCAAAATTTCCGCCGCCATGTTTCTGTACTTCACCTACCGTATGTAACACTGGCTCGAAAGCTATACTCGCCACCCAGCTCACCCTCTAGATTTTTCTACGCTCTCATTTCATTACACTGCAGTCTACGGTAATCAAGAATACCCCCTTCGTTGAAATATGTGGAGATTTGGACCAGAGGTAGTGTGTTCGACTCCCGCTCCGAAGGCCGCAGGTTCGACGGAAAAATTTTTTCCTGGCTGACCTACCAACTTCTGTACACTACCCGAATTTGACCCAACACTGAGAGGCAACAGTCTCAATGGAATGCATTGATCATAGCGCTGATCAAGAAGATCGTACCGATATCAACACCTTCAGCTTCGGGCGAGAGTGAAGTTCACGGAATCGGCCGAGGTACTGCGATGTGGAAGGCACCGGAAACCACCACATTAGTATCCCTAGATCATCCAGCCCTGCGTTACATGTATGGAATGATCGCATTCCTTCCAGTAAAATATTCCGGGGGTAAAATAGTCCCCCAATCGGATCTCCGGGTGGGGACTACTGGAAGGGGTACATTAGGCAGAAAAAACAAGGTCTTAATCAAATCCCGGACGTGATGGGTGCTTCGTGGAAGATAAAGCATGATAATACTGCCTCGAACTCAAGTAAACTTTGTCCTTTCCGAAGACATTGGAATACTATTCAAATTTCGATGCGAGAAACCCCAGTATCTAGCCTTAGCCTTAGCGCCAAGTATTCATTTCACTTCATAGAGGTGAGAGAGCTTGGACGCCATCCTCCAAGTCATCTCCTAGTCTCGTAAGTATGCTTAAGCCTATCAGGATTGTTATCAGACCTCGGGTAATGTATCGAATTCACGCAATCTCTTGAGTATACTTTGTTCAATACGTGGCAAAGGTCAGTCTTTGTATGTTTTAGTTTTCATGCGTGGTGGAAACTGCCTGTAAAGCTCTACTGTACGTGGATTCAGTTGGAAGACTTTTGGCTCTGCGAACGGGGAGAAATCAATTCTTAGAGATCTCATTCATTCATAGGTCGTTCAATCCTAAGATTGGTTGACTGCAGCCCTCCACCCTCCCCTATCTAATGCTAGCTGCCTTACCTCCTGGTATCTCTTCCTATGTACTGTCCTCTTTATTTGGCCCATGGATTTATTCCTGGATCTTTCTATGGGGACTTTTCCCTCTATCCGCATTCAACTTAGAGATCTGAAGACCTGTTAAATAAAATTCAATGAATTGTTAAAAAACATGCACGTTGTATTGCGTCCAAAATAAGGAAGAAAATGCGTACTGAGGCAGAGGTTACAGGATAAAAAACATCGAAATTATTATCAAATAGTTCGACGCCCACAATGTCGTCCACAGATAGGTAAAAAAAATTTCGTTAGCGGTCAAGACTCAACATTAAGAGCAGTTTCTACGCCTGCTGCAAATGTACTGATAGTGGAAGCCGACAGCGATGGCGAGCGCTTTCATTCATTAATTTCAACCCAATCGCACGCTCTAGTTACAAGTAAACGCTTCAAGTGGCAAATACTAACGACTGTGTTGTTGCTGGTACTACCTGTTTTGTGACTCAAAACTTCTTACACCATGGGCCGTATGCGAAATTCAGTGTTACAATTTTGTGTACACCTATAAATCCGAATAACTTGAAAACTATAACGCATATCCATATGAACAATACATGACTCAATAGAGCAAATATGAGTAAATGTTATAAAAGATTTAACCTGGCGCAATGCCCCAAAAACAGTGCTCAGGTGTTATGACGTTTTCTGCCATAAACCTCAGCCGTAGTGACGTCGTCACAAGGTACAAATTTTTATCTCTCAATTTTGTTCGTTTCTGTGTAATCGTCTTGTTTAAGCATCAAGTATGTCCCAGTATGTCCTATGTAGCCACAACAAGATCAGCAATTTTCCTCGGATTATTAGCGGCTCGGAGGCGAGAAATAATTTATATCTTGATAGCGCGTTCGCTGGAGATGTAATGTGAAGTATAATTGGCAGAGATTGATAAGTGCTACGAAATATTTTAATTCAAGTGATAATAATTCCAGGATTTTTAAATATTATGCCATGAAAGTGCTGAGTTTGAGCTATTTTCCTCGAAAATGTGAAACTTGCACAAAGGCCGTGCTAACATGGAGGTAAATAAGTACCCATAGCCACCGAATACTAAGTGAAAGATTGGTCAAAAAAAGCTTCTTAGAAAACAGGAGAAGGAATGTGGATGATGAAGCAGCGTCTATAAGTCCAGCCGTACAATTATGATGCATGAACGTCAATTGGAAGTTAACAGTCAATAAAGATAAAATATAAAAAATAGTGAGTGGAACCAATGGAGTGCGACGAAACAAGCGAATGCTGCGTTTTTAGAATCGAGATTCAGCGTTCATAACACATTGGTGTTTATGGACGGAGCATAATGATAAGATATTTTTTGGCCAACCCCACAAACTAGAAATGGAAAACCCGTCCATTTTTGGGAACTCGTTCACTCTGGACCGGTTCTTTTAGGGACCCGTTCCTTTTCACTCGCTCACCGTTCCTTTTTTATTAGTGGTCATGTATTTTAATTTATTACATGTTCTTGGTGTTTATAGAATGCCAGAAAAAACTTATTATACCGTAGTGACGGCGTTTGATGTGTATGTTGGATGAAATATGAGATGGAAGGTGATATTGCCGAGTTTTTACATGGTTTCGTAAATGGGTTTAATTTAAATAATGAAAAAAAGGTACTGCGAATTACGCCGATAGCATCAGCAGATGAATTTTGGGAGGTTATACATATAAGAAGAAAATACTATCTTTTATATGTAAAGGGGATTATACATATAAGAACATTCTATCTTTTAAAGATAGTAGCGAAAGTAATGAAGGACCGACCGACTTACCGAATGAAATGGAGGACCTAAAGGAACGGTCGTTCCAAAGAAGTCGGTCCTCGGTTCTTCCGTTCAAACCATAGACCAGTTCCTTCGGACCCGTTCGTTCACGAACAACCCACCTCTACTACAATCACTAAGACCCGACAACACTGCTGAGGTGTGACTTTTTCTGCCAAAAACCCCAGCCGTAGTGACTCCCTCACTGGCGACAATTTTTACTTTAAATTTGTTCGTTTCTTCACAATCGTCATACGCTGAACGTCGAATATGCCCGTATAGCTCAGCGTCTCTCATCCATGATTACTTCTTTCGTAGAACCTTTCAAAATCGAGGGACTCAGCGGACAGGTATTCTCCGAACCCTCCTTCCTCGCTCCCCTCAATCCATTCCAAATTAAATGGCCCGGGTTGGGCGGTTCGGGAAGGGTTGGGTTTCCGGTTAAGTCACAAGTGGCCTTCGTTTAATTCTGCTCCACAAACATAGAGGTAGGAGCGTCGCAAGGAAGGGAGTTTGGGGAAGTGGGGGCGCTCTGGCAGCTAAAGGAGTATTAAAGGACGTCACGGAGTGTGCCTGGGGAATGTTTTTTCACTCCAGTATAACGGAGAAGTTGTGTAGATAGAGTCTCTGCTGAAGGGTTTTGAAGTTAAAATAATGATCAATACCCAATATGTATGATAGTGTTAGTAAGGGTCCCGCCTGTTGTCTCATTTTTGAATCGATACGTCGCAGCAACCCTTATCGCATTTTCTATCCTAAAACCCTGATCCTTTGAAAGAGTTTTGTAATTCATACGGACCGCAGTTTGGACTTCTTTGTATTTCAATCAAAGTGTTTAGACTTGTTCATTTGTAATTTTTGGTAATGAAAGGAGACTTACGAGAGTTGATAATTAGAAATCGGCAGGTGCATTCAAATAATGTTATTAGGCAAGCTATTTCACTAAATGAAATTAATAACTATATTTTCGTTATTAGATTTCTTTAGTCCTTCTCTCTGGTTATTCTTATTCGGCACTATGACTGCTGGACGTTTGCATTTGCCTAATACGCTTTTGCTAAATTTTATTAGTTTGAAATACCATGAGTGTAGCACATGTATCAAACACTGCATTCCATTCGACGGGTAATTTTTGTGAGAGTTACCTAAATGATCCTATTAGGAAGTATTTAAGGATTACGGATTTCTCAAATATACGTTTTTCTGGGCAGTATGCTATAAATATAATATTTAAAGTATCATGCAGCGTCGTATTTTATTCCTTTGTTGTCTAAAGATTAAGGTCTCGGTTATAACGGTTATAATGTTATCTCTTGTTTAATGTGACCCTATTTTTATTGACAACAACTTTTATATTAGTATAGCATTTCTCAGCAGCATTTTTGGCAGAAAAATTACTTTTCTGGCGAAGTTGGTATTGCTGCATACGCTTTGTTTTTTTACTTCATTCTTGTTGCTGACGATTTGCAAATTCATGACCTAATGCGATATTAAAATCTCATTTTATGAAATTATATTATTGTGATGTATGGTCATACTAGAAATATAATGAAACATTTTGCGTGAAAAAATTACCATTCTTTCATAATGTTTCTTATTACAAGTTTCTTAGTATTTCTTAGTACAAACTACGACAATTTCTTAGTACAAACTACGACAATTTACTTCCTACTACATCTTAAAATGATGGAGATACTTTATTCTTATTTATTACTAATTATAAACCCCAAAAAAATGTGACGGGGACCCTTATCAGGCTGCCATACTACTTAAGTTCCTATGATGGTCATAACTTTTAATTAAAAAGGGACACAAAATAATAGTAAACCTGAATTATATTTGGTTTTTGTTCATACTGCGATATCTGGGAAAAGGAAAAAAACTATTAATTAGCTGAAGCAGTGATTTTCACTGTTTATTATCAATGCGCTAAGCTGTTCCACGGACTATTTACCAAGCAATGGGCCATCGCTACTCAATTATTCGTAGCTTTATCGTATGCATACAGTTTCTTGAGTATGTCGCCAAGGCAGAAGGTCGAAGCACTCCGGACTCGTGTGTTTGGAGCGGGTGGATCGTTCGATGCCTACGGTGAGCAATCGGGGACTGCTCACGATACGAGTCAGTCGGATGGACAGACACAGCTCCACAGATGGGGGACGGCGACGGGGATTAGGCTTTGGGGGTTGTGGGGGGATTGAAGTGGGACGCTCGTCCCTGGAGAGGACTTTAAGGGGGCGTGGAGTACGCAGGCCGGAGGTTGCCCCATTGAAAGAAGGGAGGGGGATGAGGCGGTGAGGGAGTGGGGGTGGTGAGGAGGTTCATATAGGCGTGTGGGAGGGGTAGGTGAATGGGGCTGGTGTGTTTCAACAAGACCCCTCTCCGTCCTCAACCCCCCTTCCCCGCTCAAGGGTTCGCGCTCCATGTGTGTGTAACAGGAGATGAACGCCGTAGCGAAGTCGGGCGCGGCGGGAAATTGCTTTTTCGGGGCGAGGAACGTCTGGGTGCCGGGCCGCTCTCTTCCCCGCCGACCCCGCTCTTTCAATCGCGCGTACATTTCGCCCCTGAAGTGAATTACACAATGATTCCGCGTCGTTTTATTTCTTTCCCTCATTCTTTGAGCCATAATGACTCCGCTTTCGTCTTTTGATGCCAGCGGCCTTTTCTTTGCTGGGCAGAAAATTAAGAGGGACTATCCGATTGTGCTTAAGTTCAGGAAAAGATGCACTCCAATCCTGACTCTGATACTTTCGTCCTCGCTTCGCGTACTTGGCCGTATTTTATTGAGTCAATTGTCCAGGAATCAGTTTAAGCACCAAGAACCGAGTGATAATTACTTAAGGCCGCTTTACATGGTACATTTTATTGTACAAACGAATGTATCATAGACTGTACAAGAGAATGAATGGAATTAGAGTAGGTTCTATTTCTCGTTCAGCCACTCAGACAATCATACAATTTGCCGCTTTACACCGTGCAATTTTCCTCATGCAAGAGTTCATACATTCGTTTGTGCAATAAAATGTACCGTGTAAAGCGGCCTTGATAGCTTTTTGTTCCAAATTTTTATATTTGAAACGACCCGGGTATCGACGATCAACGTCATCTCCACTTGAAGACCCGGGTTTTGCCGTTCAACGTAATCATCACCGGAAAGTGATATTGAACGTCAAAACCAGTACCATTCCAAATTAAAACACTTGGAAATAAGTTATAAATTATCATCATCATTTTAACAAATTCCATGAAGTTACGCCTGAAACCATCAATTACACCAACAACCGACTCCTGTGGCAATTATTTTAAGCAATACCCTTGTTTATTTTGAACGATAGTTAAATTTTCCTGTTTGGTGGATCTGGCTTAACTATGCGAGTCAAAATAAATTCTAATATAGCTATTTTTATGTAGTCAGTTTAAAAAAATCCTATTTTCAATGATGAATTAGGTCACCTATTGAAAACAAAAATCAGGCGCAAAAATTTCAGATTATTCCACGAATATATTTTTAATAACCATATAACTAATAAATTCAAGCTTCACTTTGTGGAACCTCTCCATACCGGAAACTTTTAAGTAATGGTCCACTAATATTTTTATTGTTTACGACCCGGGTTTCGTCACGTAATGACATCTTCAGGTGGATGAATGTCACGTATTAGTTAATGTAAACTTAAAAGTTTTTGATTTTAATAACCATATTTTTCCAGCCATAGAAGCCGACTGCAGCGAAATTTACATATATTTACCGCATTTTGCCTTCTATTACGGCATTAATTCACTAATAAATTTAAGAAGTAGATGATAAGATGCCTATATTTCATTTTTCTTCAAATTTGCAGGACTTTTCAGTTCTAATGAACAGTTTTAATTAAAAGCTTGAATGTGCTTTCTCGTTAAAATTTACGTTTTTCTGCTGTATTCAGAGGAATATGCATAAGGGCCCGTATTAAAATCTCCACTTTTGAGGCTAAATTACTGTAAAACAAGCGTAGAAATCCAATTTTCTTTTCATCTCAGTTCATGAGATGCACTTCAAAGATGCTTCATTCAAGTTTTCAGAAAATATGGATCCTGAGACCAGCGTCACCTTACCTAACAGCTATCGTCATTAAGAAAGTCCTGGCCTAACTACGTGAAAGGGTGGCAGATCCTCCCATCAGGTGAGGGAAATCTCATCTGGGAAGAGGGCAGGGAACTCCCATCTGGTGTCCTAACACCCTATATCTCCTCGGCAGCTCACAGGATAGTATTTATATGTAGAACAGTCTGATGAATCTAAGATTAACATTTTAAACTTAAACATTTAAAGAAACCCTCCGAATGATTAGAACTTCTCAGTTACATTGCATTCAAGTAATACTTCTGTCATCGGACCTTAACAACGTTCATTCGTGGTGCCAGGAGTGGGGTCTAGATTTAATCTTAGTAAATGCACCACAGTACACTTCTTATGAAATTCATCGCACAAATGCCATACCTACAAGTCAAAGAGTTATGTGGATGTGGATTTGGATACAAGTAAAGGTTTTAGCGGGATTTGTCACCTACAGCTTGAGTGCTGTGCTGCTTACAGATGCTGTGGTATGAGCATTAAGTGCAACCCTATATAGTTTCCCACTAATATATTTTAAATTACATGATGCGAAATTCCTTCTCCTGCACGAACCGAATCCTTTCCTACCAAGTGTTATACTTTAACTAGTTCTCACTTTATCTGCCTCCTCTCCGACGACGTTATTAGGCCAAGTAATTCAATTTACAGACGTTCCCTCGCAAAGCCAACAAGGGAAAGCCGTCACTGGGTGAGGGGCCGTGTCCTGTTGACAGAGTTCCGCTCCGTGTGATTTGGTTGTCGGTAGGCAATGGCAGCTAATGGGAGGGAATTTGATGGAAGAGGAAGAGAACAGGAAGGAGGTGGCCACTCTTGGGGTGAGCGGGAAATGGTTTTTGGATTGGGGGAACAGGGGACTATGCGTGAGTGTGTCCCGGTGGAGGCAGGGACAGGCGTGTGCCGGGTAGGACTCGTTTAATTTTTAGCGTTGATGAATGGTGCTGGGAGAAGGTGTATGGAGAGGTATGAGTCGGTATTGGTACATCTACATGCTAGTCTGCGAGCCGCCGCATGGGCGTGTGGTAAGGGGTGTTAGGACTCCAGCCGTGTAAAGATGTAAGGTATAAGATTTTGGGAGAAGAAACGGTGACGTGTGTTATGGGAGTGTATTTATTGGAACTCAGTTTTTTTCGTGTTTGCTTATTGTGCGTGGAAAGAGCGAGTTTTTGTACCTATCTGTTCAGCAATATATCTCTCTTATTTTATCGCTTGTCAGACAGACGCATAGTGAGGCGTCATGATTATATTCTCTGTGTCGCTCTGAAACACACCAGTTCTGAATTTCTCAAGCAAGCTACGCCTAGCGTCTAGCCTCCAAGTCTCTAGGGACTCCCACCTTATTCCTTCTAAAAGTTTTGAAACAATGTATTTCCGCTCATAGTAAATTTTAACGAAGCGTGCAGCTTTTCTTTATATTTTATAAATATTTTGGTGTAACCATTATGACCAGGGTCCCAAATGCTCATGGCTTATGTGAGGTGTGGCCTTACCAGAGCGAAGTAGCATCTCTCTTTTACTTTTTCATCCCAGGACCTTCCTATTAAACGCTTAACATATCCTAGTTTCTGTAATGGTGCGCCGCATATATGTTGTAAGTATGTTCCCCACAATATATCAGAGGTTAAGGTAATTCCTAAATATTCCTAGATACTGTATCTAAATATCCTATGTTTTTTGTTTTTATGAATATTACTCCACCAACAGTGTAGGTATGGTATTTGTGTGATGACTTTCGCAGTAAGAGAACTGTGGTGTGTTACTAAGATCTGGTAATGATTGGGGGTCGGTTATTGACAAAGATAAACAAAATAGCGGGCCCGTAGGCTTGTAATTGAAAGCCTGAGCCAAAGGAAATGGATGAAAGTCTGTGCATATTGTTATTAACCTTTCCTACGGAATGTCTTTCTTGGAGATTGGACCTGAGTGAGCAGTGCCATTAAAAGCGTTTAACTTTTAATGCAGCGTTGTTACTCATGATATGAATTTCGAATAAGTTATCGCGTTAAGGACTATTTAGTCAGCGGTAAACTTCAAACTGCTAAAATGTTTCCAGGTTTCAGAAACAGTATCTTACGAATTTTTTCATATTTTATCGTATTACTAAATTAGGTTCGGTGGCACAGATTACATCCGGAAAATTTTATAGCACTTTCCCGAGCCCTTTTCTTTTGTTTCCTCTTTGGTATCTAGGTATTTAGAGAGGATAAACCGTGGAACTTTCAACTATTTGATGATGAATACAATAAATAAGATCTATAGTTCAATAATCTCGACTTTAGGGTGTCAGAAAAAGATTTTTAGTTATGATATTTTAGAAAGTACTGTTATATAAATTATAAGTATAAGGTGGCTAAGTTGGGAACATTAATGAACATTTTCCAATGGAATTTACCTTCGTTAAATATATTTAGATTCCTGTTTTTTATCATGGAAACAATCACACCGAGATCGATAAACAATATTTTTATGATTCCACTAAAGATTAATCAATTAAGACACGGGTTTCTCTGTTCAATTCAATCCTGCAAAAATCAAGACGTTGAACCTGGTGCCTGTAGGTTGGGACTGTTTTTTTAATACATTTTTTTAATGGAATCTCAAACTAGAAGTATTTTATTCTAATGTAAGTTTATTTCATGCAGTTACATACGAAACTACTGGCAATTAAACGCGTTTTAACGGATATCCTTTGAGAAAAAAGTACTTTGGGAGGGCTCCCGTGGAAATTTACGGAAAAGGAAGAAGTTACAACGGTTTCATAGAGAATAAGCTACACTTATGATGTGACGTGCAAAATTCATATATACCATACAGGATACCGTATGAGTATCATTCATTATCCACCCACAGAGAAGATTGGGTGAAATATGCCACCACTAAAATCTCGCTGTAACTTTCACGTTGACAACAAACACAAAAAATGAGGGCCCAGGTATAAGTTCCCATTTAATACCAATGCTGTGGTTGTTAAAGACACAGTAAAATATATAATATCCAGTTACTAATGAAACAGATGTAGAGCATCAACTACGTAGAATAAGCAATTTTTAGCAATTATTAAGTCTCAATCTATAGATTCCTCCGTGAATAGTCCCGCGTCAATCACTTAAGTAAAATTTAAAACATATCTCTTCTAATTACCCATGATTACCATTAGCGTAGTACATGTGCAGATCACTTCTTCCTTACATTTAGCAGTATATAATTTATATAGAAACATGCTTGCCAATCGAAATAAATATTCGTCTATTTATTTTTTAACCATTCTTTTGTGGTCTAATCATTTTTTTGGGATTGGAGCTATGGTTAAGGTAGTTGTAGCGAGATCGTTCACTAGTCATAATGGGGACCATATTCGAAATACACGTTTTAATTTCACCGGGTGTAGGACACATGAATTAAATATTGCATTATATATTGGTGTAATTATATAGTTTTATATGGTAGAGATTGTAAGTTTTAATTAAAAATATCTAAATAAGTCGTTAGCTTGACTCATTTATACGCGCGGTACGTTTGTACTTCTTAAAATAAGCTCTCTCTGGAGTACCATTTCCCATCTTAAAGAACTGATATTATTTTGCAAATATCTCGGAAAGTAATTAGGTAAGGGGTTGAAGTTTGGGTGCCATTGGAAGAGTGTGATAATTGTCATTAAAATGAGACCAAATTAATTGATTTCTAGGTGAAATGATATTTTGCTCAAAATACCTTAAAAGTTCTGCAACCAAACGAAAAATAAAATTCACGTTATTTCCTACGAGAGATCGATCGCAGAGCCCCCATACGTATTTCAGGCAGACGTACCTAGGTAATAATTTAGATTGACAATATTACCTGCCTATTCAACGTGCTAAAATTTAATGTTTAGGTAATTTGTTCTACCGGTAGAGAATGTAAAGATTTTTACTTTCCACGCTACATGAACTAGTCTTATTGGCCCATGACTTGAGAGAGAGGTAGCTTTAAATCGGGAATCAATAGGAGAGGGGAAAAAAGCGAGTTTAAGGGCGAAGTAATTTGAAGTCAGAAAAAGAGAAAACGGAGTCGGGAGTGGAGGAACATAAAAGAAATTCATTGATGTGCGGATGAGTGCAGAGTTTGGGGGGGATGGGTGGCAGTGGCTGCTTGAGACGAGTGAGATTAGCGAAGGTTTATGGGTTGCGTAGAGTCAATCCATGAATGTTTAAAGAGGGTCGAGTAAAGTCCGCTTGAAATTGGAACGAATAAGAACGGCGCGCTGTGAATGATGGATAGTGGAGAGGCCCCCCATTGCGACGGATGATTTATTTCCCGGACCTGACGGTGTGAGTTCATTGAGCGGCCGTGAATTATTAAATAGAAATGTTTCCTTTGAATAACGCCTTTTACTCATACTTAACTAGGATTGACCTTAAGAGAGAGGAGATTCGAGAAAGGAGAAGATCGAAGCGGAGTTTTTTGTCTTGATAAGTGGTCGAAATGTCTCTGACCGCAAGCCTTTATCTTTTCAAGCCTGCTAGCAGTTTCTTTTAGACCCTGACTTAAATTTGACAGTTATTAGCCTCAAAAAGTTATCTTCCGCTAAACCATTCATTCGATTGAATTATTTATTTATTGCAGCTTGTTACGTTATGTATTCAATTATTTGTGTAGGCCAAATGTCATTTTTGTAATTTAAGAAATTTAGGGGTTTTCCAGCGTTGCAGTATGTTAGTGGACGACTGGAATTCCGGCAAAATGGTCATCCACTAATAAGCTGCAACTCAAGAAGAACTAGAAAAATTCTAAACTACAGAGAACCGCGGAAGCCTTCGTAACGAATGACTTTTTCTTTTAGCATACTCTCAAAAATAACAACGTGAAATATCTAATCACACTTGGATAAGATCTCTTTCGTAGATTTCACAATTTTCTGTGAATCTTAAATTTTGTGGATGGAAAAATATTTGGATATTTTTGGCTCGAATATAAGCACCCCTGAAAGTAAGGTACTATAACCTATTCTGATTTACGTGCAGCGTTTCTCTATTTCCCATTAAAGTAGTTTGAGCGGAATATCATTTCACCACGAACTCAATGAATTTGGTTTCATTTTAAAGAAAAATATCTAACTCTTCAAATGATAACAAAATATCACTTCCTTACCTAATTACTTCCCGAGATTTTAAACGTAAAAAATCTGCCTTTTTACTTGGGGAATGGTACGTGTATGAACTCCAAAGAGGCATCATTTAAAAATTAGAAATTTCTGACGCCTAAATCTCGTCAAAAAAATAAGCTGTTGTTAATTGTCATATTTTCTCAACTGTCTTTGAAAACAAATCATACTGCCACCGCCGTTATTTATTCAGAATTGAGGAATAACTCTCGTTGAAAAGCAATTTCAAACGTACAACGTAAAAATATGAGTCAATTTAAAAAATTTTATAGATATCTTCTATATTATTTCTACTGTATAGATACCTTTTTCTCAACTTATACGCAACCAAACTCTACAAATGAGGTACCAAAATGCACAGAATTTATCAGAGAACATGCGACGGCATATCTTACTTCCTAAATATTGCTATTGTTTCCTAAAATTGGTTTTAAAAAATGGCCCTTGATATTTCTCTTAGGGGATGAGGCGATCCGCCATCTTGACGTCACGCACTTGCTCCATGGTGCAGAGCAAACCTTTATTATTTTTTTCAGAGGTTTTCCAGACTGATGTAATTAACGAGGCAAATGTTAACAATTACTTAGATCGAGCAATTTCGTGCCCGAAAAATGAGGATTGTGATGCCATTAACAACCATGTTGTCGAAAAGGTTGTTCAACGAGCGTGTAAAACTTATTTCAGTCATGATTCTATTCAGAGTGATAACAGCGATCCCAGTCTGTACCCAGATGAATTTCTCCACAGTATTACTCATTCCGGCCTACCCCCTCACAAATTAGTGCTTAAGGAAAATACAACCGTTATGCTTATCAGAAATTTAAATGCTAAAGCTGGACTTCTTAACGGCACCAGAATGGTCATAACAAAATTGGGAGACTTTAAAATTACCGCGAAAATAATCGATTCCGGCAAGATTGTCCTCATCCCAAGAATACAGTTAACGCCGTCGGATCCCACCATGCCTTTTCATTTGACTCGCAGACAATTTCCCATTAAGGTTTCCTATGCGATGACTATTAACAAGGCTCAGGGTCAGACTTTGCAAAGAGCTGGCTTATTCCTGCCTGACCCTGTATTCTCTCATGGCCAACTTTATGTACCATTCTCTAGGGTAAGATCTTTTCAAAATATTTTTGTAAATATTAAGGAAAACGCTAAACAAGTATTAACAGAGGATAGTGTAATTACTTCCAATGTTGTGTTTAAAGAGGTCCTCTGACCTCAATTTGTACATGAACATTCCAATTAAATTTGTACATAAGACCCTGCCTTTTTTTTTCTACATTTTAAAATTAGAAACGCGCCTATCCCTCTGTGGACCTGCATTGAAAAGAACGGGGGAAGCCCGCAGGGAGCGGGCGCATCACGCTCGTTTTAATTAATTGCTCAGAATTTTGGTCATAAAAAGTATATTATTGTTCCATTAATAATGCAGTCTTTAATTCATGCTTCCTACAGCTGCTGAAATTACAATGTATTATTCGAATTTGGTCTCCATTATGACTAAGGAACTATCTCTCTCCAACTACCTTAAGTATAATAAAGATAACAGCTTGGTGACTACATTTTGATATTTAAACAGCCGCGATATTTTGCCGGAACAATTGGAATGCTAGGATTTTTGTATTTGTTCTTTTATTGTTATTTAATTTCTGTATACAAGATATGCAGGGCTGCAGCGAATACGTCGGCAAAATACGTTGAAATTGCCATGAGAAAAAATTGGACCGGATCGGAATCGAACCACGGACCTTTGGCCCATGGCCCTATCATTCAAAGTCGCCTGGGTAGTGTACTGGTCTGCGCATTGGCCCAGAAAGCCAAAGGTCCGTGGTTCGAATCCCGGTATAGGCCAAATTTTTCGTATTATATATAGGCCAATTTCAACGTATTATATAGACTGTTTGTTCATTTCTCTACCTTTATCCATGTTAAGATCTACTTCGTTTATTTTTTTAAAGTTTCGGTTTTTGGAAACGATTGGATCTTAAACGGATCAGTGTGCATGTGGTCTGGGTTTATATTTGAGGCTGTTTCTGACTCATTTCAGTAGTATTCATTAATCCCTATCAATCGATACGTCCGATTCATACATCACTGAATTATTTTAATCGATGGATTTATGTTTCAGATAGCATTCGTAGTATAGCATTCTATGAAAAGGTCAGAATTATTATTTCTTAATCAAATTCTGCACCCGTCCACCAGTTGCATAAAAACGCTGCATATTGCAGGATATAGATAAACTTTAAATGATAAAAACTATTTTTAAGACAAAAATGGGTGCAAATGCTATTCTTAAACGAAAATTCACCTTTAGAGAAGTAAGTCAAACGAATGCTCAGAAATTAACAAAACTTTGTAAGTTTTACGTAGAATACTTTTCATTCTTCGTAAATACTCTTATTCACTAAATATTCTACGTAATACTTACAAAGTTTTATTAATTCCTGAGCATTATGGAAATATTTTACAAAGTTAAGCCTGAAACTATTGAAGCAATTCAAATATTTTACTGATCAACACTCTTGCCTAATTCATTATTCATTCCCTTGCATTTAATTTGTGGTCACCTAAGTAATTTAATCTCACTCTATTAATGTAATATTTTTCTCGCATTATCAAAAATACTCATCGAGTACGTACATACACAATAGACTCCTAAGTAAGACAAATGAAAACCGTTAATAAGGAATTCTGAAGTGGAAAATTGTTTAATTATCATGTGTCGTCTGTTAATGACATATGCATGAGGTTTTCTGTTATTTTATGGAATGAACTCTACTGCGGGGATTGAAATGTTATTAATAAAAATCAATCGACGAATTTTCTTTTATAATGGATGTCCTTGCTGAAGTGGAATTTTGATTTTTCCATAATTCTCCGGATGGCAGACAATCAAATCAACGAATCGTCACTCACCGTAAATCTCATTTTCATTTTAAAAGTCGTTTCGTTTAATTACGTGAATCTGTTTTTCCGATGTTTCATTAGTTTTTTGAATTCAGAAAGTCTTCCAACGGGAATTAATCAGCCAAATAACCATTTTAAATATTATCGGGTAAAGTATGAAGAGGCGGACATCTGGGCAATGAGCTTCAAACAAACTCCATCGATGCATTCCCCCTGGAGTTTCATCAGATTTCAGGAGCATCTCGAAAACATGGAAATAAAATCACGCCACCGATTCGTTATGCGGTGAACCACGTCATTAATCGAATTATTTATTCTAAAAATTTCTAGCCAAATTGAATCGAAACTGACGCTCATCAATATCTACGGGTATAATTTTCCACCTTTTCCCAGAATTTCCGTATTTATCCCCAAGCGGGCTACATCCTAATGCTCTTTCCTATGGGCATTTTTTACTCTTTAAATCATCCAGAGGTGGAATATTCAGGTGAAAAAATGCATAAGGATTAGTTTTGGATTCAATAAATCACATAGCTCATTTCCTGCTGTAAGCACTAATTGTAAATGGTGATTGGATATTATTTTTTCGCTTCATAATCTGTGGTCAGCTGAAATATCGTGGGGTCATATATCGACAAACTGCCAGAAATACGGAAGGACGTCCCCGCAACGATGTGTCTATTAGTGGGCAGTAAGCTACTTAGTAGCGAGGAGTTTTCACCTGACGGATTCCCGGGCTCCTACGCCATGCTTTTAATCCCATGAGATCGTCCATAGGCAAAGAAGGATCGGCTCTGAATCATCGGGTATTGGATGGGATATGGTTTTCGGGTAGGACAACAGTTCAAAACCCGGTCACAATTTGCTTGACCGCGTAATAAACCAAGAAACCTGGATTTTTATTTTGGCATTTAAAACCCGGATTCTGCATCATTCATAAAAGGAGCTCCGTGCCTCCCTTGCCGAAGTTTGAACCCACTCTCGTTAGCCGGGAACTATTCGTGCCTCCCTTTAACAAACAACGAAAGAAGCGAGTTTCCGCCGCTCACCCCCCGCCACAAGGTCTGTAGGATCATTGGAGCTCAGCGACTCCCGTCCTTCACGAGAAGGCGTTGATGCATTCACGCCCATAAGTGGCCAGTGTAAATTTTAAGGAGTCAGATAGTTTAATATTTAGGAATCACAGAAATCCAATGTAGAATAAACATATTCGAAACATACGAGGTCTATTCAAAAAGTTCCTGAACTTGGTTTATGAAAAAAATACTTCAATAACTAATTATTGGTCAGGGTCCCTTTCAAAGTAGTCTTCTCCCCAACGTATACACTTATCCCAACGATGTTTCCACTTTTTAAAATATTGCTGGAACGCTTCTTCCGGAATGCTCGTAAGCTCCTCCGCCGATTTTTTTTCTATGTCTGAAACTGTGGCAAATCTCTTTCCTTTGAGCGGGGTTCTTAGCTTGGGGAATAGGAAAAGTCACACAGAGCCAGGTTTGGTGAGTAGGGTGGGTAGGGAAGCACAGCGGTCTTGTTTTTGGCTAATAACTCACTAGTTCTGAAAGACAAATGAGCCGGCGCTTTGTCGTGGCGAAAAAACCACTCGCCGCTCCTCCAAATATCGGGCCGTTTTCGCCTGGTTCTCTCTCTTAGGCGTGTCATAACCCCCAGGTAGTACTCCGTGTTGACTGTCTGGCCTTAAGGGTAGGTATGAGTGATGCACAACTTCCTTTGCATCGAAAATAACAGTCAACGTCACCTTGATATTCGAGGGAACTTGTCGAGCTTTTTTGGGACGGGGAGATGTTTCACTAATCCATTGTGAATATTGTAATTTTGTTTCGATGTCATATCCATAAGCTCATGACTCATCGTCTGTTATGATCCTGAACAAGAAGGTTTCATCCTCTTCAGCTCGATCTAACAGTTCCTGACAGACTTAAACTCGATGTTGTTTCTGGTCTGCTATCATCAGGCGAGGCACAAATTTGGTGGCGACTCGATGCATCGTCAATTTTTCAGTTAGGATTTCATAGCATGAACCCATCGAGATGACACACACTTCTGCAAGTTCCCTGACACTCAAATGTCGATTTCCATGAACGAGATCGTTCACTTTCTTGTTGTGGGGGTCGTCAGTTGACGTTGATGGTCTTCCGGAACGCTCTTCGTCTTCCACTGATTGCCGCCCCTTTTTGAACCGGGTAAACCACTCATAACACGCGGTACGTTTCATAGCATAAGATTCAATCTCAACACAATTAGCATTTCAACATAAGCCTTTGTAATCAACTCAAAAGTTTCCGTGAAGGATTTGCGGAGTTTAACGCAGAATTTCACAGAACAACGCTGCTCCTTCAAAGAGCTCATTTCCGCGGATCCGGTTTTTCGCCGCACTCCACGAATACCCTTTCACATAGTTGGCCGTAACTTAGCAACAAAACAATATATCAACAACGTGGTTAAATTCGGTTATTTTCGAAGTTTTTACGGACACAAAGCCTCCATAAGGGTTCAAAACTAACCAGCTGGAGGCGCGCTATTCAAAAAGTTCGGGAACTTTTTGAACAGACTTCGTATGTGGCGCTGAATATTAAAAGAGAGTAAAACACATTTTAGAGTAAGTCTATAAAAGTTGAACTTCTTGTATTTATATCTATCCATTTCAACAAAGAGGTCTTAGTTCGTTGGAAGCAAATTTTTGTTTAACCTTATATTAAAACCCGATGTACTGATCTCCATAAATTTACTGCGGTATACTGTATAAGCTGTGGTAAAATTGGGTTTGGTATTTCAGTTTTGATATTTTTATTTTCTGTCAGGTGATTGGTAGGTTTTTGGATAGATACAATTATATTTGAACAGCCCTAATTCCTAATTTCGGGACCTATTTTCTGTTTTCCTCCGATAGATGATCCACCATTAGATGCCGCTTAGATTTCTCATTTTATCTCCCTCATCCTCTTTCATCCAATATCCCTATCCTCCTTCCTCTTCCACACTTTACAGTGTCTTTCCCTCCATTTCCCCCTTCAACATACCCTCAATTTTCAAAACATTCTCCGTTCATCTCTTCTGCCTCCTCCGAACCTCCACCACTAGCTTTCTCTCCTCTCCAACCATTTCCAATACATCCTCGTTTTGTTCTTCTTGCAAATGCCAAGTTCCAAGTGTATACCTCAAAAGAAGCAATTTTGGACTTCTGTCCGACTTTTTCCGATTTCAGACCACTGTGCATCGGTTCGCTTGGTGTCAGTAGCGATTATTATAATTATAACACCAAGTACCCACGTGGCTCACCGGTGGAATTAATCGCATTGGTGAAAGCAGTGAAATCAATGCATAAAAGTTATGAACTGGATTGGAAGGCAGCGACTGAAGGGCACACAGTTGTCGGACTACCCCTCTATCATTGCCAGTATAACCCCATAGAACTAATATGGGGGAAGTTTACGAGGGACGTCGCGGAAAATAATTCCACGTTCAAGACGAAGGATTTGAAACAGCTCCTGGGAAATGTATTTCAGCCAGTATCCTCGTTTTGATGGTAGACTTTTGTATTGTGTCTCACATATGTCATAGTTATTTTTCTTAGGCGTTAAACCGAGTAACAACTGACATTTGGGCGTCCTGTGTCCGGCATGCCAAAAATCTCCAGAAGAAAGATTTCCAGAAAGAGGTTGCTAGGGATAACATAACATATTCTTGACTCCATTATTGTTGAACTAAATGATAGCAATATGGAGGATGAGGACGAAGAAGAGGAGGACGAGGAGGTCGAGAAAGAGATCGACGATTCCACATCAGCTCCGCCATTGTGAACATGCATTACATTGTATTAGTATTTTGATGAGCTCTTAAAATATTACACTGTTCACCCTACTTGTTCTGTACTATTCACCGTACAATGTCTTTCTGTGCATATAATGTTTCTGCCAATGATATTCTCGCGTCAAGTTAAACTCCGAACCTCCCCTGAACCTCTCGTTCTCACTTTCGCGTTGCCTTACGTATGGCAACGCCTTGCAGCTCTCCTCCCTCACTTCTCCCCTCCCCTACCTCGTCCATTCCCCAGCCCTCTCGCTCGAGATTAGGCGGGCGCTGATGAGTACGGTCGAAGTCTACGTCTGAGTAATACCCTGCGAGCCACCACGAGGGTGTGTGGCAGGGGGTGAAGATCACCAAACATGCACTATTGACATGCAACTAGGATATTTAATGGAGAAATGCTAGATAATAGGGTCACATGCAGCATGATGGTTAGTATCTACATAATAAGAAAGGGATTATTGGTTGCTATTACATGCGTCATGCACTACAGACTACTCTAACTATATTTCACCTACCTATCCCTTTGCTACGCTACCTATTGTTCTCTCTTATGGTACGCGGGAAAAATGACATTTTAAATCTATCGGTACGACAATCTATCTCTCTTATCTTGTTAATCTGATCATACCTAGCATAATACCCAGGGGTTCTTAATATATATCTAACGTCACCTGTGAACAAATCGGTTTCGAATTTACTTAAAAGGTTTAACCAAAATTTTAACCTACGTTCTGATAGTGATTCCCATCCTAGTTCTTCTATTAAACCTGTAACACGTATACAATTCATAACAATGATAACGGCCTTTAACAAACCTAGCGGTTCTCCTTTGCACACGCTCTAATTCTTTTATCATACCTTCCTCGTATGGATCCCATATACTAGCGGCATATTCTAAATGAGGCCTGAGAAGTGTAAAATTGCTTCTTTCTCGTACTCTCTCATCGCATTTGCCTAGAACCCTTTTTACGAATCCTAATCTACGGTTTGCTACACGAGTTATTTCCCTGATGTGTTTCCCCCATGATATGTCTTCAGTGATGGTGACGCCTAAGTATTAAATAGATTCTACGTTAGATATTTTCTTTTCTTTGATGCAATAATAATTCGGGGGAAAGCCATTCTTTTTCCAAAAGTTCATTATCGCGCATTTCTTCAAATTTAATTCTAGCTGTCAACTATCACACCAATCATCAATCGCATCTAAATCTTTAGCTAAAGACTGACTGTCCTCTTCATTTCTAATTTCCTTATACACTACTGCATCATCGGCAAAAAGACGGATTTATTAGTACTGTATTCAAGTCATTTACGTAGAGACGAAATTAAATTGGACCTATCACGCTTCCCTGGGGAACACCCGATGTAACTTTTACTTCGCCTGAGCTGACACCATCTAATACCACCCTTTGAACGCGTTCATCTAAGAAGTCTCCTATCCAGCCTACTATATTACTGTCCCTTTCTGAACCCATGCTGGTTTGTTATCAATAAATCCTGGCTGTCGAGGTGTCCCATTATGGATGTAACTATTATGTGCTCTATAATTTTACATGATAGTGACGTTTATGATATTGGTCTATAATTACATGGTCTCACCCGCCAAGTCATCTAAAAGGAACTTTAACAGATATGCTATCAACTATTTTCTCCAGCTGATGTAAACCCTATTCTTCCTCTCTAATATTCGAGGTAGGCATATGAACCTGGATAGTGACTTAATGCGTCACTAAATCTAACTTGAGCTCAACGACTATTGTTCTATCACTCATATATTCTGCGTGTACAACTTTTCTAACAAATTTCCTGTTCATTGCAAATGCAACCCCTTGATGGCTTTTATCTCCCCACTATTTATCACTCTTTAGTCGGCGCTCCATTAGTCCCCGCTATATTTCCATCTTACTTCGCCCAGGCCCAGACTGTCTACACCAGTGGTCCCCAAAGTGGGCCCTAGCTCCCTCTAGAGGGCGGTGCTTTCATCTTAGTGGGCTACAAGGGTGCGCTGGAGGCTAAGCTCTTACCGAATATACATGTCCGGGGATGAGTAAACTATCTCTCTGTTTTGGATTTCTGGATTCTGGATTTGAAATAAACAATTGTGTAATCGCAATTGTTTTAGCTTTATTATAATAAACATCTTGCTTAGTTCATGTAATCCATGACTGTAAAGCTTATGGTTGGGGGCGCTGGGTAATGGTTTGTGGTGGCGGTGGCTCGAAAAAGTTTGGATTAAACTTGTATACACCAACTTTCTCTGTTTCTTGTTTTATATTCTATAACTTTCCCGCACTCAGTATAGTCCTAACATTTCTTGTGCCCCTTCTGACTATTGCATTCCTCTTCTGTATCTTCTTTTCATTGGCAAGTTTTCTCTTTCCTCCTATTCCGAGGAAGGAATTTGTGTGTCATGATGGCCGCAGGGGCCTAACTCCATCTACTGCGGGCACGACACCCGACCCTCTAGGCTGAATCTCTTAGTGACTGGGATTCATATTCATGCTAGAACTGTCCGTAATTTCAAGGGTCTCAATTGAGATGATCTTCCTTCGCCTTCTCAACGTGGTTCTTAACGTGGCACTATCACCCGAGGGGCCGTCCCACGGGGTCAGACGCCTTTTGTGGCTCCTCACTGAGGTTCAGAAGACACATGGACTACCTTTCGTCCGTCGCCTAACTTCTGACCCATCTGACATTAGTGGTATTACCAGGAGCATATCCCACATGTTCAGCCCTTGTAGTCATCGGAGCACAAGAGACCTTTCACCACGATGAGGTTGTAGTCCTTGGGAGGAGGTTTGTGGGTTTAAACTGGAAAATTATTTTCTAGGAAGTTACATTTAGTGATTACTTGATGAAGTGGAAATTGATGCCCTTGAAAATATTCAAGTTTACACAATTATCCGCTTAATTTAACTGCTTACCTGATTAATTTTCTGGCAAATTAATTAATTATTTATTACAAGTTGTTCTTGATTCATTCTAATCAAAGAAATTGGTCCTTTTTTTTGGAAAAATAACTAGCATTCATCTCCTACAATAGTCTACTTTTTAACGAAGAACCATGTGAAAATATCAATGAATCCATTGTAATTCTCACGTTCTGATCTAATTGTTCATCTGCAAATTAGTTATTTCTGAGGCAAACACATTTAAAGCTAATAATATTACTGTTTTAAAGATTTTATTTTAAAATCACACGTTAAAAATAGTTGTCTGATATTTTTGAGACGAACATAATTGACGTTAGAGAAATCTTTGTTAAATATTTTGTGGTGATTAAATGCAGATTACAGTAATGACAGTGGCAGCTTCAGAAAGATAAATTTTAGAGTTATGCTTGCCAATATTCTCTCTGTGCTATTAATTAAACTAACATTTATTTAATCCAAAATCTTACGAGCCTTATTCACTCAAACTAACTGAGATTTGTGAAATCGTGATATTTGTATCCAGCCAAAAATACGACGACAACCAAGAAGATAAACGCTTTCATTGTTATTGGGATGTAAAAATTTGAGTTCGAACAATAATTCATATTCTTAATTTAATCTAAAATTTTCTCAGAAATCACACACTTTATATATGAATGGTGATATCAAATGTATTTTTTTCTCACTCTAATGACAATCAATTATCATTTGATTTCATTATATTCTGCCAATGGCATTGCCTTAATTAGTCCAGTTGTCTGCGACGTCTTTGACGTTGGCGATGCTCGGTGGTTAATTCACATTTCCTGCCTGATCTTGTTTAACTAAAACTTTCAGTTCAATGAATAATATTGGGTTTCATTATGTTTAAAAAAAATTAAATTTGAACCCAGGTATTCCCATGAAATTCTTCAAATTATGAAACTTTTATTGCTATTAAATGCGATGTAAAGATGCGTCATTTCTCATGAAAGATTTTTTTGTTTCTCATGCGGATAAAATTTTGATTCAAATCAAGACGTCAACATGATTGCTAAGAAAATATCTCACTTCCATTAGAAAGCGGAATTTGTTTAGCCTAAAACTTTGATGAGAATGTGTACAGTACTGCTTTAGTAATTCATAGATACCAAATAAATCCTGGCAGGCGTCTCGAGAATTGTGTTTACTAACGTGCATCTATGAGCACAACACTAGAGACTAATTATCTATGATTTTTATGCTACGTAGGTTCATGGCGCGCAATAGGAAATCGTATTTTCACGAATTAAGGAGGATTATTCCTCTTCTCCTCGTAAAATTTTTATTTTACCTTCTGTGACCGTCATATTAATATTCAATAAAATATTACATATTACTTTTCTTATTTTAAAATATTATCAAAGATGGTGCATAGCTGTTTTTCCATTTTTTGCCCCTGTACTTTGAATGGTCCAGGAAATAGTAATGTTTTAGTCATTCTTAATTACTAATTATTATTAAACGTATTTACTAGCTGTTTTTTGAGTACTTTACAATCAAATTAACGACAATTCACATTTATCTGAACAAAACCCGATGGAATTGAGTTAATTGGCTCATTTATAGCGCATAATATTATAGGTCATCCGATTATCCATGAACTTTTGCATTCATTATGCTTCACAAAGAGAGACGCTAGGTCCATGGAAATAAATAAAAGGAATAAATCCCAGCCCCAATCCATTCTCTCTCTTCCTTAAGTAGAAAAGAACCGAAACTGTGGACGCGATTTGAATTTAAAACCGCACCACAATTAATCACTGGAGCGGAGGTTTAATCTTGTGCCCTTCCCGCGTGCTCCGATTGCTTTCGGGGGCTTCCGAAAAGAAAACGGAGAGCATCGCATTTGGGCGGAGTGTCAAAAGGGAATTAAGGGAAAGAGGAGAGGAAGTTAGTTTTGAGAGGAGGAAACCAGTAGGAAGAATTATTTTTTCTTTCAGCAATGGCTCGCCACTTACTCCCTCCCTCCTCCTCCTTACCCACACTGTCGCATCCTTTAACTTTCGGGATTCGAGGTGCGCGGATGATTCAAAAATGACTGCGGGAGCAAAATCACAAGCCATCGGAATTCCTCCCCATTCCCAGCGCCCCCCTCCCCCTCGCCTCACGCCTCGTTCCAGCCTCACACTCTCGTTTCCTCCCTTGTTTCCTCCCTTTTTCCCTCCCGGGGACCGTGGAGAGCAATCAGTCTCGAGTTAAGGTCCTATTTTGCATGCAAACGACATTCGGGCCGAGCGCGGGGGCCACGCTCGAGTGCTATTCGATTGCTTCGGGAGCGTTATCGATGGCACGCTTCTCTCTCTCTCCCTCTCTCACTCTTTATCTCTTTGCTGGCGGTGCTGCCGAGAAGGAGAACCGGAAAGAGGAAGGGCGAGAAAGATTATGAGGGATGTGAAACTGAAGCAGAGGAATATTTCATAGACGTTGAATGTGGAAAAACTCATGGCTCGCGAATTTAGGCGGTCGGAGCGATTTTTATGTTCGCATTAGCGTGAAACTAAGCATTCGTGTTCTCATTAGTAGTATGTATAGAGAAAAGTGAAAATATTGCACCATAACGATTTGATTTTGTGATAACACTTTGTTAATTTAACTCGTATTCTCATGACATTTTTCTAAATAATTCGGAAATATGTATATCCTTTTTAAGGAGCTTAACCTTCTAACACTTACATGTATTCATATCTACTGTTCTGTTATATATGTAAAGGAACAGCATGCCTCTCTTAATTTGCAAGTTAACGAGGACATTTATTACCACATTACGAGGTGAAGCAAAGACCTCGGTCTCATCTCTCTTAAACTCACACTATACGCCAAAAGTCCGGTGTATGCCGGTGTGTTGTATTAATTCCCAACCACCGGAGATTAAGGCAGTCAAATTTATAGAAAAATTCAAAATACAGTAACTTTGTTTTGATTGAAGAACCTTTTACTGTGCGAACGATTATTTTAATGGATAATGTTTTGAATTTTATGTGTATATTGCAAATTTATAATCGTAACATATATTTTTTTATTATTTGTATATAGAATAAGACTATTGTCTTATGTGTGGAATTTTTTACGAATTGACTTTTAGATTCACTTGTAAATTGAACTTTTTTATACATGTTGAATACTAATCCTGGGACCAATAAATATTATTATTATACATTTTCTTCTGAAAGCAAAACTATAGATTTTTCTTCCAAATGATCGTTTCCTATCAAATATCGGAGTTTTACGACAAGTCTAACTTTCGAATAAAGCGTGTTTCAGTATATTTTCATATAAATGTCAAATAAAATGTCGAAAACACTAGTCACAGCGTAATTTTTTCAAGGAAAAAATAAGATTTAGTTCTTGCTTGATTTCCATTATTGCCCGTGTGGTCTGTTCCACAAATTAACAGACGCAAACAAATGTTACATTGCCCAGGAATTTATTAAAATTTGTATTATTATTTATCTTTTACATACACCATTGAACATAACCTCATGTCGTGCTCCAAATTTGACGAAGGAATGGATTAGCACAGCCTGGAGAAGGGGAGGACGCAACGGAAGGGGGCACGAAACGCTTGAAAATATAACTCGCTGCCGGCTAAAGGGCGCCTTAAAATTCGCAGTATCCCTGTTTTTCGCTTTAGAGTTAGCTGGAAAATGGTTAATTCAACAATTTAGTCATTAATATAATTTCCCAAGCCACAGATTTTTTCATGTAACAGAGCTTGAGTAATAAATACGAAATAATACATTAACAAACAGACTTTTATGGCAAAAGGCTTTAATATTTAATAAAATGCTCTTAAAAGTAATATATTATGGTTTTCTGCAAATACCCGATTCTGCGTGCAACCACAAATAAACCTTTGGGCGATATATTTAATCTTTATTTAATTTTCTGTTTATTTAATTTGTATAATCATACAAATGAAAATGCTAAGATTTAATGATATGTTACCGTAAGTGATATCTATGGTCTTAAGTTTCGATAGAAACACTGAGCCAATTCATTGAGTTGCTGCGATAGACATTTATCACGTGCATGCTTTAATACTTATTGGTACCTATATTTATCACGCGCTATAATGCATTTTATGAAATTCATCAAGTAAAAAATGACACTAAATCGGTTTTGCAAAGTCGAGCAAGGAGGGGTAAAGGTTCGTGAGACAGGTCCATCGAATTGGATTGGAATTTTGGAGTGACGACCGACAGCTTAGGTCATTTGCGCCATAGGGGATAAGTAAGGGAGGAAGGGTGGATAGAAACCTGGCGTCGGCATTAGCTTGCTCTTAACGAAAGTCGCCAAGGTGACCACGGCTTAACATCTCATCCGACAGACGGATTATTGTACTTGAAGTGCCCTCCACAAGACACTCAAATAGGGATCGGGTTTCCTCTGAAAAACATCCACCTCTGCAGGGATTTGAACCCTGGCCGTCCGTATGGTTAGCCAGTACTCTAGCCACCACACCAACCCGATCCCGATAAACATGTGTTTTACCCTTGAATATCGCTGTTTTTCTACTAAAATATGAAGAAGTAATGTGCACAAAATGTAATTTTTTTAATGAACAAAATGTGACCCATCTTAAAAATGACGGATATTAGAAGACGCTACATTCCGTAAACGTGGTTTTCGGCGGCGGCCATCATGCAGTTTATGGAAATGAATATCAGATGGCGCAGTGGAAGTGTGAATCACATATTAGCGTTTGGTATTAAACCACGAAAATACGATATTTTTGTTTTAATTTTCTCGAGGTTGTTATTGTGCGGGCGATGTGCAATTTAACTTGGAAAAATCCTAGAATATTAGATACTTTTTTGCAAGTAAATGTATATTTGTAACAGGAATTCTCAGAGAATATAAGGCGGAAAAACTTAATGCACATATTTCGTGTTAATTATTACAATGAATATATATTTTAACATCCCACCAGTTAATCAGATTATTAATTTTAAATATTTATTCTTTCTTACATCTGTTTTCGTTTCATCAGCATATTAGTGAGGTTCAAATAAAGCGCCCAAAGGCTTAATTTGAAGTTGCACGCAGAGCCGGATTTTTGCTAAAAATATTATTTTTTATTTTTAAGAACATTTAATTAAACAATAAAACCTTTTGCCTTAAAAAGTCTGCTTTTACTGTATTATTTTAACTTTCTAGTTTTCAATTACTGGAAATGATGCTTTTACTTTAGAAAGTACATCTGCTATTTGAGTAATGATTCCAACCCCAATGCTTATAAATTGTTAATATGTTTTTGGTAATGTTGATAAATGCTACGCTTCTTAATGAGCGGATCTTAGAACGGATCAGTCCGTGAACGAGAGCTGCAATCGAGGTGAACGACTCAGTGATGGGGAGGAGCGGAGCCGTAATTGACGGTACGTCTCCCGAATATAAATACGTAGTTAATTAATTAGTGTCAGAATTAATTCATTAATGTATCGTCACTGAAAATGGGTGTGTTGAAAAAGTTTCAGAGCCATAAGCCATCAGAAAGTGGGTTGAATTTTGATTACCATATTTGATGCATACAAACGGCTCACTCGCAATAAAAAACATTATGAAACGCGTAATTTATAATTTATCGCAAATATTTATATTGATTATTTTATTGTCACCGGAAGTAGGTCTATGTATGAAATTTCAGAGCTCCACAGCATCAGAAAGTAGGTTAAATTTCAAATACATTATTTGTCCCAGACAAACAGGTGAAACTCAATGAAACAGCCACTTCATGTGATTGTTGACATTTTTCTCCTCTAGCCACCATGCATGTAAAATGTTTTTCACAAGAATATAGCTTGAATAAGTGAAAATAGAGTCCTTTTCTCCCTGAAGATGTCCATCGACAGTGAATAGGTGAATCTACTGCTACTAAATGTGGGTCTACTTTGTCATTTTCAGCAGCAAGGGGTCCACTTCACTGGGATAATTTTTTGGATAGAGTCCAATAAATTATCCCGCCTTCCTTTAATTAGCTTTGGCTTCATCAATGATCTACCTGATTTCTTCCAAAGCGCGACATTAAAGCTAAAAAACTGTAGTTTTATACACAAATTTGTTTCTTTGCCTTAGATATTGGGAAATTGCTGTTAAACTAATTAATTTTCCCTGCAATAAATCAGCTATTTACTGAACAAAAAAATGTGTACAGTATAGTTGAAAAATTGTGGAAAAATCGAGTGAATTCATTGATATTATAATGTGTACAGTAGTTCAAAATACATCAATTCTTCATTTTTACTTATTTTCTTGTGCAATTAAATTTATTAAAATCTACTTACTCGACCAAACCAGGTGAAATCCTTATTAAATTTAAATGGAAGAGGAGAATAACCTATTGAGAAGCAACGATTTTTTTACATGCACAAAATGAATTTTACATGGCTATTTTAGTGAATGTTAGTCCTCTATGCTAATTTGGAATGTCATTTTTCACTTTTTAAAAAATGCTTTTAAATCAGACCTAGAGACGATGTGCGTGGAGGGAGACGGCGATGTTTCATTTACAGGGTGATCCATTCCGATGCCTTGACTTTGTAAATAATTAAGCGGTTATAATAAATGGTGTCTCATTAAATTTTGATTGCATCTATTATATATAATGGAGTGGCTTTAAGTTAGCACCACGCTTGCGCAGGCGCAGCGAAGAGCCCTAGGCGACTGCCGGCGATTTTCGGTCGCGGAAGGAAAATTCAGCGTTGCGTGTCTCGCGACTCGGATGTACTAGCTCGCTGATTTTTCAAGTAATAGATAGCTCTTATTTAGAGCTATTGAATCAAACCATACGCCTTACTTAACTTTTGTTTGGGACAAAAAGTAATCAATTATTGCTGGTCGTTTAATCCCAAGATTGGTTGACTGCAGCCACCCATCCTTTCCCGTCTAATTCTAGTTCCCTTACTTCTTGGTTGCTCATATTAAATACTTTAATTTTCATGTCCTAAATATTTTTCCATTCGCCTGCCACTTGGTCTTTGTCTCTCTATTTTCCTTAAATTATATTCTTCACCAGCCCTTTGGAACGGAAGAAGCACAAATGGAATCAAGTGAAGAATAACCCAAACTGAGAAAGCGTTCATGGTGAAAATACAACTACTCTACTCCAAGTTGATGAGACTAAAAACGGAGAAAAATTATGTGAAAGCATAAGAATCGTGTGGAAAGTAGCATTCTAAGGATCGAAGGCATAGACAATTGGAAAAACATATCAGAATAGACTAGCGGCTCTCGACCCCGGTGTCGAAGGAAGATGCTTAAGATTACATGGACGGATAAAATAAGAAATCAAGGAGTTTACAGATGAGTAGATGAGGGAGGGACCGTATAGAACACTATAACGGATAGGTGACACTATATGAATTGGATACATCCTAAGGCACAATGGACCTGTGAAGAACGTACAGAAAATTGAGGGATGGTGGTTGAGGAACTTAAGGAAAAATTAATGGAAACGTACCCCGAGGAAGACCCAGGAAGGAATATGTAAACCAAATAAAGAAGATAATGCGCCGGAGGAGTAATCATGAAGTGAGGGAGCTAGCATTAGATAGGGAATTATGGAGGGCTGCTGTCAACCAGTCTTAGGATTGAACGCCGCATGATGTTAACAAACCCATTGCGTCTCACGGTGTGCCCAATCATGGTGCGCCCCATCGCCCAATTCGTCGGCCCCGGTGACGGCGGGGTTAAGTCCTCGTCCGCTAACCCGCGGGTTCGAATCCCGTTGGGTAGGTTATTCATTGCCCAGGACATGGATGTTTGTGTTCGTCATATTCGAGTTAATTTTAAGGGAGGACTGTACAGTCCTAATTTCGCGCGCAATAAAAAAGCATTAGGTTATATTTTTGTATAGTGTTCCATAGGGCTCTTTCCTCTTCTACTCGCAGGTTTTTCACTCTCCCCTTCATGTGTGAGTGATTTCCTGCAGTGGATTTTTTCGTCAAGGATATTCTCTTTCTTACTTTCTTACGTTTTTCCCACAAGTGTATATAACTTTCTTCACACTTATTTCATATATTTATCTGACGAAGGGTTAGATGGAAGAAGAGACTGATTAATAGGGTGGGTCGAAAAATGCGAATTTTCGAGTATCGAATTCTAATAGTGCGGAAAACTTGCGTATTCGAATGCTAATTAACGGAAAAATATTGAAAAAAATCCTAATGTTTATCTTCAGTTCGCGCAAACGGCCTAAAGTTCGAAAAAAATTACAAAAAACACAAAATGTTTCTTTAGCGCTCAAATTTTACAGATGAAGTTTTCCGACTTCTAGTAACAAAAATTTGCTTTATTTTAGCTGTCTGATAATAGAAAAAATATTTTTAAAAAATCCTGCATTACATTTTGAGTTCGAGCATACTTATGGCCTAAAATTTGCGAATTTTGGAGAAAATTGGTATTTTTACAGTTTTACAAACCGACACACTGTTGCATTAAAAATATATACCTAGCCATTTTATTCTCTAATATGTTCCTATTAGTTATGCTATGTTATTTTATGTGTTCAAATTTGATCTGAATATACCAACTAGCAGCTCTTTGCCCATTTCGCAAAATTACATTTGCTGAAAGGACCCAGAACTCACCATGTGGAAGTGGCTGCAATTCGAGTTTCACCCACACCGTACCCAACTATCCAACCATTCAGGGCGTGGTAAATAATGCTGGTTAGCCTCTTTCAGGCAAGGGCGTTACCTTGAAATCGGATATTTGGTCGAATTTTTTCTTCATTGATCTGGAGTGCAAAGTTGCACCTATGTAACCATCCCTGTTTTCTTGTCCACAAAACTTTTCCAGAGGCCTCTGTCACAAGTTTCACGCATCGTTCAACTGCTTGGGTATGGCAAGGAAAGCTTACAAATTCGAAGTCGGGCAGAGTCTTACTTTCCATAAATGACGAAATATCCTCTGTTGTTAAGCTTTCCATTATAGGAGGAGGTGACAGCTTACATTTTGTCCACTCAATCAGCTCGGTGTAGTCCGTGACACCAAAATTTATTGCAGGAGGAATAAAAGTTTTAATATATTTCCCCTTTATCTGCTGACTTCTTGCTTCCATTATTCTCCTGTAACCCAAATCTCGTACATCTTGTCTCTCATCCACTATCATATGCTCACTGCGGTACATTTTCGCCCCCATCTTTTGCTGAACGATGGTATTATCTTTTCTACCATCAAAGTATATTCCCTTGGTTACTTTAAACTGGTGCATTTCTTGCACTGCAGCCTCTCGCATCTTCTGTTTTTCTCTTCTTACCTTGCTTTTGTCGATCACAAGCGACGAATATTTGTCAGAGGCCACTCCAAGATCGTGCAGGTACTTGAAGCGATGGCAGCTGTGGCTCTGTCGGAAACTCCAAATCTACCGCTTACTAAGGCAGTGGCCGTAAATTTCAGTCTCATTTGAGACGTTAAAGGAACTGAAGACAAATCGATTTCACTGCTTTTTTCGTGCGAAGATTTCCGAGCAGCTTCCATGTCACATGTTTTGCAGTTGAGCGCAACTGTTTCTCGCAACAACTGTAGTTGTATTCTTTCGTCCCTTTTCTTAATCTTCTCTGATTCCTATCTGTACTACCAATGTAGCAGATCCTGGATGTTCGCTGATCGTACATAAATTTCCTCTCAATCGGGGGAATATTTTTTTCTTTTTCACACTTACATTCCACAGCTACAGAACAGTCACAGGCACTTGGCTTTTTCCCACATACACAAGAAAATGCCATAGCACACTTACACGCTGCCATATCAAATATTTTAGTTTTCGCTTCAGATGTGAAATTCTCTAATCTTTTCTTATAACTCCCTTTTTTGTGGTCTCGGTTTTAAGATTTTCTTATATTATAATATGCACCATGGTACGTTTTTATCATTTGGACAACCCGAGTATGTGTCACTACTGGAATAGAAGCTTTACCGTAAATCATCAGTATTTGGGTAGCAACACAATCGGCTATTGTTGAAAAAGCAACTTTTTTCTTTGACTCTAATGACATTGAAAGTTTCTCACCTTCTTCGAGGCAACACAGCAGCACGTCCTCGAAAGTCGGTAGGTTTCTCCCCCTTAGTTCTCTCGGGAGACCGAGCATGGGACAGTGCGACTGCTGTTGTCTTGTCACCAACATTTTTTTTCAGTCATCATCTCACCACCACTACCCACGCCACAAGTAAACACTCAAATGGTACGAATCAAAGCTTGATTTACCTGTATAGCAGCACAGTAAGGTAAGTTAGTTCTGTATAGCAGCACAGCAAAGTTCCGGATAAGGCACACTTGTAACTTTGCGATGAGACGTTATCATGCAACAACTCAAGAAGCAACTTATTGATCAGACAGAAGTCATCGCATGGGGGGTGGGGTTGCCAAAGTAACTGAGACATAGACAATATGCGTGGCGACAGTTCTGTTGGACGTAAATCTCTCTTTATACATCACAGCTTGATCAAAATAAGTTCAATAAGGATGAAATGAAGTCACTTTGTATATACCACACCTATCAGTAGAATGTTGACTGTACGACGCGATAGTTCATTCCATGTGAGGTAGTTTCACAAAGTAAATACAAACTTTAACCTGTATTTAATCAGCTTATTTCATTGCAATTAGGACTACCAATACAAATATTTGGATTACTAGAGCTATGATTATCTCATATTTTGTGCAAAGTCTCTTTTCTCTCCCCTATTATTATGGTAACTTTCCCGTTCCGAGTCCTCGGCAAGCATCGGGTTTCATTGCCGTCATAATGGCCGAGAACTCGAGAGGGGCGGTGCAGAGTTCGTAGCCACTTCCGAAAGCCATCGGATCAGTGGCTACACTGCGTTCGGGTCGTGCGCACGAAGCAGACGGAGCGACCCCAAGAGGACAGCCTTCTGCATGCGGGCTGCAAGTGATTCCGCCTGTGCCACGCAAGGAGGAATACACTTGATGCTCTGTATCAGCGAGCCCTTGATTCCACCGAGAACACCTATGACTAGGACTACTAGTTTTACAGAGTGTCCCGGGTACATCTGCCGAAGTTCGAACAGCAGGTCTTGATATTTCGTCCGTTTTTCCGCCTCTTTCGCGTCCAAGTTCGTATCGTTCGTTCGTTCGTATTCAAGTTATTATTATTATTATACTCTTCTCTATACTTTTTTACGTCTTATTTTAACCGTCCACTTAAATCTCTTCCAACACTATGGTTTCGAATGCTTCTATTCCTTCCTGATCTGATTTTCCAATGGCCCATGCTTTCGAATCATATACTGCCACACTCTACACAAATGTTTTCACATTTTGCTTCCTCATATTTTTTAGCACAGTAGTTGCCTTTTCATCATGAGAGCTTCCTTAAGTTAGGCTATTCTTCGTTTGATGTCCATCGCACTTCTTCCGTTCCAGGTGATGGTGCTTCCGCGGTAGGTGAAGGAATCCACATGCTCCGAATTCTCTCCTCTCAGTGTGACTCACTAAGCTTCTCTTTCGAATACTAGGATTTTTATTTTCGTTTCATGTAATCTCATGTTATATTCGATGAGAACTTGGGTAAGCAGTAAGTGAAGGAATACTTTGAGGTTTTGTCATTTTTTATATTTGTTGGACTAATATATATCTATTGCTATCATCCAACCACCATCTCTTCGTGTGAATGGGTCACTTATTATATTCATGGTTGAAGGCATAACTTTGTGGAACATAGTCACAGACATGACAAAAAAAATATAAGGTTATTCCACACTTTAAACGTTTATTTCGTCTGCACATCAATCATTATCAAGGTCATCTTGATAATGATTGCTGTGCAGTCGCAACCTGGGTCGGCAATAAACAGTTATAGTGTGAAAAATACTAAGATTTTTTTCGTCAATAACTCACTTAGTAAAAACATCAATCGAAAAATGACTTAACTCTCATTTCACGATCCGTGACAGTGGCTGAGTGGCGAAAATAGTGAGCTGTATTTGTGTTCGGACTGGGATATACTGGAGAGGGACAGGGGAGTCGATTGTGGGGGTATAGAGGGTCGAACGTGTCGGAGAGGAGGGCTGGGGAGTGGCATAACGGTGTGTGTTTTAAGTGGCAACGAAATGAGAGGGATGTGAAGGGTTTCGGGGAGGAGGATATGGGACACGGGGGACATCGAGGATGTCTAGAGTCGGGGGAGGGGAAGGGATCGGATGTTCAGCATTAAGGGTACGCTGGTAGAAAGGAAGAGGTTGGGGAGGGGGGTGGAGGGATAAGGCCCCGCGGCAGGTCGCTGGAGATAGGGGGCGTGCTGCGAATGGCGGGGGTTGGTAGCTGTAGGGGGAGGAGGGTCGAAGGCGTGAAAGAAGGGATGAGGAAAGAGCCCTCGAAAGGACAGCCATAACGTGTGTGGGTTGGGGAAGGGCGATGTCGGTTGGTGGGTATTGGAACGAACGGAGAGTTTGAGGCAAGTTGCCTCTTGGGTAATTACAACCGGAAAAAAACACCCCGTGGAACTTCGTTAGGCGGCAGTTCTAATAACGACCTACGCGTGCTCATCGGAAGCCGACTTAATTCACTCAAAAGGAGATTATTTTCCAATTTTCGCGGCGGAAACGGCCTACCTCCCCCTCTCTCTTTCTCTCTCTCACTCCCCGCCTTCTGAGTTGATTTCTATGCATTGCAGCTTTAGTCTTGACATCTGAATTCGTTACTGGAGACCATCGGATTGCGAGAACTTTATTTGCCTCCGTTATTAATGGAGTGCTTTTCGGGGGAGAGGCGGGGAAGTGAGAGATCCGAAATTGCCCCGTCGTTGGATGGGAATCTCGAATCTGCGGACTTGACCCGTTTTCCTTTTAATTATTGACGTGCGAGGGAAAATTAAGTGGGAATCAAAACTTTTAGAAATATCTCTGTATATACAACAGCAAAGTTTTCAACGAAAAAGCAGTTTTATTTCTTATTTGAGGAAATTATCTTATATACTTAGAAACATGTATTTGACGGAAGCATTTAGGAGAGTTATGTGGGAGGATAAGTTAGTACACCATTGCGAAAAAGTATTTTCAAAAAGGCCCAACTTTGAATTTTGAAGCCACTGGTGCAAATATATAGTTAGAGACAGTAAAAAATAAAATTATGAATAAATACCAACAAATGTAAAAATAACTTGGTTTTCTTCCATTGATTTATCACTGACAGTACTAAGAAAATAAATCAGTGGAAGAAAACCAAGTAATTTTTTTATTAGTGTAAATCAACTTCCACATAGTTGAGGCTAAAACCATGGAACGTATGAACAAATAAATTAAATATTATGAAAATTCGCATAAAAGGGAACCAAAGCATAAAAGGGAACCAATTTGTTTATTCTTATTTAAATTTTATTTGGGCCAGAAATTAATGCTGCCTATGCACAGTTTTATCTGTCTTCTGTGTGTGGCCTCTCTAGAACTATTTTATCTGATACATGAACTAGGTTTTGTTAAACGTATAATAGGAAGGTCCTCGGACGAAAATGTCGAAGAGCGATGCTACTTCGCTCTGGTTAGGCCACACCTCGAATACGCGGCGAGCATTTGGGACCCTGGCCATAAACATTTAACTGAAAAAATTTATAAAATACAAAGAAAAGCTGCACACTTCGTTAAAAACTGCTACGAGCATACATAGAGTGTCTCACAACTTTTAGAGGGAAGAAGGGGGGAGCCCCTAGATACTCGGAGGCTACGCACTAGGCTTAGGTTGCTTTTGAAATTCAGAACTGATATTTTTCAGAGTGACACAGAGAATATTATCATGACTCCTCACTACATCTCTGGGTCTGACAGTTGCGATAAAATAAGAGAAATACACTGCCGAGCAGATAGGTACAAAAACTCGTTCTTTCCGCGAACAATAAGCGATCACAATAAAAATTAAGCTCACTAAATATACTACTATAATTCATGTACCATTTCAGCTCCTAAAAAACTTACACCTTTACACGGCTAGTGACCTAACACCCACTGCCACTCGCTCATGTGGCGGCTCTCAGGGTATTATTTAGATGTAGATTTTTTACAGTTACTGTTAAAACATTGGCTGATTCGAGGACCAAAGAGGGTACCTGCTACCTTAGCAACCGGCTACTGTTATTTTCTCAAATTTTTATCTGTTGAAGTGACCTACAGAATGATATCAAACCAATCAAAATAGGCTTTGTTAGAAAATGGCGACTGTTGCATTTAAAATTCCTTGAAAACTATTCCACTAAAATGGCGGCTCTTCAACTTATCCACCCTCCGTAAGCGTTTAGCCTCGGAGTTATGGGGACTTGGGTACTAGGGCCTAATCGTATTATTTTCATTTGCTCTGCGTTATCAAAGGAGGAGATGGGAGAGGAATCAGCAATGTATGAAACTACCTTGAGAGGTTTCTTTGCGCTCAATCCTTGCGGTATCTTGCTTTGATATAATTCTTCCGTAGGAATATTTTTTTTAAATTTCATCAAAATTGTAGCTAAGATCATGCCATCTCTTTCTTTAATCTCTTTCCCTTAAAAACTATACCACGCCATAGTCGTATATAAGATTTTGGAATAAAATGGGCAGTGCCGACAAAAGGCGTGAGGCACGTGGGCAAATGCCATTGGTGCGCCAAGGCCGTCGGTTTTAGTGGCGGCCAGTTTGCGACTTATGAGTAAATGTCAAAAAGAGGATGGAAATTATGAAAATTGGAAAATGTTACGAACTTCCTGCGTGTTTTTCCATCCTAAATGACATTTGTTTTAACCTATCGAAAAAGTGGCCGGCCCTCATAACTTATCTCGACAAAGAAAACAATGAAACCCTCTGGCTAACAATATCATTCATTAGTATTCTCGTCGACAAGCCTTTCGTAGGAATTGGGGTATAAATTTCATCCACCCTTAATATGTAGGTATGATGTGAATCCCCGTAAACACTCTCCAGTGTAACTCGAAGTTTGTTGTCAACTTTTTGGGTAGAAATTGAGTTCCTGGTAAGAATGGCTGGTTACTGTTCTTCTCCCAAATTCGAATAATAAAGTAATTAATAAATTAATAAATTGCGGTAACAATTATAACATTGCCCGATTCGAGAACCAAAGAGGGTACCTGCTTCCTTAGCAACCGGTTACTGTTCTTCTCCCAAATATTTAACCGTTAAAAAGACCTACAGTTTACTTACAAACCAAAAACATATGCTTTGTTAGAAATAGCTGCTGTTGCATTTACAATTCCAGAGAAACAATTCCGCTACAATGGCGGCTCTTCGACTTATCCACTCTCCGTAATATCCACTCCCCGTAAAAACGTTATGACGTGACTCCATTCCTAGGTCTGTCCACTCGTTATGCCCAATGTGACCGACAATGCGGAGAGGGTCAATCTGAGCATAGAAGATCCCTCAAGTTAAGGCTTGGTTCAAGCAATCAAAATCGGTAAATTTACTCTTTTAGAGGTGGATATATACTATTTGGCCCTCACTTATGAAGGATCTTTCAATTACTATGACCATATCCCTTAGTAGTAAACATTCAGTCTTACCTTAGACTTGTGTCCCTCGCAGCTGTCTTCACCGGACCTCCCCCCGTCATCATCTTCCGCCTCTGCCACCTCCTCCCCCTCCTTAGCCTCCTTCTTCGCCACCCCAATCCTCCACGCCTCATCGTCGTCCTCCGTCGTCTCGATGTCCACCGTCTCCTCCTCCTCGTCCTCCGCCTCCCCCGCCCTTTCCGCCTCATCGCCCGGCCTCTCCTCGAGAGCCGTCCCACGACGCGACGCGGCACCCGCGACCGGCCGGAACGCCGAGGCATATAGGTTCGATATGACGGCCGCGGGCGGGGCGGCCGCCCTTGGATGAAACGGGGCCCCCAGCGGGCTGGGGTGGTGGTGTGGCACTGCGGGGGTTGGCGAAGCTGGGCGGGAGTCTTGGGAGGACGAGGTGGTGGAGGTGAGCCTCTCTGGGGCGAGGGCCCCCGGGGGCGGTGGGGGCAGTACGATCGGGGAGTGCGGAGTGTCAGGTGCGGGCTGAGGAGGGAAGGGGATGATAGGTCGCTTGAACCAGGGCAGGGAATATGGCGAGAATGGGGCGAATCCCGGTTCCGGCTTGCCCCTACCCCCCTGCCCACAGTGCTGACGACTCCACACGTAGTCGACGAAACTGCGGTGGAGATCGTAGTGTATGGATGGTGGAGGCGGTGGGGGGTGGAGGGCAGTGTCCGGAAACGGTGAAGGGGGCGGAATTGGGGAGAGGTGAACGAAGGGAGATAGTTCGGCCCCCGTTGGGGCGGAGTTCTGTGGTCTGCAGAGAGGGAAGTCCGCCCTGGGTTTGTCGGGCCGCAGGTACCCCTGAAGCTGGGCACCGGTCGGACCCTGTGGAGGCGGAGGGGGAGGCCTGGAGGCGTCCTGAGGAGATGGTGCGTGGTGCGACACCTTGGACCGGCTCTGCTCGCTCCTCCTGGAGCTGTGTGATCCATCTCCGGAGTGTGACACCCCTGACGCGGCTGCCGCTAGCATCCTCTTCCTGGTTCCACCGTTGAACATCGCCTTCACATCCTCCCAGGCGTGAATCACTTCTTCCGAAGGACTTCCAGCCAAGGACAGGTGCCTCCTCCAGGAGTTGAAGTTGGCCGCATCCGGCTGGACGTACTCAGAGTCCGGCAGGCGGTGGGAGTGAAAGATGAACTTGTTGGGAGAGAAGAAAGACCTGCAGAAGGAGCATCGTATACACTTGGCCCTCGACGAATTGTACCTCGAGGGGAGGAAGGCTCCCCTGCAGCCCCAGGCGCAGGAGTGCATCACATCGAACGCGAAGTGATCCGGGAGTCTGGGCGGGGAATTGTCCCCGAGGAAAGAGCGGCACAATCTCTCCGCTTCCCGCCTGGTTATCATCCCGCACCTGCGGGAGGACACTGGCATAGCCCCCGCGCGACGAAGTATTTCCAGCTGCACCGGAGTGCACTGGACGCACGTTATGCCCAATGCGACCCTCCGGTTGTGGATCTCGTTGTAACTGAAGTCCCGGAGGAGGGTGTTAGAGATCTGTGCCAAGCAGAGCCGCTCCTTTGTGTCAATCACCAGAGACACGATGGGGATGCCATGGAGCATCACGCTCCCTACCTGGAATTGGTGAATACGAGAACCGTTATAACCTGACATCAGTGACTTAGCTTCATCGCTTGTTAGCCTTCCATGCGTTAGGACGGAATAATACAATGTTTAGACTCTCATATTTTGAACCTCAATTTTCCCGATAAATAGATATTTTTTCGTCACTTTGTGGAACCTTTATCCACTATGCTAACAAAAGATTACTTCGTTTATCACCATAGGTGTTATTGATCACGATCTCGATTCTGTTGTTGAGCTATATCAGCTGATTGACTTGGTGCCAGGTAATAACTTAGTAACTTAAAGTGAACTAGGTGTAAAAAAATGATATTTATGAGGATTTGCTAAACTATTTACCTTACTTACGCTGGTATTAATGAATATGGGAAACAGTAGTGGAATGTTAATACATCGCGTTCATCGCCAGTATTTTAGTAATGTACGGCTTCATCATGAAGCTAATTCGTTATTCTCAAACTCTACTGCTCATATCGACATTTGCCCTGGCTATGTTCGAACTTTGCGGAATTCAAAGCCCTGAAGATACCTAAAAATTTGGCGAAACGTCGGCATTGAACCATAAAGCATTTGATCAAAAGTCAAGAAGCTTCATTGATATACATCTAATTTGTAATTATAGTATTTTATTCTACGAACGAAAGTCAGAATCCTTTTAACAATAAACGTGACTCATTTCATCCATCATCATTGTGCGTTTCATCGTTCACTCCAGTAATCCATAATTGCGACCATCAAGCGAATGAAATTTTTGCCTGTATAAGTTATGCATGGACTACATGGTAGAATGAATTGCATCTTGGTGTAATGTAATGAAACCTTTGTATGCGAAATATAATGTACTCAACGCGGCTGTCGTATGTAATTTGTCTTTTAAAAGATTGAGTTTGTTATTTTTTATTCTATTCTTCCTAAAGCTTTCACGTCATAGCTCCTGCGTAAGTGTAAAGCTTTCACGCCATAGCTCCTGCGTAAGCGTAAAGCTTTCACGTCATAGCTCCCGTTCATCATTAGGAACCTTTTACTTAAGCGCATGAACTGAACAACTTGTCGCCTCAGATGTCGCCTGTGATTTCTTAATAGAATAAAACGCGATCTTTGCAAACTTTTTGGTACTCTATCACAAATACTATATAATAATATTTACTTTTGAAACTTTTACAAACCACAGAATTAAAATCACTCTCCTCCACGACCATTTTTTACATGTCTAAGCTCAGGTCACAGGTTTTGTAACCTATAACTACGAAAGTGATTTTTAAGTTCAGGTGCTGCATTTTACAGGTGACTAATGTGAGCTCATTGCTTTTGAACAGCTGTAAATTTTAAAAGGATGTCCTTATCCTGATTTTGATCTTATCACCGAATAATATTGAAAAGGCAAGCTTCCACTTGGTGGAAGGACATCATTATGATCATGATAAAAATTGTGACTTTCACAATTTATTTCCAAGTTACCGACCGGTTTCAGCTGTCAAACCATTATCAGTTGATGATGGCTTGACCTTAATCATCATCACCACCTTAACCAGAGTCAAGCCATCATCACCGGATGATGGCGTGACAAGAGAAACGGGTCGGTAACTTTTAAATTAATTGTGGAAGTCACAAACTTTATCTTGATCATTATAATTAACGAATTTTTGTTACCTGCCAGTTCACCCTTCCAATCCACAATGGTATGAGCATTCCCCTTCTCCAAAAATTTGTCCTTCCCTCATTCCCCTCTCCTTCCACTATCTGTTAATATATAATGGCGAATGATACTGTTTTTAATCCCCTAATGATAATGCTTAGACATCGAAACCCAGGTCGTGGTGGAGTGTGATTTTAATTCTGTGGTTTTTAAAAGTTTCACAAGTTAATTATCATTCTTGATTGCTCAACTCTTCCTGTTTGCCATCATGTTGTTTGTTGCCCTAATATTTTAGGTGAATTTTAACATTTTCACTTTGTTATCATCGTCATATAAATTCGCCTTTTGCTGGCAAATTCAAATGAATTAACTATATTGGCCTTTAGAGTTACCCCTTTAAAAAATGTGGGTATAATATTATTAAAGGTGTACTACCGACAAAGGTAGGTTTTGGTAGAATAGCCTTTGCTTATATGTTACCGCTGGTAGCCAATGTCTCTGTATAATACTATCTGCTATATTGCACATCGATAAAAATTAAATTACCGGAATACCGAGGTAATTTTTAAAATATCCACGTTTCTAGAGGACTCGCGCCCGGAAGGAAGAAGATAGATTCTTGCCACTGTCTCGGGCATCTAGACATTCGCCTAACCTTTCTCAACTCAATCCTACCTTAAAGCCTATTCTATTTCTTCTCCTTTCCCGCTTATGTAACATTCTTATCTCTGCCACGGCCTTCAACATACCCCGCCTTTCATCATCTGTTCCAAACGCCTAACCTGCATTCTTCTAATTTCCTGCAAGTATTTAATTTCCTCAAAATACTAATGAAAGAAAGAATGATTTGTTTGTCAGTGAACGACAAAGTCATTTCAATGAACGGAAGAAGGTATCATGGTTACGAACTTGAGTGAATTTGTTTATTTGTTATTTGTTTTAAAAGGTTGATTATGATTTATTCAACATGAACTGAAATGACAGATTGGGCGAGGAAGTTGTGCAACAATAGGAAAATTGTCTATTAATCCATTCTCGGTACAATAACTGACTGTCGCTACGCGATAATGGAAAATAGCGCCAATGCAGATGTCGTTTTTTGTCGTGGTGTTTAAGTATGCTTCCCAAAGTATACTTTTATCGCGGTTATTGCCACCGCATATCCTATTGTCATGGAATATTTCAGGTATATTGGAAGAAGGCTTGAAAAATGATTTATCTCTTAAACTGATTTGGACTACTTGCTCCGTCAATGTGTGCGAGGAATTTTGTTGAGGTGAGACGCTAAGTTGGTATCAACTTTCCTCAAGGTTTTACACATTTGGCCTTAGCTTTACTAGGCTAATTAACTTTTTTTGCGGTTTATTCGACAAAAGAGTTCATAAACTGAAAGTCATGGTAATACTAAACCAACTCGGCTGTTGAAAAGGGCTTGATATATGGGCAGGAGAAGTAATTATGAAAGCGAAACTTCGTGTAATCAAATGAAATCCCAAGCGAAGTTGCCGCAGTTTACACGACGACCGAGTTTTTATATCGAAAGGTCGCTACCACCCATTTTACGTGGGTAATGGTTCGTGAAGGCACTTCTGAGAGACATTATGGAAATTGGAATTTGTAACACCTAGTTCTCGCCAAAAATTAACAATGGGTAATTTTGATGTTTTCTCTGCTATTTTAAAAAATAAATCGTATAGTCATCGCAGTATTTTTTCAGAATCACAATAAAACCTTCGATTTGAAAAAGTTTTTAACATACCGTGTGAAAAAAATGTGTCAATTAAAACCTTATACAAATACTCTGATTACTGAGGATTTCAGCTGTTTAAAATACATTATTACATCATTAGTATTACAATATTTACTTCATGGCTCCTACAGCTGCTAACATTGAAACGTAAAATTTAAGTTTGGTCTCTATTATGGCTAGGGCTCTGTCTTGCTTAAACTACCTTAACCCTTTGAGTGCGGCATGACGTGATATCACGTCATTTTTGTCTTTACCCTGGTGCTGATGATGTTATATCACGTCAAGGGTACCATGCGTGTTCCACCTTTCACTAGGGAACTTTCACTGGGCCCCCTAGTGAAAACTGGAACACTCATGGCACTCATGACATGATATCACGTCATGCCGCACTCAAAGAGTTAAGAAGTAATTATTTTGCAAAGCTAAGGTCAAGTAATGAAACTCTGAGTAGAGTTGAGACATGCTGAACGTCGTTGTTCATTCTAAAATACCTGTTTCACATTGATGGAATGGTGTCCCATAGTGAGCAGTCTGTGGTTACCTGATTGGGTTTCGGAGACGATTGCTGCTGTGGCGTCCCGGGTCCCGCCATGGCGTCTTCGGTGACTCCCCCCTTCATGTCGTCGTCGGTGGTCGTGGCCGATTCGGTCGGGGGGAGCGGCAGGGGGCGCGGCGGAGGTGGCGCCGCGGAAGATGCCAACAGCCGTCCGCCCTCGGCCGCTGCACTCTCCATCCCTCCGACCGACCACCGGCTGCGGCGTAAATCCTCTTCGTGGCCGTTCCTCCCGCGCTCGCCCTCCGCCACAATTCAGAGATGGACTCCGGGATCCGGGAAGAACCTTCTCACGCTGCCGAGAGAACGGGTTGCTCTCGTCAGAGGAATGTTTTAAGGCTAACTATTCATTCAAAGAACTATGGATCTGGCCACTGACTACCCAGATACAAAATCTCCACTGCGGGTGTACTGTATATAAGCTTAAACTGTTCTAAAGTCAGCAGTTAGTGAAGTTCCAGTCCTCCTAACTGTACTCGACTGTACTATAATTGAATTCTTGTGGACGATTTGCACTGTAACGGTTCTGTAGAGACGGAACTGCGGAGAGAGTTGCACTGAAAATGTGCAGCTTCACAACGCTGAAACTTTTATTATTAATTTATTTAACTATCATAACGGTAAAGGAAGGTTTTGTTTAACGTCAGAGAATCTACTCTCGGTTTTCCATACTTTCATGGGTCTATCCCCCTCTAGTATGTTCTTTTTCGCCTCATTGTATATACGATCTACCCTTCTTCATCCCGTCCATGAAACCTATTTTCTTTCTTCCCCTTCTCCGCTTGCCCAACATCCTTCCCTCTATAACACTCCTTCAGCAACCCATCACCCTTTGTTACATCCTTCAGCCATCTACCCTGCCCATCCCGGACTTCATTCAGAAGCTTCCTTTCGTCGCCCACCATCTCAAGCACTTCCTCGTTAGTCCTCCTCTCCGTCCAACTCACCTTCTCCATCCTTCTCTCCGCACCCACATCTCAAATGCCTACAGCCTATTCTCGTCCTCCTTTGTGAGGTCCACATTTCTGCCCCATACAAGGCTACACTCCATATCAAGCTCTTCACCAGCCTCTTCTTCACATCCTTACCCAATGTCCCCATCATCAACTCCCTTCTATTACTAAACGCCTCCTTAGCTAGCGCCTTTCTCTTCCATATGCCTTTGCTACCATGCCCTACCATTCTATGCTATACTTGCTGGAACTTTAGAGTGGTTAAAACTGTACTGAAACTGCGCTGTATAAGAGTGCTGAAAGTGTACTGTTGCAATAATTGCACTGAAAAAATGCTGTTTATTATAGCTAACTGTACCGTTTGTTTCAATTTATATTCAATCCTGAGCATACTTCCTGTCTAGTTACAGTACATTTGGAGAACAGCTCCAACCTAGTTACAGCATATATTTTTTTCTTTGTGTAACTTTAATGGAGTCAACGGCCTGTGATAACGTAAATACGTGGAATTCGCGGTGGCAAAATCATTCTTCTGGTCTGGAATTTGAACCCAGGCTAATCAGCTGAACTACACAGGCGTCTTTCAAAGCTGTTACCGGCATCCTAAGAATTCAACCAATTGAATTGGCCGACAAACCTTTTGATTTCAATTTCATGGCATGCATGCCACCACGCATGCCAAAAGGTTTGTCGTTGGCACGCATAGAAAACGGCGATTCGATTTAACTTTCCGATATGTTTCGCCCATCTTATATATCCAATCTAGTTTGTGAGAATTAACATTGCTCTCCCTGGGCTTACTGAAACAATATTCTTTACATTATCACATACCTTACGACATGAGTAAATTGCACTTATTTGATTAAGATCTGGTTATTTGAAGTATTTCAGCTGTTTTTAAAATATGTATTATTTTAAGTTACCCATAATTTAATGTTCTTCATGATATGAATACTGGGTCTAAGTTCATTTTTCTTATTTGTAATAAGGAATATTTATGAGAAATTGTGGCTATGGTCCACGCTACAATACTGTTTTTCCTAAGTGATGCGTCTCATTGTCACTTCAGCTGCAGATCTACCGTTTATATTTAATCCTAATAATGATGATTTGATCAAACTATTTCAAAGTAATCCATTATGTTTTATTCATGTTTCTCCTTTAGATAGGGCAACATTTAGGGGTGGCTGTGTGTAATCATGTAATTAAATTAAATGTGAAATGTGTTACATCAACATATATTGGTAGTTACCATTGATTTAGATCTCTCGACGCGATATCCAGGGGTTGAGTTAGAATTTCATGCCATGCGAACGATTCAATCGCAGTAAATCTCACGCGTTTGTCCTACTGTTCATGTTTATAGCAGGTTCAAAATGAAATCTCTTTCTTCAGAGATTAGTGATTTTATTCCATGTGGGTATGCTATTTCAGCCCGCCAGTGTGGTGATTTCTTACTACAGGCCAATTTTTTCTAATATATATCCTGAAACTTCGCGCATTTTGTGTCAAGAATTTGTTTCATAAAAATAGCATTAAATGAGATGTTGCGATGGTGCGCATGATTTCTACATACTCATTAGTAGTTACTCAGAAAATAGCTTAGATATATCTCCCTCTGTCTCACGGATAGATATTTTTTATTCTTTCCAACCTCCTCCTAGGGTTTTATGAGTCAATTCCTTGAAATATTTGGTTACTGGTTCAGTTTTAGCTTATTTATACACCATCTGCTTTGATTTGATTTTACGTGTTTCTTCGGCTGAATACAGTATTTTGCTATAGCAGGCTATATATGCGCTAGGCATAGAATACTTTTTTAAAAAACTTTCATCCAGCCAGTTTCAGTATAACATGGAGAATAATATTTTATTACCGCGCAGGAGTGACAAAGTAAGAGAGATACGATGCTGAAATGAAAGGTAAAAAAATTCCTTCTTCTATCATACCATCAAATATAATGATGAACAAATCAGCGTGGTATGGTCACGAGTAAAATAGTTAACATACATTTCATCTCTGTCCTATT